>JARHVA010000383.1:2172500-2830000 GCA_037957365.1 Torreya grandis
TCATTAGTGAGGACTAATATAGTAAGTTAGATCAGCTTATGAACATAATCCCTTCATATGCTTCACATTAGCATTTGTTAGTTTGTTAAGAAATTTTTGATCATGTTATGCCAAGTAAACTCAAAATACCTTATTTTATGGAGGGTAAAATGGATATGGATGAAGATGGATCCTTCTTGTGGGGCTAGCTTGCCTCTTCTGTAGGTTACTGAAGATCCAGTATAAATAATTCTATGTCATATTTTGGTGTAGATTGATCGATGCAAGAATTCTACTATTTTGATTTTTATGAAAGCTGATTGTAGCCTCCATTTTTTTTTTGCTTTTTTATATTTGACGATGGGTCTTGTGATGATTTGAGAGGTTGGGAAAGCTGATCAATGTGAGAAACTTCCAATAAATTGCTTTTTTTGACAAATGTTGGACTTATCCATCCTTCAAGGGAGTGGTTTTAGCTTTGTGATTTATATTTATCATGTGATAGATGCCCTTCAAGGGAGAATTCTACCTTATATTAAGCAATTTTTTATTTATTTTGGAATCTATCCTTCAAGGGAATGGTTTTTAATGCTAGAGATGACCCATAAGATGGAATATTGTATACTCTTTTTTTTAGACATAGACTTGCTTATAGTGGCTTTAAGGCTTACCTTTATGAAGGTAAAACTATAGCACAAAAAGGTTGAATAATGGGTGAGAGGATGATTTAAGAGATAATGACCATGGAATTCCATCCTATTAGGGATGAAAAGTATCCATGAGAATCATGTTATGGGTAGATTCATGGTACCCATATTTATTATTGAGGCTAATACTATGATGGATAATCACATGATTCTATGATGTAATCAGTTATCCTCAAAGTGAGGGGATGAGGGTGATAATATCATAAAATAAGGGACAAGCTTAAGTTAGACGCAAGGTGAGTTTGAATCATGTTTTAACAAAAGAAAGGATGCAGATGTGAAGCATTGAGGGGCTTAGGTTTTTGATTCCCTTCAATAAATAATAACTGATAAGCTCTCAACCCATACTTATACATTATGATATAGAGTCTAAGCTGATTGAAAGCAAACTTGACCCACTTACTTCTTTCCATATTGGTTACATGTTGATTTTCCTTTAAGATGAGGTCTCTGATATTGAATTCTCATTATTTTAGGTGTCTGTTACAAGTGTGATTGATTTGTTCTTGATAGACATGAAGATGGTTAAATTTAGTCAAATGACACTTGTCAAGTAGCTCAAGTTGGGATAAACATTCTTGATGATAATCTCCCTCAAAAATGATATCCTATAGGGATATACGAAGAGAGCAAATTTAGAATTCGAGAGGCAAGATAGCCTCTACTCCAAAGACAAGAGAGAAAGGGGTAACACCCATAACAGTTCAAAAGCTAGTTTGATATGCCCATAGGGTGAAGGGAATGTGTAAGTGTCAATCCTGACCAGATGCATTGACTATTTTAGTTAGTATTTTGTTAAGGGTTTTGTTAGAAGCTTCAACCTATCCATTATCTTATGGATGATAAGGTGATAAGAAGCTTAAATTAATGCCAAATATGTCACAAATACCTCATACCTTTTTATTTTTAAATGATTTACCATTATCAGTGATAATTTTGTGACGAACACCAAAGCGAAAGATAATTTGATGGTTAATGAAGTCAAAAATCTTATCAACTTTTTTCAAAATGAGGGGAATAGCCTCCACCCACTTTGTGAAATATTCTATCATAGTGATGATTGAATGATGTCACTATGAAGAATGAGGGTTGATTTTACCAATGAGATCTAATCCCCACTATGATAAGGGTCAAAAATCCTTAGAGACTTGAATACCATGACTAGGTACATGATGAAAATTAGAATTTTGTTGACAATTGACACACTTATTTACATAATCACAATAGTCTTGATTAAGGGTAGGCCAATAATAGCCAAGGCAAAGGATACATTTAGTGATAGTTAGACTACTAAAATGTCATTCACAAATCCCATCATGTGTTTCCTTGATAGCATGAGAGATTGCATGACTATGTAGGCATATAAAGAGGAGATTGTTAAAGCATTACTTATAAATAATTCCCCCTAGTATGGTGTAATGAGAGGTACTCTATATAAATTCTCTTTGACCATTTATAGAGAGATTGGAAGGAAGAATGGCTAGGTTTAGATAGTCAAAGATCTTATACCAAATATCAGATTGTGCCTCTTCTACATGATAAATGGAAGGAAGGTTTGATTTGGTGTAAAAGGGCTTGATAAAGTGATGAATAGTGATAAAGAGATTATATTTGGAAGGCATAGATGGGATTTGGGAGGTAATAGAATCTATGGTATCTGCAAACTTGTTAGTAAAACATAGAGTGGATTGAATAAGGTAATGATCAAATGACATTAAGAGTGCATCCACCAATTACTTGTACTATTTTAGAATGTCATCTTTACATTAGTAAGAACCATTGATTTGATGTACCATAATTTGGGAGTCACCAAAAAAGCTGATTGATTTGACTCCCAAAGACAAAGTTGTTTGGAGACCTATTGTTAGGGATTCATACTTAGCCATCTTATTGGTGTAATAAAAATCAAGCTTAAAAGATAAGGGAAGAGGCTCACCATCAAGGGGAATAAGGATGATACCATCACCCCCACCATGTTGACACTTTAATCCATCAAAGAACATGTTGATCTAACAATCAAAATTCTCTTGAGAGAGATTTCTGATGGATTCATCAGGAAACTCAAGAGGAGGAGGTTGGTTTTCTGCTAAAGGTGATTTAGCCAATTGGTCAGAAATAATTTTCCATTTAATTGACTTTTACTGGAGGAACTCAAGAATAAACTCAGCTAAGATCATAATCCATCTATCCATATGCTAATTTTTATATGGCTTGGAATGCATAAACTTGAGTGGGTAGGTATTAGTTATGATCAAGGTTTTGTGATTATGAAGGTAATGATGGATTTTGGAAGCCACAAATACCAATGTGAGCCATTATTTATTGGTATGGGTATACCAAGTTTCATACTCTATAAATGTTTGACTTATATAGTATACTTCTTTCTCTTTATTCTTATCATCATGATGTGCAAGCATGGTCCCTAAGGAATGGTCGATGGTAGAAATGTAAAAGTAGAAAGGTTGGTCCACTTTTAGAGGAACAAGAATAAGTGGCGAAAGAAGGTACTCTTTAAGTGGGTCAAAAGCCTTTTGATAGTATTTTCTCCACTTAAAGAAAACATCCTTATTAAGGAGTTAATGGAAAGGTTAGCATGTATCAGATAGACTGTAGATTTTCTTGAGGTTGGTTGATGGAGGCATGTCAAGGATTGCCTTAACTTTAGCCAAATCAAATTCCATTCCATAAAGAGAGACAATAAATCCATGAAGTTTTCCTTACAAGACCCCAAAGATGCATTTCTTAAGGTTAATGCAAACATGAAAGTGGATAAGGTGCTCAAAGATAAACTTAAGAATATTTAAATGATCCTTACGACATTTAGACTTTCCAAGGAGGTTATCTATGTAGTCCTCTATGGTTTTATGAATAAGGTCATGAAAGATATAGGTCATGGCCCATTGGTAAGTTGCACCAATGTTATTTAGATCAAAAGGAATGACCCTATAGTAGAAGGTTCCCCATGTGATGATAAAAGTATTTTTATGTTGATCCTTAGGAGCAATCAAGATTTGATTATAGCCTAAGAACCCATCCATAAGAGATAACATTTCATGGTTGGCCATAATATTAATAAGTTAGTTAATGTTTGGTAAAGGTAAGTTGTCTTTTGGACAAACAAGGTTAAGATCATGAAAGTTATTGAAAATACTAAGTCCCCCTATTGCTTTGGTGACAAGAACAACATTTGAGACCCATTAAGCATAATTAATGGGTTGGATGAAATTGATGAATAAGAGGCATTAAAGCTCTTCTTTGATAAGAAGGGATATACAAGGATATAGCCTATGAAGATTTTGCCTAATAGGCTTGGCATCAAGGGTGGTGATGATGTTATGGATGACTATGGTGGGGTTGATTCTTGGCATATGAATTTAAGACCAAGCAAATAATATGCTATGGTATTACATAAAGGAAGAGAAATCCTGATGCTCCAAGGAATTTAAGGATTGCCCAATTTTGACTATGTAAGGACTATCCTAAGTACTTAAGTTGACATCAATGATGGATTCATTCAACATAGTTGAAGTCTTAAGGAGAAGTGATTTTTGAATGTAAGAATATTCATCACCAAGATAGGTGAGAAGGGAATCATCATCCTGACACTGAACAATATTAATGGTAGGAGAGTCATCCTCTACCATTTCAAGATGAGTTAGAGGAATGGTCATGGTTTCCCCATCCTTTTGATAAGTTAGGGGTCCCAAACTAATCATATTTATAAAAAAAAGTTAGAGGGAATGATATAGAGATCCTCAAATTTTGAAGGATATGGGTTTGGCAAGGACCAGATTTCTTCCTCAATGATGGTGATGGCAGGAGGGTTGGTTGGCTTTTCTAGTGGAATGAATCTAAAACCAAATCATGCACAAGGTTTTTGTATTTTTCATGGTATCAACTCATGTGGTCCATTCTCATAGTATAATAGATTTATTCCTCTCTAAGCACATTGATTTAGTTATGTCTTGGTAAACTCTAGTTTATCCAAGTAGGATAAATTAAAAGTGAATAGCTTAGGAGAAGAGGAGGTAGTAGAGGTGGAAAGAGGTCAATCAAGTACCCCATAAATAAGATTAGTTTGATATTTAGGAGGCCCAAAAGGAATAATGGTTCTAATATTAGAATCATATCTAGGTTGTTGGTCAATATTCCCATACTATTGGAGAGTAGGGAAGGTATCTAACGTCAAAAGGCAATACTCCCAAGCAAGAGACATTGGAATGTTGATTCCAAGGGGTCCTTCATTAGGATTTGGGTGGAAGGTATGAATGAGCTAGTGGAATCTTGGTTGATGGAATATAAAGGGGATGAATCCTTGATTGGGAGGAGAAAATCATTAGGTTAGTAAGTCATATATCATGACTTAAAAGGACTAGGGTTGGTAGGTATGTTATGGACTTTACCCTCATGTTCAAACTTGATACACCAATGTAAGGTAGATGGAACACAACCCATAGAATAGATCCAAGGGCATCCAAGAAAAACATTATATTATAACTCACCTTATACCATGTAGAAGAGCTTAGTAAGAGTATAAGGTCCTAAATGAAGATGAAGGATTACCATCCCTACGGTTATTGCCATGGTATCATTAAAGGATCAAAGCACTATTATATTTTTTGACAAGATGTTCTCTAGCAGTTTTAATTAGTTATATGAATGGAAGGAAATAATATTAATGTTAGCTCCCCCATAAATCATAACCCTCTTGATACGGGTTTGGTTGATGTTAGTGGTAATGAAAAGGGGAGGATCTAGATCATTTGGATGAATAGGGGTATCTCTGAGTCCTTAAGGTAATAAGGGCAGAAATCTAAAATGGTTTGATGAAGGATGGCTATAGATCTTTAAATTGAACCTCTATGGAATAGAAGGCCTCCATCATGACTTGATGGTGATGGGGTGTGGTATTTATTAGCTCATACAAAGTCATCTTCACTAGTTTTTGGTGAATTTGTTTTAGAACTACCCTTTATATTAACTCAGAGGGGTTGGATTGGGGTGTACCCAAGATAGAAATATTAGGCTTGGGTGAAGGTGTTTGGGCTTAGTTAGGTGTTTTGGTGGTGCAATAATTATATTTCCATGGGATGTAAACCTTTACTTTCCCTTTATCCTTTTGTTGGGCTTGTGATTGGGTGACTACATGAATGGTATGGATTTGAAAAGGAGTTAGACTAATGGATTGCTTTAATTCCTCACTCTTAGATGAGAGTTTTGGGGTAGGTAAGTGTGGGGTAGTTGTTGACAATTCTTCCACAAGTCAGATTGTCTCTTGCCATACGAAAGATTCACGTCTCTAGCCGAAGAAGAAATAATACATTGGGCAAGAGGTAGACCAATTGAAATAACTCATTTGAAAAGGACTTGAGTCTGCAAGAAATTAGACAAGGATAAAGGACCAAGGAGGAGCCATAAAATCAAAAGGGGAGGGTTAGAAATGGCACAAAGCAAGGGAAATAACATAGAAAGAAAGCCATGGAAATATTTTTGAAGACTGCCAAAAAGAATTTCTAGCTGACACTCGAGCTGTCGAAAGGCACATAAAAAGCAAAGGGTGAAGATATATCCTTCGGACAAAAATTTCAAAGGAATTCAGCAGGTCGAAGACGCTTCCAATAATTTTGAAACAATTCGGATAGGAAGAAGACAAAAACACAAGCATTTTGTAAAATAAAAAATCTAGGCACCTCCTTCTGACTTGGACTACCTGCTGGAGACACAGACTACCACATGGAAATGTAGGCGGCCAGCTGTAGAGCACATGACTGCTGCCAATGTGCACTGCCATGTGAATATTGACCTGGATGGTTGGATGACTGCAGACTAACTCTTCAGACACTTGGGCTACCACATCGATGCAAAAGACATAGACAAAATGAAACCTTCTAACTTTTTGTCTGAAGGAATTCCTTTAGACAAAAAGTATGAGGGAATTTGGAATCCAACACAAGCAAACAAGCTGCAAGAATAAAAGCTGATGAAAAATTTGAAAGCTGATAGAAATAGACTCGCAGGAAAAAAGCCCGAAGGCAAAGCCAAAGACAACACCAAAGACAAGTAGCCGTTGGAGTAGGCACAGCTGTTGAAATTCAGAATGAAATCCACATAGCAAAAATCCTGGGAAAAGTCAATAAGTTTTGCAAAGACAAAAACAAGAAATCCAAAAATAAATGGAAGTTGACTGTGTAAAAGAATTAAAAAATAGATAATCTAATGAATGAATTGAATATGGAATCCTGCCAAAAATAGACACGACCAGAATTAGAAGATTCACATGCAAATGTTGGAGCTATTTTCAAATGTGAGATCTATTTTTTAAATGCTGGAGTTATTTTTGAACAAACAGTCAAAGTTTCAGTTAATGAATCATTAAAGACATGTTTGTCTTCTTACAATGCATGCATCTGAAGGTCAAATTTAGCTTCAACAGGAGTTGACTAGTTCATATTTGGGGTTGAATATTCTAGATTTGGAGTTAACTAATCAAATCAAATGCCACATCCAAAATTAGAAGATTTCCATGCAAGGATAAGTGCGCCTCATCAAACAAAGAGAATTCATGCAAAGATAGGGAAAATATATTTTATTGAGTTGACCAAAGTGAATTTTTCTCTTCAAGTTTATACGGCTATCTTTGGCCTATTGTAATTTCCTATATAATGGCTTTTATCCTTGATTAAAAAAATCATCCAATCTCTCTTGGTTAGACCAGACTCTACCATTAAGAGTTATGTAACCTTTTCAATCAATAAGCAGGAGTGTACTTTTAGATTTCAAGCTTGGCATAGTGTATAATTTTTCAGTAATTTGCATAAGTGGTAGAGTTTTCTCACTTCCCTAACTCTGTTCGTACCTAGTTGCTATATTGTCCTTGTGCAGGTCATGTTGAAGTGTTCTTTATTATCTTTTGTTGAGACTATAAGTGGATGTTAGGCAGCTACAAAGTGTCTTTTATCAGACCTCTCTCCACCATTTCCCTCAAGTTTTAGTTATTAGACCGAACCTCTGCATGAAATACTTATACACAAGTGATTAATTAAAGTCTAAGGTCTTCCTTCTCTATTGTTCACTAAGTGTTCAAGGTTTTGAGCTGAGTAGGATCATAGTTCTAGTGTATCACCCCCTTTTAGGTAGGATTTCCCTTTAAGTTTCTCCTTCTCCCTTTTCCATGGTAGTCTGCAGCATAGAGTAGGAATCCTAATTGATACATCATACACGAACCAACCTTCTCTGGAGGTTATCCTCACTATTGAGGCACCCACCCTCATGAGGAGATCCCATTGTTTCAGTCGGATAGAGGACTGTTAGTTTTCGTGCACATTTTTGAACCAGGGCACATCTCTAGGTTGACAACAATTTTTGGCACACCTGGTGGGACTCATTTTTCCTGGTTTTTATGAAATCACAGTTTTTTGCATGACAACAGTGTTCTTCAAGAGGTATTCGGTGACTCCAAGCTCAAGCAGTCATTTCTAACAATTCAAGACAACTTCCATGTAAGTCTATTTTTTATTGTTGCAAATGAATTTTGATGGCTATGTATGGAGAGAATTGCTATGGTATATTTCCTTATCAGCCCAATGATGGATCATACGAGCCTGGTCAGGATATCTATGAGCCTAGTCAGCCTTATCAAGGTTATTATCAAAGCTATGTTGAGCCTTATCAAGTTTCTCATGATCCTTATTATCAAGAACATGACTCTTACCTTCCTGGTAGTCCATATTAGTCTCAGGATCAGATTTCATCTTCCCCATAAGGCTATGATGTTACATATGAGCAGTATCACCTTCAAGAAAAAAATGAATGAAATAGAGCTCAGAATACTGGCATATGCAAGAAAGGTTTGTTTTAACTCTCAGTATGAGGAAATAAATGGTCTATTTTGAAACGTGTCTAATGATCCGGAAGAATGTATTATCACATTAGAAAAGATGGAGGCTTGGGAACGATAGAGAATTGAGTTAAAAGAATTGTCTACAAAAGGCTATGGTGCTTCTTACTCTTATGAAGCTCTTAACCATGCCCAGTATGTACCAAGGGAGCTTCCTAGTTGGAGTCAAGAGCCTAATCAAAAGTCTATTCAAGAGCCTATTCAAGTGGCTATTTATGATACTAGACCTTCCTCACCAATCATCTCTCAAGCTCAGGTTGTCCAGGAGGACAAGTAGGTTCCAAACTTTGATGAGGTAATGGCAAAATGGAAAGAACATAATATAGAGGTTTTTAAGAATTTCTCTTTCCCCCCCTCCAAAACTCCCTAGATGATTAATTTTCCCTCAAGATTCCAAAATCTGATCATGATCAATCTCCCACGCTTCATTTTCCCTCTCAAACAAGTGAATTTCATCACCCTCCCACCATCACCCTTCCTCAAGAAGACCCTGTTCTTTGGAGTATTGAGAAAGAGGTTACAGCTACAAGTCAGGTTCTTGCAGAACGTGTAGAGGATGCTTTAGAAGTGTTTAAGGAGGAAATTCCTATTGATACTTCTTTTAAGGTTTTAATTGAGCATCCAGTTATAACTGAGAGTGGGAAGACTGATCTTGATGTGGATGAACTTCAAAAGGCGCTGGTACAAATGGAAGTCATACATGAGTTATAGGTATCTCCTATTGAGAAGGATCTAGATGGCATGACAATGGATTCAGTTCAAATAGACCAAAATGAGGAACAAAAATATGATTGGCAGCTATACCTTGAGCCTCTACCAGAGATTGAAGAGCTTTGTACAGATATGTTGGCTATTGAAGAGCATGTTTCTAAGAAGCTTGATCAAGAATCACCTATTCAAGATCCCAGTATAGATTGGGTTACATATTCAAAGCTCCGTAAAGAGTTGGATGAACTCACAGCAGTCAACAAGAAGGACGTGGTCACTCAAAAGGCATGCATATATGGGGTATCACTTGACATGGTGATAGATGACAAGCAATCTAAGAACAATCAAGAAATACTTGGTATGTCTTTGTTGGTGACTGGTTTGCTATTGATGGCCCATTTGAAAAGATGCTAATACAGTTGGTCAACAAGGCAAATGCCTCATCTGAGGTTATGACTAATATACATCCTGCCTTGCAAATTGTATCATCTCTCGAAAGGAGCGAGTTCAAGAATTTTCCATTTGATCTAGGTGGATCGTACCTTATCATGGCTAACTAGGTTATTTTAGTTGTTTCTAATTTCCTCTAAGTGTTGTAAAAGCACAGTAGTTTGCTTCAATTTTGTTCATAAGTGCTTGTTTGCACATTTGCTTTTAGTTAGTTTTCTGCTTTCATGTGTTTTACTTCTTATTTTGAAGGAGGAGGTTATTACAGCGATGATCAGAGCAAATTATTTTCAATCAGAGATCAGATTCACCCTCTAGGATTCATATAGTGTCTATACATGCCCTGGGTCCTCGAGCATAACAGGGATGTTGAGCCCGCAGAGTCACCAAAAATGTTGACAATTCTTCCACAAGTCAGATTGTCTCTTTCCATACGAAAGATTTACGTCTCTAGCCGAAGAAGAAATAATACATTGGGTAAGAGGTAGACTAATTGAAATAACTCATTTGCAAAGGACTTGAGTCTGCGGGAAACTAGACAAGGATAAAGGACCAAGGAAGAGCCAAAAAATCAAAAGGGGAGGGTTAGAAATAGAACAAAGCAAGGGAAATAACATAGAAATAAAGCCTCAAAAATATTTCTGAAGACTGCCAAAAAGCGTTTCCAACTGACACTCGGGCCACCAAAAGGGCACATAAAAATCAAAGGGCAAAGATATATCCTTCAAACTTTTTGTCTGAAGGAATTTGGCAGGTCGAAGATGCTTCCAATAATTTCAAAACAATTCAGGCAGGAGGAAGACAAAAAACACAAGCATTTTTCAAAATAAAAAATCCAGGCACCTCCTTCTTTCGACTTGGCCTACTTGCTGGAGACATGAACTGCCACATGGACATGTAGGTGGCCAGCTGTAGAGCACACGACTGCTGCCAATGTGGATTGCCACGTGAATATTGACCTGGACGGCTGGATGACTGCAGACTGGCTCTTCAGACACTTGGGCTGCCATAGCCACGCGAAAGACATAGACAAAATGAAACCTTCAGACTTTTTGTTCGAAGGAATTCCTTCAAACAAAAAGTCTGAGGGAATTTGGAAGCCAACACAAGCAAATAGGCCGCAAGAATAAAAGTTGATGAGAAATTTGGAAGCCGGTAGAAATAGACCCGCGGGAAAAAATCCCAAAGGCAAATCCAAAGACAAAACCAAAGACAAGTAGCCATTGGAGTAGGCACAGCCGTTGAAATTCAGAATGAAATCCACACAGCAGAAATCTTGGGAAAAGTCAATAAGTTTTGCAAAGACAAAAACAAGAAATCTGAAAATAAATGGAAGCCAACTGTGCAAAAGAATTAAAAAATAGATAATCTGATGAATGAGTTAAACATGGAATCCCACCAGAAATAGACACGACCAAAATTAGAAGATTCACATGCAAATGTTGGAGCTATTTTCAAATGTGAGATCTATTTTTTAAATGCTAGAGCTATTTTCAAACAAACGATCGAAGCTTCAGTTAATGAATCATTAAATACCTGTTTGTCTTCTTACAGCGCATGCATCCGAAGGTCAAATTTAGCTTCAACAGGACTTGACTAGTTCATATTTTGGGTTGACTATTCTAGATTTGAAGTTAACTAATCAAATCAAATGCCACATCCAAAATTAGAAGATTTCCATGCAAGGATGAGTGTGCTTCATCAAACAAAGAGAATTCATGCAAAGATAGGAAAAATATATTTTATTGAGTTAACCAAAGTGAATTTTTCTCTTCAAGTTTATACGGCTATCTTTGGCCTATTGTAATTTCCTATATAATGGCTTTTAGCCTTGATTAAAAAAATCATCCAATCTCTCTCGGTTAGACCAAACTCTGCGATTAAGAGTTGTGTAACCTTTTCGATCAATAAGCAGGAGTGTACTTTCAGATTTCAAGCTTGGCATAGTGTATAATTTTTTAGTAATTTGCATAAGTGGTAGATTTTTCTCCCTTCCCAAATTTTGTTCATACTTAGTTGCTATATTGTCCTTGTGCAGGTCATGTTGAAGTGTTTGTTATTATCTTTTGCTGAGACTGTATGTGGATGTTAGGTGGCCACAAAGTGTCCTTTATCAGACCTCTCTCCACCATTTCCCTCAGGTTTTAGTTATTGGACCAAACCTCTACATGAAATACTTATGCACAAGTGATTAATTGAAGTCTAAGGTCTTCCTTCTCTGTTTTTCGCTAAGTGTTCAAGGTTCTAAGCTGAGTAGGATCATAGTTCTAGTGTATCACCCCCTTTTAGGTAGGATTTCCCTTTAAGTTTCTCCTTCTCCCTTTTCCATGGTAGTCCACAGCGTAGAGTAGGAATCCTAATTGATACATCATACAAGAACTAACCTTCTCTAGAGGTTCTCCTCACTATTGAGGCACCCACCCTCGTGAGGAGATCCCATTGTTTCAGCCGGATAGAGGACTGGCCATTTTCATGCATGTCTTTGAATTAGGGCACAGCTCCAGGTTGACAACAGTAGTTTCTTTTGGCTCTTGGCTTGGTGGTAGGCTCATGGGAGGTTATTTTATCAAAAGTCATCCTCATAACATATTTGTGGATTATGACGTGGGGAGCTTTGTAGTTCTTCATATCATGCCCAAGTGTCCTATGGTATGAGCAAATCAAATTATCATTAAACCAAGATGGCTTAGGAATAAAGGGATTAAATGGTTGATATGAGGCAAGACAAACTTGGAAGCTTGGATCAACCTTTAACAAATGGTGGAATAAGACTTTATAAAATGTGGAGAGGCAATAGAAGTTTTAGTTTTAATAGTTGGGGTAGAAGCCTTATTAGGGGTTGGCTTGATAATTGGAGCCTTGGGTGAGGGAATATTCTTGGTGGGTGGTTTAGAGGTAGATGGTTTGGAGGTTGAAGGCTTGAAAGTATATGGTTTAGAAGTAGAGGGCTTGGTTGTATATTTTTTGGAAGTAGAAGGCTTGGTTGTAGATGGTTTTTAGGTAGAAGGCTTAGTTGTAGATGGATTGGAGGTAGAAGGTGTGGTAAGAATAGGTGGATGTGTAGCTATAAGTGGAGGTATAGTTTGTGGTTTCTTTGGGAGACATGGTTTATTAATCAAGGTAGAGGGGTGAGGTCCTAAGATGGAATAAGAATGCAATCCTAAAATGGAAGGTAAACTATAAATAGGACGCAAGGTTTTGGATTTTGGAATCCTAGATGGTTCTACTTTCTAGGTTATTTTGACTTGTGGTTTCTTATATGGGTTTGGTGGTGTAAAATATAATTTAAATGGAGGATGGGAAATATTCTAAGTGGGGATCACACCTAGGTTCTTGATGGGATTAATTGGGATAGTGTAAGGTATTTTGGTTACTTTGGAAGGAGTTGGCTCGGATGGTTTATCTAAGTTTTGGGAGATGGAGGTTTTAGTTAGGGTAATGGTAGTTTCACTAGTGGAATTTAAAGGTTGGGTAGACAAGGATGAGGTTGATGATCCCTTCTTAGTTAGATAAGGGAGTCCTAAGTGATTCTAAAATTTGGCCTGATCAAGGTTCGATTGGGATAGAAACTCTAAATTTTGAACCAACCTAGAAAAGGACTTATAGATGGGCTTAGTTCCTTCAGTGTTACACTCAAAGGATAAACCAAATGGATATGAAAATGGATTGTCCAAGTTCTCCTTTTCCTCTATCAAAGGTTCCAAGGCCTCAGTGGATGATTCTTCCATAGAAGGGGTAGGTGAAGCAATCTTTTCCTTAGGAATGCTTTCTAAAGGAAGGGTGGATAGCTCTATCATAGAAGAAAAAGGGATGGGGGTAATAGTTTCCTCCTTTGTTATTCCTTCCAAAGGATAGGTTGGTGATTCCACTACCTTAATAAGTGGAGAATGGATGATAGTTTGGGACATGGGTTCACTAACTATTAGCTCATTATGAATGACATTAACTGTGTGAACCTTATGCTTGTGAGAAGATTCCACATTATTGTGTTCATTATTTTTAGAAGGTGAATGGTTGGGGAATGGCTGTCCTAAAATTTCAACTAATTGATTTGGGGGTGTATTTAAGTTTTCTATCACAAGTTCCCCCTTGTCAATCAAATCTTGGACAATGTTTTTGAATGTCTTACATCTACTAACATCATGTGCAATGACATGGTCGAAGGCACACAATTTATTTTCCTTATACCAACTTAGTATAGGATGAGAGGAATAAAAATATTTAGGTGGTTTAATCAAATGAATTTGGATGATAGATGCTTTTAACAACTTTTCTAGAACTAAAGCATATGACTCCCCTAACGGAGTATACCATTTTTAGACATAGTGGTTTTGGGTTTTGGCATTTTGGTTGGAAAAAGTGGAAGAATTAGGTTGGTTGACAACTAGAAAAGGAGCCATTTTTTTTTAAAAAATTATGTTTTTGGTTCCTTGAGTTTTGGTATGGTTGGTGGTTTTAGAGGAAGAATCTTCATCTGATTTGAAACTAGAATTTTTACTCCTCAATTTAAGATTTCCCTCATAAATAGCCCTAATATCCAAGTTATAATACATGGTGAATGCCTCATCAAAGGTCTGGAAAGTCTGAACCTATAAGCCTAATGAGATATTCTTGGCATATGCTTAAGATAAAATCTCAATCAGGTTAGGTTGGGGTATAGAGAAGGAGAGTTGGTTAATAAACCCTCTCCAATGGGCTATAAAATCAATAATTGACTTACCCTCAAATTCCCTAATGGAATATAAATCAGTGACAGAAAATTTCTTAGAAATATTTATTAAGAAATGTTCTAAGAATTTTTGGTCTAGTTGGGTAAAAGACAAGAGGGAGTGCTTGTTAATAACACTATACCAATCTAATGCGGGACTAGCTAGGGATATGGGGAAAGTGTGTAGAAGAAGAGCATCATAGTAATAAATCAAATAAAATGAATGCCTAAATGATTTAAGATGTTTTTGGGGGTTTTATTTGCTTTGAAAGTTAGCAAATTTTAGAAGCTCCCACTGTGTAGGGTATGGTCTGATTGGTATGGATGGGTGGATTGGCTCATTGCAAATTTGGTAATATGATAAGATGTTGTGGACACAAAAAATACATGACTATAGATTGGTCATATTATCCATCAACATCTTGATAAGATCAGTTTGTGGTTATTCACCCCCATAATTACAAGGTATATTCTATTAGGGTTGTGAAGGTGCCATATATGGGTAACTAGTAGAGGGTTGGGATGATGCCACATATTGATAAGTGGGCATGGAAGGTTTGGAAGATGTCGCATATCAATACATAGGTATGAAAGGTTTGGAATAAGGTGGAGGCATGTACCCTTGTGGGTTTGGGACATATCTTGGGTTTGGTATAATAGACATTGGTTGGGTAAGAGGCATAGTTGGATTAATAGGTTGAAGGTGGGTAGTGACCTTAGTGCTAATAGGTGGGAGCATAGAAGGTATGGAAACTACCAAATTTTGAAAGGAGTGGATTATGGTGGGTTGGAAATGAAAAGTGGAAGGGTAGCAACACTAGTGAAAGGTACTCCAATGGTAAGTAGTATATGGGTTACCAAAGGTTGGGTTACTCCTACATTAGAAGGGTTATTGGTTGGGGTAGATTATGTTTGGGTATTGGTTTGTGGAAGAGATTGGTTTTGGGTGGTGGTGTTTGAAGGGTTGTTGGTGGAGGAAGAGGCTTGGGTCACCAAAGGTTGGGTGGAGATAGTGGCAACTGAGGTCCTACCCATAAGGTAAGGTGGCATGCCATAGGGTGACTCAATGGAAGGAATCAAAGCAGGGGTATGATGAGCCATAGCGATATGGTAGTGTTGAAGAGCTACAGGATTTTTATCAAGAAGGGTGGTGAAATATGTATCTCTTTGGTAAATTATCTAAGGCATACTAGGACTTCTGAAGTCATGAGTGGAACTTTTTGCATATGAGATGTACTCCATGGATGAGGAAGAAGAAGAAGATGGGTGGTTAGGAGGTGGATCTTAGTTTTCTTGGTTTATACATGGTTGTATTGTCAAAACCATGCAAATAAAGATAAAATAAGGGTGAAAGTGATCTCACGCATTCAAAATAAAAGCAAACAAAATAAAAGATTCAAGGAAATAAAGCATACACTAAGAGTATGTTTAAGTCCTATAATACTTTCTATCTCTCTTTGGGCTTATGCCTCAATTTTTAAGAAGTTATAAGACTCAACTTGGGCTTGTACAATAGGAACTAGAAGAGAAAGTCTAAAGATGGTTTCAGGTTGTTCAAGGCTCTCAAAAATCTATATTAGAATTTGGTAAGTGGCTTGATATTTGGGCCTATCCCCTTACTTCACACACTGCAGTGATAAGGGTGTCAATGCTTAGCCAAAATATACCAAATTGCTAGAGATTATATCAGCCAACAAACTGAGTTTTGGTTTCTCCCCTTCGGAGTGAAGTCCAAGTGGGATAGCCAAGGGAAATGTTTACTACTAGGTGATGAAATCTTAGTTGGGCCTTATGTCAATGTCTGATATTTGATTTGAATGAGTGATTTGGTATTGTGTGTGTGATAATACATGACTTGATATGATTAATTTCACTTTTTAATTTAAACTATGTGAACTAAACAAGCAAGTAAGCAATGAATGCAAGTTATTTTTAAACCCAAAGGAAAATTTTGATTTATTTTCAATGAGTACAAGAATAAATAAGATATAACTAAATGTGGTATGAAGATGCAAGTCTTAATCCTAGGATGAGTGTTTTTTTATTTTTAGAAATAAAGGGAAAAAATGAAAATTTTAACCTTTTCTAAGAGTGCAAAGAAGAATTAAAACTTGATTTTGGGAAGAAGAGATTGAAACTAAAATTTTCAATACAAGAATGAAAGAAAGAACGTTTAATTTTCATCAAAATGAAATTTGCAAATCAATAAAAATTTCACTAATGTAACTAAATGTCCTAATTAACTATGAACCCAAGAAAATATCAAAGGTCCCACTAAGCGTGCCAGAATGTTTCACTATTTTTTCATGTTTATTTTCCTTGATAAGAGAGTAAAACTTAAAGAAGGGTGAGGTAAGAAGAACCTAGATGTAGTATGCATTGTAATCTAGTCAATTGTAGATACTCCTCTTTGGCTCAGGAGGATGACCTACAGATAATAAAGCAACTAGAAAAGGGCGGATTAGTAAGATATATGGGTGGCTTACCTATCATGAGCTATATCCAAGAATCACTAGACTTCCTTAGAGGCTATCAATCTACTCTTTAAGACAATTAGTTTTTTATAAATGGAAATAGTACTTGCATGAAACAATAAAAAACATTGAAACTTATGCAAGACATGCTTTGAAGAGAAACAAGTGATTTTGAATAAAATAGCAATAACTTATTAAAAACTAATGTTAAAATGTTCAAACCTATTTCATAAAAATAGTTTAGGCCTCTATGATGTAACATAAATTCAAAAACTAGAATTTGGGTGAAGGCAAATAGGTGGGATTTGCTTGTTGTTTTGGGCAAAATAAAATACACAGTGACCAACGTTGGTCACTATGTAACTAGTGCTAGTTAATTACAACCATAATCAGTCAAAGGATAACTAATTCTAGTTAGAGATGATTAGTGTCAATTATTGTAAGTTCTCCTTTGGGTAAAAATGGATATTGGGTTGGCTACCTAAGGTTTGTATGAGTTATTTCTAGGTTGGGGAATGGTCATGAATATAAAATGGATTCTCAAAATAGTTAAACTTGGGATTTGGATGGTTAGGTGATTAAGAATGGTTTGTAGGTGATTTGGGGGGAGGTGAAGTGCTTGGAGTTGTATAACTCTAACACAAAGGGGAATATGGAAGAAATGAGAAAATGGGTATAAGTAATGAAATAATTGAAGCTAATAATAGAACTTGTTATAATTAAAAATACTTAGCTTTTGAAGTTGTTTTCTTGAAGGAATGATGAGGTTAAATGAAAGGTACATAGGATCTTAAGGCAATACGATCATAGTAATAGTACTTTGGTTCTTCATGATGAGTTGTTAAAGCACTTTAATGTCTCTGGTCTAGTTGGTAGTTCACTTGGGAGCTTTTATTCACTTGAGAGTATGAGTTTCTCAAGCAAAATATAGATTCAACCTCTATTAGGCAAGGCTTTTGGGTTACATTGAGTAACTATCACTGATCCTAGGCAACCAACACTAGTCAAGGTATGATCGACATCGATCAAGGAGAATAAGTCCATATTTTCCAAAAATAGTCATTTAAACTTATGATTGGTTGTTAAAATTGATGAAAATGGTCTGAGGATAATAAAGGTTGCATTGGGATGCATGAGGGATAAGTTTAGGGGGCTAGGACATTAAATGCCTAGGTGGTATTTAGTCTTAAGGCTAGATGTTAATCAATTAACCATGGGTTTGGGTAAGCAGGTGTAAATAGGCCTTTTTAATTAATTAAATTAGCCAAAAATGCGAATGGGTGTGTTAAATTATTTTAATATAAATCTTAACTCAAGGGGGCCAAGGGGTATCTTACTACATCTAGAACCATGTGATTTTCTTATGTCTATAGCACCTTGTGATGATTTACATACTTCATGAGAGGGTCAAAATCATGTGGATCCACTAAAAACCCTACATGGTCTTAAAATTCACTAAAACCTTAAGCCTTTGACTTTAATTTTTGATAATTTTCAAGGCTTGAGAAGAAGGAACTTGTTGTAGACCCCTCCTAAGCTCTTTCAAGAGAACCTACATGACTGTAATAGAGATTAAAAATTTCTCATTATCATATAATGATAATGCAAAAGTATATCATGATCTAAACATAACAAAAAAATCTATTGTGTATGTTCTTAAGATTCATGATAAGACAATGTTAGCATAATATTTTAGAGCATGATCCAAGAGTACCCTCACGTCTATAATGTTTTCTAAGGTTTCCATGATGAGTGTTGTGATCAAGGAATTGTAATGTATGGGAGGTTAGTCTAGTGTTAGTCTCATAAAATAAATGAAATGAACACACTAAAATCCTAATACCTCTAGCCTAGACACTAGGGAGAGATTATGTAACAAGACTAAATGAAAGCACAACAAAAACATAAAGTATATAACTTTTTTACCTTATTTGGATCTCCCAAATAGTTTTTTTAATGGCTTGCTCACCTTGTGCATGAATAAGTCTTCATCAATGGAGATTTATTGGATCCTTCTCTCCTTGGAACCTTGGCTTTGATGTTGTTTAGCATAATATTTGGGAATGGTAACACTACTTGCATGAGTCTCATGGAGAAAATCCTACATAATAACTCTCAAATATCCAAGCTTAAAAATGAAGGGATATGGCCTTGTATTTATAGCCTTAGAAATTAACTCTCACCCAAGGTAAGTTAAGGTGGAGTTTAGGCTTGGAATGAGTTAAAATTAAACCTAGTTGAGTTAAAACTAACTCTAATTGAGGTAATAGTTTTCAATTAATTATGATTTTCAATTAATAGGCATGGATCTCAAATTAGATATTTTAGGATATTTTCAAAGAGCTTGATAACTCATAAAGGCAATGATGAAAGGCTTAGATATTTTGAATTTTGAAATTTTCTTTTTTAGATATTCATTAATTTCAAATGGATAATTCAAATAGGCATTTAATCTTTTTTAATTAGATAATTGATTTTGATTAGCATTTTAGTTCTTTCTATATTTGATCAAGTGCCCTGCTTAATGTGTTCATAGGCTAGATTACCAATGTTTATGTTACAAGGTATATAGGATTGAATCCATGAAAGGTTATTATTGTATATGAGTTATTACAATAGATGTAGATGCCTTAATGAAATTTTAAGCTCTGATGAATGATGCACAAACAAATTTGGGGCATTTAGTGATTCTTGGGCTTAATTTGTAATGGTTGGTAGGAGTCAGTCAGAAGCCAATTGTGGTCAGTTTGAGGTGTCTACATTTTACCCCTATTTGGTTAGGTGTTGAAAGCTATAGGCATAGTAACATCTTCTCAAATAATAAAAAAGGCCATTAAGAAAGAAATAAGATAATGATTGAATAAGAATATCCAAACAATGTTTGGGAAGCCATATAATGATGCCCCTTTGAGGGAGTTGTTGATACATATGATTGATGGATGGTCCCTTGAAAAGAAGTAAGAAGAAGAGTGAAATTAACCCATGAGTGAAATCAATATAATAAAGATAATGCTTGCATGCATTGATTTGAAAAAAATTACTTATTTTCCCAAAGGTAGTTATAATTAGTAATAAAGGTAGAGATACTAATTTTCCGAAAGGTGGTTATAATTAGTGTCACTGGTACATGCCCCAGTAGGGTAGATGAGTCAAAATAATAATTTGACCATAGGTGGTTATAATCATTATGATGACCTAGATTGAATGATGATTTTTTTGCCATGTCCTAGTAGGGTAGATTGGTAAGCATAACTCAAGGATATAACCTATCATATAGATTAAAGATGAGCAGGCACAAATGTAGATACAATGGTCTAATGATTAAAGAATCCATAAACAACCAAGCACATGAGGATGCACAAAGTGATGAAAGAGATGATTGGAAGAATAAAGGTGGTTGAGCTAATCTGAGATACGTTGTGTATATAAGCATTGCCTACATAGTTAAAATGGACCTCAAGATATTGTAGTTCACATAAAAACATAGGAGAAATGGAATGAGGAATAATAGAATAAGAATTGATCAATGTGAATGATTTAGTTGTACCTACCAATGTGGATATTCTCATCCTTATTATCATTGATATAACTAGAATGGTCGATGGGTTGATTTAATCAAAGAGGGTGGGAGGATTTACCAAGGTTACCAAGGAGAAGTTTTTTTAGCACCAATGCTTATAAGATTTTCTAATCTTATTTTAGTTATATCATGTGACAGTATGCACAATGATATAAAACACCATGATAACTAAACCAAAATATGTATAAAGACTAACTCCCAATCTAATAAATAATTAAAAACAATGCACCAATGATTAAAACCATGATGATAATGTTGACGTATGAATATAGATAGACTCTTTAATAATGTGCAAGGAATCACCTAATATACGTTATAGACTAAGTCAAGGAAAAATAATAAACAAATAAACAAATAAGTAAAAAACACAAAAAAATTAATAGTAAAAGCAATAGAAAGCATCCTATCATCAACCAAGTCAACATCTATATATGAAAGCTAAATGGAATGATAAATGGGTGGTGCCCTTAGGCAAAGATACATACAAAGGGAAGGTCACACCCCCAATGGTAGTGGAATGGATTGGAACTAATAATGGATTTTCCCCAGTAGGGTAGATTGAGGATGACTAACTAGGTTTAAATAGGATAAATGTTTTTGGATTTAAAGCCAGTATATCTCTCTAGGAGATTGGAATCCAGTTTTCAAATTTTTAGTATTTTGAAATGTTTTTAAATGTTTTTGGAATTTTTGTAGAATCTTAACTCATTAGAGACTAATTTTTAAGGTGTGGAGCTAAAAACTTCACCAGATGAGTGGATACAGAAGTTGCTGGATTTACACAGCACCGACGACGGCAAGGAGTCGACTAGTAGAATGGCAACACATGGGTGTTGAAAGATGTCATGCATGTCCCAGCGCTAAAGAGGAATCTGATTTCTGTAGGAAAGTTGGGTGATGAGGGTTGTATAGTAACTCTCACAGCTGAATCTTGGAAGGTTACCAAGGGAGCACTTGTATTAGTCAGAGGTAAGAGAGTAGGTACTTTATATTTATGTAATTGTATTACTGATTATTCTCCTTCTGTATTATCTACTTCAGATGTGGATGCAAAGTTGTGGCACCAGAGGCTTGGCCACATGAGTGAGAAGGGAATGACTATTCTTAAGTTAAAAGGTAAGCTTTCAGATTTGAAAAGCATAGATCTAGATTTCTATGAGCATTGTGTTTTTCGAAAACAGAAGAGAGTAAGGTTTGTTAAAATTGGGTCAACAAAGAATAAACACAAGTTAGAGCTTGTTCACACATACATGTGGGGACCAGCTCAGGTAGCTTCTATTGGAGGATAATAGTATTATGTTACTTTCATTGATGATGCTACAAAAAAGGTATGGGTTTATTGCATAAAAAAGAAATCTAATGTTTTTGACACTTTTAAGATTTGGAAAGCTTTAGTTGAGAATGAAACAGGCAGGAGATTGAAGTGTGTGATATCCCCTTTCAAATAGGGAATATATAAACTCATAAAACTCTGATCACAATACAAACTTGCAGACTATATTCAAATAAGCATAAACAAATCACAGTATAATCTCTTAATAGCAAATCAATATCTCATTACTTGTTCTTCTGGATAATTACACAATTGAGTCTCTGTTATACACAATAAAGAATATTAAAATCTGATCTTAAGAACCCTGACTTATCAAACTGGAAGTGAAAACTGGATCTGGAAGAGTCTCAGCCTTTCTGTGTCGACACACAGATGCCGTCGTCGGTCGATCCCTCGCCGACGTCGGTCTCTGTCGGTCAGCTTTCTACCGACGTCAGTCTTCAGTCGACCGATGTCAGTCACTGGAAGCCCTATATCTGCCGATGTCGGTGCCTGAACAGCTCTGAACGGATTTGTACGAACATGGTACAGCCGCCAACCTGTCTCTTCTTAACCCCTGATTGCTGAACAGCCTGATCTCATGAATATAGATTCTAACACAAGATCTATCTCTGTATAACTTATTGGATCAAAAACTAAATAAAGAAAATACCTGGAAAGCTCTGTGATAAACTTCTGTGTGAAGTTATCTCTCAACCCTGGAATTCTGTGATAACTTCTGGATGAAGCTATCTCTCAAATCTGTATCTCTGTGATAACTTCTGGATGAAGCTATCTCTCAATTTGGCAATAAATCAGCTGATATCTCACAGCCTCTAAATCACACACAATGAAGAGGGAACGTTCTCCACTGCAATGGAATCCTGGAACCCTTGGCTCAGTCTTCACAGAAGAATTTCTTCAATTTTCAATAATCAATAATCTATGCATAATCCATAATGGCCTCCATGCGAAACCCTTATACCCTCAAAAGATATGCTTGCCCTAATTAGGGTTTTCTTATATTAGCATTAGGGTTTCTAATTTAAAATTAGAGCAAATAATTAATTATTAATGAGACCAAATAATTAATATTTGATTAAATCAATCAAATATTAATATCTCCCTCAATATACGTCAGATCCTCAAACCGATCGAAGCAGGTGAATCAGGGAGTGATTCTGCACATGACCATACCAAAATAAAGGTGCTCCACTGCATATCAAATATCCCTAAAAATTAGGAGCTCAGGCTCAATGCATCTGAAATACCCTGAATGAAAACCACCAAATGTAGAAATTCTGTGAATCAAAGTCAAGCCAAGCTCCATTATGACCCTCTATCCATCATATTAGCCTACGAAGGTCACATAATAAGCTAATCATCAAGCCTGTCAATGTCCACGAAAAAGGGGACATGACAATCTGCCCCTCCGGAAATTGCTTGTCCCCAAGCAATCTCGGAACAATGAACTACTCGATCCACCTGGATCCCAAATGTAGTTATGTTCTGCACTGCTGTGAATTAATGCAAGTACCTGTAACATCAATAGAAGTAGAACAAAGAGGAACCCATAATCAAATTGGCGAACACAACTCAACCAATCTCTGAAATCACAACTGCCCTGGATGTGTCGATACTGTAGATTGTGTACTTGGCAACTACAAATCCCATCTACAAAAGATGGTGTTAATCCATCCCATAACTGATCCCTCTGTAATGGTGGCACAACCAACTGTACCATACTATCAAATGTGTGAGAAGAATCAATATGGAGACTCGACTCCACTGGTATCCCAAACTCCTCAGAATCAGGTACTCCCAAGTCCTGAATATGTGTGTGAGCCTCAACCACATGCTCCTCATAAGCAGCTATAGCAACATACTCATCATCCACACTCAGTGTACTAACATCTGAGTACACCTCCACACTCTGAATGCAAGCATCAGACTCATCCTCATTGTCTAACTCCTGAGATAGACTCACCTTAAGACAAAGCTCATCCACAACATCCTCAACTACTCCTGCCTGTGAAGATAATGCAGATAAATCATTACCTGAAGATGTGTTAATATCTCCCTGTACTGGATCAGCATGACTGTCAAACTCATCATGCAAGTGGCTACATGTCATAGGGAAAGCACTACGATCCTTGGGCCTATTAATTAGATTCTTTAACCACATACAAGCTCTAGGTGAGACATTTCTCCCTTTTGTCCAGACATACCATAAATCTTCTGCCAAGAGTTTGGAAATTTTATCCTCCTCCTCAAACAAGATTGTGAACATAATAGAGTGCATTGATGCCAATATATTGCTAGAATGAAACTCACCTAAAATATTCCAAAATATTTTAAACATCATGCGAATTTCACCAATACAACCTACTAACATCATAACGTTTTCAAATCCATACCTTGCAAATGTTTCAAGTAATCTTGCCCTCCTTGAGAAATGAGGGTCTCTAATGTTATCCAACTTTTCGAAGATTTTTACCATGGCATAAAGTACCTCTCTCATAATCTGATCATCATGAAAATCAAAGCCAGCTATGATCCTCATCATTTCACTAATGCAAGAGAGAGCTGCAAGTCTTACCACCTCATCATGATGTCTCAATAATCGGGGCTTCACCAACGAATCAAACGCTGGAAATAACGCTGTTTGCATCTCATAAGTATTTGAATGCTCAACCTTGCCTAAATAAGTGTCCAACTCCTCCAAAATTTTTAGAGTGTCATCTGTTTGCTGAAATGGATGATCTAATTTCTTCTTTGCATTATGCATGCTTTCTTCCAAATCTTTGACCCCTCTTAGAGCCATACTGATAATCGTATTGAACCTGGAGCTACCCAACAGGATGGCAAGACATTAGTTCTGATGTGCCCAACAGGATGGCAGGAATTTAGCTCTGATGTGCCCAACAGGATGGCAGGAATTTAGCTCTGATACCACTGTGATATCCCCTTTCAAACAGGGAATATATAAACTCATAAAACTCTGATCACAATACAAACTTGCAGACTATATTCAAATAAGCATAAACAAATCACAGTATAATCTCTTAATAGCAAATCAATATCTCATTACTTGTTCTTCTGGACAATTACACAATTGAGTCTCTATTATACACAATAAAGAATATTAAAATCTGATCTTAAGAACCCTGACTTATCAAACTGGAAGTGAAAACTGGATCTGGAAGAGTCTCGGCCTTTCTGTGTCGACACACAGACGCCGTCGTCGGTCGATCCCTCGCCGACGTCGGTCTCTGTCAGTCGACTTTCTGCCGACGTCGGTCTTCAGTCGACCGATGTTGGTCACTGGAAGCCCTATATCTGCCGATGTCGGTGCCTGAACAGCTCTGAACGGATTTGTACGGATGTGGTACGGCCGCCAACCTGTCTCTTCTTAACCCCTGATTGCTGAACAGCCTGATCTCACGAATATAGATTCTAACACAAGATCTATCTCTGTATAACTTATTGGATCAAAAACTAAATAAAGAAAATACCTGTAAATCTCTGTGATAAACTTCTGTGTGAAGTTATCTCTCAACCCTGGAATTCTGTGATAACTTCTGGATGAAGCTATCTCTCAGATCTGTATCTCTGTGATAACTTCTGGATGAAGCTATCTCTCAATTTGGCAATAAATCAGCTGATATCTCACAGCCTCTAAATCACACACAATGAAGAGGGAACGTTCTCCACTGCAATGGAATCCTGGAACCCTTGGCTCAGTCTTCACAGAAGAATTTCTTCAATTTTCAATAATCAATAATCTATGCATAATCCATAATGGCCTCCATGCGAAACCCTTATACCCTCAAAAGATATGCTTGCCCTAATTAGGGTTTTCTTATATTAGCATTAGGGTTTCTAATTTAAAATTAGAGCAAATAATTAATTATTAATGAGACCAAATAATTAATATTTGATTAAATCAATCAAATATTAATATCTCCCTCAATATACGTCAGATCCTCAAACCGATTGAAGCAGGTGAATCAGGGAGTGATTCTGCACATGACCATACCAAAATAAAGGTGCTCCACTGCATATCAAATATCCCTAAAAAGTAGGAGCTCAGGCTCAATGCATCTGAAATACCCTGAATGAAAACCACCAAATGTAGAAATTCTGTGAATCAAAGTCAAGCCAAGCTCCATTATAACCCTCTATCCATCATATTAGCCTACGAAGGTCACATAATAAGCTAATCATCAAGCCTATCAATGTCCACGAAAAAGGGGACATGACAAAGTGCCTTAGATCTGACAGTGGTGGTGAGTACTACAGCAATAATTTCAGAAGTTACTATTATATGAATGGAATACGTAGGTAAAGGATGGTTCTAAGGACACCTCAACAAAATGGAGTTGTTGAAAAGATGAACAGAACAATATTAGAGCGTGCATGGAGTATGAGATTGCATGTTTGTTTGCCCTTATAGTTTTGGGTAGAAGCTATGGATACTACAGTTTACCTGATTAACAAAGGACCTTCTACAGCTCTAGATGGTGGAATTCTGGAAGAGGCTTAGACAGGTAAAAAGGTAGATATTTCATTTCTAAGAGTTTTTTGTTCTAAAGCTTTTATGCACGTTGATAAGGAAAATAGAAAGAATTTGGATGATAAGTGTATGAGGTGCACATTTATTGGTTATGGCTCTGATGATTTCAAATTCTGGTTTTGGAATCTAAGAACTAACAAAATAATTAGGAGCCGTGATGTTGTTTTTAATGAAAAAGTGATGTATAGTGATCAGCTCAAGAAGCTGAAGAATTCTGAGCAGGGCCATGAAGATTTGGATGAGGTGACGGTCCAAATTGAGCTCATGAGAAAGAATTATCATAGACAGGAAAATAGAGAGATCGACATCGGTCAAGAAGGAACTGATGTCGATAATAAAGGAATCGATGTCGATCAGACAGTGACCAACGTCACTCAGGAAGTAACTGAGGTCAGTCATGTGGAACCAATGTCGGTCAGTAACAGACATGGAAGTGATCGAGGTTGGTCACTGTCAAAAAATTTGGGTGGACAGCAAGCAGAAAATGAGTCTCAGATGCCCATCAAGAGGTCAGAAAGGGTAAGTAAACCTCCAATTCAATATTTCCTTTCATTATTCTATTTATTGCTCACTGATAGTGGAGAACCAGAGAGTTTTGAAGAAGCAATATAGGTGGAATCCAAGAATCAGTGGGAACAAGGCATGAATGAGGAGATTGTTTCCTTGAAAGAGAACCAAACATGGGATTTGGTTGAGTTTCCAGTGGGTAAGAAGACACTAAAGAATAGATGGATCTACAGGTTAAAGGAAAGTGAGAATGGATAGATGAGATATAAGCCCAAGTTGGTAGTGAAAAGATTTACACAAAAACCAGGTATTGATTTTGGTGAGATTTTTTCTCCTATAGTTAAAATGACTTCTATACAGACTGTATTGTCTTTAGTTGCTATTGAGGATTTGCATCTTGAGCAGCTTTATGTTAAGATAGCATTTCTTTATGGAGATTTGGATGAAAAAATATATATGGATCAGCCAGAAGGATTTGAGGTCAAAGGTAAGGAGAAACTTGTGTGCAGATTGAAGAAAAGCTTGTATGGTCTCAAGCAAGCTCCTAGACAATGGTATTTGAAATTTGACAAGTTTATGACTGAGCATGGCTACAGTAGATGTTCATCTGACCATTGTGTTTATTTTAAGAGATTGGATAATGGTAGATATATTATCTTGTTGTTGTATGTAGATGATATGTTGGTTGCAGGTTCACACATGCAAGATATCTCTGAGCTTAAAGTGAAATTAGCTCACACATTTGCCATGAAGGATTTGGGAGTAGCAAAGAAAATCCTTGGCATGAGTATTAAGAGAGACAGAAAAAATCACAGGTTGATTTTATCTGAAGAGGATTATGTGAACAAGGTGTTGGAGAGGTTTAATATGCAGGTTACAAAATTGGTAAGTACACCTATGGTTGGACACTTTAAGTTGAGTAAAGAACAGTGTCCTAATCCACATGATGAGGTAGAGTACATGAGTAGAGTTCCATATGCTTCTACAATTGGGAGTTTAATGTATGCAATGGTATGTATTAGACTGGATATTGCCCAAGAAGTGAGAGTTGTCAGTAAGTATATGGCCAATCCAGGGAAGGAGCACTGAAAAGCAGTTTAGTGGATTCTCAAATATCTGAGAGAGACCAGCAGTAGGCATTTGTGCTATGGTGGGTCAAACACTTCTCTACATGGTTATGTAGATTCAGATATGGCAGGTGACTTAGATGGCAGGAGAAGCACCATAGGATATGTTTTCACTATTAGAGGAATGGCGATTAGCTGGATTTCAAAGTTACAAAAGGTTGTTGCCTTGTCTACTATAGAGGTAGAATACATTGCAGTCACAGAGGCTAGCAAAGAGATGATATGGATGACACGATTCATGGAATAGCTAGGAAAGGAGCAAGAGAGTTGTAGATTATAAAGTGATAGTCAAAATGCAATTTATTTGGCTAAGAATTTAGCCTTTCATTCAAGAACCAAACATATACAGCTTAGGTACCACTTCATAAGTAAGGTATTGGAGGATAGTGAGTTGAAGTTGGAGAAGATCCATACAGATAAGAACCCTACTAATATGTTAACAAAGCTAGTAACAAAGGAGAAGTTGAATCTTCATTCAACTTTTGTTGGTCTTCATGATTGAGTTTGAAGATGGAGAAGCTATAAAATGTTGCTATAGAGGTATTGGTGCAGCTGTTTATCTCCAAGTGGGAGATTGTTAAGGTGTGGAGCTAAAAACTTCACCAGATGAGCAGATGCAGAAGTTGCTGAATTTACACAGTCGTTGACGATGGCAAGGAGTCAACCAATAGCTACCAGTGTTGGTCATGTATCAGCTGACATCAGTCATAGGCAGATAGGCATGGACCGACATCAGTCACCTGTGCATCCAAAATCTATTTTTGTGGATAGAACAGAATGTTTACATGATAGGATTAGTTGTTAGTTGTAAGTCTGCATTTCTATTTTTGGCAAGATTATTTTAAGCCTTTGATGCGAGGTGTATCTAATGGTTGTTAATGCATTGCTCATGATCCCTAATTCTATATAATGAGATAGATATTCATAGCTTGTATACTTGTGTAAGTGTGTATGAGAACAGTACAAGACATATTGTATATGTGTGTATCAATCTAGGGTGTTGGAATTGATTGTAAACTCTTGAGGGAAAGAGATCTGTACATCTAAGAGGTGTGAGAAGAAAGTGTGTAGCTTCTTCATTGTATTTCCTTCTGGAAGTGTTTAATACAAGTTTTCAGGGTGGTTTCTTGTATCTCTTATTCTTTGCTATTTCTAATTTTAGTTACTTTTAATTCTGGTTTAATTTCATGTTTAATTGCTTACATAAAAGTAATCAAGTTTGTTGGTTGATCTCCAACAAGTGGTATCAGAGCTTACGTTCACTAAAGGTTCACTAACAGGTGGCTCAGATCTGTTTAGTGTGTGTTGATTACAGGTCACTCACAGGGGTTTCTATTTGAGTGGGAGAAGCAATGGCAGAAGAAAGCAGATTGAGAATGGAGAAGTTTAATGGCAAGAATTACCAATTATGGAGAATACAGATAGAGGATTATCTGTATCAGAAAGCTCTGTACTTACTGTTGGGTGGGGTTGATAGAAATCCCATAGATATGGAAGATGAAGAATGGGAAGTTCTTGATAGAAAGGCTCTTGGATCTATAAGATTGAGTCTCGGATCTTCTTTGATTTCTAACATGTCACAGGCAAAGACAATGGTAGAGTTGATAGACACTTTAGCAAATTTATATGAAAAGCCCTCAGCTTCAAATAAAGTATATCTTATGAAGCAGTTATTTAATTTGCAAATGCAAGAAGGTGGATCTGTATCTAATTATATTAATGATTTCCATGAAATTTTAAATCAATTAAATTCAATTAAAATAGTTTTTGATGATGAAATTAAAGCTCTTTTAATTTTATGCTCTTTGCCTGAAAGTTGGCATAGTTTAGTAATGACAATTAGTAATACTGCATCTGCTATAAATATCTTGAAAGTAGATGATGTTGTTAGTGTAATCCTAAATGAAGAGACTCACAGGAAAAGCACAAGGGAATCATCAAGTAATGCTTTAAGTATTGAAAGTAGGGGGAGGCAAAAAGAGAAGAGCAAGCATGGGAGATCAAGGTCTACGTCAAAGATGAGCAACAGATCCAAATCCAAAAATGGAAAAAGAAAGATAACCTACTAGAATTGTGGAAAGAGAGGACATGCAAAGAAAGATTGTTGGTTGAAGGTTAATGAAGAGAATCAGCATGAAGGTAATGAAGAAGCAAAAGTTGCAGGTATTGTTGCACAAGATGATCTTTCACTTTCTTTGCATAATAAAATAAAATCTTGGGTTTTAGATTCTGGGGCCTCTTTCCATGCTACCCCAAATAGAGAATTTTTCAATGATTATGTCTAAGGAGATTTTGGAAAGGTTTATTTAAGGGATGATGAGCCTTGTAAAATTGTTGGTAAAAGAAAAGTGCAGCTGAAATTGCAGAATGGCAACACATGGGTGTTGAAAGATGTCATGCATGTCCCAGCACTGAAGCAAAATCTAATTTCTATAGGAAAGTTGGGTGATGAGGGTTGTACAATAACTATCACAGTTGAATCTTGGAAGGTTACCAAGGGAGCACTTGTATTAGTCAGAGATAAGAGAGTAGGTACTCTCTATTTATGTAATTATATTACTGATTCTTCTCCTTTTATATTATCTACTTCAGATGTAGATGCAAAGTTGTGGCACTAGAGGCTTGACCACATAAGTGAGAAGGGAATGACTATTCTTAAGTCAAAAGGTAATCTTTTAGATTTGAAAAGCATAGATCTAGATTTTTTTGAACATTGTATTTTTGGAAAATAGAAGAGAGTAAAGTTTGTTAAAACTAGGTCAACAAAGAGGAAGCACAAGTTGGAACTTGTTCACACAGACATGTGGGGACCAGCTCAGGTAGCTTATATTGGAGGATCACAGTATTATGTTACTTTCATTGATGATGCTACAAGAAAGGTATGGGTTTATTGCATAAAGAAGAAATCTAATGTTTTTGACACTTTTAATATTTAGAAAGCTTTAGTTGAGAATGAAACAGGTAGAAGATTGAAGTGCCTTAGATCTGACAATGGTGGTGAGTACTGCAGTAATAAGTTCAGAAGTTACTATTATATGAATGAAATACGCAGGCAAAAGACAATTCCAAGGACACTTCAGCAAAATGTAGTTACTAAAATGATGAACAGAACAATATTGGAGCGTGCACAGAGTATGAGATTGCATGTTTGTTTGCCCTTATAGTTTTGGGCAGAAGCTATGGATACTACAGTTTACTTGATTAACAAAGGACCCTCTACAGCTCTAGATGGTGGAATTTCAGAAGAGGCTTAGATAGGTAAAAAGGTAGATATTTCATTTCTAAGAGTTTTTGGTTCTGAAGCTTTTGTGTACGTTGATAAGGAAAATAGAAAGAAGTTGGATGCTAAGTCTATGAGGTGTACATTTATTGGTTATGGATCTGATGATTTTGGATTCTGGTTTTGGAATCTAGGAACTAATAAAATAATTAGGAGTTGTGATGTTGTTTTCAATGAAAAAGTGATGTATAGTGATCAGCTTAAGAAGCTAAAGAATTTTTAGCAGGGCCATGAAGATTTGGATGAAGTGACGGTCCAAAATGAGCTCGCAGGAAAGAATTATCACAGATAAAAAAACACAGAGATCAATGTCGATCAAGAAGGAACCAACGTCAGTAAGAAAGGAACCGATGTCGGTCAGACAGTGACTGACATCAGTTAGGAAGTAACTGAGGTCGGTCATGTGGAACCGACGTCGATCAATCATAGGCTTGGAGGTGACCAAGGTCGGTCACTATCAAAAAATTTGGGTAGACAGCAAGCAAAAAATGAGTCTCAGATGCTTATTAGGAGGTTAGAAAGGGTAAGTAAACCTCCAATTCAATATTCCCCTTCATTATTCTATTTATTGCTCACTGATAGTGGAGAACCAGAGAGTTCTGATGAAGCAATATAGGTGGAATCCAAGAATCAGTGGGAGCTAGGCATGAATGAGGAGATTGATTCCTTGAAAGAGAACCAAACATGGGATTTGGTTGAGTTGCCAGGGGATAAGAAGACACTGAAGAATAGATGGATCTACAAGTTAAAGGAAGGTGAGAATGGACAGATGAGATATAAGGCCAAGTTGGTAGTGAAAGGATTTACACAAAAACTAGGTATTGATTTTGGTGAGATTTTTTTCTTGTAGTTAAAATGACTTTTATACGGACTATATTGTCTTTAGTTGCTATTGAGGATTTGCATCCTGAGCAGCTTAATGTTAAGATGGCATTTTTTCATGGAGATTTGAATGAAGAAATATATATGGATCAGCCAGAAGGATTTGAGATCAAAGGTAAGGACAAATTTGTGTGCAGATTGAAGAAAAGTTTGTATGGTCTCAAGCAAGCTCCTAGATAATGGTATTTAAAATTTGACAAGTTTATGACTAAGCATGGCTACAGTAGATGTCAATCTGACCATTGTGTTTATTTTAAGAGATTAGATCATGGTAGATATATTATCTTGTTGTTGTATGTAGATGATATGTTGGTTGCAGGTTGACACATGTAGGATATCTCTGAGCTTAAGGTGAAATTAGCTGACACATTTACCATGAAAGATTTGGGAGCAGCAAAGAAAATCCTTGGAATGAGTATTAAGAGAGACAGGAAAAATCATAGGTTGATTTTTTCTAAAGAGGATTATGTGAACAAGGTGTTGGAGAGGTTTAATATGCAAGATGTAAAACCGGTAAGTACACCTATGGCTGGACACTTTAAGTTGAGTAAAGAACAGTGTCCTAATGCACATGACGAGGTAGAGTACATGAGTAGAGTTCCATATGCTTCTGTAGTTGGGAGCTTAATGTATTCAATGGTATGTACTAGACCGAATATTGCCCAAGTAGTGGGAGTTGTCAGTAAGTATATGGCCAATCCAGGGAAGGAGCATTGGAAAGCAGTTCAGTGGATTCTCAGATATCTGAGAGGGACCAAAAGTAGGCATTTGTGTTATGGTGGGTCAAACACTTCTCTACATAGTTATGTAGATTCGGATATGCTAGGTGACTTAGATGGCAGAAGAAGCACCACAGAATATATTTTCACTATTGGTGGAACAGCGGTTAGCTGGATTTCAAAGTTGCAGAAGGTTGTTGCCTTGTCTACTATAGAGGCAGAATACATTGTAGTCACAGAGGCTAGCAAAGAGATGATATGGATGACACGGTTCATGGAAGAGCTAGAAAAGGAGCAAGAGAGTTGTAGATTATACAGTGATAGTCAAAGTGCAATTCATTTGGTTAAGAATTTAGCCTATCATTCAAGAATCAAACATATACAGCTTAGGTACCACTTCATAAGATAGTTATTGCAAGATGGTGAGTTGAAGATAGAGATGATCCATACAGATAAGAACCTTCTTGATATGTTAACCAAGCTGGTAACAAAGGAGAAGTTGAATTTTCATTCAACTTTTGTTGGTCTTCATGATTGAGTTTGAGGATGGAGAAGCTAGAAGATGTTGTTGTATAGGTACTGGTGCAGTTGTTTATCTCCAAGTGGGAGATTATTAAGGTGTGGAGCTAAAAACTTCACCAAATGAGCAAATGCAAAATTTGTTGGATTTACACAGTCACCGATGATGGCAAGGAGTCAACCAGTAGCTGCCAGCATTAGTCATGTATCGACCGACATCGATCGCAGGCAGACAGGCATGGACCGACGTCGGTCACTTGTGCATCCAGAATCTATTTTCGTGGACAGAATAGAATGTTTGCATGATAGGATTAGATGTTAGTTGTAAGTTCACGTTTTTATTTTTGGTAGGACTATTTTAAGCCTTTGATTGGGAGGTGTATCTAATGGTTGTTAATGCATTGCTCATGATCCCTAATTCTATATAATGGGATAGATCTTCATAGCTTGTATACTTGTGTAAGTGTGTATGAGAACAGTACAAGACATATTGTATATGTGTGTATCAATACAGGGTGTTGGAATTGATTGTAAACTCTTGAGGAAAAGAGATCTGTACATTTGAGAGGTGTGAGAAGAAAGTGTGTGGCTTCTTCATTGTATTTCTTTTTGGAAGAGTTTAATACAAATTTTTAAGGTGGTTTCTTGTATCTCTTATTCTTTGTTATTTCTGATTCTAGTTACTTTTAATTCTGGTTTAATTTTGTGTTCAATTGCTTACATAAAAATAATCAAGTTTGTTGGTTGATCCCCAACAAGTGGTATCAGAGCTCAGGTTCACTAACAGGTGGTTCAGATCTATTTAGTGTGTGTTGATTACAGGTCACTCACAAGGGTTTCTATTTGAGTGGGAGAAGCAATGGCAAAAGAAAGCAAATTGAGAATGGAAAATTTTAATGGCAAGAATTACCAATTATGGAGAATGCAAATAGAGGATTATCTGTATCAAAAAAAATTGTACTTATCGTTGGGTGGGGTTGATAGAAAGTCCACAAATATGGAAGATGAAGAATGGGAAGTTCTTGATAGAAAGGCTCTTGGATCTATAAGATTGAGTCTGGGATCTTCTGTGATTTCTAACTTGTCACAGGCAAAGACAACGATAGATTTGATGGACACTTTAGCAAATTTATATGAAAATTCTTCAGCTTCAAATAAGGTATATCTTATGAAGCAGTTATTTAATTTGCAAATGCAGGAAGGTGGATCTGTATCTAATCATCTTAATGATTTCCATGGAATTGTAAATCAATTAAATTCAATCAAAATAGTTTTTGATGATGAAATTAAATCTCTTTTAATTTTATGCTCTTTGCCTGAAAGTTGGCATAGTTTAGTAATGATAGTTAGTAATACTACATCTGCTATAAATATCTTGAAAGTAGATGATGTTGTTAGTGTAATCCTGAATGAAGAGACTCGCAGGAAAAGCACAAGGGAATCATCAGGTAATGCTTTAAGTATTGAAAGTAGGGGGAGGAAAAAAGAGAAGAGCAAGCATGGGAGATCAAGGTCTACGTCAAAGATGAGCAATAGATCCAAATCCAAAAATGGAAAAAGAAAGATAACCTGCTAGAATTTTGGAAAGAGAGGACATGCAAAGAAAGATTGTTGGTTAAAGGTTAATGAAGAGAATCAGCATGAAGGTAATGAAGAAGAAAAAGTTGCAGGTATTGTTGCATAAGATGCTCTTTCACTTTCTTTGCATAATAAAATAAAATTTTGGGTTTTAGATTCTGGGACCTCTTTCCATGCTACCCCAAATAGAGAATTTTTCAATGATTATGTCTAAGGAGATTTTGGAAAGGTTTATTTAGGGGATGATGAGCCTTGTAAAATTGTTGGCAAAAGAAAAGTGCAGCTGAAATTGTAGAATGGCAACACATGGGTGTTGAAAGATGTCATGCATGTCCCAGCACTGAAGCAAAATCTGATTTCTGTAGGAAAGTTGGGTGATGAGGGTTGTATAGTAACTATCACAACTGAATCTTGGAAGGTTACCAAGGGAGCACTTGGATTAGTCAGAGGTAAGAGAGTAGGTACTCTCTATTTATGTAATTGTATTACTAATTATTCTCCTTCTGTATTATCTACTTTAGATGTGGATGTAAAGTTGTGGCACCAGAGGCTTGGCCACATGAGTGAGAAAGGAATGACTATTCTTAAGTCAAAAGGTAAGCTTTTAGATTTGAAAACCATAGATCTAGATTTTTGTGAGCATTGTGTTTTTGGAAAACAGAAGAGAGTAAGGTTTGTTAAAACTATGTCAACAAAGAGGAAGCACAAGTTGGAGCTTGTTCACACAGACGTGTGGGGACCAGCTCAAGTAGATTCTATTGGAGGATCATAGTATTATGTTACTTTCATTGATGATGCTACAAGAAAGGTATAGTTTATTGCATAAAGAAGAAATCTAATATTTTTGACACTTTTAAGATTTGGAAAGCTTTAGTTGAGAATGAAATAGGTAGGAGATTGAAGTGCCTTAGATCTGACAATGGTGGTGAGTACTGCAGCAATAAGTTTAGAAGTTACTGTTATATGAATGGAATATGTAGGCAAAGGATGGTTCCAAGGACACCTCAGCAAAATAGAGTTGCTGAAAGGATGAACAGAACAATATTGGAGTGTGCACGGAGTATGAGATTGCATGTTGGTTTGCCCTTATAGTTTTGGGCAGAAGCTGTGGATACTACAATTTATCTGATTAATAGAGGACCCTCTATAGCTCTGGATGGTGGAATTTTGAAAGAGGCTTAGACAGGTAAAAAGGTAGATCTTTCATTTTTAAGAGTTTTTAGTTTTGAAGCTTTTATGCACGTTGATAAGGAAAATAGAAAGAAGCTGGATGCTAAGTCTATGAGGTGCACATTTATTGGTTATGGCTCTGATGATTTTGGATTCTGGTTTTAGAATCTAGGAACTAACAAAATAATTAGGAGCTGTGATGTTGTTTTCAATGAAAAAGTGATGTATAGTGATCAGCTCAAGAAGCTAAAGAATTCTGAGCAGGGCCATGAAGATTTGGACGAGGTGACGGTCCAAAATGAGCTCGCAAAAAATAATTATCAGAGATAGAAAAACACAGAGACCGACGTCAGTCAAGAACGAATCGATGTCAGCAATAAAGGAACTGATGTTGGTCAGACAGTGACTAATGTCAGTTAGGAAGTAATCGAGGTTGGTCATGTGGAACTGACGTCGATCAGGAACAGGCCTAGAGGTGACCGAGGTTGGTCACTGTCAGAAAATTTGGGTGGATAGCAAGCAGAAAATGAGTCTCAAATGCCCATCAGGAGGTCAGAAAGGGTAATTAAACCTCCAATTCGATATTCCCCTTCATTATTCTATTTATTGCTCACTAATAGTGGAGAACCAGAGAGTTTTGAAGAAGTAATATAGGTGGAATCTAAGAATCAGTGGGAGCAAGGCATGAATGAGGAGATTGATTCCTTGAAAGAGAACCAAACATTGGATTTGGTTGAGTTGCCAACGGGTAAGAAGACACTGAAGAGCAGATGGATCTACAGGTTAAAGGAAGGTGAGAATGGATAGATGAGATATAAGGCCAACTTGGTAGTGAAAAGATTTGCACAGAAACTAGGTATTAATTTTGGTAAGATTTTTTATCTTGTAGTTAAAATGACTTCTATACGGACTGTATTGTCTTTAGTTGCTATTGAGGATTTGCATCTTGAGCAGCTTGATGTTAAGACAGTGTTTCTTCATGGAGATTTGGATGAAGAAATATATATGGATCAACTGGAAGGATTTGAGGTCAAAGGTAAGGAGAAACTTGTGTGCAGATTGAAGAAAAGCTTGTATGGTCTCAAGCAAGCTCCTAGACAATAGTATTTGAAATTTGACAGGTTTATGACTGAGCATGGCTATAGTAGATGTCAATCTGACCATTGTGTTTATTTTAAGAGATTGGATAATGGTAGATATATTATCTTGTTGTTGTATTTAGATGATATGCTGGTTGAAGGTTCACACATGTAGGATATCTCTGAGCTTAAGGTGAAATTAGCTCACACATTTGCAATGAAGGATTTGGGAGTAGCAAAGAAAATCCTTGGCATGAGTATTAAGAGAGATAGAAAAAATCACAGGTTGATTTTTTTTTAAGAGGATTATGTGAACAAGGTGTTAGAGAGGTTTAATATGCAAGATGCCAAACTGGTAAGTACACCTATGGTTGGACACTTTAAGTTGAGTAAAGAACAGTGTCCTAATTCACATGATGAAGTAGAGTACATGAGTAGATTTCCATATGCTTCCGCAGTTGGGAGCTTAATGTATGCAATGGTATGTACTAGACTGAATATTGCCCAAGTAGTGGGAGTTGTCAGTAAGTATATGGCCAATCCAGGGAAGGAGCATTGGAAAGCAGTTTAGTGGATTCTCAGATATCTGAGAGGGACTAGCAGTAGGCATTTGTGCTATGGTGGGTCAAACACTTCTCTACATGGTTATGTAGATTCGGATATGGCAGGTGACTTAGATGGTAGGAGAAGCACCACAAGATATGTTTTCATTGTTGGTGGAATGGCGATTAGCTAGATTTCAAAGTTGCAGAAGGTTGTTGCCTTGTCTACTACAGAGGTAGAATACATTATAGTCATAGAGGCTAGCAAAGAGATGATATGGATGACACGATTCATGGAAGAGCTAGGAAAGGAGTAAGAGTGTTGCAGATTATACAGTGATAGTCAAAGTGCAATTTATTTGGCTAAGAATTCAGCCTTTCATTTAAGAACCAAACATATGCAGCTTAGGTACCACATCATAAGACAGGTATTGGAGGATGGTGAGTTGAAGCTAGAGAAGATCCATACAGATAAGAACCCTGTTGATATGTTAAAAAAGCTGATAACAAAGGTGAAGTTGAATCTTAATTCAACTTATGTTGGTCTTCATGATTGAGTTTGAAGATAGAAAAGCTAGAATATGTTGTTGTACAGGTTCTAGTGCAGCTGTTTATCTCCAAGTGGGAGATTGTTAAGTTGTGGAGCTAAAAACTTCACCAAATGAGTGGATGTAGAAGTTATTGGATTTACACAGTCACCGACGATGGCAAGGAGTCAATGAGTAGCTACTAGCATCGGTCATGTATCGACCAACATCGGTCACAGGCAGACAGGCATGGACCGACGTCGGTCACTTGTGCATCCAGAATCTATTTTCGTGGACAGAACAGAATGTTTGCATGATAGGATTAGATGTTAGTTGTAAGTCCGCGTTTCTATTTTTGGCAGGACTATTTTAAGCCTTTGATTGGGAGGTGTATCTAATGGTTGTTAATGCATTGCTCATGATCCCTAATTCTATATAATGGGATAAATCTTCATAGCTTGTATACTTGTGTAAGTGTGTATGAGAACAGTACAAGACATATTGTATATGTGTGTATCAATCCAAGGTGTTGGAATTGATTGTAAACTCTTGAGGGAAAGAGATTTGTACATCTAATAGGTGTGAGAAGAAATTGTGTGGCTTCTTTATTGTATTTCCTTCTGGAAGAGTTTAATACAAGTTTTTAGGGTGGTTTCTTGTATCTCTTATTCTTTGTTATTTCTGATTCTAGTTACTTTCAATTCTGGTTTAATTCCATGTTTAATTGCTTACATAAAAATAATCAAGTTTGTTGGTTGATCCCCAACAAGTGGTATCAGAGCTCAGGTTCACTAACAGGTGGTTCAAATCTATTTAGTGTGTGTTGATTACAGGTCACTCACAGGGGTTTCTATTTGAGTGGGAGAAGCAATGGCAGAAGAAAGCAAATTGAGAATGGAGAAGTTTAATGGAAAGAATTACCAATTATGGAGAATGCAAATAGAGGATTATCTGTATCAAAAATATCTATACTTACTGTTGGGTGGGGTTGATAGAAAGTCCACAAATATGGAAGATGAAGAATGGGAAGTTCTTGATAGAAAGGCTCTTGGATCTATAAGATTGAGTCTCGGATCTTCTGTGATTTCTAACTTGTCATAGGCAAAGACAATGATAGATTTGATGGACACTTTAGCAAATTTATATGAAAATCCCTCAGCTTCAAATAAGGTATATCTTATGAAGTAGTTATTTAATTTGCAAATGCAGGAAGGTGGATCTGTATCTAATCATCTTAATGATTTCCATGGAATTGTAAATCAATTAAATTCAGTCAAAATAGTTTTTGATGATGAAATTAAAGCTCTTTTAATTTTATGCTCTTTGTCTGAAAGTTGGCATAGTTTAGTAATGGCAGTTAGTAATATTGCATCTGCTACAAATATCTTGAAAGTAGATGATGTTGTTAGTGTAATCTTGAATGAAGAGACTCATAGAAAAAACAAAGGGGAATCATCAGGTAATGCTTTAAGTATTGAAAGTAGGGGGAGGCAAAAAGAGAAGAGAAAGCATGGGAGATGAAGGTCTAAGTCAAAGATGAGCAATAGATCCAAATCCAAAAATGGAAAAATAAATATAGCCTATTAGAATTGTGGAAAGAGAGGACATGCAAAGAAAGATTGTTGGTTGAAGGTTAATGAAGAGAATCAGCATGAAGGTAATGAAAAAGCAAAAGTTACAGGTATTGTTGCACAAGATGCTCTTTCACTTTCTTTGCATAATAAAATAGAATCTTGGGTTTTAGATTCTGGGGCCTCTTTCCATGCTACCCCAAATAGAGAATTTTTCAATGATTATGTCTAGGGAGATTTTGGAAAATTTTATTTAGTGGATGATGAGCCTTGTAAAATTGTTGGCAAAGGAAAAGTGCAGCTGAAATTGCAGAATGGCAACACATGGGTGTTGAAAGATGTCATGCATGTCCCAGCACTGAAGTGGAATCTGATTTTTGTAAAAAAGTTGGGTAATGAGGTTGTACAGTAACTCTCACAGCTGAATCTTGAAAGGTTACCAAGGGAGCACTTGTATTAGTCAAAGGTAAGAGAGTAGGTACTCTTTATTTATGTAATTGTATTACTAATTATTCTCCTTCTGTATTATCTACTTTAGATGTGGATGCAAAGTTGTGGCACCAGAGGCTTGGCCACATGAGTGAAAAGGGAATGACTATTCTTAAGTCAAAAGGTAAGCTTTCAGATTTGAAAAGCATAGATCTAAATTTCTGTGAGCATTGTGTTTTTGGAAAATAGAAGAAAGTAAGGTTTGTTAAAACTATGTCAACAAAGAGGAAGCACAAGTTGGAGCTTGTTCACATAGACGTGTGGGGACCAGCTCAGGTAGCTTCTATTAGAGGATCATAGTATTATGTTACTTTCATTGATGATGCTACAAGAAAGGTATGGATTTATTGCATAAAAAATAAATCTGATGTTTTTGACACTTTTAAGATTTGAAAAGCTTTAGTTGAGAATGAAACAGGTAAGATATTGAAGTGCCTTAGATCTGATAATGGTGGTGAGTACTACAACAATAAGTTTAGAAGTTACTATTATATGAATAGAATACGCAGGCAAAAGACGGTTCTAAGGAAACCTTAGCAAAATGGAGTTGCTGAAAGGATGAACAGAACAATATTGGAGTGTGCATGGAGTATGAGATTGCATGTTGGTTTGCCCTTACAGTTTTGGGCAGAAGTTGTGGATACTGCAGTTTACTTGATTAACAGAGGACCCTCTACAGCTCTGAATGGTGGAATTCTATAAGAGGCTTGGATAGGTAAAAAGGTAGATCTTTCATTTCTAAGAGTTTTTGGTTCTAAAGCTTTTGTGCACATTGATAAGGAAAATAGAAAGAAGTTGGATGCTAAGTCTATGAGGTGCACATTTATTGGTTATGGCTCTGATGATTTCAAATTCCAGTTTTGGAATCTAGGAACTAACAAAATAATTAGGAGCCATGATGTTGTTTTCAATGAAAAAGTGATGTATAGTGATCAGCTCAAGAAGCTAAAGAATTTTTAGCAAGGCCATGAAGATTTGGATGAGGTGATGCTTCAAAATGAGCTCACGGGAAAGAATTATCACAGACAAGAAAACACAGAGACTGACGTCAGTCAAGAAGGAACCAATGTCAGCAATAAAGGAACTAATGTCTGTCAGATAGTGACTAACGTCGATCAAGAAGTAACCAAGGTCGGTCATGTGGAACCGACATCGGTCAGTAACAGGCCTGGAGGTGACCGAGATCGGTCACTGTCAAAAAATTTGGCCAGACAGCAAGCAAAAAATGAGTCTCAGACGCCCATCAGGAGGATAGAAAGGGTAAGTAAACCTCTAATTCGATATACCCCTTCATTATTCTATTTATTGCTCACTGATAGTGGAGAACTAGAGAGTTTTGATGAAGCAATACAGGTGGAATCCTAGAATCAGTGGGAGCTAGGCATGAATGAAGAGATTGATTCCTTGAAAGAGAACCAAACATGAGATTTGGTTGAGTTGCCAATGGGTAAGAAGACACTGAAGAACAGATGGATCTACAAGTTAAAAAAAGGTGAGAATGGATAGATGAGATACAAGGCTAGGTTGGTAGTGAAAATATTTGCACAAAAACTAGGTATTGATTTTGGTGAGATTTTTCCTCCTGTAGTTAAAATGACTTCTATATGGACTGTATTGTCTTTAGTTGCTATTGAGGATTTGCATCTTGAGCAGCTTGATGTTAAAATAGCATTTCTTCATGGAGATTTGGATGAAGAAATATATATGGATCAGTCGGAAGGATTTGAGGTCAAAGGTAAGGAGAAATTTGTGTGCAGATTGAAGAAAAATTTGTATGGTCTCAAGCAAGCTCCTAGATAATGGTATTTGAAATTTGATAGGTTTATGACTAAGCATGGCTACAGTAGATGTCAATCTGACCATTGTTTTTTATTTTAAGAGATTGGATAATGGTAGATATATTATCTTGTTGTTGTATGTAGATGATATGTTGGTTGCAGGTTCACACATGCAGGATATCTCTGAGCTTAAGGTGAAATTAGCTCACACATTTGCCATGAAGGATTTGGGAGTAGAAAAGAAAATCCTTAGCATGAGTATTAAGAGAGACAGGAAAAATCATAGGTTGATTTTGTCTGAAGAGGATTATGTGAACAAAGTGTTGGAGAGGTTTAATATGCAGGATGCAAAATCCTTAAGTACACCTATGGCTAGACACTTTAAGTTGAGTAAAGAACAGTGTCCTAATTCACATTATGAGGTAGAGTATATGAGTAGAGTTCCATATGCTTCCACAATTGGGATCTTAATGTATGCAATGGTATGTACTAAACTGGATATTGCCCAAGCAGTGGGAGTTGTCAGTAAGTATATGGCCAATCCAGGGAAGGAGCACTAGAAAGAAGTTCAGTGGATTCTCAGATATCTGAGAGGGACCAGCAGTAGGTATTTGTGATATAGTGGGTCAAACACTTCTCTACATGGTTATGTAGATTCGGATATGGCAGGTGACTTAGATGGCAGGAGAAGCACCACAGGATATGTTTTCACTATTGGTGGAACAGCGGTTAGCTAGATTTCAAAGTTGCAAAATGTTGTTGCCTTGTCTACTACAGAGGAAAAATACATTGCAGTCATAGAGGCTAGCAAAGAGATGATATGGATGACACGGTTCATGGAAGAGCTAGGAATGGAGCAAGAGAGTTTCAAATTATACAGTGATAGTCAAAGTGCAATTCATTTGGCTAAGAATTCAGCCTTTCATTCAAGAACCAAACATATACAGCTTAGGCACCACTTCATAATACAGGTATTGGAGGATGGTGAGTTGAAGCTAGAGAAGATCCATACAGATAAGAACCCTGCTGATATGTTAACCAAGCCGGTAACAAAGGAGAAGTTGAATCTTCATTCAACTTTTATTGGTCTTCATGATTGAGTTTGAAGATGGAGAAGCTAGAAGATGTTGTTGTACAGGTACTGGTGTAGCTGTTTATCTCCAAGTGGGAAATTGTTAAGGTGTGGAGCTAAAAATGTCACCAAATGAGCGGATGCAAATGTTGCTAGATTTACATAGTCACCGACGATGGCAAGGAGTCAACGAGTAGTTGCCGACGTCAGTCAGGTATCAACCGACGTCGGTCACAGGCAGACAGGCATGGACCGACGTCGGTCACTTGTGCATCTAGAATCTATTTTCATGGATAGAACAAAATGTTTGCATGATAGGATTAGATGTTAGTTGTATGTCTACGTTTATATTTTTGGCAAGACTATTTTAAGCCTTTGATTGGGAGGTGTATCTAATGGTTGTTAATGCATTGCTCATGATCCCTAATTCTATATAATGGGATAGATCTTCATAGCTTGTATACTTGTGTAAGTGTGTATGAGAACAGTACAAGACATATTGTATATGTGTGTATCAATCCAGGGTGTTGGAATTGATTGTAATCTATTGAGGAAAAGAGATTTGTACATCTGAGAGGTGTGAGAAGAAAGTGTGTGGCTTCTTCATTGTATTTCCTTCTGGTAGAGTTTAATACAAGTTTTTAGGGTGGTTTCTTGTATCTCTTATTCTTTGCTATTTCTGATTCTAGTTACTTTTAATTCTGGTTTAATTCGGTATTTAATTGCTTACATAAAAGTAATCAAGTTTGTTGGTTGATCCCCAACACTAACAATATACCACTTTTAAAATGGTGAGAGTGTTCGCTTAAGTTACTCATAAAATAATTAGAATGTATGGAAAAGGGGGATTTAACTATTCTCAACATGAATTGAGTGTTACCTGCATAGTCCTAGAAGGACCTTAAGTCACTATAGTTCTACCTACACAAAAGATGGTGAGATCTGACTAGGTAACAATAAGTTCACAAATTTAGATAAATGACAAGGCAAATGATAATAATAAGGATGAGGTGATTAGATAATTCATGGTAAAGGTGTTGATCTTAATTTTTCCATAGGCAGTTATAATTAGAAAATAATAGTATAGGTTAGTGATACTAATTTTCCCATAGGTAGTTATAATTAGTAACACAATGTGTAATATTAATTTACCCAAAGGTGGTTATAATTAGTGATACCAATCAAGAATAAATAAAATATGTAATTATCATATCCACTATCATATTAATTTCACATAATTTCATTTAAAATCATAATTCTAAAACTATTGAAACTAGATCAGAATCCCCTTGCAAAAGGTGTTCAAAGAACAAAGGGAACTAAGGTCAAAATGGGTAAGTAGGGTGGGTAAAAAATAAATTTGGTCAATAGTGAAGGTATGGTAGGATGTTATGAAATTTGGCACTAAGAAGATGGTAGAAGGGTAATTTACTATAATGGTAATAGGGTTACCCCCAAGTGATAAGATAAGGTAAATGACAAGGTATGAAATAAGGACAAGGTGAATGGAAAAGGAAAAAGGCAAAGAAAATAAAAAATGCAAGGTAAGTGGCAAATTAAAAAGGCAAGATAAATATTTCAATCACTCCTGCTAATGTGGATATGTGCATCCTGATCAACATATGATAAAACTAGAATAGTTAATCTGTAAATTACTAGCCCACATCTCTTCAAAATAGCGGTTATGTCAAAACCCTAATGCATCTTTGGATTCTAATAATGTTATTTTGATCTTCATTGGTTGTTGATTCTATTTCCTCCAAATGTTGAGAAAATGTGTCTTCATAACATCTATAAATGAAAGTGTAACCAAGGATGGTAAATATAGATAAATAGTGGATAAAGTTTTGATTTGTCAATATAAAGGTGGATGATAATGGAATGTATAATGGTTAGGTAACAAATGAAAATTAGGGTTTTGAGGCACCCATTTAGGACAGACAAAAAAGATAAAAGCATGCTCCTATTTGGGAAAAATAAAGTAAATTTGGTGAGAACATTATGATTTGCCTAAAGGTGGTTAGAATCATTAAGAAATGTAGGTGGGATAGTATATAATGATTTTCTCAAAGGTGGTTATAATCATTAGACCCCCATTATGGCAAACATGATTGATTGGCTACTAATGATGATAAATTGACATATAGGTTAATGATTAATTGGAATAACTTGCTAGTAGGGATATGTTCATCCAAACTAACAAAGGTTGAAATTCTTTTGTGGTTAATTATTCTATTTTGGGATATGATTGGGATGTTTTTAATGCTATTATTAAGGAGATGTTGATGCCACCATTGCTAAGTAGACTTCCTGAAGCTGATTTTTATTATAGCACTATATGATAGGCATCATGATAGAACACCATGAGGACTAAGTCGAAAGATGCATAAGGATTGACTCTCATAATCTAATACTCAATAGAAAATAATGCACCAATGATAAAAACCATGATGGCAATGTAGACATATGGATATGGATGGATTCAATTATAAATGTGAAAGGAATCACCCAATGAATGGATTTAGATTGAATCAAGGCAACAGTGTCAAAAGTAAACAAATAGGCACACAAATAACAAACAAACAAACAAGCAAATAAAGAAACAAATAATACTTAGTCTGAATGTTAGTACAAACAACATAATGAACATTTCCCCTAGAAAATAGGCAACAAATTAACAAACAAACAAAATGGGGGAATAGAATAAAAGGAAGGGGGTGGTCGAGTTATCTCTATATGTGTTAGGCAAGTGGATGTTACCTACATAGTTCCATGAACATAATATCTAATAAAAACTTCAATCCAAATGTAGTTCTCCTAGGAAATGGGGGAAAAATGATAACTAATGAAAAATAATCATGATGGATGTGATGAAAGAATAGGAATGGTATTGCAAAATGGCAAGTGCATGGGAGAAAAGGCCAAAAAGGATGGGGAAACTAAGCAACAAGTAATATGTTGGAGACTTAGTAAGGGTTTCCAGAATCCATAAGGAAAAAAGGCAGTCAGTGTTTTTGATTTTTATAAACAATTTTGAAATGTTTTTGGAATTTATGGAGTATCTCAACTCAATCGATAATTATGAGACACTAAACAGTCCAACCTCATAAAATGGCAAGAGTGTTACTTAGGTTACTTGTAAAATGATAAGAGTGTGGCTTAAGTTGCTTGAAAAATAGTGAGAGTGTGGCTTATGTTGCTTGTAAAATAGTGAGAGCATGGCTTAGGGTGCTCACAAAATGGTGAGATCATGGATTAGGGTGACTAAGCTGACCTCAACAAGTATTGAATGCTACCTACATAGTCCTAGGATATGACCTCAAGTCATTATAGTTTTACCATATAGTAGAGAAATCTGACTAATGTAGTAACCAATTCAAACAAAATAGGCTCAGTTGGTAAAAAGGCACAGTATGGCATAGGAAATGACTAGTTGGTATGTTAAGGCATGATAAATAAGTGTTGTCCCTAGTTTGCCCATAGGCGGTTATAACTAGGAAATAATGGCATAGGTCAATGATACTAATTTTCCTATAGGTGGTTATAATTAGTAACAAGACTGGTGGGACACTTATTTTCCCATAGGTAGTTATAATGAAGCCCATATATATAAATCATGGTATAAAACAAAATAAGAGATGAAAGATGTAACTACCAAACTACTATCTTACTGCTCCAAAATATTATCTATGTCTGGAATGTGTGAAAGAACTGGTGAAACTGAATCTTAATCCTTTTGCTAAAAATGTGAATGGAACCAAATGGAACAAAACCAAGGTCAGAGGTTTGGGTAAGGAGGGAGAAAAACAACTTGATTGATGGGAAAGATATGGTAGAATAGATATACAATAGGAAAAAGTGATAGGTTGGTATGATGATATAATGGCAAATAAGAATGACAATATGGTATAAATTGAAATGGTCCTTATAAAAAATACACCAAGTCACTCGATCATAGTACCACTTGAGGTGGATAATGTTCATCAGCTCATCAAGTTCATTTTTGTCTAGTGTGGCTAGCCTATATGCTCATATTTCATAGTTTGTCATAATGATGAAAGTACCAACCTAGTTGGGTTTGAACTTGCCTTTATGCATCTTTTTGTCTATGGTATTCTTTTAGTTCTCTTTAAGGAAAAGATCACCAAGTTCAAAGTCTCTATATTTCACACACTAATTTTAGTGGCCATAGAATCAATTTTGATAATCTTGGAGATTGTTTACCACATCCATACATTTCTCATCAAGTAACTCTAGCTCTTTTAGGTGGGCTACTTGATAGATGGTATCATCTAAGACATGCTTGAAAGAGATGCATAGAGAAGGAAACTCAACCTCAATGGAAAGAATGGACTTCATACCATAAATAAGTGAATATGGAGTGGCTCTTATGGGTGTACAGTGATTGGTACAGTATGACCAAAGGGTATGAAATAACTGAATATGCTAATTATGATCGACATCATTGACAATCTTTTTGAGAATGTTGACAATAGTTTTGTTTGATGTTCTAGCCTAACCACTACCTTGAGGGTAATATGTTATAGAAAAGTGGTGTGATGTTGTATTCAGAATATAGCTTTTCAACATCCTTATTTTTCGATGATCTTCCATTATCAAATATAATGTTAGAAGGGATATCGTAGTGGGAAATGTGATGGTTAAAAATGAACTTGGAAATTTTTTTTCTAGTCACATAAGGGGTATAGATTCAACCCACTTAGTGAAATATTTGGTGGTGGTAATGATATGTTTATGGCCATCAGATGAGGTAGGATTGATCTTCCCATTGATTTCAAGGCCCCATGTAGCAATGGCCATGGTGTCAACATTGGTTTTAGAGTCTTAGTCGGGGCATGAATCAGATTAGCATGTTGTTGACACTTATCACATCCCTTACATATATAGTTGCATCTACATCCATCATGGGCCAATAATAATCAATACATAAGAGATTTTTGGATAGGACTACCCTATCAGTGTGGGCTCCACATACTCCTTCATGAACTTCCTATAATATTAATGTAGATTCTACTGAAGTTAAACAATGAAGCATAGTTCCATCAAAACTATGGTGATAAACGGTTGATCTAAGGTATAATGAGTGGTTTGGTGGATGAACGCTTTGTATTGCTTTTGGGATAGGTTGGGTGGTATAATTTGGTCTTGAAGGTAGTTGTAAAGGTCTAAGTACCAGATAGAGCTAGGACCAATAATATCACAAATTATCATGATAGTTAAAGGTCCATGAGCTGGTGCTAGCAAATTCTTAATAAGGAATTAATACTCTTTAGTTGTGTCTATTTTTCAAATCAGAGATCTAATAGTAGTCATAGCATCTATGGTTCCATTTCTATCTCTTGGTATATGCTCAAACTGAGTATCAGCATTTTGTTGCTTGAGAGTGTCAACCATGGCCTTATATGGGACTAGCTTTTCCTCTTTAGTTTGAAAGTGGGATGTAACTTGATTGATGATTAACTAAGAATCACCATAAACCTTGAGATGAGATATATTCCATTGTATCACTTGGTGAATTCCTACAACAAGTGCTTCATATTTAGCCATGTTATTGGTATTAAAAAAGCTAATATTGAATGATTTAGGGATTAGATCCCCCTGTGGTGTAATAAATAAAAGGCATGCCCCCAATTCATGTGATATGAATGATCCATCAAAATATTGCTTCCATTGATTCTCCTCAAGAGGTGTGTCAATGATGGTCATTATGGATTCATCAATAGATTTGAATATGAGTGGCTTTGTATTAGCCAGGGGTGCTTTAGTAAGTTGATCTATAAGAACTTACCCATTAATGGAATTTTTATTGATGTACTCGATGTCAAACTCATTGAGAAGCATGATCCACTTGGCCATACATCCTTGTAAAGTTTTTTTACATAGTAGATACTTGAGTAGATCTACTTTTGAAATAATCATAGTCTTTTAATTTAACATGTAATGGCATAGTTTTTGAGCTATGAAGACCATGGATAAATAGGATTTTTCTATGGGTATATAATTATGTTCATATGTGACCAGTATACGACTTAAGTAGCACATGGCATACTTCTTACTGTTATCATCATTTTAAGCCAAATGTGCCCCTATGGCATATTTTTTAGTGGATAGATACAACAAGTATGGCTTTCCTAGCATAGGAGGCAACAAAATAGGTGGATTCTCTAGATAGTTCTTTAGCTATTGAAAATGTGTCTAGTAGTGATCATCCCAATAAAATATGACTCCCTTATTTATAAGATCCATAAAAGGATGGCATTTGTTAGCTAATTATAATATGAAGTGTTAGATAGACTGGAACTTTCTCTATAAATTGTAAAGCTACTTCAAATTAGTTGGTGGTGGCATCTCTATTATGGCTTAGAGTTTGGATGGATTAACTTCAATACCTCAATGAGACACAACGAAGCCTAAATTTTTTTTGATGTGACTCCAAAGACACACTTGTTAAGATTAAGTTTGACTTTTTAATCACATAGTCTTTTAAATATTCTATGTAGCATTGTTCGATGATTGGCCCTGGTCTTTGATTTGCCAAGAATGTCATCGACATAGTCTTTAATAATGTCATGCATAATATCATAAAATATGATGGTTATGGCTCTTTAATAGGTGGCCCCTATGTTTTTAAGAATAAATGACATAACTTGATAATATAATATTCCCCTTGGAGTGGTGAATATTATTTTTTGTTGGTCATCAGTGCTATCATGATTTGGTTGTACCCTAAAAATAAATCCATTAATGAAATCATCTCATAACCCACTATGGAGTTGATGATCATGTCAATGTTCAGTAATGGAAAATGACCCTTAAGAAAAAATTTATTTATATCATGTAAATTAGTATAAATTCTAATTCTTTATAGCTTTTTGTTGACTGACATAACATTAAAGATCCACTCTAAATAGTTGATCAAAAAAATACATCATACTTCTAAGAGTTTTTCCAACTCTTTCTTCACTAATACAGCAATGTGAGGATGCCTCTTATGCAACTTTTGTTTCATTGGTTTGGCATCAATATTTACCATAAGGTGGTGCAAAACCAAGGTGGGGTCCAAACCTAGCATTTCAAAATATGTCCATGTAAATATGTCAATAAATTCCCTCAAAAGGGATGTAAGGACTTCACACTCCTTCTCAATAAGGAACATACCTAGCTTGATCCACTTTGGGTCATCTAGGGAGCTGATGTTCACCTTTGTTGTGTCCTCCAATAGAAGGGTCAAACTATCTTCAAGGATAGTGGGAAAATATTTAAACTGATTGGTAACATTAAAGTCCTCTATTAGGACTTATTCTTCAAGCTCTCCTAGGCATGATGAATCAAAGTCCCATAAGGGAGGTTTGGCCATGTAACAAAAACTATTGAAAACTCTTGAATGATTTGATTAAAATATTTTTGTTCTTCAAAACTAAACTTAGACTCATAAATAAGTTTGTTTTTGGTGGTCTCCTGAGCTATGCTTGAGGAAGGTTGAACACCCTTGTCTAATGGCACCTGAAACAGGTTTTCACCACTAGATTGACCTTTTTCTTTACTTTCTCCATGGTCAAAAAGTGATTCAAAGAGTTTTTCACTTTAGGACCTCAATGTTTTAATTATCTGATTTTGGATAAGGGTTTTTATTTACTCTCCAAAATAGGCTTCAGGATTTAACCTAATTGAGAACCCTGATTTATGGTCCCCCAATGGAACATTATCTCTAAGGTCTATAAAATCATATAAAGACTCATCATTTTAAAACTCATCAATTGGCACATTGGACTCTTGGTGGTCCTAGTTTATCAATTGAGGATAATATAAAGGTAGTGGGTTGTGATGAATGACTAGTCTAAGGGTACAAATAGACTGAGGGTTTAACAGGTTAGTGTCAGCTAGGTCATCAAAAAGGATATCACTAGACTCTACTTCACTACTAGCATCATCATCACTAGTTGATGGTGATGGAACATGATTAAGGTATATGAGGTCACCCCTAGGAAATTTAAATCTAATTCCATAGGGCCCTTTGTATCTGGTCATAGAAATTGGCTCAACTATTCCTTGTTAATTTGGTCTAAGGCCTCCTTCATAGTCATGATTTTTCGTGATCCTATTGGGAAAAGAATACTTTGAATTCTCATGACAATTAGTTTTTTGTCATTGTACAACCATGATTTATCCCCTTTGAGAGGGTCCTATTTTAGGCTAGATGTTGGTATAAAAATGATAGGTTCTAGACTATACTTTTTACCTTTGACCTTTTATTGCCATTTTAGATGAAGTGGCTTAGATTTCGGTCTTCCAAAGGAATTTGGGTTCTATGGAAGGTTTACAATATGAAATGTATCATGGGTCACATACTCTCCTAGGCCATTAATCAAGATGGTATAATGAGTGGATATCTTAGGAGGTGGCACGTGGGAAAGGGAATCAAGGGTATTAAGATCAATGCAGCTATCCTCTAAAAATCAAGGAGTATTGACTTTCTCTTATCCTACTTGACCACTAGATTCATGTTGAAATGATAGTTATAGATATTGCACTCAACCTCTAAATGTTTACAGTGCTTGTATGGATGCAAATGTCCTAGTATATAAAATTTCATTCCTAAGTGGGAGAATTTGATACATTAGTGCAATGCCAATAAGATGGCATGAATTTCATGAAACCAAGGTCTACCAAAAAGCATACTATATGACAAATCAATATCTAGCACATGACACAATGTATCATGGGTCAAGGGCCCAAGGATAACTAGAAAATATATGGTGCCTTATGATTCTCATTTTTCATGATCATAGGCTTTGATGGTTATCATTTCTTCTTAAAGATCTACCATCATGTACCTGAGAAGCTTGATGATCTTTAAAGACACTATGATTAGACATGATATATTATTTATAAAGACATGTTTCACTTTGTGTCACTTTATACAAACTTGATGTATAATGGATTATTATGTAATGGGCCAAGGGATAACATATCACTTTGGTTGAAAGTGACTTGTTAGGCTAGAGCTAGCTGTCCAACCAAATCTTGAGATTTTTTAGGGGATATGTCACTTAAAATAGTGGATTGGCTAAGGAACTCATTAAAAAAAAAAATTATGGATTGTTGACATACGTAATATCTCTAAAATGGAGATCTATGTTGGCATTTTTTACAATTATTCCATAATGTCAAACTTATTTTATTGGTTAGTGTTAAAAGGCTTGTTCTGAGGTATAATAACTAGTTGGTTATAGGCAAAGTGGCAAATGATTACAGGCTTAAGATGGTAATCTTTAACCTCTAAGTTATGATTTCATAATCAAGATTAAACATAGGACCATGATTGCTAATAAATTATGGTGATGGTAGGGTACCAGATAGGATAAGTTTTGGTTTCTAGTGTACTTATGCATGTTCATGAGGTAATGATGGGTTATCGATATAGGGTCCAAAATTAGTAATCCCTACTTGCTAGTATGCTTGTATGTGGTACCAAGTCAAATAATGATTATCAATATGAGTTGGAAGATTAGAATTATTTAGTAAAGGTCTTGATTGATTGGTATTTGGTTTTGGACTGATGGAGATGGTGTTAATGTGACCTCCTATAATATGACCTACAACCCAATTATAGTCATGTGCAATTACATGGTAAGTCTATTGATTGTTGGGATTCTAACCTTGGTTATATCCATTATTCAAATGCTATTGGTTCTATTGTTGGTGATTATATTAGTTTGGTCTTGGTTGTTGAAATTGTTGTTGTTGGTGTTGCACTAGCTATTATTTCTATTGTTGCTATTGTGGTTAGTTGTTATGTTATGGAAAAGGGTTTTGAAATATTCCAAGGTTATGATTAGAAGTGGAAGCACCACCATCTAATGTTATCTCCTTGTTCTCCAACATATTATAAACTAAATGTTTCATTTACACACAATGGCATAAATTATAACTATTAACTTGATGATATTCACAGAATTCATTTTGGTGGTATCAATCAGGATAAAGAATGCCCTCAAGATAATGTTCTGATATAGGCTAGCTAATCAGATTAGTAGTGGTGAGTTTGTGAAACACTAATTCAATAGGTTTTCCAAGGTCACTAAAAACATTATGAGTATGCACTATTTTCCTTGGAGGAGGGGCTTGTACTGACAAATATTTCTACATTTGTTGTGTGGACCTAGGTTGTTATGATTGCTAAATTTATTAAAAAGGTTGTGGGTTAGGAGTAATTTTCATATGCTGCATAGATTGAGCAAATAGTTTTTACATCATTTGGACAAGTCTCAACTCTGTTACTCCATTTCCAACAACATTTTTGATGCAGTTAAATTATTTTGGTCTATCATTGTTATCGGCCTATGCTAGTTATGACGCTTGCACTTGAACTTCGTTATGGGTCTGGTTCTAGCCATTTCCTTGATTAGTACCTTGGTTCTAATTTGATGAAGTAAGCTTGATTATCCCTTTGTTGATAAGGGCTCACTTGATGAACAAACCTTTATCAATGATCTCCTTAAATGTATGTGCACATTGTAGTTCCAAATGGTAGGATATCTCACTATGCAATTTTTTGGTAAATAGAATGACTAATTATTTGTCTGGTAAATTATGAGTGAATTAGCTTGCAAAGGATCTCCATCGATGTAGATAAATTATAAAAATTTCACCAACCTTTTTTTATCTTACATCAAGTTGACCAATGAAATCTCATGCTCAAGATTGTATGAAATGTGATGCACAAACTTGTCTAAAAGGTCATCAAAATCTAATATAAAATTGTTGGGCAACTTCAAAAACCACTCCAAGGCTTGTCATGCTAGACTCCTTGGGAACAACAACAAAAGGTATATGTCACTATATGCCACTAGCTAGCATGAAATAAAGAACTCAATCAAATTATATTTGGGGTCACATTTCCCCTTGTATTTATCAAATTTTGGTGGTTCATATCCTGGAGGAAATGGTATCTACAAATAATCCATGTTAAATGGATAAGAAAACATGTCATCCAACTTAAACTTTTTGGTTTGTTTCCCAACTTGGATATCAGTAATCACATCCTTTATCTGTTGTAGTTCTTGGGCTAGGAAACTAGAGGGAACATTAATTTGATGTAAAACATTGGCTTGGGTAGATGGTTGAGCAGTCAAAAGTGGAGCACTTTGATCAGGGTATGACGGAGGTATTTATTGGGGTATATTGATTTGGTTGGGGAATAGACCAGGAATATGCATGCATGGATTATGGCTTGATTATTGAAATTGCATATACTGTGGTGATGTATTTTGGTTTGGATTGGGTATATAGGCTTGATTTTGAGGGTTTTGAGGTTGGGATGGAGGGATATGGCTATACTATGCCTATTGACGTTGAAAGGGACATATTTATGACTAATATAACCTTGCTATTGAGGGGGTACTTTTTAACCAAGACCTTATCTTTGAACTAGTGGCATGTTTTACACAAAAGGCAAAGGTTGCCTGATTAGCTCTTAAATAACATTAAAACCTCTTTGTTATATAAATCCTAGTTGGGAAGTGGACACATATTAGAGATTCAACATTTATTATTGACCAATAGTTGTACACTATTTATTAGACATCATTTGGATTTGAAATGGTATATTGGTTTGTCAGGAAAGAGGTATGTTCATTTCTACTTGGTGAGGTAGAACATTGGTTGCCCCATATTGAGGTGGCAATATGTTTTGCCTCCATTGCATTGGTATATTTGATTGTGCCTATTATTGTGAAACACTAATCGGTACTTATGGGGTAGAAGTAGGATTCATCACATTTTATTAAGGCATGGTATGGGTTTTTGGTTGGCTACCTAACCCTATTGGTTGAGCGCTTGAAGAAGTAGCTAGTTGAGGATTAGTGGTAGTAGTTGGTTGAGGTTGGGAGGTAGAAACTCCTACTCCCTAATTTAAATAACCACTTATGTTGTTAACTATAGGTATACTTCATTTTAGACTAGTTCTTTGTGTACTTACACCACTTTGGTTTGGATTTAATGTAGGGGCATCTTAATAATTCCCAAAATTGAAATTGTATGTGTTTTGGAGTCATGGTTGTAAGTGAAATTTGAATTAGAGTTCAAAACTAGTTTTCCTACCAAAAGGGATTTTATAATTTTCATATGTATTAGTTGGTCTAAATGAGTGTTGATGATATGAAATTGATGAAATAGTGTTGCAATAGACCTTTAAGGTCTCAAGAAAGGTCCTAAAGTGGTTATGAGTTAATGAGTCAATATGTTGGGTTAATTTATGAGGTGGCAGTCCACCACCCTACATGGGTTTAGGAATTGATAGAGGCTTCTTGATTAAATAAATAGTTATTTTATATTTTCTTAGAGATTAGATCATATATATAAAGTGGATAGAGTGTTTTTTTTGAGATTAAAGGTGGAGGATAATAAAATATGGTAGATAAAGTGGTGAAAAAGAGTGAAGGTCTGCCAATATGCTATACATGAATGTGTAAGTCATTTTTGTAATGAACCAAAGCTTAATTTTAATTCAGTAGTGATGGAAATTATGTGTTCTTTATTTATTTGAAAATATTCATATGTTAATAAATTTCTCTCATAACTAAGGATAAGGATATATGTGACTAAATCTGTTACCCTACATTTCTGCACATTTTTATATTTATGAACTAGAAGAAGGTACAACTATATTGTAAAGAATTTGTTTATGGATGACTAAGTAGAACCTTGTGTTTGGTGAGTGAATTATTGATTCTTTTATGTTTCAATTAATTTCTCTAATGATAAAAAGTTCTTTTAGTTGTTAACTAAATAAATAACCCATGTTTTACAGTAGCAGTCTATGTTTGATTAGAATGTGGGTATTATGAGTATGTTCTTTGGAAAGAAGTGATCTATAAATCATAAGACAGTGATTTTTTGTATTTAGGTAAGTCATTTTTGAGTGTTTAAATCTTATTTTAATCTTTTTGTTTTGTTTCTATGGTCATTGGTCAATATAGACCTATAAAGTAACAATCTACATGCTTAGTTGGTCGTATTTCGAGTTTGAAATCTAGAACAGTGGATTCAAAGGGTGAATCTAATGGTTTGGGGACTTTATCAAGGTAATGAAAGTTATAAAAACCTATTTTAAACCCCTTAAAATTCTCATAATGGAATTTATAGTGCTATTGGGTGGTCTTAGGCCCCTAGAAGCCCTAATCTAGGGTTTAGGCAATATCTTGATTTTAACCATCAAAATTACCCCAAATTTTTTAAATAAAGCATATTTTATGTAATATAATATATTATCATGGTTTTATAGGTGTATATATCCAGTTGTATGGGTTTTTAGTGACTGAGTTGAATTAGTCCTAGAAGAGACCTAGTGGGAATAGGCCAAAGAAGGAAAGGGGTTGTTATTTGAGAGTGAGAGTGAAAAAATGGTTTAGTAAGCTGAAAGAGGAAAAAGGGTATCCAAAAAGTTAAATAATTTTCCTTGGATGAATATATATTTCTCAAACTAATGAGGTTTATCCAATTGGAGGGTTAATTGAGGTGTCAGGTAAGACTACGGGTACAAAACTTTACAAAGGAACCTAACCTAAGTTTTTTTTTTAAGAATAATAATGGAAAAGGGTACTCAAAAAACTATTTTTTTTTCCTATATGATATTTTTTACAAAATATAATAGTGGGTTTGCACTAAAATAGGGCTAAAAGGCTTAGCAAACAAGAAGTTGAATATTGAATGTAATGCAAGATGTTGAGTGATAAAAGTGGTTTGATATGTTTTGAAATGATGTGATATAATGTTTTAAGTGTATTATAATATATATATATATATATATATATATATTAGTTTTTTGTGTTTTTATCCATTTGGACAAGATAGGGCTAGTGTTGGCCAAGAAGATTTGCATGTATACACACAAGAGTAAGAAGAAGTGTAGGCTAATGGTAATATATTTGCATATTTTAGTATCAAATCCATTTATATACTCTAATAACATGTTGGTATAGGTATGAACTTATAATATAATTCATGTTCATGTGGATTAAAAAAAATTAGGTAAGTAGGCAAGAAGGTAGTTGCAAGGAGTCTTATTGAAAGGCAGAATTGAGAAAGCAAAAACAAGAGAAGGTATGAGTTATATGTGGTTGATTTGTTGGTTCTAAAGCATGACTAATGGTATATGATAGGTGAGGAAAATAAAATAATGGAATAGTGTGGTGGAAGCCTTGAATCAAGAGAGCTATTAATAAGCTCATAAATAGAGCTTTGAGAAGAGGAAATATTCCTAGTGTGAAGGACAAGAGGTGGAAAGGCCCTAGTATGGTATAATAGATAGAGAGAGAGGTTCCAAGTGTGAACCAAAAGAAGTGTTCCAAGTGAGGCCAAAAGGATAGAGAGTATATACCCAAGTGAGGTACTCAAAATGAAGATGAAAGGAAAAGTAGAAAGGAAAGTGAGAGACAAGGTTAAATATGAAAGCCACAATGAGAGGAAGATAGAGATAGAGATAAAGGAGATTAAGGATGCATTAGCAAGGATGGAAAGAGAGTTTTTTTAGATGTTTAATGTGTATCATTTGTATTATGGACTAAATATAAATAAAATAATCAAGTATAGCTTTATAGAAAGAATACAAGAAAAAGCAAATCAACAAGCAATGGAGCATTTGGAGAGATAGTTGAAGAATATTTATACACAACTTGCCATGAAAGAGCAAAGAGAGGAAATTATGCCTCAAAATTTTTAGACTAATATTAATTTATCATGTTTGAATGTAGGAAAATAAGTGTAAAGTAAAGTGCATGATTAGGAAGAAGAATATGATGCATGGAAGAGTGAAGGTATAGCTAAATATGGGGCATTTTTCTACCCTGAAGATGGTGAATTACTTGATGAAGAGGAGAGGAAATATGAAAAGAAAAAAAAAGGTGATAAAGAAGACAAAGGCATAGCAAGTAATTAATTTTTTATGATTATTTTGAAGAGGAATATGATGTGTTGTATAAAGACATAATAGGATTGTTTGTAGAGTTCATTGGATCAGCTAAGAATCAAGAAGCACATGAATTGATTGAGGAAAGAGAAGAATAGGTAAAGGAAGATGAGACCAAATTAGTATTCTATGAAGAGAATATGATAGGTGAAGATTTGGTTGATTATATATTCAAATAAGGAGTAGATATAATGGAGGACAAAAGGGTAGAAGATGTTGATAACCAAATTATGAACAAGCAAGAGATCTTGAAATGGTCAAAAGAGGAAGAAATTATGATGTGAATTGGGTATGCTGATGAAGAGGTAAAAATATAAATATTAGAGGAGGTCATATAAAGATAATGGAAATTCATGATCAATTCCATGAAGATTGAAGATGATCATGAGAGAAAGTAAAGAAAAAAGAGTGACTGTAGGTACAAGTAGTAGTATAAAGAGTATCACAAGTAAGAACAAAAGATCACGTGGATGAAGAAGCAGAGGTATAGGTGTGACAACAAAGAATACACACATTTGTATGAAAAATTTAATGAAGAAGCATATTGGGTTAAGTTTCTTTTCTCCCCTTGGGAGTATGATGTATGGTCATCTTAGGAATGCCCAAAAGTGAACTTGGATGTGTTTTAGAGTCATGGTTAAAAGTGAAATTTGAATTAGAGGTCAAAACTAGTTTTCCTACCAAAAGGTATTTATTAATTTTCATATTATTAGTTAGTTTAAATGAGTGTTGATGATATTAAATTGATGAACTAGTGTTGCAATACACCTTTAAGGTCTCAAAAAATGTCTTAAAGTGTTTATGTGTTAATGAGTCAATATGTTGGGTTAAGTTATGAGGTGACAGTCCACCACCCTATGTGGGTTCAGGAATTGATAGAGGTTTCTTAATTCAATAAATAGTTATTTTGTATTGTATTATATTTTAGATCATATACAAAAAGTGGATAGAGTGTTTGGTTTGAGAGTAGAGGTGGAGGAGAAGAAAATAGGGTAGACAAAGTGGTGAAAAAGAGTGAAGGTTTACCAATATGCTATACAAGATTGTGTAAGTCATTTTTATAATGAACCAAAGCTTAATTTTAATTAAATAGTGATGGACATGATGTGTATATTATGTATTTGAAAATATTCATATGTTAAGAAATTGATCTTAGAACTAAGGATAAGGATATACATGACTAAATCTATTACCCTATATTTCTACACATTTTTGTGTTTGTGAACTAGAAGAAGGTACAACTATATTGTAAAAAAATTATTTATGGATGATTGAGAATAACCTTGTGTTTGGTGAGTTAATGATTTATTCCTAGATGTTTCAAGTAATTTATCTAATGAGAACAAGTTATTTTAGTTGCTAACTAAATAAATAACCCCTATTTTACTTTAGCAGTCTATGTTTGATTAGACTGTGGGTATTGTGAGTGTGTTCTTTGGGAAGAAGTGATCTCTAAATCATTGATAAATTTATTTTTTGTATTGATGTAATTCATTTTGGAGTGTTCAAATATGATTTTAATCTTTTTTTTGTATTTTTATGAGCATTGGTCAATACAGACTTGTAAAGTAACAGTCTGCATGTTTGGTTGGTTATATTTCATGTTTGAAATCTAGAAAAGTGGATTCAAAGGGTGAATAAAATGGTTTTGTGACTTGATAAAGGTCATGAAAGTCCTAAAAAACCTATTTTAAATCTTTTAAACACCTTAAAATGCTCACAATGGAATTTATAGTGCTTGTGAGTGGTCTTAGGCCCCTAGAAGTCCTAATCTAGGGTTTAGGCAATATCTTGATTTATAACCATCAAAATTGCCCAAATTTTTGTAAAAAAAAGCCTATTTGAATTTATATAACATATTATCGTGGTTTCATAGGTGTACGGATCCATTTTTATGAGTTTTTAGTGACTTAGTTGAATTAGGCCTAGAAGAAACCTAGTGGGAATAGGCCAAAGAAGGAAAGGGGTTGTTATTTGAGAGTAAGAGTCAAAAAAGGGTTGATTAAGCTGAATTAGGAAAAATGGAATCCAAAAAGGTCAATATTTTTCCTTGTATGACTGTACATTACTCAAACTAAGGAGGTTTGTCTATTTGGAGGGTTAATTGGGGTGTCAGGTAAGCCTACAAATAAAAAAGTTTGCAAAGGAACCTAACCTAAGTTTTTTTTTGAAGCATAATCATGGAAAAGGGTACTCAAAAAAAAATCATATATGAGATGGTGTACAAAACAAAAAAGTGGGTTTGCATTGAAATAGGACTAGAAGGCTTAGCAAACAAGAAGTTGAATATTAAAGTAATGTAAGATGTTGAGTGATAAAAGTGGTTTGATATGGTTTTAAATGATGTGATATAATGTTTTAAGTGTTTTGGAATTTTTATATAGTATTTTTTTACGTTTTGGTCCATTTGGAAAAGATAGGCCTAGTGTTGGCCAAGAAGATTTACAAATATACAAAAAAGAGTAAGAAGTACAAGATGATGGTAAGAGCTCTGCATCAAGATTTGATATTTGTTACACATTATCCACTAAATTTTTCTCAATAATTTATGTAGAAGCAGAAGACACTTCTTTGATGATTAACATATTAAATAAGTTTTTGACCAAAGTGTTTTGCATGAATGGGTTTACACCCTAATTTTTTTTACCAGTCAATTATATTAAAACTCTTATTAAAGGAACTAAATATATGAGAGGCCTATTTGACATGGTCATCTGATTAAAATTACATGCTAGTTCAAGTAAGTTTGGTATATTATCTGCATCTATACAAAGTGATCCTCCATGGGGTCCTTACCTTTAACAAGCATACTAAGGTCTTGATATACCATTGGGGCTAGAGATAAAGGATTGATAGAAGAAGCTTGTTGACTATATAGTATGTTATGAGGCATTATTACTATACTTGACAAATTTTCATGAGGGAAGTTTACCAGAAATTTATCCCCTACTTCGATAACTCGAACCAAAATCTCATCCTTGTTTTCCAATAAGTGACACTCAAATAGATAAGGATCATATGAAGATGGTGTAGTAACATAATATGGTTGTTGAGGAAATGGTTCTTCAACTATAGGTGCTACAGCTAGGTACTAATCTATTTGTGATTGATCCTATTATGAATATGGAGGCATGTTAACCAAGTAGTGATCCAATGGGTCTTGGTTTTGTGTCCTTGTTTGAGTGTTATAAGATGGATAAGGATCTATCTCATAAGCAACATTATCTGCATATGGGTCTTAAACCATTTCTTCTTATGTGACTCCATTACTAAATCCCAAATTGTACATGAGGCCACTATGAGTGTAGGAAGACATGTTGGTATCCATAGTAAATGTTTCATGACTAAAAAGAATAGAGTTCTATAAACTCTAAAAAAGTGATGTTTAAAAAGAGGTTCAAACTTGATCTAACATAGTAAAAAAGATGGATATGTATATCCAAAAATATTGATGCAATGATTTTTTATAAAATAAGCTAATGTCAAATGTCCAATGTTACACATCTCACACAAAAAGGTCAAGTAGATGGACCAAAAATCAAAAAGCTAGATTCTAAGATCAAAGTGTTTTAAACAAGTCTAATCTAGAAAAAAAAAGGTTGTTAGGTCTTTTATCCAAATGCAGCATCAAAATATAGGCTAAAACAAAGGTACATGCTAGAAATTTTGGCCAAATGATATCAAAAACTAGACTTGAAATAAAGATGAGATATTTAATCTAATAGATTTGAAACATTTATAACAAAAACTAGGCATTTGACTCCTAAACATAAACTTGATCAATAAGTATGAGGTATGAAAATAAAAGGCATTTGGAGATAGTTTATTTTATCCCAAATAATGACACAAAACTAGACTATTTTGACCAATGAGATAGACAAAAATGAATGGCATGACCACGCTAGACAAAGACTCACAAATAAAACTTGAAATGGTTAGAAATTTAGAAAACTTAGACTCTATGCAAATAGGCTTATGAAATAAGTTTCTAAATAATTTGAGCAACGTAACAATGTTAAAATGCTCAAAAGGTGTGACAATTTTTTTCTTCAAAAATCTAAGGCAAAATGGTTCAACATGATTTTGACAGTCTAACACTACTCTCCTCAACTCAAATCACACACACACACACACACACACAAAGTTTGACAAATCTTTAAGACAAAATTTTTGCATCAAATAGACTTAAGAGAAATGGAAAATAGGAAAGGTAGTAAAAAATGTAGCCTAGGACTCAAAATGTGAGCAATACACAAGATGATTTGCATCCTACCAAATGATGATAATGATTATGAGTCTAAAAATGGCCGTCAATTCAAATTTGAATTGAACCTAAGTTACCTCAAGTTTAGTGAAAATGTAAAACCCACTTAACACATCAACCTTCTCAACTTATAAAGGTGCAATTTTGAATTTAAATTATCAATGAAGTATTTAAAAAAATTGGGCAAATGGTCTAGACTCAAATGGGCAGCATAACTATGCCAAAATGGAAGATATGATACAAAGTTTAGGATAAATTTTTTAAAAAATAAAAATGGTGATTTTTACTTGGGTAGCGTAACACCTCTTTGTTCAATAAATGTGGTGGACAATGTGTTTGGTTATGTAACATTTTTTTAACAAATAGTTTTGACTCCAAGCAAGACCAAGTAATCTAAGACAAAGATAAAAACAACTAAGTAATCATTTTAAGCCCCAAACTAATAAGGTGTGGCAAAGTGGGGTTAACTAAACTAACAATATTTCAAACATCTAAATGGATCAAATGCATACGACTTTCACATCAGCATACAAAAGAAGAAATATGCCAATTGGGTCCACATTATATGGCTTGTTATAAAAAGGTCTTGCCCTTTTTACAACCACTACATCCATCACTCACTCAGTGTAGTGCGATGTCTAACATGCTCAAACATCCTAATATTAGCCTCTACTAATGAAGATGGTTTAACCACTCAAACCATCATCCTTTTGAGGGGATCCCAATTTATATATCCCCCATTAAGAGGGATTGAAGATAATGTCAGAAGATGAATTCTCGGGTCAAGGCTTCCCTATAGAACTTATGGGAGGTAATGAATTCCCCCTCATAAGCAAAGATGCAATGCAAAAAAACTAAGTAAAATAACTTTATGGTTGTTTCTATATCACCCAAGCCATGTGGGTCTTGGGGAGAGCCTTCACAACATCTCTTTTACAAATTTAAACTAAGGCAATTACAATGAAGATGGCACTTTTGATCCCACAAGTTCCCTATAGGGGATGAGGGGAGAGCATACACGCACAACTTCCTTTTTTCTCAAACAAAATCTAACTAACCAAACAATGATAAAAAACTTTGAAGTGAGTTCAATTTTAAATAACTAAATGAAATGATTGGTGGTGTTCTTTGGCCCCTTATCCTTAAGTTGCAAAACTTTATAAAAAATAACCATGAAAACTAATCAAAAAAGCACCCTAATTTTTTTTTAAGCACCAAATGAAATATTCCTAATTCATTTTAAGCATCCCAAAAGAGGTTTTAAAAATATATAATTAAGCATGATTTGGCACTTTTCAAGTGGTCCTTATAAAAAAATGGTCAGAGTTTTGTTTAGCTTTGAAGCACTTTTTCAAATGAAAAAAGTAACTTTGCAAATTAAGCTCTCGAGTTCACACAGTGCAATCCCACAACTCCATATTCCAATACTATAACTCTACAAAATCATGACAGGTTAACATAATATCATAACTCATGATTTATTTAACATAAATTAACAATATCGCTAGTCTAATAGGCAATATCACATCTAACAGAACAAAATCATAACTTAGAGAGTTATGGTATTGTCACTTAACCCTAATAGTCTAAGTTAATTGATAGAAATTGAACAATAATACCATGACTTGGACCGATAATATCACAACTTGAGAAATTATGGTATTGTAATATCATGACTACAAGTCACAATATTACAATATCATAACTTGCAAAATCATGATAGTATAATATCACTAGTATCAAGTAGAGGTATCATAATATCCCAACTTAACCTACAAATAGAGAAAAATTTAGTCCAAAAACATTTTTAAGATGAAATATCATGACTGAAATACAAAACTATGACTGTGTCAGTTATGGGATTGTTGTCTAGAGGATAATATCATAACTCTATAGTGACAAAACCATGACTTCTAGAAAGCATAGTTTTAATCAAATTTCACTCCTTTTGCTTCCACACTCTAAGATTTGGCATGAAAATGGTCATTAGGTTGTTTTTAGGAGTTATTTGATCAAATTTGTGGGGTTAGGTCCCACTGGGCATGTAATTATGTGAACCAGGAATTTTACTCAAGAGAGGGGGTTAAATCAAGTGTTAGTTCAAAATGAAATAAAAATAAAAATAATACACCAACAATCATGACATCTCTATACCTAGACACTAGGGGGAGCTTAGTAACAAACATGCATATGAAAATAACAACTAAAACATGAAATAAACCTTCCTTCACTTTCCTTGGAGCTTTCAATTAGTTTGTATAGTGGCTTGATCAGCTTGTGCATCAAAGAGTATTCATTAATGGAGTTAGCTGGAAAAGTATTCATCAATGGAGTTAGTTGGCTCCTTCTCTCCTTGGTACCTCTGGCTTGTGATGGATTTGGCTTGGCTCAATAATTGGGCATAATAACACTAATTGTATGAGGCTTTGGAATCATTTGTGCATGGTAACTTTACACTATCCAAGATTAAAATTATGGTTATAAGGCCTCCTATTTATATATTTTTGTAAATGATCATAATGAATTTGAACCATCCATATCAAAATGAATATGTGTGGCTAATAATCCATTCAATTTTAGAGTCTAAAATCAATAAATTCCCTCATAAATATTTGGGATAGAGAGGCATTAAAGAGGCATGGGAGGGATTAATTAAATATTTGTTACATTTATGGCCAAGGAATGCCTTCCCAAAAAATGATGTCACTTGATGATTCAAAAACTCATAATCAATTTCCAAAAAGAAATATTCAAAAAGCTCCATGGAATTCTTAATTAGGCTCATGATTCAAATTAATTAGCCTTAAACATGATTTATCAATTTTGGTGCAAATCTTGGCAATTGGTGCTCAAATTAATCAAATTGGTCAAAATGTCATATTATTGGCTTGAAATTTGAATAGATTTGAATTGGAAGGTGATGTTAGATTCATTGGATCCATTATCCCATTTAGGATGTTACTGACACAAAATAACAAAGGCATGTGTCTCATGTAAGAAAATTGGTAGAAAAGAGCAATCTAGAGCACCTAGGTGCAAAAATGTCATTTTGACTCAAAATGATCTAATCAAAGTTAGTTATCTCATAAAATGAATTACCCAATTTAGGGATACATTGGCTAAAATTGGAACTTGTATATGATAAGTTCACATCATTTAGCGTGTTTTAGTATTTTTAGGCTAAATTGTGCATTTTGATAGAAATTAGTCAAAAGCCTAGTTTGAGGTCATTGGTGGCGACGTTTAGGTGTCTATAGTAAGTGTTACAAAATATTGTTGGGATAATGAGCTACCATACTTGAAAGGGCTTAGAATGGTAATGGTAGGGCATTGTGAATATTGGCTTTTATTACATGCCAAAGGATAAGGTCTTGGAATGGTAATGGTAGGGTGTTATAAAGCTTGGTTGCGAATGTAATCCAAAGGATGAGGTCCTAGAATGGTAATCCTTAGGCATTGAAAATCTTGGTTGCTATCACAAGACAAAGGATGTGGTCTTAGTTGGTAATCCATGGATGTTGTGGAGTTTAATTTCTCACATAATATGAAGGTTGGTTAATGGTATAGGTAGGGGATTAGGTACCATTAGCATTTAAAGGTCAAACTTGGTATAATAATTGGCCCAAAGAAGTTATCACCGAATATTGTGCTTGAGGTTCTTGGCTTTGTTCTCTAGATTGAGTAGTGTGAGGAGGATAAGGATTCATCTCACACACAACATCATCACCATAGGGGTCTTAAATAAAGTCATCTTGTGTAACCACATTATGATAACCTGGATTGTACATGGCTCTACTATGAGTGTAACAAAACATATCCAAATCAATAATGAACATTTCACAAAAAAGGTTGAAAGTTATAAAAACTCTTAAAAATAATATCCAAAGGATAAATGGTCTGAACTTGGTCTAACTTGATCTAAAAGTGGATTTGTATCTATAAAAAGGTCTGTGCTAAAACTTGGCACAAAATAGTCTAACATCAAATGTCTAACGGAAAATGTATAACGCCAAATGCCTTACACAAAAAGGTCAAGTGGATAAAATAAAACCAAAATTCCAAACTCTAGGTAAAAAGTGTTTCAAAAAAGTCTAATCTAAAGAAAACAGAAGTTCTCAGGTCTTTTTGAAAATGCATAAAATCTAGGCTCAAAACATGTATTGCTAGGTCTTTTGGAAAAGGCACAAAATATAGACTTTAAAAAAAACTAGGTCTAAGAGGTAAAAGATTAATCTAACAAATTTGAAACACTTTGACATAAACTAGGAATTAGGATGTAAACAAAAACTTGATCATTTTGTGAAATAAAATGGACTCTAGGCACATGGAATATACACTACTTCCCCCAAATCTAGGCACAAAAAATAATCTTTACATTAAGCAAAGAATTAACCTAAGTTGCATAACCCAAAAGTGAAGGGTGAATACCTAAACTAAAATTACGTAAGGCTTAGGTATAAACCAATAAATATTTGTATCTGAACTTGTCAAGGATAATTTCAAGATTTATTTATAATATTAAACTTCTCAAAATAGATAACAATCTAGACAAAGACGAATGGCATAACAGCACTAGACATAGATCCAAAAGGCACATGTGATTTTCAAGATTTGGATTTTTAGACACAAGGTAATAAGTCTTTCAAATGAATTTAGTAGTGTAATGACATTATCATTCTCTAAATATATGACAAATAGTTTGTTTCAAGACTCCAAGGCATAATACTTGAAATGAATTGGGCAGTATAATGATACCCTTTTCAAACAAGTGACACACACAAAAAAGTTTGTCAAAAGACTAAGGCAAAGGTATGGTGTCAAATGGATAGTGTAATGCCTCCTCAAACAAAGGAGTGATGTATAAATAATATTCATTTTTTATGTGGTATGACAAACAAATAGATAGACTCAAAACCATGTAGGAAAAGATGAAATGAAAAAAACACCTAAGTGTAACGTCATGAATCCTAAAACTGACAAGGTTGTATCGCATTATCAAATTTCATTTGTATACTTTCTCTTGAGAGGATTTTAAATAATTAATAAATTCATTAAATGTTCATAAAAATTAGGGTTTTTAGGCCCCTCTTCTATCAAGAGTTTTTACGATGACGTGGAACTTCAGGCTACTTACCCTGCATCAATAGTATGTCTATGGCAAGTGGGATTGTTTTAAACTATCAATTTTTGATCATTTATAAATGATCCCAAGTGTGGTTAGCACTATATATGTAATCATGTCGTTTGGGTTTGCATCAACTAGCTTGTTATTAAAATGTCTTGTCTTTTTCACAACCACTACATCCATTGCTTGCTCAGTGTAGTGCGATGTCTGAGTTGCCCCTAGGTTATAAGATTGAGTACCATTAATGGATCTTATTTTAATCAATCAAAACAAGAATCCAAGTGGGTCGCCCTCAATTTATATAACCTACCATGGAATGGGGTTGAAATGATGTTGAGAGATGAATTCTTGGGTCGACGCTTCCCTAAAGAATATATGAGGAGGTGATGAACTCTTGCTCATAATCTAAAATGCATGAAAATAAAAGATAAGTGGAAATACTTTAAGTTCATTCTAGGGTCACCCAAATATATGGATTTGGGTAGGGCCTTAGTGACTTTATTTCTATGCTTTTGGACCAAAATTATAAATGCAAATAATGAGCATTTTTAATCACCTGAGTTCCCTAAAAAGAATGGGGGGAAAGCATACATGCGTCACTCGTCTTGTTAAACAAACACTTTCAACAAACAAACATAAAAACAAAACTCTTAATAGTATTTAACTAATGTGAAATTTCATTTTATGGCACCAAAATGAAATATGTTGTGAAATTTGAGCACCTTGGCATTTTTTGTTGATAACTTTGAAAAATTAAAATGACTTAAGCAAAAAGATTTTTAAAACACCAATTTAAAATGTGAAATTTGTAACTTTAGAGTGTTTAAAATGTCTCCTTTCAACAATTGGGTCCTTTAAAAAACATTAGGGGGTCCTTATTGTTTGAATCAAAACATGAGGGAATAAATTCCTTTTGAATTCTTACTCTCGGTTTTCCAAAATTTTACACATAGTGCAAAACTGTAGAAACATAGAGCAATATTGCAACTTCTTATGCAAAACTATGATTATTAAGACAATATTAAAAATTACCTATAAATATAGTATTTAACATAATTTTTATACTATTTATACATTATCATTGAACTGAATAAAAAAATATAGATTTTGGCACAATATCATTACTCTCTTGTAAAACCAGATAGTTAGTAGTAAACCGTAATAGTTAAGTATAATACTGCGAGAGTTAATATAAAACCTCATATATTATGACAATACCATGACTTGAAAAGTTGAAATATTATAATATTTAAATTTTTAACACAATAACATGAATTAAAAAGTTACAATATTGCAATATTACAATGTTGTAATTTTTAACACAATACCATGACTTGTGAAATTAAAATATTATAATATCGCAATATTGTTATTTTTAGCACAATATCACAACTTGCAAAGTCATAATATTTTAATATCACAATATTATGAATTTTAACACAAAACCATGACTTATGAAGTCACAATATTACAATATCATAATATTGTTATTTTTTACACAATATTGTGACTTGCAAGGTTACCATATTATAATATCATGATTTTTAACACAATATCGTGATTGTAAAAGTCACAATATTACAATATCATGATTTTCCTTAAAAGAATAAATTTTTAGCTAAAATCTTGATGGTTAGAAACAAAAATGAAAGAAATATGACAAAATTATGTCTATAAGATTAGTGATATTGTGCAATATCATGATTCTAGACAGCAAAATCGTGACTAGATAGAGTAACCTCATGACTTCTATAAAAATGTCTTTGAGCCTTCAATTTTCAATTTTTTTTATTAGCAAATTTGAATTTTTACATGAAATTTATTATGAGGGTATCCTAAAAGGCCTAGGGAACAACTTTGTGGGGTGTGGTTCCCATCGAGCATGCCAACATGGGTACAACTAATATGTAGAGGGAAGGTTAGTCTTGTGTTATTACAATAAATAAAACACAAATTAACACAATAAAATCCTAATAACTCTATCCTATACACTAGGGAGAGCTTAGGTAACAAGACTAAATGAAACCACAATAAAAACATGAAAGAAACAACTCTTTTACCTTCCTTGGAGATTCCGAATGGTTTATTGAATGGCTTGATCGGCTTATGCATCAATAAGTCTTAATTAATGGAGCTTGCTTGGATCCTTCTCTCCTTAGCACCTTGGTTTTAATGTTGATTGGATTAATATTTGGTAATGGTAACACTACTTGCATGAGTCTCATGGAGTAAATCCTACACAATAACTCTACAATATCCAAGCTTAGAAATGAAGGGATATGGCCTTATATTTATAGCCTTAGAAATTAACTCTCACCCAAGGTGAGTTAAGGTTGAGTTTAAGCTTGGAATGGTTCAAACTAAACCTAGGTTAGTTAAAAATAACTCTAGTTGAGTTAATATTTGTCAAGTAATTATGATTTTCAATTACTAAGCATGGCTCTCAAATTAGATATTTTAGGATATTTTCAAAGAGCTTGACAACTCATAAAGGCAATGATGAAAGGCTTGGATATTTTGAATTTTGGAATTTCCATTTTTAGTTATTCATTAATTTCAAATGGATAATTAAACTAGGCATTTAATCTTATTTAATTAGATAATTAATTTTGATTAGCATTCAAGCTCTTTAATTATTTGATTAAATGCCCCACTTAATGGGTGCATAGGCCAAATTACCAGTTTTTATGTCACAAAGATATTAGGGATGAATTTGTGAGAGATTATTATTGCATACAAGTTATTTCCCCAAATAGGGATGCCCCAACATGATTTTGGGCTTTTATGAATGTTACATGAACAAATTTGGAATGTTTAGTGATTCCTAGGCTTAATTTGCAATGGTTGGTAGGAATCAGTCTGAAGTCAGGATTAGCTAGTTGTGTATAGTTTTATATGTCTACAAGTGCAAGGATAGACCGAGGTTTTATGGTCTCAATACCTTCTAAACAATTCTATAGGCAAGTATACAAAGATTAAAAAAACTTTATGCAAAATATAGATAGAATTAGATGATATTATGATTATCTAAGTTCCTTCAATAAGGTTTCAGGTCTATAGGATATGTGAACAAGATTTTTGCATAAAGAAAAACAAGTTTCAATTTTTTGTAGTGTTTTCAAGTTTTTATGTTCCTATAAAACTAATCAATAAAGTCAAAAACATTATTTTCAATGTTTATTAATGATGCAATGCCAAGAAGGGAGTTTTCAACATTAATACCTTCATGAAGGTTAGAACACAAAGGTTTTAGATCCTTTATTAATATACAACAAATCCAAAAAACCATTAGATAGGTTTGTAACAAGTTTTCAGAAACCTAGTAAGGATTAAGAACAAGAAAGAAGGCTTGGAGAAATGATAAGCATGATTTAAAACCTTCTCAAATACAACACAAAGTGTCAAAGAAAAGTTTGTAGGTTAGGCATGTTTCCAATGTTTTAAGGCTAATACTAAGGATTTTAACCAAAAATCTAAGATCAGATATAGTTATACAGTAGGATATAACAAGTTTTATGATCAAAAAATATTCAAACAAGACTATAATAGACCTCTAAACTAGGTTTTAAAACTCACAAGACCAATCTACAGGTCTATAGGCATAATTCTTGTAAGGTTTTTGATATTGAAATGTGAAGACACATGTTTAAGCATAATCTTAATGTTAAAATAGAGGCCTTCATTAGGGTGTTTGTATGGTCTTGATGCAAGATGTTGGTACGTTTTAGAACATGAGCTAGCATGTTCCTTGATGATATAATCATATTAACATGTCTACAACAAGTTATTATAAGGGTTATTGATAATATAATGCTTAAACATGGGTTTTAAACATTGTAGAACCTTCATACAGATCTTAAAGTAGACAAATCTAATGTTTGAAAATATAATGCAAGGTTCTAGAAAATTATCAATAAACTTGCATATATATTCATAGTTTCTAACATTCACAACCTTCATGTAAGTACTAAGATAGAGATTAAGGTTTCCATGATATATATAAACTAAATACAAGTTACATGAAGAGAAGACAAGTTTAATAACCAAAGACCCTGAAAAAATATTTTAGCATACCTCTAAACTAGGTTTTAGAGCTATCAAGACCTTGCCAATGGTTCTAAATAGAATTTCAAGGCTTTCTTGATGTTGTAAGGGTAAGACAGAGTCTAAAAACAAAATTTTCAAGATTTTATGATTATCAAGGTCTTTACCAAGATGTTAAGCATGTTTTAAATATTGTATATCTATGAGCAAAGTTCTTGTAATGTTCTCCTTAATCATACAATTATGATGCAAGGTTTTAGAACATCATTCAAGATACTAATAGGTCTACAACATTTTTTCAAACATTTCCAAGATCTTGTAAAGAGAAAAATAAGCTTCCATGAATTTAAGGCTTAGCTAATTGAGTTACCATATAATATACAAGGCTTTCAATAGTGGTATAGGATTATAAGGTTCCTTCATAAGATAAAAAATATTACAAAGGTTCTTTAGACATCTTGCAAGCCTGTATGATCAAAAAGATGAAAAGTGTAGATTTCAAGCATCTACAAGTATGAAAATACCTTGAACAAGTATCTAAAGACTAAAATAGGTCTTCCTTAAACTATGAATGATTCAATTTGCTTGAGTAACATCCAAAAAACATGGAAATAATTGGATATAGGCTTCTTAAGAAGTGTAACATTCTTAACATGATTGGCATTGATGAGAACATGTACAAAGGCTCTAGATGGGTGAGTTAGGATTGTTTTTATGTAGAGTATTTAGTAATATATCCAACCTAACCATGGATAACAAGCCAAAATAAACCACCTTCTTTATAACTATGCATGACCAAGAGGAAGTGGCGAGTTTAAATCTTTTTAAGGTAGGAAGACCAGGTCTATTCTAAGAATATAATAACATAGCAAAATATTTTGACCAAATCCATCATGGACAAGCCTTCTCAAGGAGAAAATTCAAGTGAAGATCAGGTCACGTACTCTCTACTATGCCAAGCATCTAATTATATCTACATGGAACAATTCTAAAACGTTGAAAGGGATTAATGATTTAAACTTTTTAGTCTCTCCTCCTACACATGCCTGAATTAATGAATTTAGTTGAGGAAGTTATTACATCTCTTCTTATCTCACTTATTGTACTTTATATATATGAATAAAAAGGGATTTTTTAAGACCCCTCTACTTTGGTGTAGACAAATTCCACTCATTTGAAAATTCTAACACAAGATTTAGCCTTAAAATCAATAAAGAACGAAGATTGCCTTTCATAAAATTTCTTAAATTTTATGTGTAATCTTTGGAATGTTGATCTTTTCTTATGGAAATATATTCTTCCTTTATGTTTTTGTCCAATCCTTACAATATTCATGTAGAATTATATTAGTTTTAGGTTATATGTTATTTATCATCAATTTTATGCAAAAATTAGCTATAGATTCTCACTATTTGAGACTTTTGTAAGGTGATTTGTGTTCCCTCCTAGTGTTGTATTAGGATTCTTACCTTATGAAAATTACTTATGTGATAGATGTGTGAGTTGAATATTTTGTAGAATATTTATCAGTTTTGAAAGGTTGTATTATGTTTTTTATTAAGGTTAAAGGTGGGGTTTTAATTGATTAGGGACCCCAATCCCTAAAAAAATTTCCAATACAAAATAAGTCCAGAGGATCACCAAGCCCAAAAGTTCAACAAAATAAAGATAAGCCCAAAAATAGCTACAAGTAGCCTGAATATAGCCTGAATACAACAAAATAGCTCCAAAAATAATATATAGCCACAAATAGACTGTAAACACTCTAACTATCCAAACTCCCTACCACATCTTGCCAAAAACTTTTCATACATTTCATATTGGAATATATTTGAAAAGGCCTATTTTCCTTGTATATGTATTTAAAGCATTCACTACATTGGAGATTCTTACCCTTAGAAGTGTTCTTCAAATCTATCAAACCTTCCATATGATTCCTTAAATTCTCTAGATTTTGAATGCCTTCATGCATAACTACTTTGCCACAATTGACCAAGTAACTAATATTGTTATTTAGATTATCTTTCTCACATTCCAAAGCCCCAACCCTATCCTTTAGTCTTTGGATTTGAGTAATATAATATTTGCATGTATCTTTCTAATTAAACTATTTGTATCCATAAAAAATGTAGTGGACAAAAACATAGTGGTTAAAAATGTAGCATAAAAAACATAACGAGGATAAAATGTAGTGAGAAAAAAATGTAGCAATGGCAAAACATAATAGGAATAAAACATAGCAAAGTATGCGCTCACACATAATATGACATAACTTTCAACTAAAGGTCAAAACTCGTGAAATCTCATTTTCCTCTATTATTTTACTTGTAAATTTGGTGCATTACTTTTCCACCATGAAATGTTAACTATTATCACCAAAATAAACTAGAAAACAAATAAACAATGTGATAATGACTAAAGTGTCCCAATTATGTTCCTCGCTATATTATTATGACATTACCAATACCATTACATTTTTTCCTTACTATGTTTTATCATTGTGATGTTTTATCATGCTATATTTTTGGTTGTTATGTTATCACATAGAGCCAACTATTCATTGTCTTATTGAAGGATTTTAACTTTCCCTTTGAGATCATAAATCTCCCTCATGAACCATCTCATAATAGATTTTTAGAAATCTAACTCTTCTTCAATTTTAACAATTTTTTGTTAACCCTTTAATTTGCTAACAATAAAATAGGTTATCTTGTGTTGTTTTAATCAAGTTGAGGAGTTATCTAAGATTTGATGCATTACCAAATTTTGTTTTCAATTCACTCTTACTCCCTCTTCCACGATAGGAAACTTAACAACAACTGTAAATAAATATTTCTAACAGTGATTTAGGCTTGTAAGCTAATCTTACATTAGGTGCACTCAGTTTAAGCAGGAGATGGCCTTCTCCTAAGGTTTATCATAAGGATCCAAGGTCCCACACATTAGGGGTGTTCCTATTATTTCACTAAATCAAATAGTGATCAAGTGGGTGTAAGATTCATGTGACAACATTGACTTTGGTCAAAGTTGACCATATTTGACTTGGATGTTGACTTTATTAGACTTTGTCTAAGTTGATCAAATTTGACTTGGATGTTTTCTTGGTCAAAATTGACCTTAGACATTTGAATTGATTTTGAATGTTGACTTTGGTAAAGTTTGATTGTAACTTTTTGTTTGAATGTTGACTTAAAAAGGTTTAACCTTATTTGACTTGATTCAAAAAAGGTAGATCAGATTTGAATAATTGACTTAGAATTAGATATTGATCCAAATAGACTTGATTGGGTTTTAGATGTAGTTCAAATTGGATAGAATAACAGTATAATATAGACAACGTAACATTACTATTGGATAAAGTGAGTCTTGATTTTATTAGATTAATGCCTTAACATGATTATTAGATGTGACAAAGCTAGACTTAGGATATTTTGGACTTTTTTGAGTTATATAGTATAATACAGAATATAGGTATTAACAACAAACAAACAAGCACATAAGTAAAATCTCAATGCTTAGTGATAAATGGGTCTACAATGCGACCACAAACCCATCGATCTACTCATGTAAAATGGTACATAGGTTGGTTTCCTAACCCTTACTAAGCATCTATATGTGATAGGTAATCTTCAGGAATGTTTTTTTCCCTACACTAGGTGTCATTTTTAGTTGGTCTTAAGATAGTCATAAATAAGTTTATCTATATGTGTCTTGTATATACCTTATGGTATGATGGGGTACAATTTTGTGGAAGAGAGTGATAATGGTCTTTATGAAAGGGTCTAGTCCCTCTGTGGCCACTCCATCCATAATATTTTAGAGAAGTGTCACCAAAAATCATTCTTTGAGAGTGTTTTATAATAACCTAGTGTCCGATAAAAACTCCTTACCTTCACAGTTATGCTTAAAACACACAACTACTTAACCAATGTTGAAAACTACTCTCAATTTGTATATCTCACTAGAACATGGGTGGTATGTATGTTGGGGGATGAAATCTTGATCATCGAGCCCTAAAGACTCATAGTTGAGGAGTAAGGTTCAACTCACGTAGCCAAAAATAAAAAAGGAAGATAAGCTATTTTTGGTCCTCAATGTCTCATGAGGGGCAAGAGGAGAGCATATGTATCATCTCTTCAAGAAGGGAAAAGATAATTTAGGTGTTTTTAATCATATAGGATTTCAAAATTAGGCAAGGGTAGAGCATATAAATGTTAAGCTATTGCAAACAAAGACATGAACATACGTGCAAACTCAAACAAAATTATTTTAAGATCTAAATTCAAGTGTATGTTATTTTTAGAGTACAAAAATAAAATGTTATGAGTGTTTGGCTGAATAATCACATCTTTGAAAAGTGTAAGTCTACATCAAACAAGTTAGTAGTCTCAAATGTGATCTTTAACAAGTAAATAAGGTATTTAAATTTTATTTTTAGCCTTTATCTACATTTTTGTCATTTTTTAGGTCGATTTCATTATTTTGTAGAGAAATTTAACCATTCCATAGGTCAATTTCTAGTTTTACAGAGTAATTCTATCATTTTATAGGTCAATTTCATTATTCTATTAGAAACAAAAATAAAAAATTGTGTTTATGCCATTATGGTTAGTAAATCCAATACTATATAGAGTGTTTCTACTATTACTAATTAAAATTCAAATTTTACAAATAATGATTTTGTTAATATATAAAATAAATAAGTACAAAGCATAAAACAACATTTCTGCTATTACCACTTACAATACCACTTTTACACAGAGCATTTCTATTGATTTAAACTACTTTTCCACTAATCTTATTGAAATAGGCAATCCTATGTTTAACCCTAAAATGGTGTCTAGATTGGTGTTATCTAGATTGTATTAAATGGGTATATATACATGAAATGGCACAAGGGTGATAATTAGATATATAATAGATCAATTAGATGTTAAATTTAGATATAAGCATACAATGAAATTATTATGTTGATATAGTCTAAATATGGAAAGTACAACTATGATAAATATAAAAATAATAAAGAAGTGAAGTAATTAGCTTATTTTTATACTAATATAATTCTCAATATGGAATAGGCTAAAATTAGGTGAGAAGGAGATCTTAGAATAGTCGTTAAATTCTAGTTTTGATGTTTCTTTCTCTCTAGTTAGTAATTTCAACCTGGGATGGTTCAATCAATGTTATTGTTTGGGTTTGTGCTAGTGTCATGTACAGAATATATTTTGAAAATAGGATGCAAATTCCTAGATGTTTCTGGGTTTTATTTTGTCTTTAATCTGGTGCATTCAAATTTGAATCATGGATAATCACTGCATGTGAAATGGAAAAACCCTAGTCTTCCATCTTTAATCTGACCTTGGGTAAACATGGGTTAGTGGGCACATAGTGTCAAAATAATCTCAATGACCCCAATGTTAAAGGATGTTACCTACATATCTAATACTCTAAATAAGGCCTTAGAATGATGTAGTTCTCCCCTATATATTGGATTGTGTGTGAATCATAAAATGTGTGCAAATTAAGTACAACGGTGACCTCACTTATAACTTGGCAAATCAATATCTGGGGATTCTCATTTAGTACTTTAGACCTATAGATGTGGTGTACCTATAGTTGGTATGGAAATAAGGAAGCTTTGTTCAATTAAATGCTTGATAAAGTGCTTTTGATAAGTGCCTTGGTACTTTTGGTCTTTTTCTAGGTATGGAATGAATGATGGTTGATCTTGTATTTATATCAATCTATTCATAGTAATAACTCACATTAAATCACTTAGGCAAACCATTAGGATACATTTTATTTGAAAATTGGATAACTTTAGGGAACTAGACACTTGAATCATGAGAGGATAGTAATGTCAATGCTACTGTCTATCCCAGACATTAGTGTCCAGGGAGTAGGAGAGTAGGTACAAGTTCAAAATTTTATAGAGATGGAAGATAAGTACATTTTAAGCATTATAATCAAGATAGAAGGCATGGGTCATCAACATAAGACTAGTCAAACTAAGAGATATATGACAAGGGGCACAAAGATAGAGCATATGTGAGACTTGTAGAAGTAGGAAATGTAAAGAACTAAGAGGAATAACCAAGTTCTAAGTTTTTCAAGTGTACAAGACTGAGGTGATATATAATCATCTACATTTACCCCCCACCCTTAATTTAGTAATGAAATTTCTAGTTTAAAGGAAAGGAATGTGTACCCAGGTGTGTATGCACACCTTGTCTTTATGTGTGCGCAACTTGAGTGCTTTTCTAGTGATTCAAATAAAACTTGAAATACTTGAAAATTAAAATTGAAAGAGCAAGGTTTAGGAGTACCCATGTGTGTCTATGTAATTACCTTGTCTATTAGAAAGTTGTTTTGAAAAATATGTATCATTATAAGGCTCTAAAACTGATATTAGGATAAATATAGATAAAATGTTTAAGTGCATATATCTAAAGAGATAGAGATAGAGAGAAAGAGATATTGGAAGGTACATGCCCTTAACTTTGGAGCAAAAAGTGAGTTGCCACCTAGTTGTTGAGATTAGCTCAACTGTGCAACCCAATGATATTTATAACATGGTGAGGCTAGATGATCAAGTTCAAATTGAAAACTTAGAAAGATTGAATTATTTGATCACCTCAACCATACCAAAAGGTGAACCAACTATTGTAGTATATTAGCTCAATAAAATTTCATAAAACTTTCTAGGGTATTAGTACAAAAAAGACTATGATATGGTAATAGTCTATAAAAGAGTTTTGGAATTTGAAACTAATTTAAATTTTAAAATTTTAGTCACATGTTACATAACATATGCACCTTAGATATGTTTCATGTTGAAACTATGTATAAAAATAGTACCAATGTATATGTTCCTATCGAATTTCGCTTTCACATTCAAAAAGGAATAAGAAACTAAAGGAAATGGTCTAGGGTTAAATGTTACCCAGATGAGGTTTGCGCACCGTTATCCAGACATTGTGAGAACTCCTCTTTGGTTGTGGAGGATGACACCTGCAGAAGAAAGACTTAAAGAAAGAGATTGTTAGATAGCTAGAAAGTGGACTGCCAAGTGAAAGCTTGATCCTAGAAGTGCAAAGACTTCTTGGAGGGATGACAGTCCACTGTTAATAAGAGAGAATGTCTAATAAAGGAAAGAAATGGTGAAAGACTAAACAAAAGAAATAAAGATAAAGCTTACCTGTATTTTGCTATCGGTCTTCTACAGTCACCGACGTCAGTTAGTCTGTTGGTGTCGGTTGGTCAAGGTTGCCGATGTCGGTTAGTCTGCCGACGTCGATAGGGGCAGTGGGCCTAACAATCGGCGCCGGTCGGGGCAATGATCTTGGACAGGGTCTGGATGAGTTTATGGTCTATTTGTGGTCAGCAAGATGGCTTGAGGGGTCTGAGAGTCTGTTTGGAGGTCTATGCAGGGTTTACAGGGCAGAAGGTATGGTCTGAAAGAGGGACCAGACAAAGGATTAGGGTGAAAAGGGAGAATAAGGATTCGGGTCTGGTCTGGTTGATAGTCAGGTCTGGGTGGTAATGTGGCTTAGAAGCAATAAACAGAAAACTGATTACAGAGACATTCTAAGCTACTGAAATGACATAAAAGAAGGATACTTACCTCTTGCCTGCTGAAGAAGCCCAGAGGTGTTTAAAATCTTGTTGCTGATGCAGAAGGTTCCATGTAAAGAGGTAGAGTGGCTGATGTAGAGTCCCTGTGATGCTTGAGGTGTGTCTGGGAGAGAGAGAGAGAGAGGTCTGAAGACTGGAAGGCTAGCTAATTGGAAGAATGGAAAAATATTCAAGATTGGTGGATTGAAGATTGAAAGGTTGGATTGGTGGATTGAAAAATTGAAGATCCTACATTCGGGGTGCTGAACGTAGTTTTGAAGGAAATTGACGCTGGCAATACCAATAACATTGGTGAATAATGACTGACGTCGGTAGCCAAAGAATAGGAAAAAGGGCTAAAAATAGCCTTTTGTTTGTTCTTTCTTCTGCCGGGGTCAGCTGGTCGTGGTAAGAAATGGTCGAAGGTGGTTTAATAGGCATGGTAAATGAGTAGAAGAATGAAATTGGGTCTTAAGGAATCTAAGACTTGGCATGGGGTAGTGGAGGGCATCCAAGGAGAGGTATCCTAGGAGGGGTGAGATGGCAAGGAGAGAGAAAGAATTATTAATTCAAAATAAGATAATTATTTTAAATTAATAAGACATAGGTTAGGCATGGTTAGAAGTGGAAAGGGACCAAGGGGGATGATGACCAAGGGATAGACATGATTTTGGTGTCTACATTTGCCCCTTTTTGTCTTGTTGGTTGTTCTTGACGAACTGCAAGACAAAAATAGGAGTTGGTTGCCCCAGGTATGGGATGAGGTCTTTTCTTGTCTTGTTGGTTGTTCTAGTGAACTGCAAGACAAAAATGAATGTAAATTGCCCTGATCATGGGATGAGGTATTCCCCCTCAAAGTGGGAGTCAAGGGAAGGTACCTGATATCGGGTGCCAATTTGATAGAGAGTGGATGAAAATGGTGAGTGTGAACGCTACAATAATTATGATTGCGCGCATACCACTTCATGAGATGGTCAGGTCAAATTATCACAAGTCAAGGTCGAGGAGTGCCAAAATCAAAATAATCAAGCCCCAACATTAGTCATAGTTGATTGGGTTATTCGATCCAAGCTGTAGCTCTAATGGTCATCGTGTTCCAAGTATCCTGAGCTCAAGAAGTGCTCCTGGAAACATGAAAATGTCATAAGTAGTGTGGATCAACTTGCTCACATTCCTATACTTGTGAGGGTCAAAATGGGGGTTGCAAACAATTTTGCTAACCATTCATGAGGTAGCATACATGCAAAAATAACCAAGGCAAAGTTTGTCTTGGAAGTGGTCGGAGGAGATAGTCGCAATCTCCAAGGTCATTGGTCGAGGCGGGTCGAGATAGATAGTTGGTCGAATGAATGGACGAATGAAAGAATGTGGCTGAGCTAACCCTAGAAGATGTTATGTCAACTAAGTGCTACCTACATAGCCCTTGTTGGAAGGGCCTCAGGCCAATGTAGTTCTCCCTAAAAGGGAAGAAGAGGGTCAAAGTTATGGATTGTTTTGGTCGAGGTCAAGTCATGGTCAAAGGAGGATAGTTTGTCCATCAGGTAGACGAACAAACGAATGTGGTCGAGCTATCCCCAGAAGATGTCCTATCATCTAAGTGCTGCCTACATAGCCCCTGTTGTTAGGGCCTTAGACCAATGTAGTTCAGATGAAGAGTCAAAGTGGTTGATGATTGGTTTTGGTCATGTGTTGAAATGATGAGGATAAAAGGGTTTGTCCATCAGGCAGACGAATAAATGAGGGAGGTCAAGCTAACCCCTGAAGACGTCATGTCATCTGAGTGCTACCTACATAGCCCCAGTCTTAGGGCCTTAGACCAATGTAGTTTAAATGAAGAGTCAAAGTGGTCGATGATTGGTTCTGGTCATGTGTTGAAATGATGAGGATAAAAGTGTTTGTCCATCAGGTAGACGAACAAACGAGGGAGGTCGAGCTAACCCCAGAAGACATCATGTCATCTAAGTGGTGCCTACATAGCCCCAGTCTTAGGGCCTCAGACCAATGTAGTTTGAATAAGATTTCAAAGTGTTTGATAGGTTGGTTTGGTCATGTGTTGAAATGATGAGGATAAGATGATGTTACAGCCTTTTCCATATTGTGTGATGGTGTATTCTGTAACATTGGTTGAGTGGTCTTTCATCCCTAGCAATTTTCCATATCGGTGATGGATGTATGCTAAAAATGAATTGAGATTATTTATAATTTAGCAAGTAATGGTTTATGCTTAACATAAATTGTGTGGTCGATAGTTTCCATGTGTATTGGTGTCCATAGAGACTATGTGAAATGGACTATGATGATGTTATTGGTCTGAAAATGTTTGGTTTGATTTGGTTTGGTTGGCAAATGATTTGGTTAAATGTGACCAAAGTGTAGGCAGAAAGTGAAAGGCATATTCACCCTTTCATTGACAAGGACTTGATGATAGCATAGGTAGGGGTTGTTAGATCCAAAAGCCCCGTTCATGCATTACGTCGTTGACCATTGGTTGTGTTAGATAAGTAATCGAATCACTTTGACATTAAAATGAGCTCGAAATCCCTTGAGTAGGTGATGTGATATGGGAGGATAGGGTAACCCTTTTTGAGTAGGGATAACTTTGCCCCTTTTTATAAGAGACCCTGAGACGACTACAAGTCAAGTCCATGACCCTTTTTTTTTTTTTTTTTTGGTGCAGACTGATCAATGCAGAAAGTCTACATAGAGATGTCATTTTGTTGTGTGGTCATTTGTGAAGCTGATCAATATGGGAAGCTTCTAAGAAAGTGTTGTTTGTAGCAAGATTTAGTCATAGCCATCCTTCGAGGGAGTGGTCTATATTTTTGCTTTATATATAAGGGCTTTGAATAGCTGTCCTTCGAGGGAGCAATCTATTAGCTACAACAATGATGATACAGCTATCCTTCGAGGGAGCAGTCTACCTTTTGAATTTGTGACCTTTGGATATTTTGACATCAATTTATTTTTGACAGAATTTTGAGTCATGGACAAGACTATAGAAGTTGAAGGGCTCCCTTTTATTAGGACAAAGCATCCATATTTTATAAAAGGGTTACATAGGATTTGTTTTAGGGAATAGGGTTGAAAGGAATGAGGATTAAGAGGATCGGGATTGCTCAAGGGATGAGCTCAAGTTAAATGTCAAGTGAACGAGTACTCGACTAACAGTAGACTGGTCACAGATGTAAGGCATTAAGGGGCTCAGGTTCTGATAAGTCCTTGGTTCATACTTGTGCATTATAATGTAAGGTCCGTGCCAATTAGGAGCAAACTTGCCTCATTTACTTCATTCCATATTGGTCACGTGTTAAAGATGATTAAGAAGTTGGTTGATGTGGTCGATGCTTGGTTGGGGTCGATGTTTGGTCATTGTTTGGTTGATAGTTTGGTCATTATCTGGTCAATTGTTATTTGGTCGAGGTCGATTGATGTTGGTTGATACTTGGTCAAGGTTTGATCGAAGCTTGGTCAAGGTTAGGACTAAAAGGTCAATTGATATTTGGTCGAGGTCTGGTCAATGGTCGGTTGAATGTTTGGTTGAGGTTTGGTCGATGGTCGGTTGAATGTTTGGTCAAGGTTTGGTCGATGCTTGGTTGAGACTTGGTCGAGGCTTGGTTGAGGTTGGTTGATGTTGGTTGATGGTCAGTTGAATATTTGGTTGAGGTTTGGTTGATGATGTTTGGTTGAGGTTACGATAGTCAGGGTAAGGTCAAAATCCCCTAGTTGCTAGGGAGAATGTTTGACAGATTTAGTTGGAGAGGGCGAGATCCTGATCTGCCAGGTTAAAGGCAGGAATCTCAGAATGACTAAAAGTGATGGAGGTAATGATTGGTAATGATTTGATTAAATTGGCCAGAAGTTGGGGGTCATCAGGTTGGACCTCCATTGATTTCAAGGCTTGGATCAAAGTTTGATGATGTTGTGGAGAGTTTTGTATGAGATCATACAAAGACATCTTCACAGGGGTCGTGTGGTGAGGTTGTTTCACCACGGGGTCAGGGATTGTCTTTGGAGATGCTGGATGAGATGTGCCCAAGACACTAATCTTGGGTGTTGGTTGTGGTGAAGGCTTGGTAGATGGATATATCCAAGGGAGAGAAACGTGTCTTTTCCCTTTATCCTTTTGGGTTGGTGGGCTGGTGGTCAAGTTGACTGTGTTGATTTTGAATAATGGGGTTAAAGGTGGTGGAGGGACCATAGTCTGGTGATGGGATCCCAATTTAGGTGATGATGTTTGTGAGGCATGGGATGATGTCGATGGTTTGTTGAAAAGGTTAAGAGGGTTCCTGATGAAAGGGGTGTCCCTTTTTAGGTGTTGACGAGTGACAGCGTTAAGAGCACAACAATGCTCGGTGTCATGTCTGGGTTTGTGGTGATAGTGAAAAAATTTAGTGTTGTCGAACCAAGATGGTCTTGATACGAGAGTTGATGAGTGGGGCGGTGAGGAGGTTTGAGAGGCAAGGGATGATGTTGAAGGTTTATTGATAATATGGTCAAGAAGAAGGGTGTATTTCTCCAAATATTGGTGAATGACAACCTTAAGGGCACAACAACATTCGATATCATGTCCCAACATGCGATGATAGGCACAAACTTTAGTGTCATCGAACCAAGGTGGTTTTGGTCTGAGAGATTGGTATGGTCTAAGAGGTGGAAGACTGATGTGAGAAGACTGCAACAATTGTCATAACAGTAAGGCATAAGAACCCGCTAATAGGTCTACATGTTTTGTTGTAGTAGGGGTTGATGACTTTTATTTGAGAGGCGTAGGAGGTATTGGTCGTACCATCTTTTTGTTTGGCAGTGTAGCCACACGTGTAGATGGCACTTTTGTGATGAGGGGCATTAGATGTTTTGGAGGAAATATATGTTTGATGGGTTGAGAGAGTAATGGAGGCGACTTGCCTCTATGAGGTATTAGAGTAGGAAGCGCTCCTATTAAGGTAGATGGATGTGGGCCCAAAATAGAGGGCAATGATGAAGGAGGGAGAAGAATTCTCTGATGTGGTTTAGTAGCCTTCTTTAGTTTGGTTTGAGGGCCACTATTGTGTGAGGCAAGGTTAAAGTCTACCCTCACTTGTGGGTGAGTGAGGTTTGATGTAGGCCGAATGTCAAGAGATTTAGTCTCTTTGGGCATGACGGATGCCTATGTGGGTTTGGGCTCAGATGTGGACGGAGATGAGTGAGATGTAGTGATCTTAGGCAAAAGACAAGAAAAAATTGTGACTGGGTCTTTCTTGGCCGAAGTGGGCGAAGAGACAGGGTCTTCTCTTGGTGGAGAAGGAATCAGAGAATGTGGCTCCTCAAGCAGATAGAGGGCAGGGACAATCGTGCCTTCTACTTGTGGTTGAGGAGTAGGCAAGGTCAGGTCCTCCATTGAAGGTGGGGCTAATGGCGTTGGCATGGCCAAGGCATCCTCCAGTATAAGAGAGATGGATGGAGAACTAAGAGGAGAAGAAGGCTCTTCTACCTATGATGGCTGAATAGGAAAAGAAAGCTCTTCTACCTGTGGAGGAGGTTGGTCAGGGACAAGAGGCAAGACCATGTTGACCGTGCGTATATCATGTTCTTGGGAGCTATCAGCCATGGTCTGGACATTTTTTTGATTAGGAGGATGGTTTGGAAAAGGTTTTTTGAAGATATCGATTTTTTGATTGGGTGGGGCGTTCGGGTTATCCAAGATAAGATCCCCCTTATCTATCATGTCTTGGATAATGTTCTTGAAGGTTCGGCAGTTATTGATGTCATGGCCTTAGACACGGTGATAGTGATAGAAGTCATTTTCCTTATACCATGTAGGGATGGCTTTTGAATTGTCAAATTGAAGTGGTCGGATTGGAGGGAGATTGAGGACCCCTTGCTTGACGAGTTTTTCTAACACGGAAGCGTATGACTCTCCAATTGGAATGTATTTACGTTGTATGTACCGTTGTTAGAATTGTTTTGTGATGCTTTGTGATGTGGAAGGTTGAGGTTGGTCATTTGTTGTTGAATATGGTGATCTAACGACCATAGTGTTGGCCACTCCTTTGGACTTGGAGTGGGAAGAAGAAGGTCTGGAAGAAGAAGGGTCATCGGTTTTTGCATTGGTATTACACAATTTGACCTTGTTTTCTTCAATAGCGTGGAGTTCAAGCTTTTGGGCCATGGTGAAAGCTTCGTCAAAAGTTTGAAATGTCTAAACCCACAAGGTAGATGAGATGTGCGTGGAACATGCTTGAAAAAAGAGCTTGATGAGCTCAGGTTGAGGCAAAGAGAAGGAGAGTTGGTTGATTAATCCTCTCTAACGGGCGACAAAATCGACTATTGATTCATCATCAAACTGCTTGATAGAGTAGAGGTCTGTGATTGAGACTTTTTTGGTGATATTGATAGAAAAATGGTCAAGGAAAATTTGGGCTAGCTGGGTGAATGAAAAGATAGAGTGACTAGTGAGAGCGCTGTACCAATCAAGGGCGGCACTAGAAAGTGACATGGGGAACGTGCATAGCAACAATGCATCATCATGGGCTATCAAGTAACAAGCATGTCTGAATGTTTGTAGGTGTTGCTGTGGGTCTTCCTTACTCTGGAAGTGAGTAAACTTATGAAGCTCCCACTGATTGGGATATGGTCAGATTGGGATGGAGGGATGGATGGGTTCGTTGCAAATTTGGTCATATAAAAGGACATTGCTTGAACCAGAAACGGAAGCCTCAAGACTAGACATTTTGTCCATCTGCATCTTGATGAGATCGGTTGATGGATTGGTAGATGGGGCACCCCCTAGGTTGTGAGGCACTTGGAAGATGATAGAAGAGGCGTATAACGTAGTCGGTTGTGCTTGTATGGGCGCAACGTATGGGTAACTAGTCATTGGGATAGATGTGGAAATCAGGGGTGGTTGTGCCATGGAGTTAGAGGGCACATATTGAATAGGGGCCGCCAAAGGTGGTTGAGGGGTGGCAACACTGGTTGAAGGGTAGGTAGTTACTCTTGTGTTGATAGGGGCAAGAGTAGGCGGGATGGAGACAACTAGATTTTGGAAAGGGGTAGAGGTTTGTTGAATAGTCTGTGGTTGAGGGGGGGCCGAAACCTCAATGGAAGTGGGCCCAGAGATAGAAGGAGAAGCCACACTTTGAAGATAGGACATGGTCAGGTTGATGGTCGAAGCAAAGGCTAGAGCGGTCATGGGTTGGGTAGCGGGTGTTGTCGATATCGTTGCCACTTCAGTTAAGGAGGTTGGCATCCCAAAAATTGGGTTGCTTGAAGAGTCTCACATTTGGCTTCTCACGAGATAATGTTGAAGGGCCTTGACATTGAGGTCAAGGAACCTTTCGAAGTTTTGGTCCCCTTCGGGGACAATGGATGGTTGGGTCGGGGTTGGTCGGACAGGAGTTCGTTCGGTCTCTGAATGATACTCCATTAGAGGACTAGTTATGCAGGGCGAAGGCGGAAGCGGTTGTTGCCTCGCATGGTCAAAAAAAGTCTTGGTTTGACTACGTGTCAAAACCATTCAAGGCAAGAGGTTCAGGTTTTATAAACTATGTTTTTCAGTCTCAAAAAACTAGAATGGGTGTTGGATAGCAAGAAAGTTGGGTTTTAAGCTTGTTGTTTTGGGAAAAAAGTTTAGACAGTGACCGACGTCAGTTGAAAAACCAATGTCAGTGAAAATAGGTGGCTGACATCGGTCAGATAACCAATGCCAGCTAAGAAAGGTCACTGATGTCGATGGTAAAATTGATATCGGTTACTGTATTTTCTAAAAACTCAAAAAATTTGAAGGTTTTTGGAAAAAAAGAAGAAAACGTCCTCACTAGCTCAAAAAACCAGATAAGAACAAAAAAATAGATGGAGACAGGCAGACCCTAAGCGTTAAATCCTAAGAATCAACTTTTAGAATCATGTTGGCTTATGCCTTAGAGTGTGTTTGGGAAGTTGGTTTGTAGAATGGGTCCTAGAAGAGGTAGTCTAAAGATGGTTTCAGGTTAGTTTCAGTGCTCAAGAGTCTGTGTTAGGTTCGGTACGTGGCCTGGTGCTAGGGAGCAAGCTCCCCTCACTTCATGAGCCCAGTGATGAGATGTTCTCACTTAGCCAGTATATACTTCCCCTAGAGATTATCCTCTGCCAAATAATAGAGTGGGCTTTTCCCTTGGTAGTGAAGTCCAAGTGGGATTGTCGGGATGGGTAAGGTATCTGCTAGGTGATGAAATCCTAGTCAGACCTTGTCTCAGGTAAGTTAAGATGTTTGATTTGTGCAAGTGGTTTGGATGTGTAACATAAGTGGCCTACACTTTATTCATGATGCAGTTTTAATTACTAGATGTGTGGACTAAATATGCAGTCAATCAGAAATGAGATGCAATAGATTTTAAGCCCAAATAGAAATGTGAGTTCGGATGAAAACAAGTAGATAAAAGGTTGAAGAGTATGACTTTGACTAGTTTAAGATGCAAGAAAGAAAGAAGGGTCCTTTTTTAACCTTGTTAATGGTGTATTTTGGAAGAGATAGAAGAAAGAGATGTAAGGAGAAACCTAATGCACCTATATGAAAAGTAAGAAAATGAACCCAAGGAAGACCCTAGGGTCCCACCGAGCGTGCCAGAATGTTCCTATCGAATTTCGCTTTCACATTCAAAAAGGAATAAGAAACTAAAGGAAATGGTCTAGGGTTAGATGTTACCCAGATGAGGTCTACGCACCATTATCCAGACATTGTGAGAAATCCTCTTTGGTTGTGGAGGATGACACCTGCAGAAGAAAGACTTAAACAAAGAGATTGTTAGATAGCTAGAAAGTGGACTGCCAAGCGAAAGCTTGATCCTAGAAGTGCAAAGACTTCTTGGAGGGATGACATTCCACTGTTAATAAGAGAGAATGTCTAATAAAGGAAAGAAATGGTGAAAGACTAAACAAAATAAATAAAGATAAAGCTTACCTGTATTCTGATGTCGGTCTTCCACATTCGTCAACGTCGGTTAGTCTACCAGCATCGGTTGGTCAAGGTCACCGACGTTGGTTAGTCTGCCGATGTTGGTAGGGGCAGTGGGCCTGGCGGTGAGCGTCGGTCAGGGAAATGGTCTTGGATAGGGTCTAGACAAGTTTATGGTCTGTTTGTGGTCAATAAGATGGCTTGAGGGGTCTGAGAGTCTATTTGGAGGTCTGTGCAAGGTTTACAGGGCAAAAGGTATGGTCTGAAAGAGGGACCAGACAAAGGATTAGGGTGAAAAGGGAGAATAAGGATTCAGGTCTGGTCTAGTTGATAGTCGGGTCTGGGTGGTAATGTGGCTTAGAAGCAATAAACAGAAAACTGATTACAGAGACATTCTAAGCTACTGAAATGACATAAAAGAAGGATACTTACCTCTTGCCTGTTGAAGAAGCCCGGAGGTGTTTGAAATCCTATTGCTGATGCAGAAGGCTCCCTGTAAAGAGGTAAAGTGGCTGATGTAGAGTCCCTGTGATGCTTGAGGTGTGTCTGGGAGAGAGAGAGAGAGAGAGAGAGAGAGAGAGAGAGAGAGAGAGAGAGAGAGAGAGAGGTCTAAAGACTGGAAGGTTGGCTGATTAGAAGAATGGAAAAAGATTCAAGATTGGCAGATTGAAGATTGATAGGTGGGATTAGCGAATTAAAAAATTGAAGATCCTGCATTCGAGGTGATAAACATAGTTTTGAAGGAAATCGACGCCGAAAATACCGCCGATGTCGGCCGAATAATGACCGACGTCGGCAGCCAAAGAATAGGAAAAAGGGCTAAAAATAGCCTTTTGTCCGTTCTTTCTTCTGTCGGGGTCAGTTGGTCATGGTAAGAAATGGTCGAAGGTGGTTTAATAGGCGTGGGAAATGAGTGGAAGAATGAAATGGGGTCTTAATGCATTTAAGACTTGGAATGGAGTACTGGAGGGCATCCAAGGAGAGGTATCCTAGGAGGGGTGAGGTGGCAAGGAGAGAGAAAGAATTATTAATTCAAAATAAGATAATTATTTTAAATTAATAAGACATAGGTTAGGCATGGTTAGAAGTGGAAAGGGACCAAGGGGGATGATGACCAAGGGATAGACACGATTTTGGTGTCTACAAAGTAGAATTCTACCACAACTATGAGTCTAAATCATATAACTATGTGCTTTGGCCAATTTGCATAATTATGTAAGTGTGGAAAGCATGATTTCAAAGCATGCCCCCACTATATATAGATAAATATAAAAACTAATATAATTAACAATGTGGAGGACATGTTTCCAAAACATGCCCCCATTGTAAACTAGAGATGTTGATTATTGAATAGGTATGGAGAACATGCTTACAAAGCATGCCCCGACTAAATCTAAAAATTGTGAATGTGTGAAAGCCATGCCCATATGACATTCCCCCATTATATCTAAAATTTGATATAATTACCATATACTAAATGACTGTTGAGAACATGCTTCCAAAGTATGCCCCCACTAAATCTAAAAATTGGTATAAGTACCATATACTGAATGAGTGTGGATAACATGCTTCCAAAGCATGCCCCCACTAAATTTATAAATTGTGCCAAGTATGGAGAACATGTATCTATGACATGACCCCACTAATATTCCCCCCCTCCCTTTGAGGTGAAGCAAATATAAGAATTGGTAGTTTCCTCACCTCAAAAGGATAAGACAATTGTATACTTTGTGAATGTATCCATGTAGCATATAGAAGGAAACATGTCTAGGTAAATGGATCATTGAAGCATATAGAACCAATGTGAACACATGTAGGCCTAATATACATGATGAATAGATAGTAATAGTACAAGCTCAAAAAGTAAACAAGCATACACACAAGATAACTCAAAAATAAGTCAAAAGGAAATGGTCTAAGGAGACTGTAAATAAGGGGCATGTTCAGATGTTACAAAATCAAAGGGACATGACTTAGTCAAATGTCCATAAAAATAAGGATGACATTCAAATGTCCATACAAAAAACAATGACACATGTAAATGTCAATGAAATCATACTTAGGCATGGGGGATGCAAGAAAAGAATCATATTCAAATGCTTTAAAAAGAATACAATACACTCAATAAAGTTCATAAACTAAAGCATAAGCAACCAGCATAAACATGTCATAGCAGCCCATGGATCCAATATGTTAGGAAAAAATGTCAAGTGTATAGCATATCAAGTACCCTGTGTAATATATAATCATGGATAATAGGCATGTGTAAGTACATATGTAAACTCAAACATGATAATGTAGAGTGATCATTGACCCATATAACTTGTGTGTATCAAGATCAAAGAAGTGGATACCCTCAATGTCCATATGACATGAGTAGAGGAAAAGTCTAGCATCTAAAATAGGAAGGTATCATGTATCTATGTATGTCTATGTCACATTCAAGTAGAAGTGTGACACATATGTGTATGTAGGAGTAACTAAGTATGACATCCATCAATTTGGGAGTAACACGTTAATGCCAAGGAGACAATAAAACATGTAAGTACCAAAATTATTTATAGAGTTTTGAATGTTTTTTTATTTTTTTGGTATTTTTATAATTTTTGACATAGGTTTAATCAAGTAATTTGTCATCCTCAAAAGGTGAAGGGCCACCTATAAAGGATTTTAAGCTTTTTTTATATCGATTAAGTACCAACATTTCAATGTTTCTATGTAATGGTTTTTTTGAAGTCAATAGTGCAGGAAAATAATTGTGTCCACCATGCTATATGCAAATCTTTATACCCATATGAGGAAAGTTTACACACATTTTTGTAGTGTCTAGCTTAACATTCCACTCAACCATCCAAGTTTGTTCTAACTTTAGTTTTAAATGTGGTTCATTTTTTGATATTCATATAGTTGAACATTTGACACCTGGGTTGCAAGTGATATGTACGTGATTTGTATCCATGATATTCAAGATCCAAGGGATAATATATTAGTTAATTTATAGTATGTCCCAATCATGCAATAAGATTAGTCCCACAAATTGTATCCCGCTTAATTGGATCAAACTGATATGGTGGCAATATACCCCATTAATATTAGTAGTAATAGTTAAATCATCATGATTTTGTCACTTTGAGGTATACTTATCTTCTAAAGGATAAAAAGTATTATTCCTTTTTACTATTATGGACACATTATGTAAGCATCATTTGATCTTATAATTTTGGATTAGATTTTACAATGCCACACATTGATTGGTAGTGTGGACAATGATCCAATGGTAATTATAATATGGTACTCCCTTTATGGGGAGTAGTCTACTACCTAATATATGTTCGGTAGAAGGTAAATAAACCATTCTATGTTCAAGTAATAAAGATAAGATGGTATCAATGGTATCCTATTCTAATGTGATTCTTAGTGTGTGGGTTAAAGCCTTTTGAGAAGACTCCACATTATTCATGTGATGCACTTGTATTTGTCCCTTATAAGGTTGAATCAATGATTTTAACTAAGATGGATGTATAAAATAACAAGCATTTACATGTTCATCTATTAGTTTTTATTTTCCCTTATATGGATTCAATGTTGTATTTTATGCAAGTAGGTTTAACATAAATGTGTTAGGACCCATAGGTTCAAATAATTTATGTGATAAATGATTGAGTGGATTGAATTTTAAGTTTCACATTTTTTCTTCTATCATATCACAGTTGTATCATCATCACTGTCATAATAATATAAAACATGGACATCATTTTTCTTAGTATTAACTAATAAAGGAAGCTCAAATATTGGGGGTTCTTAAACTTTTAATGCCTCATTTGTTAATGGTTCTTCTCCTTATGCATTTCTATGTGCACTTTAGAGTTTAGTGCCTTATTTGCATCTAAAGATGAAGGATCTATTTTACTTGACTCACCTATTTCATATGCATGAATATGTTTAAAAGGTATGGATTTTTTAAGTAGTACCACTGTAGGGATGCCTTCAGTTTTTGAATGTATCATTTTTTAGAACTTGAAAGGTTCATCATCAATAGGCATGGATAATAAAGTCCTCTCATGTATGAATTTTACACATTGATGAAGTGTAGATGGGATATCTTCCATTAAATATATCCAAGGTCTACCCAAAATTAAATTATAATGTAAGGATTGAGACATGACTAAAAAGTACTTGAAATTATTTTTGGTCCTACAGTCACATCCAATGTAATTTATCCAACTGGAGGGCTAGTGAATTATCAAATCCTTTGATGTGCATAATAATGTTTTGAATAAGGCAAGTGTTAATACCCATGGTAGCTAAGAATTTCGTGCTACAAATGTTTAGGCCTGATCCATTATCAATGAACACTCTTTTGATACCTTTACTTTGTATTGTTACTTGTATTACACAAAGGCAAATTTTGGGCAGTGATATCTTTGGATGGTAAATATGTGAGATCAAAGGTGATGGGATTTTTATTATTTTTAAGATATTTTATAATATCTATAAAATAAGCACGCTCAATATCATTTAGAACTTGTGTCTCATGCAATGCCTCATATAGGATATCTTTATAAATAGTAGATTGTTTTAGGAGCTTGAGTATTGAAATATTAGCATGTGTATTTCTTAATTGATCAACAATGTCATATACCTTAGATTTTATGACAAGCTTGGTTTAGGTGACACTTGTATACTAATAGGTGGAGGGATGGGTGGAGTAACCTTACCTCTTTGAGTAGTAACAGCATGGACCATAGAATCTAATATAATTTATCAACTAATAATGGGTGCAAGATGGTATATGTCATTTAAATAAGGTATAGAGAGGATAAATGGTCAAGATCATGCACACTAGTGCCTAGATATTAGCTTTACAACATTGTAAAATTAATCTTGAAAATAGATTAAGTGTTTATTTCACTCAAAAATCCTCTCCTTATTAGCACTGATTTTCTTATAAGATTTGATAAGACAAGAAAAGTAACAAACCATAACAACTATGACATATTGAAATATAAAATGGGAAATAGATGCATCCATGTTTCACATGTTTTATAAAAATCAAGGATCAGTAACAAAAAAATCATAAAACCTTAAGTGAATTAGGGTTTAATGTTTAAAGATTGGGTTCACTAAATGTTTAACCCTAAAATGGTATCTAGATTGGTATTATCCAAATTATATTAAAGGGGTATCTAGAAATTAAATATCACAAGGATGATAATTAGATCTATAATAGGCCAATTAGATATTAAACTCAGATATAAGCATCCACTAAATTTATTATGTTGAGATAGTATAAATATGGAAAGTAAAACTATGATAAATATAAAAATGATTAAAAAAAAATGAAGTACTTAGCTTGTTCTTATGTTAATTCAGTTCTAGATCTAGAATAGGCTAAAAGTAGGCAAAAAAGAAATATTAGAACAATCATCATATTTTAGTTTCGATGCTTCTAGTTTTTTGGATAGTAACAACACCTTGGGATATTTACGTCAATACTACTATCTAGATTCAATGGAATATCAATTTAAAATAGGATGTGACCACCTATATGCTTTTGGGTTTTACTTTGTCTTTGCTCTAGTGCATTAAGATCTAGGTCATATATAGTCATTACTTGTGAAATGGTAAAACCCTAGTTTTCTATTTTCAATGTAACCTTAGGGGAAAATGGATTAGTGGGCACATGATGTCAAGCTGACCCTAATGACCCCACTATCAAAGGATGATGCTTACATAGACAATACTCTAAAGAGGGACTTAGATTGATGTAGTTATTCCCTACGTGTTGGCTTGTGTGTGAATCATACAATGTGTGCAAAGCAAGTATAATCATGACCTAGCTTGTAACTTGGAAAATCAAGATCTTGGGTTGCTCTTTTATCACTTTAGACCTATAAATGTGTTGCACCTATAATTGGTATGAAAATAGGGAAGCTTTGTTTAAATGAATTCTTGATAGAGTGCTTTTGATAAGAGCCTTGGTCTCTTTGGTCATTTTCTAGGTGAGGAATGAATGAAGGTTGATCTTGTATTTATATTAATCACTTCAAAGTAATAAATTAAATTAAAACACTTAGGCTAACCATTAAAATATATTTAATTTACAAATTGAATGATTTTAAGGCACTAAAAACTTGCATCATGATAAGACAGTAATGTTGATACTATTATCTCTCCCAGACATTAGTATCTAGGGAAAAGGATAGTAGGTACATGTTTAAAACTTTGTAGAGATGGAAGATAAGTACATTTTAAGCATTTTGGGTAAAACAAATAGCCTAAGTCATCAAAAAAATATTGGTCAGACTAAGAGATATAGACTAAAGGGCGCAAAGATAGATCAAATGTGAGAATTAAGAAAGTGGGAAAGGTAAATAACTGAAATGAACATCCAAAGTCTGAGTTTTTCGAGTGTACAAGACTAAGGTGCTATATAATCATAAAATATCATCTACACCCTAATAAATGCAATGTTTCCACTATATACTATGATTTTTTTATTGTATAATGATTTCATTAATCATTGCAAACATAATCAGATAGGCATTTTCACTAATGTGCAGTGCATTTCCACCATTTAAAACCATGTTTTGCCATTTCTACAAAACAAACAGAAAAAATAGAAAACATTTTCACCATTTATAGTTGTAATTTCACCATTTATAGTCATAATTTCACCATTTTTGGAAGCCTTTTCATCAGTTAGCAGGGAAATTATACTATTATATTGCAAACATAAAATTTGAAAAAATTGAAAGAAAATAGGGAAAATTAGCTCAAAGTTTGGACTAAATTTTGACCTCGAATGATGATAAGATGTTTTTAAAAATAATTTTGAGGTGTTAGTCCCACTAACATGCCATATGTAACATACAATTACAAACATTGGTTTTGGTTGTTAGTATGAAATCAAAATAAATTGAAAAAATATAACCTAGGCATACATCTTTCTATTGAGCAAGGTGAAGAAAGCAAATAAACAAACAAGCAAACATAGATTGTTATTCTTTTCTTTAAAATCTCATTGTCTAAAAGAGTGATGTACTTAGATGTAATTATAAAATGCTTGTAGCAAACATGTGGGCAATCTGATAGCGTAACCCCTTGAAAACTAATCAATTTATATGATGAGTGATGAGGGTGGTTGAAGATTTGTAGGGACAATTGAACAACACTTCATTATCAATTGAAATTTTACTAAAAATAGAGGGGGTGCCCTCTATTTATAGATTTTATGAATGCATGTGAACCGTCAATATTGGAGCAAGATATATGATGGAGGATCAATCCTACAATGAGATGCTAACATTAAATGTTATTATTGGCCAATTTTGGCCCACATGTAAAGCATCTGTATGGTTTGATGGGATGAGTATACCAAGTGTTTGTAATAGATCTAATATTGCAAAATGGAGATGTAAATGTAGGTTCTCACATGTTTCAAACATTTAAGAGCATAAACTAGGTTCACGGACCTGAGAGAATCATCAAAACCTTGAAAGATTAATCAAAAGATGAATTGTGCAAGTTTAAGGACCAGACTGTCACCAAGATATCATCTAAGAATGAACAGACCAGCTCACTTGTACATTTTATAAATGCACCTCAGAAAGCCATGTGAGCCAAAATATTACATCACCATGGATTGTTACATGTCAAGAACATGCTCTACAAGTTTCATGTCCACATGAGCTTTGTATCTCAAGTTATAGAGCTTCAAAGTTAGACCTGTAGCATAAGACGTTCATACAAGCGTCAAGTTTGAGCTTCACAAATGACCATTTTGGTTCAAAATTCCTTAAAAGGTTTAAACTTGGTTAAGATCTAATGGTCCACGTAAGCTCACATACTAACACATGAGATCTAATAGTTAATGCTTGGGCTAAATTAATCAAAAGGTCCCTAGTTCAAATCCCATTAAAGAGTTATAATCATTTCAAAGATCCTATGGTGTGGATTCATCGAACAAATATTTGATGGTGCACATTCACTGACAAAAAGGTGGGTCTAAGCTAGATCAATAATCAGTGTTCAATTATACCAATGATATGATGGTATGTAGGAACTAATAGGAAAGTGGGCCCAAATAGATCAAAGGCTTGTATTTCTTCATGCATCTTGATCCAATGGTGTGAAAACAAGTTAACATGTCAAAGAATATTCATGGTAGGAAATCAAGGGCCCACGTTCATTCATATAATGAGATCCTATAGTATACATAAAATCAAAAGGGTCAAGATATGATAGTGGGAATCTACAAAACCAATAGAAATAAAGACATCTAGGAGCATTTTGATTGGTCTAAGTCAGTTTTGATGGACAAAGTTGAGCCAAAGGGTAGTTTTTGACCCAGGTGAACAAGACTTATAGGGGTAATCTTTCCACCATTAGATCTCAATCAAATGCCTTGAAAAGGACCCAATGATGCAGTCATGTATCAAAAAACATAAATAGATTCCATTAAATCTAAATATAAACCTTTGGTTTGACATTTTATAGCCTATAGGGTTCTCTTCATGACTATGTTCACCATTCTTAAAGGGATCAATGCATATGATGAAATCTCAGTCCTTGCAGAGATAGAATGGGTTTGTTTGGACCTAGATGGATCTAGAAAAGAGGTTGTGTAGTCTATATGTCTACATTAATATGACATCTATAGGAAAACCAATAACCTTAGATTGGTTTTCCACCTATAAAATATACCTATGATCCAAACATAGAAATGGAGTAGATATGTGATTAATACAAAGGGTCTCATCTATTGGTATGGATTTATCATCAAAAAAATAAGTACTTAACTACTTAAGGCAGAGCATGATTGTCAGTTTTAAGATTCAAGGATTTAATCCTCATGAATAAGTCAAGTGGGCTTAGGGTCCTAAGGTGGTAAACCGGTAGCTGGAGAAGTAGTTAAGGGCATTGATTCCGTTTAAATAGACTTTGTCATCATGAAGAACAAACCCTTGTCTTCTAGTGGGATCTCTTAACCAATGAAAGGAACTTAAAGGCTATTAGAACAAGAAAATTCTAGTTGGTTTTAAGAAGACACATATGTAGAGAGTAATCAATGAGTTACCACCACATGACTAGGACCCTTTCTCTACTCTTCTACACATGATTCCCATATCTCTCTCTCCCTTTTTGCTATATATAGAGGATTTTAATCCAAAAAATGGATCCCTCTATTCCCTCTCTTAGGCATGACTAAACACTACCAAGATGGAGCTTGTAACCTCTTGAGATAAATACATGACTATTTTTAGATTTCATTGTTCTGGTATAGTGTGTACATGTCAGATTTGCATATGTGGTAGAGTTTTCTCCCTTGTCAAGTCTTGATCTCACCTAGTTACTAGTTGATCTTGTTATTTAGTTCATGTTTAGTGTTCTATATCTTTTTATGGAAGCATATATGCGGATACTTTGACTGGTTAGTGTCTTGCATTAGACCTTTCCATCATTTCCCTTAGCTTTTGATCATTTGGTGTACCTCATCATGAAATACTAATATATGACAGATATTTGGAATCCTAGATCTAGTCTTTTACTTTTAGTGTTTTATGATTTAAATAAAGGGGATCAACCATATTTTAGGTGCATCACCATTGTTATCTTAGGTTTCCATTTGAAATTCTCTCTCTCTCTCTCTCCCTTTTTCCTGGTTATTAGAAGGTTTTAGTAGTGGGAATGAGCTTAAATGATGCATCAAAGGAGATAGCCTCACAAAAAACCTATAGGTCTTACCCCATTATAAGATACCCATAGGTTGGGGTCAATCCCATGTTGGCCTAGATTTGGAAGTAGGATCTAAACAATTTTGCTTCTAGGTATGGTACAATATAAACCTCCAATAGTTTTGGCACACCTGGTAGGATAAAGGTCCAAAATAGTGGAAAGATCTTGATGTATCTTTCCTATAATTAGCTTTTGGAAGTAAGCAAGTTAGCACCAATGGTGACTCTAAATCAAAGCTTCTGTTTATGAGTAGACCAAGTATGTCTCATTATAGATTTTAATTAGTTTTTGCATCCCATTTGACATATGAGGCTAATATGAATAGCTAAGTTGAATATACCTATTATCCACCTCCTTATTAGCAATCCCAATATGATCCTCATGATCCATATGAGCCTAATCAGACCTACCAAGATTTATATCAATTCTATGAGGAGCCCTATCAAGTTTCTCATGATCCTTATTATCAATGGAATGGCTCTTACCTTCCTCATGACCCTCACCAGAAGTATGGGGACCAATATCAGTGGTACATGTAGGAGCATTGCCCTGATCCTCCATATAAATAGCAAGCCCATCATAATATTACTCCTTACCATCCCTATTAGGATCAATCCATACCAACACTTAAACAAACTTTAGTAAGCCTTGATAAGCATGCTCTAGAATTGTACTCATATAAATATTATGGACAAAGTGTCCCTACTCATCAAATCCATTATGTGAGGGAGTCATTGCAGCAAGTTAAAGAAGAATGGGCACCTAGTAAGAGATAAAACTGGAATAATCTCATACTGAGATGATGGATACAGGTGGTTAAATTTAAAGTATTGAGGATAAGCTAAAAAGCCTCGAAGAGTATTAGGTCCAACCTTACCAATCTTATGTGCCTTCATGTACACCACTTTAATCATCTTATGAGCCACCCATTCTTCCCCAAGTGACCCTTTGATTATTCCAAGTTCTTCCTATGTTCCTCAAACCTTCCCTTCGTGGAGATCTATCTAAGAGAGTTGTCAAAGAAAGAAGGAGACTATTGTGGAATAGTTTATTGTTGATATCCAAGATCCCACTTATCCTCCTTAAGAATAATCTTATATCTCATACCAACCCTCTTATGTTCCTGATCTTCATGAGGCCACTGACCACCTTAAAGAGAGGCTTTTCCAACAAAATATAGATAGACAAATCAAAAAATTAGAGCTGAAGATGAGGAAAGGGGAAGAGACTCAAAATCAAGAAGAGGTAGTTATTTCTTAAACATTTCCCTCATGTAAATTAGTCAAGGAAGGAATGAAAAAAATAAAGGGGCACCAATTCAAGATCCACAAGAGAGATCATTCAAAGTCCCTAGCTAGAAGGATACTCTCATAAGCTACAAGTAAGGTGAACTTCTTCACCCTCCCACCATCTCTTATATAAAGAGTCTATTGTATAAAGGATAGAGGAGGAGCTTGCAGTCATAGATGAACCTGAAGAAGATAATGCAAGTGTCTATGATGAGGACATCATAATAGGCAACCCACTTCCTTTAGAAACTGAAGATTTAGGTTTGAACCAACCTTCTTGGCATGGATTTAATGCTAATAAACTATATTATGATGAGGACAATCCTCAAGCTGAAAATGGAGTAGACCTTGAATGGACTAATAAAATTCCATTCAACTTAGATCAAGAAGAGGATCAATTTTAGGAACCAGAGGATGGTTTACTTTAGGGTGAATTATCAAATGAAGATAAGCTTGATGGTTTGGAGATGGAGGAAGGGAAATCAAACCTTGAGCAAGATAAAGGTGTCTTTTTGGACCTTGGATGTTCAAATTAACCCTCATTTTTAGTTAAGGAACAAGATGAGATCTTAAGTGAGGTTGATGAGGAAGACATATTGAGTGCTCAGGAAATGAAGCTTGATAAACCACCACTTTTATGATGGAGGGGTACTTTGAGGGTGAATAGAGATCTCAATATGAGCATGTGCTTCAAGAAGACTATGATTTGATTGTGCCTGAAGAGAATAATGATGGAGTAATAAAGTGAAGGATTGAGGTAAAATCTAATTTCTTAATGTTTGTATTGATAAAAGGGTGTCCTATTAGGTACCTATCTCAGTTATAAGATGACAAGGAGGAGCTATCATAGGTTGTGCTTAATTTAGAGCACACATTTGAGTATCAAAAAGAGCAAGATCAGCTTGCCTATCCACTCCAAGATACTTATATGTCTAATCAATAAAATTGGGTGGGTAAGTTTATTTTTGTTATTTTTCTTGGAGAGGTGTGTTTTCAATACATTAGTTATCCATGCCTTCTCCATATTTGGTTGGCTGCCCTAAATTCTGTAAAGTGTATTAGATTCATCAGAAAGGGGAGCTATTTTGTGTAACCAGTCAATGGTTTTGTATAGGTTTCATTCTATTTGGTTAATTTAGGGTAGTTATATTTCATGATTTTCTCTAAGTTCCTTTGTGCACATTTTTTATTATTTTAGCTATTTTTCTTTTTTATAAATATCTATGTGCACTTGCCTTTGTTATTTTTCTTATCTTTATATTGTTTCAAGAGGTTAGAGTAATATTGGTAGCTAGTGTTAGATCTAGGTCAATGTATTGGACTAGAAAAGAGACTCCATGCCCAATGGACTGGACAAGGCAAGATGGTCTAGGTTTTCTTACATAGGCAAGCATGTAACCCCTATGAGTCACCAAATATTTTGGCCAATTTTGGCCCACATATAAAGTGTCTGTATGGTTTGATGGGATGAGCGGACCAAGGATTTGGAATAGGTATAAGATTGTAAAATGGAGATGCAAATATAGTTTCTCACATGTTTCAAGCATTCAAGAGCATGAAATAGGTTTATATGCCTTAAAGAATCATCAAAACCTTGAAATATTGATCAAAAGATGAATTATGTAAGTTTAAGGACCAGATTGTCACCAAAATGTCATCTAGGAATGAATGAACCAACTCACTTGTACATTTTATAAATACACCTAAAATATCCATGTGAGCCCAAATATTATAGTGTCATAGAGTTCTACAAGTCTGAAACATGCTCTGCAAGTTTCATGTCTATGTGAGCTTTTTAGCTTAAGTTATGGATCTTCAAAGTTGGACCCACAACATAAGACATTTGTGCAAGCATCAAGTTTGAGCTTCATAAAATGGTTGTTTGGGTTCAAAATTCCTTAAAAGGTTTAAACTTGGTCAAGATCTAATGGTCTTCATAAGCTCGCATACTAACACATGATATCTAATGGTTCACACTGGGATCAAATTAGTCAAAAGGCCCCTAGCTTGAATCCCATTAAAGAGATGCAATTATACCAAAAATATTATGGTATAGATTCATCAAATAGAGATCTAATGGTGCACATTCACTGATAAGAAGGTGGGTCTGAACTAGATCAATGATCAACATTCAGTCATCCCAATGAGCTCATGGTGTGTGGGATTTGAACCAATGGTGCACGAGTAAGTCAACATGTCAAAGGATATTCATGGTAGGAAATCAAGGGTCCACATTCATTCATACAATGAGATCCTATGGTGTGTAGGACGTCAAAAGGGTCAAGATATTATATCAGGGATCTAAAAAACCAATAAAAATAAAGATTCTAGGAGTATTTTAATTGGTTTGAGTTAGTTTCGATGGATAAAGTCAAGCCAAAGGGTAGTTTTTTACTAAGGTGAACAAGTCTTGTAGGGGTCATCATTTTTCCATTAAAGCTCAATCAAATGCCATGAAAAGGACCCAATGATGTAGCCATGTATCAAAAAACATAAAGGGATGCCATTAAAGCTAAATATGGACCTCTAGTTTGACATTTTATAGCCTACAAGGTTAATTCCATGACTATTTTTGCCATTCTTAAAGGGATTCATGCATATGATAAACTCTCAGTCCTTGTAGAGATAGACTGGGTCTATTTGGACCTAGTTGGATCTAGAAAAGAGGCTATGTAGTCTATAGGCCTGCATCAATATGACATTTACAGGAAAACCAATAACCTTATATTGGTTTTCCATCTATAGAATAGACCTATGATCCAAACATGGAAATGGAGTAGATATGTGATTGATGCAAAGGGTCTCATCTATCAATGTGGCTCTATTATCTACAAAATAGGTACTTCATCACTCAAGGCATGGCATGACTTTCAGTTTCAAGATTCAAGGATTTGATCCTCATGAATAAGTCAAGTGGGTTTAGGGTCCCAAGGTGGTGAACTGGTAGTTAGAAAAGTAGTTAAGGGCATTGATTACATTCAAATAGACTTTATCATCATGAAGAACAAACCCTTATCTTATAATGGGATCTCTTAGCCAATGAAAGGAGCTTGAAGGCTATTGGAAAAAGAAAAGGCTAGTTGGTTGGAAGAAGACATGTACGTAGAGAGTAATCAATGAGTTTCTACCACATGACTAGGATCTTTTCTCCACTGTCCTATACATGATTCCCATCTCTCTCTCTCCCTTTCTACTATATATAGAGAATTTTGAGCCAAAAAATGGATCCCTCTATATCCCTCTATTCCCTCTCTTGGGCATGACTAAACTCTGCCAAGATGGATCTTGTTACCTCTTGAGATGAATACAGGACTATTTTCATATTTCATTATTCTAGTATAGTGTGTACATGTCAAATTTGCATATGTGGTAGATTTTTCTCCCTTGTCAAGTCTTGATCTCACCTAGTTACTAGTTGATCTTATTATGTAGGTCATGTTTAGTGTTATGTATCTTTTAATTGAAGCTCGTATGTGGATACTTTGATTGGTTAGTGTCTTTCATTAGACCTCTCCATCACTTCCCTTAGCTTTTGATCATTTGGTGGACCTCTACATGAAATATTGATGTATGACAGATATTTGGAATCCTAGATCTAGTCTTTTACTTATTTCATTAGTGTTTTAAGAGTTAGATAGAGTGGATCAACCATATTTTAGGTGCTTCACCATTTTTATCTTAGGTTTCCCTTTGATATTCTCTCTCCCCCACTTTTCCCTTGTCATTAGTATGTTTTAGTAGTGGGATTGAGCTAAAATGATGCATCAGAGGAGCTAGCTAAAAATCATAGAGGTCTAACCCCATTATAGGATACCCACATCCTAGGGTTAGTCCCATGTTGGCTTAGATTTGGAATTAGGATCTGAACACTTCTACTTCCATCTAGGGTATAATCTAGACCTCCAATAGTTATGACATAGAGTGTGTAAGAACTTGTAAGAAGATCTATTCATGAGGGTTTAGAGTGTGTAAGTGCATATCATAGATTTTCTTGAACACTTTTCATCTAGCATTAGACTTTCCTTGTGAGTGACACCTTTGAATTTTATAAAATTATTTTTAAATTTCCAAGTAAGGTTCTTGTATGAAATCACAAGTTTGAGATGGAAAATATGATTTATTGATTTACAGAATATAGAAATTGTGTTACATAATTTTTCATTATTGACAAGATTAGCTAATTAATAGATATTGATTAACTAATGTGAGGTGATGTGATTTTTTTAGAAAAGGATGTGATCATGGAAGAAAAGATTAATTGATCAGGGGGGATGAATAGTGCATGGACTAGAGATGTTAGTGTGAATTGAATACCGATTAGATGATTTAATATGGTGTTAGTATGAATTAGTAAGATATTTAAAATCAACATGAAGTGTAATATTTTAAGTGTCTACAATATGAAAGTGTAATTATACCTTAATTAGAAGAAGGTTAACTCGAGAAGAATCAAATCTAAAGCCAATATCCAAAACAATCACTACAAATTCCTTCCCTTCTTCAAGAAATTTTTTAATTACAATCCTTGCATTTACACTCTCTATGATCAATATATTTTTATTTTTAAGAGAATCATCAATACCATGGGCAAAATTAACATTGATACTTCACAAGATATTTTTTATAATTTCTCAAAACCACATTGTCAGCAATAATGGATCCTTCACACTAATAAAGTTTTCCTAATACTCATTTCAAATGGCCTTTATCAGTAGTGTTTTATCACAACCACATGGTCCATAAAATATGGTAGCTTTAGAAGGAGACATGTAAAACTTATTAAATTTATCTCGATGCTCCATAGGGTATTGTATAGTCTCCTAAGGCTCTCAGTTGACATTTTCTAGACTACCAATATCCTCCTACGAAAATTTTGGCACTTATAAAATAGTCTTTCAAAGAATGAAGTGATCATTGGAGCCCAGGGCAGTCTAAAAGTGTTTATTTGAAACAACCATAGGATTTAAAATTTTGGCATCAATTGCTTCATCCAAGTCAATTGCATTCATCTCAAACATCAATGTCAATCTCATGATCAAATCTACCAAAAAAATTTGAGAGCAGGATCACTATTATTAGGCCTATCAGTTACTCCCATGAAAATGACATGAGTTTAGGCCATCCATCAATGCCAAAAGTTGAGATACAATGCGACTTTCTACTTCACTATTTGATTTCTCCTTATTTGGAGCTATGGATTCAATCCCATCGATGAAAATAATTTGAGTATTTACATTATTCAAAAGACTAAAAAGATCGATAATTTTTAAACAAAAGTAGTTAGCTTCCACTACCATACTTTTTTAAGTCTTCTAAACTTATCAAGTTTTTAAAAAAAATTTATAGTTTTTAAGCCTCATCAAGATTTCTTACCTGATATGCATTGTGTACTACCTTTCTATCAGACATTTTATTTGGATAAGAAAAGTCTTATCATTATCATAAAATCTATGGAATCTATCAGGTGAATAGACGTGATGAAGTCTCTACCATTTGATCCTGATCAAAAGATTTGTTCATCTAATGAAAAATCCCAACGAACAAAGCCTTTGTTATAAAATATTTCCAAAGCAGTGTTTTTGGGGTTAAAAACCCTTATTTCATTACATTCCATAGTTTTGATTCATAAATTTTTTTTTTGATATACACTTTAGAATGTCCTTTAGTAACTCTCAAGACATGATTAGGGAAAAAGTCTCGATATGCACTATTTTAAAATCACTTGGCAATCTTCATGACCTAATCGAGGGAAAAGGCTCAATTAACACATTGGTGTTTTAACATTAAAACCTTCAAGCCTAATTAAGCTTTGAATCCCAACTAACATTGTAGTGAACCAATTTGATTCACAAAGATCTAATCAGAAAATGAATCTTGATTAACATTGCAGTGATTTTGAGACTTAGGAACTTTTCAAAAAAGTATTTGATCGGTTTGATAGGATCTAAGACATTACAAATTTTCACAATTGTTCAAAATAAATTGTGACTGAATAACATTCCCATAAAGCAATTCTTAGTAGAAAAATGATGCTAATGATTTTGAGTTAAGCTTGCCCAAAATAGCCAAAAAAAATTGAATGTAACTAAAGAGGATTCATGTTGATGATAATATAGATCAATATAGGAATAAAATCATCAACATCAGGGGGATTGTCACTTGTTTCCTTAAATACATTGAATAATAAGTTGTTTATGACTCAATAATAGTTGAGAATGCAAACCAACCTATTTTGAGGAACCTTATATGTATTAATCTTATATTTGTGAATATGAAGATCAAGATTTAAATATTTCAAATAGAATATTGAATTTTTTTCACCAAGCCTTGTCCATTATGTTATTAATTCAGCCTCATTACTTAGAAATGTAAACCATCCCAATCTTCATTTCACCTCAAATCACTTATAGAGGCACAATTGAGGGTGTTATCGCAAAATGAAAAATTTCATGATAACAAGACTCTAAATACTGGGGCATCTCCTTGACATACCTCCTCTTATTAAGATTAAAAGACCTTTAAGCATAACTATACCTCTTAAACAATATTTTAATCTTTAATTCATCCTTACACTACCTAAGATTAGAAATGAAAGCAGAAGCATAGCAGATGAATATTTTATACGTAAGAAATGATAATTTTGACCCCTAAATATATGGCTCCAATACTAAAAACTAGCCCTAAACTATAATCCAATGGCATCATCTAGGTTGATATAGTAAAAATTTGATAGGTGTAGATATTATTTCTAAATTCTATAACACCTCAATCTTGTACACTTGGTAAATACATATCATAGATGTACCTTCATCTTCTAGCCTTTCTTACTATCAAAAGGCTTGTATACATTATGTCTTTGTGCCTAATTACTTATATCTTAGTCTGACCAATGTCATTCTAATGACTCAGACCTTTTATCTTTCTCAGAATGTTATAAACATACTTATCTTTCATCATTGTAAGTTCTAGACCTGCATCTATTTTCTAGCTACTCGAACACTTGTGTCCCAGTCAGATGCCTACATAAACACAAGTGTCACATCTAAACACAAGTGTCAAGTGCCCTAAATTCATTAATTTTATAAATAAAATGTATTCATATGGTTGGCTTCAGTGCTTTAATACTAGATATTCTCCAAGAAAATTGGTATAAATACAATATCAACCCTCATTCATTCTTAACCTTTAAGAGACCTAGAAAGACCAAGGAAACTTACCAAAAACATTATATCAATCACCCAAGTGAGAAAATCTTCCCTATTTTCTCTTATTTCTATATTAGTCATAGGAACAACACATCTATAGGTTTGAAATACTAAAGGAGCAACCCAAGAACTATATTTTTCAAGCTATAAATTAGGTCATTATTGTACTTGTTTATCACACATTGCATGATTCACCCATAAGCCAACACAGGGGAGAAATACAAAATTATAAATCCCTTTTCAAAATATTAGATATGTAGGTAGTGCTCATTAATAGAGGGATCTTTGGGATAACTTGACATCGTGTGCCCACTAACCCATTTTTTTATGATCAATATAAAGATGAAAAACTAGGGTTTTGATATTTGATAAGGAGCAATAGTGTATGACCCAAATCTGAATGCACTAGAGTGAAGGCGACATAAAATCTAGAAGCATCCAGGTGGTCACATTTTTTTTCATCAAGTATTCTATACTAGACACATGCATCTAAGTTAAACTGTAGCATTGATACAACCATCTTAGGTTGACATAAATGTCTCCAATTACAGAGGCATCATTTTCAAAATTAGGGGACTATTCCAAAATCTAAATCTAGTCCACTTTTTACTTATTCTAAATCCAGATCGATATTAGCATCAAAACTAACTAAATATCTTATTTTCATTATTATTATAATATCTAACATAGTTATGCTTTCTATCTTTAACATCTAAGTATAATATATTTAGTATATGTTTATCTGAGTTTCATAAATAATTAGGCTTATCTAGAGATAGTCTACCATCCTTGTGCCCTAGGGTATTTATACCCATTTAACCCTAGATTTACGACATCTAGATTTTAGGGTTAAACATTTGGTGAACCCAATTCATACAAATGTAGATTTTTATGATTCTTAGAGTTTTCAATCAGCTAGGGTTTTAATTTACTATTCAAATTCTAAAAATTTTCATTTCTAATCAATTGAAATAGTAATTAAAAAAAACTATTTCAAATGTAAGATAAAGAAACATTTATCACTTATTTCAATAATAACAAGGGTTTAATAGACACATTTTCATATGTTACAAGAGATGAAATTAGTAAGCATGATAAGGCTAAGGCTTCCTCACCTAGTGATGGTGACTCCTTAGAATGTACTATAATTGATTCCATACCAATTAATCTACCTACATCTAATGGGTGCATGTGATATGTATTTCAACCTTTGTTCCTTGAAATAACTATTACCACATCTTATGTGGGAAACCAAAATGATACAACTCAAATACTAGTTGTAATGCCTATATGTACCCAACCTATGGGTACACCTCCTTCGGTGACTTCTCAAACATCTAGCCTAAAAGACGAAGAAGTGCAAGCTATTGTCCAAACAATAAAACTTTTGAAATCTAAGGTTACAAATATTAAACAAAATTCTATGAAATCATCTTATGTTATTGATTCAAAAGAGGTGTTGCATAATCCTCTTGCGCCAGATATATCTTTGCACTCCTTGCCAACTAGTTTTGTTGCACCTAAGTTCACATTTTATGATGGCAAAGGTGATCCTAAAAAACATCTCTAATTTTTTTATGCAACATGATTGATTATGCCTCCAATGATAACATTTTGACCAAATTATTTTCAAGGAGCATAAAACTATGCTTTATAGTGGTTCTATGATTTACCACTCAATCAGTAAATGCTTTCAAACCCCTTGTGGATCAATTTTTGGCACAAGTCTCTATTAACATTATCGAAAAGGTTTTGTATGCCAAAATTTCAAAAATAAAAAAAAGGAACCAATAAACCTACTCATGAGTATGGTTTGAGATACAAGATACTATTGGCTAAAATGACTAATCTTAAGGTAGATAAAAATCTTCAAGATATTTTCAAGCAAAGTTTGATTTCTCTTTTACATGATTCCATTATATTAAAAAAGTTTAAATATTTCAATGACTTGTGTCATATTGTTCATGATCATGAAATGAAACTTATCTCATTGAACAAACTTAAATATATGGCAAAGTCATCAACTGCATCTACATCTAATACAAAGTTTACTATCAAACCAATTTATAAGGTCAAACCTCGTGAGCCTAAAAAATAAATAACCACAATGTTTAATGCAGTGTTAAAATAACTTAATCGACATGTCTTATCTAATGCACCATGGAGATAATTTACACACTTACCTGATCTCCTGCTTCATTACTCCCATGGCTTATAGAGTGTCATCTTATATATCTCCCTCATTCAATATAGGTTGATATAAGCAGAACACTACCCAAAAAGTATAATACAAATGCTTATTGTGACTATCACCAAGGTCTTGGGCATTATACAAACAAATTTTTCATCATGAAGCATTAGATCATGACCTCATTGATGACTAAAAAATTACATTTGATGATTCTCCAAAGGAATCATGTTCACAACCTGGTGATCTCCAAAAACAAAAATATTTAACAATCCTTTACAAGATCATTTAAAGAAGGATCTAAAAGTGTAGATGACATATAATGCACACCCTCCTCCATCTCATTATGAGCACCCATTAGATGGAATTATTGGTGCTTATACATATCATACACCTCTTATGTTTTAGAGACCCTCTATTACTTTTGATGATAATGAGATTAGGGATGATGACTCATTTTTTTTATTCCTTATTCATTTGAGCATACCTTAATCACCAACTTATACATAGTGTTATGATTGATAATGGTGAAAGTAAAAATATTTGTACCATGACATTACTCACGTATTTGGGTTATACAAATCATGATTTAGATCCTTCAACCAAGTTAATTAGGGTATTTGATGGGACCTCACAAAAATTTCTCATTGAGATTGATTTACCATTATAAGTGGGTCCTACCCATGTGGTTACTCCCTTCTTAGTTATATCTTCCATAGGTGTCTTTGATATGTTATTAGGATAACCTTGAATACATAGACTTTGAGTAGTACCTTATAAAGTACGTGGGTGTGTTAAATACATTCATACCAATAGGGTAATTACATTTTCTATAATTCTATATGAACATCCTATTGAGAAAGAGAAATTTGTACCTGAGCAAATCACTACCAAACCTCGTAAGGTTAATTTTTTTCAAAGGGGTAAGCAATACGAAATTCCCTTTACCAGGTGGCTAGTATTTGAGAGACCATTGCATCTAAAATCCACAATGGGTACCACATACACCTCATATACTACACACCATATTCAGATATCCATAACACTTACACATATTCCTATTACAGTTATTATAAATAAACTAAAGAGAACTAAATGATGGGTTGCATGAACACCTACTACTATTTTTGCTTCACAACCATGAAGTCCTATTTTACATATGCAAAGCATCACATATATTATAGCGATAGATATTGCACCTATACATGCTCTTTAATAGCATCACCAATTTATTACACTAGGTTCACGTTGGGGAGATATATATGAGCATCCTTTGGATGTGATCATAGGATAGTCTTTTACTTTCACATATGCTAAAAATACAAAAAAAATAAAAAACCACAAAAATCCAAAAAATATGTTGATCATTTACATATCCTATTAGCTCCTTGGCATATATCTTGTCAATTACATGGTAGATAACATATCAATATTTTATATATGCACATGTGTTTCACACATCTTTTGAGTATGATTTAGGCATACAGATATACCTAATCTATGTACTTTTGGATGTTGGGCTTTCCCTCTACTCACATCACTAGGATGTTAGGGGCATACACCTTTTTTTATCACGATACATCTAGGTTATATCATTCTATGGTCACTTTATATTATCATGTTTGAGATCATATATGTGCTTACATATGCTTATATCTTTCACGATGTACTTTATATGCTATGCAACTTAACATTTCTTGCTAACACAAATATCCAGGGACTAGTATGTTATGTTTATGTTATTTTTTATGATTTCATGTATGCACTTCTTAAATTATCTTGACTTTATATTGTATTTCTTATTTGAGTATTTTAATATGATCCATTGTTTTCATCCCCCATGCCTTTGTTTGCCTCTTTGATATTTGAATATGTCATTGCTTATTGTATGTTGACATTTGAATATGTCATTTCTTACTTTGTGGACATTTGACTAAGTCATGTCCCTTTGATTGTATGGCATTTGAACATGCCCCTTGTTTGTGGTATTCTTGGACCTTTGTCTCTTGATTTATTTTTAATTTCTCTTGTGTTTGTGCTTAATTGCTTATTGAGCTTGTACTATTACTATCTAGACATTGCCATGATCAATATAATGCATCTTAGGACTTGTGATCATGCATCTTAGGATTGTGATCACAATCTTTGTGCTTCAATGATATATCTACCTAGACATGTTCCATATATATGCCACATGGTAAAATCACAACTTACATGGTTATCTTATCCTTTTGAGATAAGGTAATTATCAATTTTTACTTCCCTCACCTCAAAGGGGGGAATATCAGTGGGGCCATGTCATGGAAGCATGACTTCTACATTTTTTACAATTTCAAATTCAGTGGAGGGAATGTTTTGAAAACATGTTCTCCAAAATTATTTAATATGTAACATAATCAGATCATAATGGGGGAATGTTTTAAAAATAATGACAGTTACACCAATTCTCAGATTTAGATAGCAGTGGGGGCATGTTATGGAAACATGTTATCAATATTAACACTTACATTAGTTTTAATATTTATCTATATATAGAGGGGGTGTGTTTTATAAACATGTTCTCCACAGTTACAAAACTTCAAATTATCCAAATCGAATAGTTATATGATTCAAATACATATTTGTGACAAAATTATATACATTGGTACCATTATATTATACACAATTTTAGTATGAGACATATTTAAGGTTCATATTCTATGTAATGTGAGCCTAATATAGAAAAATAAAATTTGTTTCAAATTTCAAACACTTTCAGGGACTGTCATTACCCATCAGGTTGGTCTTTTATGGAATGTATCGAGCCAATTTACTGCACTAACTAGTTCATTTTTGGTATGATTGAGGTGATTAAATCACTCAATATTTCCAAGTTTATAGGTTGGACTTGATTACATCATCTATATTCACAAGTTTTATAGTGTGAGTTGACTTGGTTCACTTGCACTCACTAAGTTATAAGTATGATTGGGCCGCACAATTGAGCTAATCTCAACTATTGAGTGACAACTCATTTTTTATCTAAGGTTGGGGGCATCTCTCTCTCTCTCTCTCTCTCTCTCTCTCTCTCTCTATGTATCTATTTATCTATCTATATATCTATCTCTTTATATATATACACTTTATAGACTGATATTTGTTCTAATCTTAGTTTTAGTGACTCATAATAATACATCTTTCAAATCAAATTGCCAATAGGCAAGATGGTTGTATTCATACATAGGTGTACTCATGAACCTTGGTCTCTTTTAATTTCAATCATTTTAATGCGTTCAATCTTAGATTATATGCACTGATTATATACCATAACATGATCTTGGTTTCAAGTCAATCACTAGTAAGGCATTCAAGTTGGACTCAAGCAAAGATAAAGTGTGTTATACACACCTATTTATGCATTCTTTTGCCTTTAAAATAAAAATTTAATTACTAGATCAGGAGGAATGTAGACACTATTTTTGAATTATATAACACCTCAATATTGTACACTTGGTAAATACATATCTTGAATGTACCTTTAGCTTCTAGACCTTTCCCTCTACTAAAAGTCTTATATACACTATCTCTTTGTGCCTACTTACTTATCTCTTAGTCCAAATAATGTCATTTTAATGACTCAAACCTTATAACTTATCCATAATGTTATAAACATGTTTATCTTTCATTCATATAAGTTCAAGACTTGCACCTATTTTCCAACTACCTGGGCACTTACATCGCAATCAAACACCTACGTTAATACAAGTTTCTTATCCCAACACAAGTGTCAAGTGCCCTAAAGTCATCTAATTTTTAAATGAAATATATTCTTATGGTTGGCCTAAGTGCTTTAATGGAATATATTCTTCAAGGGAATTATTATAAATACAAGGTCAACCCTCATTCATTTCTAACCTAGAAGAGACCTAAAGAGACCAAAGTAACTTACCAAAAGCATTCTATCAATCTCTCAAGTGACCAAATATTCTCTATTTTCTCATATTTCCATATTAGTCATAGGGACAACAAATCTATAGGTTTGAAGTACTAAAAGAGTATCCCAAGAGCTATATTTTCCACGTTATAAGTTAGGTCACTATTGTACTTGTTTATCACACATTGCATGATTCACACACAAGCCAATACATAGGGTATAACTACATAACTCTGAGACCCTCTTCGGAGTATTAGCTATGTAGGTAATGATCATTGATAGGGAGGTCTTTAGGAGAACTCAACACCATGTGCCCACTAAACCATTTTTCTCATAGCCAATATGAATATGAAGAACTAGGATTTTGATATTTGATAAGGAATGACAGTCAATAAGTCAGATCTAAATACACAGAGATAATATTTCTAGAATCATGTGATTGTTCCAAAATCCATAGCCAGTACACTTTCTACCTATTTTAGATCTAGATCAGTATAAGCACAAAATTTGGATAAGTATCTTGTTTTCATTGTTATTTCAATATCTAGCATAATTATGCTTTCTATCTTTAGCATCTCAACATAATTAGTTTAGTATATGTTTATCTGAGTTGCACAAACAATTGACCTTCTATAGAGATAATCTACCATCCTTGTTCCCTAGGACATCTCTACACCTTTAACCCTAGATTCCTCATAATTTATATTTTAGGGTTGAACAATAAGGATAACTCAAAAATATATCATCCAAGTTGATGCAATATAAGGAAAGATAGGCATGAAACATAGTTTATCAGACTAGATAATACAATAGGAATATATGGTGGCTAGGAATACTGAACATAAAATAGACAAAGAGATAAGAAAAAATAGACTCAAAGAAGGTTACATTGATAGTAATTAAGGTATGATATAATAGTCTGCAAACATCTCTAGAAAATCACCACAATTCAATCCCACCACATTCTTGGCGCACTCCTTAGGATATGTACTCAGGGGACTGATGTGTCAATAAACCCATGTAAGAGAAACTATTAGTAAAGTGATAAAGTGAAAAAATATCAGGTGTATATACATATGTATCCCATTGATTGCCTATTTTTATTGATTTATGATGAGGTTTTTAAGGTTGCAAAGAAATAGATCAATTTCCTAGAGATATGCATATAATTTAGAAAATCTGAGTAAGATTTCTAGAGCTCTAGAGAGTAGGGTTGGGACATAAGAGTAAAAAAATTCATGGCTTTCTAGAACCATTATTTGATGGTACTAGATGTTGGCATTGATGTTGTCAGGGGTTTTCACTTTGATGAAATGCCATTATTTGTCCCATTTTTTATAGGTTTTGTTTACCTCAGCGTCTAGACCTATTTTCTATTTTCCCTTTCTAACAACTATCCCCAGATTTGAAAAAAAAAAGATATATTTTTAAACCCCTATTTTACATTTTATTTTTAATTTTATAATATTATTTACATGTAATTATGTATGATTTACTATTTCTTTTGATTAAATCTAACTAAACATAATATCTTATTGTGAATAGGTAGATGTATTACATTTTGATGCAAAACCACTCTATTCATATCATAATATCATATAATATATATTAGCTATATTGGTTTTAACATATTGCTAGTCACATTTATAGTGTTTAATTTTTTAAATTTATAATATATCACCATGTTTATAATCTCATTGGTTTTAATATAATTTTGGCTCAATAAGTAATCTAAATAGTCTAGAATACAACTCTTAAGAACTTATTCTATAGCTTTAAAAAAACTAAGTTCAAAAACTCATTCATAACTAGGATTATTTGAAAGAAAATAAAGTTTTATTTATTGTATTGGTCTTAGTCAACATAATAAAGCCTATTATAAGAAAAGGGTTGTTATGGTGAGCGGGAAAGAGAGTGGATGAGGGATTTTGAATCCTATTGCAGGGGAGAAGGAACATGGCAACGAAGATGAGGGTGATAGTGATAGTGATAAGGTTGAGAGGGAGGACCTTTCGAAACCTGTGGTGTGGGTGGTGTTTTCTAAGGAAGAATCAGAGATCGGTTTTATTGTTCTGGCATATGGCTATGATGTGCCCGTGTTTTCTCTCGTGGACCTGGATATGCATGTTGGTCGACTGCAACATTCTAGTTTTGGGAATCTTATTTCCCTTGTAGCCTGGCTTTGAGCTCCGTTCTGCCCTAGCGAATGGTGGAATGAGGCTCTATTTTCTACATTGTGGTGGATGAGACATTTTTTTTGAATTATTGGAATGGCCAAGACTTTGATGGCTTTTATATGGTTCAAGAAGGGTTTTGTTTCGATCGACAGCTCCAATATCTTGTTAGCAAGGATCAAGGAATGCTCTATGGGTATTGGTTTGAATATATTGTTTTGGGAGTAACTATACGAAGATACTGGTTCAAAGTGGATGTGGAGAGCCCTTGGCACGGGCCAAGGCTTTAAAAACTATTATTTATTTTTCCTGGTTGCTTGGGGTGATTCTGTTGAATCTGCGCACATCCCTTTGCTGGGGATATCTTTGTTTTTTTGGACTACTTTCAAAAACTCAGATTTTCCAGTTGACCACCGTCAGGGTATGGGTAGGGGGTCATTCTTTTTTGAAGATATACCATTGATTGTGCCTCATTCAGAGGCTTTTGATCTGATTCTTATAGCCCTGAATGATGGATCTGGTACGGCTCTGAAATGGATAATGCAATATTTGGACCTGGGTAGAAGGGAAGACCACAACAACAATGGTAAGTCCTCTTCCTGGTTAGGCTCTGAGGATCTGGTGAAATTTTTCAAAATGGCTGATATGTTTAAGTCTGTTCTTGTTGGGATACTGGATGGTTCAATTTTCCTTGCTGTAAAGTTCCTCCTGAAAAGCGGTCAGTCCTACTTAATGGATCCCAGTTTAAAATCCATTGGTTCTATTTTGTTTAGGGGTTCCCCTCGGAGTATCTGTTGTTGGGTTTCATACTAGTTTAATGAATCCTTCATTTTTAAGCTCTATTCTTGTTCCTCTAGGGAAAGTTAAAAAAAAAAAAAAGGGTTTTAACATATTTAAGGTTATTCTCGACATATGGAAAGAGGGTGTTACCTTTGGCTGCTACAAAAGGAGTTTTTTTCTTTCGGTGAGGGGATGAATTGTTCATAGGAAATCTGCTCCCCTATATGAATTTTCTTTGCATTACTATTTCTTGGTTAATAATGTAAAAATTTTCTCAGTTTTTTTTAGTTTATGGGTTTTAGTTCAAAACCCATATGTTCTAATATGTTTTTAGACTCTTTTTTTTATCTTGGCCTCACCCATGATTTGAAGTTCCTCACTCTAGTTTTTGGTTGGAAGTGGGGATTTGCTAAACCCCTATAGTTTCTTTTTTATAGTTGTGCCCAGGGTAGTTTTCGGTTTGGTCAATTTCCAGATTGGTGGTCTTTGTTTTGATCTAGTTGGGTTTGGGTCCCCTTGGGACCCCAATTGTGGATCTCGATGGGTCCCTTTTCTTCTCTATTATCCTATTTATTGCATGGGTTATGTTAGGCTATTGCATTGTTGGTTTTGTGTCCCTTGGGGGACCCTAATAGTTTTGTTAAAATTGGTTGGTTGTCGTATCAGTTAAAAGTGGGAGTTTCCCTTTTCACTAACGTTTTTGCTTTTGTTTTGGTAGTTTTTGTTTTCCCAATAAATTGCACCTTATTTTATCTTTTGTAAGCCAAGAGGAGACCCAGACCTCTTGATGTGTCCGAGCTAGATTCCACACCAATTCAAAACTAAGTTTACCATAATCCGAACTATGATTACTTGAAACTTTTCTTTTAGTTGTAAGGTTGATATCATCTTAAGAAGTTATATTGTATTTAAAAACATTATATTAACAAATGTGGTCTTTAACCATCAATTAGTTTATCTATATTTAACATGTTCGTCATATTGAAGATTATTTATAGGAAATAATCTACATTGCTAGTTTTTAATAATAAAGAAAGTAAAGAAATAATTTCCTTTTGTAATTCTTAACGTTAACCATTTTTGGAACCTTATAACCTCAAAATAATAATATGTTGGCATCAAATAGATTATATTAAATCCCCATTCGTACATTATTTGAATTAAATGGTGAACATTCAATTAGGGATAAAATGTTTATTGTAGAAGGTTACCTACTTTAATATCTCAAATATATGCTTTAGATGTCAAGCACTTGACCATAGGATTCACGATAGTCCACTTATGGTTCGCTTAAATCCATCCACCAATTAAGCATCGCCTAAAAATAAAGAGATTATCAAAAATAATTATGGTTGGACTATGGTGGCTAACTAAAAATAGCCATTGAGAACAATAATCTTGAGGTAACTTTTGTTCCCCAAGGATCAAACTCCACCAATATCTAAATGTAGATAATGTTACCCCTATCACATTAATCTTACAGGGTCTCACAATGATCTCACAACGTTTCAAATCTATGTTTTCCTAGTTAATCATTTATCAATAATTTATTCTCATGTTGGGATACCCTATGCAAGTGATCCTACCCCATAGTGTTCACATTGTCTACTTCGTGGCAACAAAAAATCTCTTCAAGAAGTAAATGGGGCTAAATTTTACTTCAATTCACTTGGGAATTTTATTTTTTCAAACCATCAATCACTGTTGGGAAATTATTTTATGGCACTCGGTTGAGAATAAGCTATATAATATGGTAAAAGAGATTTTCTCATGGATGATTCCTCCCAATGAACTTTCTCTCATGGAACATTTGAGGTCTCACAAAGTCCTAAAAATTCTTTGTACACATTGCCTATCAAATAGTTGGGTGTTATAAGAAGTTAAGATTTTAGGATTTCATCTACAATCATCTCTGAGAAGTGTATGATCTAATTCATCTCACTTTCTCACTTTGCATGCAAATGGACATGGCATCACTAGCATTTTGGTTTTATCAAAATTGACCCCCTTACTTATTGTCTTGGGAGAAGATACATCACATCGATTTATTTGGGCTCTACTTGACATTGATGGTCATTCCTTAGTAATTATCAATGTTTACACCCCAAATGATAGCCTTGACAGAATAATGTTATGGAGATGGCTTGTTAATAATCTGCCCCTTTCCACCTGGTTGATTTTTGGCTATTTTAATATGATTAAGAGTCCTAATGATAAATCTTGTTTCATTCCAATGAGATGGTGCGTTGTAGAATGTGAAGTGTGGTATTAATTTAAATAGTAATGGGGCTTACTATACCCACTCTTTTGGTGATGTGAACTAACTAGTAAACCATGGATTACTTGATCCAATTACCATGCCGGTGCCAATAGTGTCGTCAAACAATTTCACCATGTCATGTTTTCTAAGCAGCATGTGTTGTCCTCAATTTTGATGATCAATCAATCATAGTCCATATGGAAATTTTCCTTTTTGATCATAATATTATCACTTATAAATTCGAGTGGGTGATGATCATCTTAAAATTGCACACAATCAATTCTTTCTAAACATGTCCCTTATTATTCATGAGAGTGCCATCTGACTTAGCCAAAGGTTGAAATTTGGAACCATGTTCACTATATGATATGAGCACAACTCTGATAGATCTGGAATTGTATTCTCCATTAGATAGGTTTGGACTCTTGCTCTTTCTTTATATGTTTTGGTCATCGAGGCATTTGGTTATCTTCTTTCTCATAGAGAAGATTGAGGACTTATTAGGGGTATTTTTCTTCATAATTGCTCCAATTAGATAATCAATGAGAATTTTGTGGATGATACCTTCCTCACTCTTGATGAGGAAGAAGCTTCCTTCAAAGAGGTGTTTTGATGCCTTTTTGTAGAGCCTCAGGGTCTATTTTTCAATGGGCCAAAACCTAATGTTATAGAGAAAGCATGATACCCTTTCCAAAGTAACTCCATCATTATCAGTAGAAAAGGATATAGAAAGGAGAAAAGTTTAAATTCCTTGATATTTTTATTTTGATTGTTCTCCTTCATATATGTGGTAGTATGTTATTGATAAAGTGGAAAAGAAAGTTTCTTATTGGATTTACAAACTTATCTCTTTAGTGCGTAAGTATTAGGTTTGTACCAAAATAGTTGTAGCCACTCATATTTAATACTCCTCTTGTTGAGCCCTCTCAAAATCCTCATATGAAAATTTAGCAAAGGTTCTTAAAGACTTTATTTTATCCAATGTTAATCAAACTAGAGGTTGTTAAAGTGTTTCTTGGGGCATCTGCTACCTCCTTATGACACATGAGGAATGGGCATCATTGATGTCTACAAAAAAAGTGTTTCCCTTTGTGCCAAATCAATGGTATGTAGACTTAGAAAGTCTTTCTAAGGTACTGCAAATTATAGGTGCCCCCTCTAGTAAAATTGTTGGAAAATTATTGGTTTATACTCTCTATTGATTATCACTATCCCTATAAGGATGGAAGGTTATTTGTAGCCAAGAGAATTTGGAAAGCTCTTGAAACTATCAAGCCTTTTATAAAATGGATTAGAGATGGATATCACATTGGTATTTCCTTTAATGACCATAACATCTAATGGCCCCCTATATTGACCGTTAGTCTTTTTTTAGGTAAAGCTCTAAACAATTTTAAAAAATTAATTCACACTATTAGGAATTTGACTTCCTCTTGAGATTAGATCCCATGGCATTTTCTAAAATAAAAATATAAGTTACTTAATATGGACTTACCTTCAATTTTGTGTATCCAAGACTTGATGCTTGATGTCATGTTGCATAATACAGGATTATAACCTCCACATGCTTGTGAAAGGACTAAAAATGAAATTATGATACTTAGTTTATGAATTACTGCCTAGTCTCATTTATCAAATCATGATCCCATTTATTTTTTTCTATGGATAAACTAAATAGGCATTAGAATTTAAGGTCTTTACCTAAGACTTGGATCTCTATATGTAAAATAATATGGAATGCCAAATTTTAGCCCAAGATCATACATTTTCTTTCGTGTCTAGTATGTCAAAACCTTCCTTTTGGGGAGTGTCTCTTTCATATTGGAATTGATTAGCCTAGATGTCTAACCTACTCTAGAATTAAGTCCTTGAAACATGTCTTTTAGATGTATACAAGATCTCAATTTATCTAGTAATGGATCCATAACCTTTTCCAACCTTTCCACCTAGATCCTTTTTCTAGGTGCATAATATTTTTTGGCAAAAGAACTCAATATTCGTCAGACATTAATTTCATATAAAGCTTCTTCATAGCTATAGTTTTATCTTAAATATGGAATTCTATAAAATTTAGCTATTGTTAATAGTGAATAAACAACTTTGTAATTTTTTGTTAATCATAAGGTGGTTTTTCTCTCTTTAGCTCTTATGCATATCCAAGCTCAGGCTAAGAAGGTAGCACTCTAGATTAAATTCATGAAAGACCTGCTCAAACACTAGGTGAGTGCTCCTTATAAGTTAAGAAACACATCCTCCTAGACCAACCACCCCATGACTCTTCTCCTTCAACATCTAGGTAAGATCATCAAAAAAATTTGAAGGAAGAATGGGAGGTTGTTCGAGATTTAACTAATCTCCTCTCGTCTCAACCTTCATATGTATTTTTCTTCGTTGTTTTTTTGTTATAATTTAATTATTTTGTAGTTGTTTGTTTTTGCTACCCTATATCAGTCTTCTCTCTGCATAGGTTCTTACCAAACTTTGTTTTGATCATGGTGGACTTCTCTTAATTTTGTTTTGTTTTATTTTTAATTCTATCTTGTTGCAGGGTTTGGACCCTTTCAAAACCCCACTTTTATCCAATAATTTAAAACCAAACAAACAAAACTATTTATTAAAATTACAAGTTTGTTTTTTAAAGAAGTAGGGCTTATATAAATAATGACAACAATAATTTGTTGATCAATTTTTTTAATTTCATCATATCATCTATCATAAACATTAGTTGTTAGCATTAACATCTCTTTTTAATTAATACGAGTGGAAACAAATACTTTTTTTAATATACATATATTTTTTAAAATAATATTATTTTCAACATACATAAATTAATACAAATATATATAATACAAATTTAAACACAAATTGTTAGGGTGTGGAGCTAAAAGCTTCAACTATGCAGACGAAGAAGAGGAGGTTGCTGAAGTTCCAGAAGTACCGGTGTTGACATGATAACCGACGTCGGTCATGATGAGTGCAGGAGGCAACCAACGTCGGCAGGGAGTCGACCGACGTCGGTCAGCACCAGACAGACAGGGACCGACGTCGATCGCTTGTGGCGGTTCCAAAACTGCTATTGACGAACAGTCAGTTAAGTGAAGTGAGTGTTTGCATGTTAAAGGACTAATTATAGTCTCGAGCTGCGTGTCTAATTATTGTAATTAGAAGTCTATTTTTGTATGCATGGGATCCTATTTAAAGACCCATGAGGCATGTATTGTAAATTAAGCAGGCAAGTAAAGCATTGAAGCAAGGAAGCAAGGTCAAGGGGATCTACAAGCAAGTAAGGTCAAGGAGATCAGCTGAAGCATTCAAGGAGGGGATAACAACTCAGGTTGTTGAGTTGGTTGTGGTTGAGCAAGAGAGAGAGGGAAGAAGGTCTTGAGGTGTGGCAAGCCTTTGAGGTGGAAGAAGAAGTGGCATCTTCTTTATTGTATTTTCTTCTAAGAGTATTTAATACAAGATTGTGTATTGTCTCTCAAATTCTTTGTTGTTTCAAGTTTTTAGTTACTTAATTATTCTGGTATAATTTCGTGTTTAATTGCTTATAAGAAAAGTAATCAATTGTGCTTCCTTGGAGGGGTTCCTAACACAAATGTATGTCACAACCAAACAATTTTAAATATAAAATCATACTTATAATATTGAACTTATGGTTCAAAATTATAGGTGACTTCTTCAAACCAAACAAGGACCTTTTTAGCTTGTAGACCAAGTCTTCATTCCACTTTGTCTTAAAGCATTCTAACTACGACATATGAATCTCTTCTTCAATCTCCCCATTTAGAAACATTGTCTTAACTATTATGAGAGAAAAAACATCTCTTATTGGGGCATAAATACTTTAAAAGTGGCCATGATAAAATTAAAATATCCATTTGCATATATTCAATACAGATCTATCATCCATTTATTTATAATTATTTTAGCACAATCGTAAACTAGTAATGAAGAGTAGGTTGCCCTTAGTAAACAATATTATTCATTTTTATATTTAATAAATTTGGTGGATATATGCAGTTGGGTTTGATTAAGGTGGTGGCGTGTATTAGCTAGTGTGAAATGGATTAGTCTTCGAGTCTTTTCACAAAATTAAAATAAATTAATAATCTTATCACACTTTATATACACCACCTCTCTCGAGGTAAGATTAAATTTTGAACCATTAAATGGAACTGTCATATTCATGAAGTCAATAACCTATCTTAGTAGACATTGTTCTATAAACTTAACTACTGCAAGTATTTTCCTTATTTTCAAACCAGAGAGTTTAAGAGAAGAATACTATAAGCAATTAATTTTTGCTTCATCACCTAATTCCCCTGATAAACTTGGTTATATATATAAATTGGGTAGGATGTGTTGAAGATAACAAGTCAACTTCAGGTTACACAGTTAATAAGATCAACAATTATTTATTAAAGCACTAAGAAGCAACTCAAAATAGAAGTAAACTATAAGACAATTGTTGTGGCAACATGTGCAATAATCTGGTTGAGGAGAGTACTCTACAGTTGACCAATATTCTTGATGTTATTCTACAAATGACCGACAATCACATTTTCCTTTGTAGAATTAAGCATATAGAGATACATGCCATAAAACTTTGCAAAACAAACTTACACATGCATTCCAAGTATATCAACCCAGTTAGACCAATATTCTAGATGTTATTATTGTGGATAGAGTTAATATGTTTGTGATTTAGAACATATATTTATATATATATATATATATATATATATATATATATATATATATATATATATATATATATATATATATATATATATATATAATTTTCTTATCGAATAAGATGTTATGAATACATTTAAAAAACATTAGAAGTTATAATAATTAAAAATGAATGGATAATATGGCAAAGTCAACACATAGAGTGCTTTTATTTCATACAAGTTTGAATTCTACTCACAAACATAGTGAAGTGTGAAGTTCTATTTGGATTCAGCTTTGGCATCATAGTGCATAAGAAATAACTATCAGATTGTTTAACCCTAAATTAGATAAGAGGTTATCCTATCCTTGGTGGTATAATAGGGTTAAGAATATAGAAATAACAATGCACATGGGTTCTAATCATATCTACAACAAACCAATTAAATGCTAAAATTATATATAAACATACACTAAATCTATTATGCTAAGTATAGGCTAAATATAAAAAGTGCAACTAAGTTATGTATGGAAATGAAACAATAGTAATGTACTCAATTGTTTATGATGCTAACATAGTGTTGGATCTGAAATAGGTAAAAAACATGGTGGAAGATGATTTTGGAATAGTTGTCAGCTTTTAGAAATAACACTTTTGGATCTCTAAACATTAATGTCATCTTGGGATGGTTGTGTTGATGCTACTATCTAATTTTGATGTAGGTGTCATGTAAAAAATACTTATTAAAAATGGATGTGACCACCTGGATGTTTTTAAGATTGTATTCATCTTCACTCTGGTGCATTTAGATCTAGATCATAGACTTTCACTATTCATGAATTTACAAAACCCTAGTTTTTCATCTTCATTATGACCTTGAGAAAAAATGGGTTAGTGGGCACAAGGCATCGACTTGAATCCAAATACCCCACTGTTAGTGGGCATTGTTACATAGCCAATACTCCAAAGAGGGCCTCAAACTGATGTAATTCTCCCCTTCGTGTTGGCTTGTGTGTGAATGATGTAATATTGTACAAATAAAGTACAATAATGACCTAGCCTATAACTTAGAAAATTAAGATCTTGGGCTGATCCTTTAATACTTCAAATAAATAGATGTGTTGTATCTATGATTGATAAGGAAATAGGGAAGATTTTTTCAATTGAAAGTTATTTGAATACTCTTTGGTAAGAATACTTGGTATTATTCTTCTGTTGTTAGTTGAGGAATAAATGAGGGTTGATATTGTATTTATATCAATCCCTTTTGATAAGTAACTCGTATAAAATCACCTAGGCCAACCATTAGGATATGTTTCATTTACATATTGGATGACTTTCGAGCACTAGATACTTGCGTCGAGTCAAGACACTAGTGTTGACGCTAATGTCTGTCTGAAATGTTAGTGTCAAGGGAGCAGGAAAGTTAGTATAGGTTCAAAACTTGCAGAAATGGAAGATAAGTATATTTTATACATCTTGGATAATATATAAGACCTATGCCATAAACATAATAATGGTCAAAATAAGAGATATAGGCTGAAAATGGACATGGTAACACTAATATTTTGGTTTTATCAAAATTGAACCCTATAATTATTGTCTTGGGAGAAGATACTCAGATCAATTTATTTGGGTACTACTTGACATTGATGGTCATTCCTTAATAATCATCAATGTTTACACCCCAAATGATAGCATTGATAGAATGATGTTATGGATATGGCTTGTTAATAATTTGCCCCTTTCCACCTAACTGATTTTTGACTATTTTAATATGTTTGAGAGTCTTAATGACGAAGCTAGTTTCATTCCAATTAGATGGTGTTTTGTATAATGTGAAGTGTGGTATTATTTTAAATACTAATGGGGCTTACTATACCCACACCTTTGGTGATGTGAAGTAACTAGTAAACCATGGATTACTTGGTCCAATTTACCATGTTGGGTCTAATAAGGTCCTCAAACAATTTCATCATGTCATGTTTTCTTAGCACCATGTGTTCTCCTTCTCAATTTGTGATGAGCAATCTATCATAGTCCATATGGAAAATTTCCTCTCTGATCATAATCCTATCACAACCTCCACATGCTTTGTGAAAGGACTATTAATGAAATTATGATACTTAGTTTATAAATTACTCTCTTGGTCTCATTTATCAAATCATGAGCCCATTATTTTTTTCTATGGACAAGATAAATAGGAATTATAATTCAATTTCTTCACCTAGGACTTAGATCTCTAGATGTAAAAGAATATGGAATGCCAAACTTGAGCCCAAGCTCATACAGTTTCTTTCACTTGTTTGGTATGTCAAAACCTTCCTCTTGGGGAGTGTCTCTTTCACATTGGAATTGATGAACTTAGGTGTCTAACCTGCTCTAGAATGGAGTCCTTCAAACATGTACAAGAGCTCAATTTATCTAGTAATAGATACATAACCTTTTCCAACCTTTCCACCTAGATCCCTTCTCTTGGTGCATAGTATTTTTTGGCAAAAAAAATCAGTGTTCTTCATACAATACTTTCATATAAATCTTCTTCATAGCTATAATTTTATTTCAGATATGGAATTCTATAAAATTTAGCTATTATTAATAGTGAATAAACATCTTCGTAATTTTTTGTGATTGATAAGGTGATTTTCATCACTTATGCAGATCGAAGCTTGGGTTAAGAAGGTGCCACTCTAGATTCAATTCCTACAAGACCTACTCAGACACTAGGTGAGTGCTCCTTGTAAGTTATGAAACATGTCCTCCTAGACTGACCACCCCATGACTCTTCTCCTTCAGTGTCTAGGTAATGATAGAGCCCCTCTCACAGATGTAGTTATTTATTTACTCCTACACTAGATTAGGGGGTGTTTGATTCTGACACTAGCTTGTTATGATGGAGCTCGCCTATGTTGGGGGTGGTTTGGTAGGTCGTTCTATTTAGCTAACTTTTATTTGGGGCATCACTATATCTTTGGGCCCCTTAAAGCCACTTAGTATTGTTGGGTGGCACCCAATACTCCTTCAGCTAAGCATTCTACTTGGAACTCCTAGCTTCCCAAATATGATCTGCTGCCACCACCTCATGGGGTTGTGTCTTGTGCCTAAGGATATATATATATATATATATATATATATATATATATATATATATATATATATATATATATATATATATATATAAATAAATTTATAATCTTGTGGATTTTGGGTTTTCAAGCATAACTAGAAATTTTTTGTTTGGACCGTGTTTTTACCAACACAGAGTTTGGGTTGTGCATACCAATTGGTCGCTTTGTTGTTGTAACCATGTTTGCATGATTATTATTATTTTATTAATAATAATTATATCGATGTGTTCTAATAGTAAAATAAAATGGCGAACTAATATTATTTTGTCACAAAGAATGTTGACATGTATAGATTTGTAATTTGATATTGAAAATAATACTAACATGTAATAGTGAGGATAATAACTTGCAATGTTATCTACTAAACTAAAAATATCTCGAAACATTTGAAAATACCTTAACAAAAATATTAACATTGAAATTTGATATCATGAATTAAAATTACATATCAAATTTATTAGAGATATAATATTTTCACAACCTATTTAATAAAGATAAATTTTAGAAAAAATTATGAATATATTTTATTAATCAATAACATCTTTCCATAATTTTTTTCCAAAATCTTTATTTTATTTATATCAAATTTAATTGATAATAATATTTTTGACAATTATTAAATTTCATTACATAATAAATTATAAATATTATCTATAATTATTATATTACTAATATATATATATATATATACTCTCTAAATAATAAAATGTCAAATATTTATAATTCAATAATTAAACAAAATCAATAGTCTCCTCCTTAAGTCCTCCTTTACTTTTCTTTATTTCTACTTAACCCTTTTTATTTCCTTTTTATGTCCCTTTCCAAGCATGTGCTTAGTCCTTTTTTCCCTAAGAAGCCCTTTTTATTCTTTGTTTTTATCTAGAATAGTGATAGATTGAATTGAACTCTCGATGGTAAAGACAATTTGTCCGTGTGTTCCTTTTTGTGTTCGATGTGGAAGGTAAAACTGAATCGGTCAGCTTTGAAAACATCAGACAAGACAACATTCTCATTAAAGGCCTCACTTTCAATATAGTAGAAGATAACATTGCTAATGCCATAAGTTTGTCTATTGAGGGGGAATTATACAAGGGTTAAGGGGATGAAAGAGAAGATATCAAAGTTTTTCTTAAAGGTAAAAGGAAAATTTGAGTAAGCTTTAAATACGTTATTTTAGAGAATTTATTTTAAAACCCTGAAATAAAATGAATCTCCATATCATAAAGTATATTTCGTTTGAGAGGAAGTTTAAATGTATCTTCTCCTACTATTTCACATTCTTTAATCATTTTAGATATGTTAAAGCTATCATAAAATGACAATAATTATATGAATAACAATGTTCACTCTCATTCCCTCCATCTTACTATCTCTAAGCATCATGAAGAGTTAACTAGGCTCGAAAAAGACACTATGGAAAAACTCTAGACCAAGTTCAATTCTCTAGATAAGGAGCTACTCTTCCAACAGAGTATTCTCAAATGAATTATGACTTAAAATGAGAGATTGAGAACAAGAAATGCACTTCTTTACTAACAGCGAAACGGAGCCCATTCCCAACTGCAAGTCATATTTATTTTCAATAAATATCTTTAGTCCATCACTAGCATTGTTTGTGAACTTAGAGAAGAGGTGAACAATATGAAAAGAATATGTCTAATATGGATGGAAATCAAACCTCTTTCAAGGATATGTTAAAATTATGCTTCAGATGGGCACGGCGACAATGAAAAATTGTGTTGCAACACTCTCATCCTTCAAGATGGTATGAAGTTCTAGAGAAAAGGAATTTCAACAGGCGGCCCCATCAAAAGAACCAAAATTTAGACGAAAGGCAAAGACGTTGAAGCCAATACTATTGATCTTGAAGTGGTTGAACATCATATAAACTTTTTGAAAGAAGAATGGATGGTTGTTAGAGCCTTAACTAATCTCTTCTCATCTCAACCTTCGTGTTTATTTCTCTCCATTATCTTTTTGTTGTAATTTGGTTGTTTTGTAGTTGTTTGTTTTTGCTATCATGTAGTAGTCTTCTCTCTGCATGGGCTTTTACCAAACTTTGTTTTAATCATGGTAGACTTCTCTTGATTTTGTTTTGTTTTATTTTTAATTCTCTTTTGTTGAAGGGTTTGGGCCTTTCATAACCCCACTTTTATTTAATAATTTAAAAACAAACAAACAAAATTATTTATTAAAATTACTAAGTTTGTTTAAAAAAAAAATAGGACTTATGAAAATAACGACAACAATAATTTGTTGATCAAGGTTTTTAATTTCATTATCTATCATTAATGTCTCTTTTTAATTAATAAGAATTGAAATAATTTTTTTTTTAATATACATATATTTTTTTAAATAATATTATTTTTAACATATATAAATTAATACAAATTTTTACAACACAAATTTAAATTTAAATATATATCGCAACTAAACAATTCTAAATATGAAATCATACTTATAATATTAAATGAATCTTGTTTTAATTTTTATTTTTATTACAATTTAATGTTTTGATAAATATTCTTTAACACTTATTTCATATTTTTCTAAATACATTTTTTTCGCTCTACTAGGGTTTCCTCCATGCATGCCATTAAGTTGGTCCTTGTTTTTCTGTCTGCTCAACCTTGTGTCATAACACGACCTTAAATCACCTGCGGGACTTGCATATATTACCAAGTTTGTTTTTAAAAAAATAGGGCTTATATAAATAATGACAACAATAATTTGTTGATCAATTTTTTTAATTTCATCATATCATCTATCATAAACATTAGTTGTTAGCATTAACATCTCTTTTTAATTAATACAAGTGGAAACAAATACTATTTTTAATATACATATATTTTTTAAAATAATATATATATATATATATATATATATATATATATATATATATATATATATATATATATATATATATATATATATATATATATATATATATATATTGAATAAAAGAGGGGTAAAAACTTTATTAAATCAAGGAAAACCAAAGTACAAAGCTGCCTGAGGCCAGCGCCTCAAGAACCAACAAAACCACAAAAAACCACAAGAACAAGAAAGTTACACTCCAGTACCACTCTCATCCTCCACCAAAATCCTCTCCAAATTCTACCGAAGTGCATGGGGCATTTGCTCCCATCCATCAAACTTTTGGTCTTCAAATTCTTCTGATCCCCATCTTGCCAAACAATCGGCCGCCCTATTCCATTCCCTAGGAATATGGGCAAAAATCACAGAATCCATACAAGAACTAACCTGAAGAATATGTTGAACAATCACTAACAACTGCCAGAAAACATCAGAGGTCTTCTTCTCAAGAAGCAAATTAACCTGAACTTGAGAGTCAGCCTCACAAATCACTTTCCTCCATCCTAACTCATAAGCTCTCCTTAAGGCATGTAAAATCGCCCAACCTTCCATCCGATTAACTGTCTGCACTCCCTTGTTAACCGCAAAAATCAAAACCACCGCACCAGCAAAATCCCTGCCGATCCCACCAATCCCAACCGAGCCTGGATTCCCACAGGACGACCCATCCATATTAAGCTTCAAAAAACCATCAAGAGGCGGCGTCCAATTCCCCGTCCTTTGCATTCTCTGATTCACCTGTCTACCTCTCCTGACACATGCCGAGACTGAAGAAATTCCTTGAATACCCAGCCTCGCTGCAACCTCAGCATCGCTCTTAGCCAATGGTAGGGCAATCTCACTCTTAACTGCAACGGTTTCTTGGACCATGCCCAATATTCTAGTCCAAACCTGCTGAACTCCCAAATTTTATCCACAAAAAATCTAGTGATTTATTTCAAGCCAAACTTGCCATAAAAGGAAAATCGGACCAGCGTACCATACCTCGTGCAAAAATGAAGCCGGTGAGGGCGGTTTGCCTAGTCTCGCCCAAAAACTAGCCAAGGAGGATGCATGAACACATTGGCATTTCCATGCGTCCCACCAACAGTGCCATAATTGTGTTGAGAAGGGGCATCAGAAGAATAAATGTTGAGAATCCTCCTCCTCGCTGCTACATAAAACACACCTTGAAGGGCCAGCAAATCCTCTCTTGAGGATATTATCCCACATCAAGCATTTATTTCAGGGCACGATCCAAATGAAATAGTTACACTTTGGCCAAGAAAAGCTATTCCAGACTCTTTTTCACCAGGGAACTTCCCGCCTGCCATCCAATTGCTGAGAGATCAGCGCCTGGTACCCCGAAGACACCGTGTATGATCCTTTCGGATTGGGAGCCCACACCAGAACATCCCTTCCCAAAAGGGTGCTATAGCTACGTCCAGCAAGAATGGATTGGAGTTTAGCGCACTTCGCTTCCAATCCCACAATCGGCCATTCCTCTGGTGATTTCCACCTCGCTTCCATCACCTGCCCCTGACGGGAAAATACCTTAAAATCACCCACCCTCAACCAACCAGCCTCACGAAATCTTTGCGCTAATGTCTGTAAATGAGGATATTGTACTGTTAGGGGCGAAAAACCATCCTAGGAGTCCTGCCAAAATTGTGACTCCATCCCATCTTTGCATATCCAGAACAAACCACTCTTGATGAGGGCAGCCCCTTTCTCGAGCGTGGACCAAATCGCCGACCCCTTCCCAAACAAGCTATGTCAAGGAGTATCATTCTGAGGAATCCTTGCCAGGTACTTGTGGGATAAAATTCTAGCCCACAGCTGGTCTGGTTCAACACACCATCTCAAATACAACTTTGTAGCCAGCGCCGTACTAGAGAGTATCGACTGTCTTAATCCCAAACCTCACAGCCTTTTCAGACTGCAAACTATCTCCCATTTGATGAGACTCCATTTGGTAGTTGCTAAATTGCCAGCCCAAAGAAATTGCCTTGCTAAGGAATCAAGGTCTCTCAAAAAACCCACTGGCGCTACTTGAACCATACACCTGAATATGGGGAACGCCTGCACCACTGATTGAAGCAGTTGAACCCGACTGGCAAAGGATAGCCAGCGATGAGTCTAATGATTAACCTTAGCACAAAACTTGTCCAGAGTGCCCTGCCACGTCTCCCTAGACTGTCTCCCAGTCGAAATGGGAATGCCAAGGTATAACAGAGGAAGACTTCCAATTTGGAACCTGAGTAAATTAGCAATTCTCTGTTGGATTGGAAGTGGGGTATTGAAGACATAAATTGAAGACTTACCCTCATTAATCAACTATCCTAACGCCTCAAGATAAACATCTAGGTCTCTGTGCATATTAGTCGCTTCTTTCACAGTTGCCATGCCCATCAGAGCTGCATCATCCACAAACTGTAAGTGAGAAAGTGCCGGGAGACCTCCACCCCACTGCCAGCCCTGAATATATCCCCCATCCACATTCCTTTTGATCAGCCGTCCCAGCGCTTTAACTAGAAGAAGAAACAGATAAGGAGAGAGGGGGTCCCCTTGCCGTAGACCTCGAGAGGCTCCAAATAAATTTGAATGCTCTCCATTAATCAGAACTGAAAAGGAGGTCGAATTCACACAACACATGACCCAGCGAATCCAGTCCTCACTAAATCCAAAAGCCCTCAAAACCTTCTGAAGGAAAGACCACCAGACTCTGTCATAAGCTTCACTCATATCCGGCTTGATGAACATAGCCTTTTCTTTTGACTTGGCCATCGAATGAATTGCCTCTGTAGCCACCACCACACCATCCAAGATTTGGTGACCTTCCACGAATCCACTTTGCTCCTCAGAAATAAGCAATGTAAGCCACCTCTTTAGTCTGTCAGCAATTAGTTTAGAGATAATTTTATAAATCACATTGCAGAGGGAAATGAGTCAAAACTGACTTAACCGATCCGCTCCCTCCCCCTTAGGGATAAGAGCCAGGAAAGTCGAGTTCAGAGCCCTGAGCATCTGCTTATTCGTCTGTGATTCTTGAATAGTAGCCAGGAGATCAACTTTAATAATGTCCCAAAACTCCTGGAAAAATTCAATCAAAAATCCATCTGGCCCAGGTGCTTTACCCTTTTGCATCTAGAAAACAGTCCTCTCGACCTCCTCCATAGAAATGGCACTCATAAGATGCTCATTCATTTGCAAAGAGACCAAAGAGGGAATACAGGATAGAACCTGAGTCTCAGCCACCAGTTCCCCCTGCCCTTCCTCCCAGAATAAAGAAGCAAAGTATAGCTCTGCCTCATTACACATACCCTAGGTGGAATGAATGGTTCCCCCCTATCCGTCACCAATGAGGAAATGGTATTACCATGCTGCTTGGCTTTCACGGAGTTGAAGAAAAATGTAGTATTTTGATCCCCCTCCTGAAGCCAAACATTCTTCGCCTTCTGCTTCCAGAAGATTTCCTCTCTCAGCTTCCATTCCTCCACAACTTTTAGCGCTTTGGCTTCCTCTCTTAATAGAAATTCAGACGCCCCCTCTTCCCTAATCATTCGGGTCACTTCATTCAACTGTGTTAGCACCACATTTTTCTCCTGATAAATATTTCCGAAGCATAGTTTGTTCCAGCACTTTAGCTGATATTTGACAAATTGTAAGAGCTTGGCAAAAGTATACATTGTTGTGCCAAATCCTGGTCTACCTATTTTCCACCAATCAACAACACAACCATACAGGTCAGGTTCCCTTAGCCACATAAGCTGAAATTTAAAAGGCGGTCTCTGAGGTATCCTAGCTGAGGAAATAGTGAGCTTTATGGGCCAGTGATTCAAGCCCTGCCAATCAAGAATCTCAGAGCAAGACGACCACGACTCCCCACCCAAAAACAAGACACCATGAAGCGGTCAAGGTGTTCGACAATACTACTGTCCCCCAACCTTCTATTGTTCCACGTGAAGCGGTCATTGCTGGGCTTTATGTCAACAAGATTAAGAGCCGAGATATTGTCTCTAAGCAGAATGGAAGAGGGCTTAGTTTTCATAATACATCCCTATTTCTCAGATAAATCCAGAATGGCATTAAAGTCTCCAACAATAATCCAAGGTAAATAAGGAAACAAGCTACGCACCTCATGAATATTATTCCATACCTCGAGCTTTCCACGAAAGTCCGTCGGAGCATAGACATTAGAGAAAAGAACCGATTCCCCTGATTCAATGCACTAAGAAACCATAGATAAGGAGGACCTGACGAAATCCAGGACACATGCTGGATCTTGCGCGGGTTCCATAGGCATGCTACACCTCCTGATGATCCCTGGGCTCCAATACATTGACAATTGCCTTGCCTCCATAACTTAGGCACCATACTTATCATACAATCAACAGTAACTTTAGTCTCTTAAAGAAAGAGAACATCCAGAGAATGCCTCCGCACTAATTCCCGAACAACTTTTTGTCTAAGGCCGCTGTTCAGGCCCCTTGCATTCCAAGAGATAACAATCATTTGGAGGGAGTCAAGAAGTGGGAGTCCAAGGTCTTAATAGCATCGGACTCCACCAAGTTTTCCCCAATCATCTTAATTCTCTCCAGGTCCTTCTTACGTCTAGTTTTAGCATTTTTCTCCGAAGCCCCCTTCTTCCCATCCTTCTGAAGGATGCCCAGGTAAGGGGTAGATTTCCCTCTTTTATCTGCTTCGACAACCACAACCCGTATCACAAGGTCTGCTTCCTCGACACCCTTCCCTGTATTAGCATTTGGCTCCCCCTCCACCTGCACTCCCGCTAGTTCGTCCATGATCATGGGCATAGCGAATTCTTCTTGAATAACACACAGAGGCTTGGTAGATCCAATCTCCAAAGCCAACTCCTCCTCAGGGTGAGCAACATTGATCCCTTCTTGAATAATTGCATGCTGCCCCAACTCATCTAAAATCTCAAACCTGTTGAATGTATCCTCCTCTTGTCGTTCTCTTAAAGTTCTTTTCAATCCTCTGCTACGAGTTCCGCCTTTTACCTGGACAAAGCCCTCAGCATCCTTATTCTCTCCTGCTACTGGCTTCTTCCCTTTGTCATTACTAGGAATGGTATTAGAAGGAGGCGTAGTTTACTGGTCCATTGGTTTGGCTTTCGGACATCTGTGCACCAGGTGGCCATATTCATGGCAGATGCGGCATCGGAATGGAAGGGTCTCGTAGTCCAGTTGCTGAACCCAGGAATATGAACCTGCACTCATCTCAACTGCATTTGGCAATGGTTTACTTAGATCAACTTCCATGCAAATACGAGCAAAGGTCATCACCTTCTTACTCAATGTTTGTGTACAGGATCCAACCGGTCTGCCAAGCATTGATGCCAGCATATGTAGCACGTCCTCACGACAACATTCTATTGGAAATCTAGGCAATTGAACCCACACTGGCACTCTATTTGGGAGCTCCTCGGAGGGGTTAAAGCCGGCATGCCAAGGTTTTACAAATAATCCCACCTGGTTATAAAAATAAGGCCCCCCTTCAAAGACCCTATTGCGGTCAACTAGGCAGGGAAATGTCACCATGAAGTAGTTATTTGCAAGCATCGTAACCTCCAATTCCTCCTCTGGTTCCCAAACTCTTCGGGCCCAACTTTCCAAGAAATGAAGAGAGACTTTTAAACCCAGAAACTTACAAAACAAAGAATGATTAGAATAGTATTCTACATCCTCAGCAATCATTTCAAAGGGAATTACCAGTTTTGGTCTCTCTTTGCATCTCTCAAGACATCCGTTAACCTTCGTAATCCTGGAGCCTCCAGGCAGGTTCGATTCCTTGGCATCTAAATTCTGAGAAAAGAGGGCATTTTCATACCCTTGCACCTCCTGTCCTGGCAAATTCATTCTAACCACTTCACTAAAACTGAATCCAGCACCAGTCTTGGAAGGCATACTCCCAGCCATGACTACGCCTGCCAAAGGGTACTCTCCAGCTGTGAGCGCACTCTAGACAACCCCAGCGGCCCCTGCACTGTGCGCTGACCAGAAAATGTGCACAACTCATAGCACAAAGGACAGAAAAAAGTTATAATCAGGAAAAAAATAGCCTAAGCTGCGGCCCCCACCCCCTGCAAACAATCCGTCTCCCTTCCCTCCTGTGCAAAAGCAAAAATAGCAAAAAGCGAGCTAGGGCACGATTGCCCTAGCTCGGCAGTATGCTCCAGTTCGCCCTCATTTCTCTCACCATTCACTAATCAATCATTCAAATAATATTATTTTCAACATACATAAATTAATACAAATTTAAACACAAATATATGTCACAACCAAACAATTTTAAATATAAAATCATACTTATAATATTTAAATGGTCCTTTTGTTTTAATTTTAATTACAACTAAATGTTTTGATGAATATTCTTAACATTTCTTACATATTTTATTAAATTATTTTCCTCATTTATATGTGTTGTTTATAATATTAAAATGCGATAATATTAATGTAAGTATTTGAAGAGCTTTATCAAACTTTTCTAATTCAACCTTATTAATGCATAAATTTTAATTTTATTGTTATATTTTAATGAATTCAAAATGTACAAGAACATCAAAATTTGATTCCATTATTTTGGAAAGTTGATAATTAATTTGTTTTGAATATAGTATTTGATAAACAGGGTAATATTATTTTTAAGAGTAAGTTTAGTGAGGACCCTATCAATCGCGAGGACTCTTATTGACCACATTTAATTTATTTTTATTTGGGGGCATTTTGGTTGTCTCATGGCTTATTTATTTGTAGATTAAAATAAATTTCATCTCGATATAGCCAGGATTATGGTTATCATACGACCATTCTGCTAAACGAAACTCATTCAATGATCTGATCATCAACTGTTATAGTTCAATGATCTGATATCATTATGGCCCGCTTAAAATTTTACATTGTATTTAATATAGTCTGTCTTTGTGGATTGGTAAGTTTTTGGTATTTATTAGGAAGAGATCTAGGTTCAAAATTTTGGAAGTAAATTATGTTGGAGTTTTGAGACCCTGATTCGATTGAGTACGTTTCAGTTTTAAATCGAGCCACTCGAAATCTCCCTCACTTCAGACAATGTTGACTAAGAAGAGGAAAAAGTTATAATAACAGCTTCAAAAAATTCAAACCCTTAACAAACAATAAAAATGAAAAAATGTTAAAGATTCCCTATATATTAATATTATTATAATAATAATAATAATAATAATAATAATAATTCTTTTACAAAGCATAACGATACGGCCATCAAATTTAGGCCATGAGAAGATGTGATGATTCTGATGTCTGCTCTGCTGCCGTTAAATGGTTGTCACGTAGGCCATGTATTTAACATTTCAATCCTCCTCCTGCAGGTATTTTTGCAGTGGTTTGTATTAATGGCTTTAAGAGTTCGATTCCCAGAGGCGGCTTCTTGAATTCCGTTGCTCCAATGCTTAATTGAGTCATGATGGAATAGTTTATTTATTCTTCAGGTGTGAATTGAATGCACGCACAGATATGAATAGAGATTTTGTTTTTAGAAATTAAAAACGACGGATCCAAGTCGAAGACTGGCAAACGGAATTCGTTTTTGTACGGAGACACAATGTCTGCCTTATGTGGAAATGCTGTCATTTTAGGAGCTGTTTAACTTATTACGTGGATTTCAGTTATTGACATAGGGAGGATTAAATGGTGGCCAGAAACACCTTATCACATTTTAAGGCGCTGAATCTCACCGGTAAGATTTCCCCGTCAACTAGACATTTGATGACGGATTAACACATTTTCCGCCCAATCACAATTTATCTTTACAATCTTCTATCTAAACCCAATAGCAGAACGCAACCCTCACATTGCTTCCTTGCTTGCATGAGTAGTTTCGATGTTCTTAGCTTTCAAGGGTAGATATCTCAACACTAACATGTCATTTGCTTATTTAGCGTACAACTCCATCAAACAAGTTGAATACATATGCATTAGAGTAGACCTATGATAATCAATATCTCTAGCCCAATCAAAATCAACAAATCCATGTAGACCCAATTCTTTACTTTCATTAGGTTGCCCCTAAGAGAAAATTATATAGTTAGATGTTTTACACAAATACTTGAAGATCCTCTTCACCGTCGTCAAATGCTCTTTTCCTAAATGGGACATGAATCTGTTGACTACTCCCACTACTTGCATAATTTCAAGTTTCATATAGACCCTTAAGTATATCAAACTTCCTATAACTTAGGAATCCGACGAGCACATAAATATCGTTAGTTCCTTGTTAGTGGATCTCAAGAAAATTCAAGTATAACAATGCAATGAAACTAAACCAGTCTTGCTTAAGAACTAGGAAGAGCATAACATAATGGACAAGACCACAAAATAGAGACAAAAAACATACAAGAATTTTACCTCCCTTGTCGAAATTAATGTCCTCTTATTGGCATAGTAGATGTTCGTGTTCGGTCTATGGCATTAGAGACTTTTGTCAATGATTTTCCATGTTGGTAGCACTTTTCCAATGGCCACTTTTGGCTTTGCTTTCATTGGCTTGGCTTGGTGTGAAGCTTGGTATCAAATGGGCATTATAACATTACTTTGATGGCATATTTAAGGTATTCGTGTAGAATAACCTTACACATAAAAGCTTGTTTGGGTAGAGTGAGGGCACATGTATTTATAAGTCTTATAATTAGATCTAACCCTAAGATGGTTAGGTTTAGTTTTAACCTTGGTTGAGTCTAAAATAACCTAGGTTGATTTAGGTTAACCCTGGGTTGGGTGAAAATAATTATGAAGGCTTGACAACTCATTTTAGATATTTATGAGACATGACTACTCCTAGAAGATATTTATGAGGTTGTGACTCAATTTTGTTGAAGTTTAGAAATTAATAAAATATTTTATTTTCTCCCTTGACCTTGGTCTCATGTTTATTGAAAAATTCATTTTTTAGAAAATTTCATTTCCTAATTCAACTTGGAATTTTTACTTAAGCAAGTTAACTGAGATTTATTTTTTAACTAATCTTGCTTAGGATTTTTGGCATTTATGAATTGTTTTAAATGTTTTGGATTAATAACTGGACATGCCAAGAATGTCAATTTGCTAGGTCATAATTTAACTAGGGTTGAATCCAAGCTAGGTTATCAGTGCATACAAGGTGAAACTCTAACTCACCACGTTTTTGGGCAATTATATCTCATGCATAGATGAATTTGGGAATCCAGGGTGATTTCTAAGCTTAAATTACGTCATTTACTAGAAATTGATTTGAATCTCAATTTAGACATGAAAGTGGCCAAAAATGAGTGTTGACACTTCCCACCACACTCAAATATGAAACTTGATTCATGTCCTCCAACTCTTCATGTGTCTTTGGACATTGTGTAGTTGATAACTTCTAATCCACTGGAAAAGGCATACACATAAGTTTATAGTATTGCATCCTGAAAATTTACAATATTGTTTAAACATAATTTTTCCTCTAATCTAGTTAAAGCTCCTTGTTCACTTGATCCCATTTAATTTCCATGCCGAAGATGAATATTGTTGCATTTATTCATGTTGAATTGTGTTAACAGTCGAGACTTTGCCTACTTGATCATGTACTTGTCATTTCAGATCAACAACATGTTATCCACATAGAGGACTATGATAACAAAGTGAACACCATTTTTCTTATAGTAAATACAATGATCAACATTGGTTTGTGTAATCCCATGCCCAACTACACAGTTATTGAACTTATAGTTCCAAATTATAGGTGACTTATTCAAACCAAACAAGGACCTTTTTAGCTTGTAGACCAAGTCTTCATTCCACTTTATCTTAAAGCATTCTAACTACAACATATGAATCTCTTCTTCAATCTCCCCATTTAGAAACATTGTCTTAACTATTATGAGAGAAAAAAACATCTCTTATTGGGGCATAAATACTTTAAAAGTGGCCATGATAAAATTAAAATATCCATTTGCATATATTCAATACAGATCTATCATCCATTTATTTATAATTATTTTAGCACAATCGTAAACTAGTAATGAAGAGTAGGTTGTCCTTAGTAAACAATATTATTCATTTTTATATTTAATAAATTTGGTGGATATATGCAGTTGGGTTTGATTAAGGTGGTGGCATGTATTAGCCAGTGTGAAATGGATTAGTCTTCGATTCTTTTCACAAAATTAAAATAAATTAATAATCTTATCACACCTTATATACACCACCTCTCTCGAGGTAAGACTAAATTTTGAACCAATAAATGGAACTGTCATATTCATGAATTCAATAACCTATCTTAGTAGACATTGTTCTATAAACTTAACTACTGCAAGTATTTTCCTTATTTTCAAACCTGAGAGTATAAAAGAAGAATACTATAAGCAATTAATTTTTGCTTCATCACCTAATTCCCCTGATAAACTTGGTTATATATATAAATTGGGTAGGATGTGTTGAAGATAACAAGTCAACTTCAGGTTACACAGTTAATAAGATCAACAATTATTTATTAAAGCACTAAGAAGCAACTCAAAATAGAAGTAAACTATAAGACGATTGTTGTGGCAACATGTGCAATAATCTGGTTGAGGAGAGTACTCTACAGTTGACCAATATTCTTGATGTCATTCTACAGATGACCGACAATCACATTTTCCTTTGTAGAATTAAGCATATAGAGATACATGCCATAAAACTTTGTAAAACAAACTTACACATGCATTACAAGTATATCAACCCAGTTAGACCAATATTCTAGATGTTATTATTGTGGATAGAGTTAATCTGTGTGTGATTTAGAACATACATTTATATATATTATTTTCTTATCAAAAAAGATGTTATGAATACATTTAAAAAACATTAGAAGTTATAATAATTAAAATTGAATGGATAATATGGCAAAGTCAGCGCATAGAGTGCTTTTATTTCATACAAGTTTGAATTCTACTCACAAACATAGTGAAGTGTGAAGTTTTATTTGGATTCAGCTTTGGCATCATAGTGCATAAGAAATAACTATCAGATTGTTTAACCCTAAATTAGATAAGAGGTTATCCTATCCTTGGTGGTATAATAGGGTTAAGAATATAGAAATAAAAATGCACATGGGTTATAATCATATCTACAACAAACCAATTGAATGCTAAAATTATATATAAACATACACTAAATCTATTATGGTAAGTATAGGCTAAATATAGAAAGTGCAACTAAGTTATGTATGAAAATGAAACAATAGTAATGTACTCAATTGTTTATGATGCTAACATAGTGTTGGATCTGAAATAGGTAAAAAACATGGTGGAAGATGATTTTGGAATAGTTGTCAGCTTTTGGATCTAACACTTTTGGATCTCTAAACATTAATGTCATCTTGGGATGGTTGTGTTGATTCTACTATCTAATTTTGATGCAGGTGTCAAGTAAAAAATACTTACTAAAAATGGATGTGACCACCAGGATGCTTTTAAGATTGTATTCATCTTCACTATGGTGCATTCAGATCTAGATCATAGACTGTCACTATTCATGAATTTACAAAACCCTAGATTTTCATCTTCATTATGACCTTGAGAAAAAATGTGTTAGTGGGCACAAGGCAACGAATTGAATCCAAATACCCCACTTTTAGTGGGCACTGTTACATAGCCAATACTCCAAAGAGGGCCTCAAACTGATGTAATTCTCCCCTTCATGTTGGCTTGTGTGTGAATGATGTAATATTTTACAAATAAAGTACAATAATGACCTAGCCTATAACTTAGAAAATTAGGATCTTGGGCTGATCCTTTAATACTTCAAATAAATAGATGTGTTGTATCTATGATTGGTAAGGAAATAGGGAAGATTTTTTCAATTGAAAGTTATTTGAATACTCTTTGGTAAGAATACTTGGTATTATTCTTGTGTTGTTAGGTGAGGAATAAATGAGGGTTGATCTTGTATTTATATCAATCCCTTTGGATAAGTAACTCGTATAAAATCACCTAGGCCAACCATTAGGATATATTTCATTTACATATTGGATGACTTTCGGGCACTAGATACTTGTGTCAAGTCAAGACACTAGTGTTGACGCTAATGCCTGTCTCAAATGTTAGTGTCAAGGGAGCAGGAAAGTTGGTATAGGTTCAGAACTTGAAGAAATGGAAGATAAGTATATTTTATACATCTTGGATAATATATAATACCTATGCCATAAACATAATAATGGTCAAAATAATAGATATAGGCTGAAAATGGACATGGCAACACTAATATTTTGGTTTTATCAAAATTGAACCCTGTAATTATTGTCTTGGGAGAAGATACATCAGATCAATTTAGTTGGGTACTACTTGACATTGATGGTCATTCCTTAATAATCATCAATGTTTACACCCCAAATGATAGCATTGATAGAATGATGTTATGGATATGGCTTGTTAATAATTTGCCCCTTTCCACCTAACTGATTTTTGACTATTTTAATATGTTTGAGAGTCTTAATGACGAAGCTAGTTTCATTCCAATGAGATGGAGTTTTGTATAATGTGAAGTGTGGTATTATTTTAAATACTAATGGGGCTTACTATACCCACACCTTTGGTGATGTGAAGTAACTAGTAAACCATGGATTACTTGGTCTAATTTACCATGTTGGGTCTAATAAGGTTCTCAAACAATTTCATCATGTCATGTTTTCTTAGCACCATGTGTTCTCCTTCTCAATTTGTGATGAGCAATCTATCATAGTCCATATGGAAAATTTCCTCTCTGATCATAATCCTATCACAACCTCCACATGCTTTGTGAAAGGACTATTAATGAAATTATGATACTTAGTTTATAAATTACTCTCTTGGTCTCATTTATCAAATCATGAGCCCATTATTTTTTTCTATGGACAAGATAAATAGGAATTAGAATTCAATTTCTTCACCTAGGACTTAGATCTCTAGGTGTAAAAGAATATGGAATGCCAAACTTGAGCCCAAGCTCATACAGTTTCTTTCACTTGTTTGGTATGTCAAATCCTTCCTCTTGGGGAGTGTCTCTTTCACATTGGAATTGATGAACTTAGGTGTCTAACCTGCTCTAGAATGGAGTCCTTCAAACATGTACAAGATCTCAATTTATCTAGTAATAGATGCATAACCTTTTCCAACCTTTCCACCTAGATCCCTTCTCTTAGTGCATAGTATTTTTTGGCGAAAAAACTCAGTGTTTGTCATACGTTACTTTCATATAAATCTTCTTCATAGCTATAATTTTATTTCAGATATGGAATTCTATAAAATTTAGCTATTATTTATAGTGAATAAACATCTTCGTAATTTTTTGTCATTGATAAGTTGATTTTCATCTCTTCATCTCTTATGCAGATTGAAGCTTAGGCTAAGAAGGTGCCACTCTAGATTAAATTCCTACAAGACCTACTCAGACACTAGGTGAGTGCTCCTTGTAAGTTATGAAACATGTCGTCCTAGACTAACCACCCCATGACTCTTCTAGTTCGGTGTCCAGGTAATGATAGATCCCCTCTCACAGATGTAGTTGTTTCTTCACTCCTACACTAGATTAGGGGGTTTTTGATTCTGACACTAGCTTGTTATGATGGAGCTCGCCTATGTTGGGGGTGGTTTGGTAGGTCGTTCTATTTATCTAACTTTCATTTGGGGCATCACTATATCTTTGGGCCCCTTAAAGCCACTTAGTATTGTTGGGTGGCACCCAATACTCCTTCAACTAAGCATTCTACTTGGAACTCCTAGCTTCCCAAATATGATCCGCTACCACCACCTCATGGGGTTGTGTCTTGTGCCTAAGGATATATATATATATATATATATATATATATATATATATATATATATATATAAATTTATAATCTTGTGGATTTTCGGTTTTCAAGCATAACTAGAAATTTTTTGTTTGGACCATGTTTTTACCAACACAGAGTTTGGGTTGTGCATACCAATTGGTCGCTTTGTTGTTGTAACCATGTTTGCATGATTATTATTATTTTATTAATAATAATTATATCGATGTGTTCTAATAGTAAAATAAAATGGCGAACTAATATTATTTTGTCACAAAGAATGTTGACATGTATAGATTTGTAATTTGATATTGAAAATAATACTAACATGTAATAGTGAGGATAATAACTTGCAATGTTATCTACTAAACTAAAAATATCTCGAAACATTTGAAAATACCTTAACAAAAATATTAACATTGAAATTTGATATCATGAATTAAAATTACATATCAAATTTATTAGAGATATAATATTTTCACAACCTATTTAATAAAGATAAATTTTAGAAAAAATTATGAATATATTTTATTAATCAATAACATCTTTCCATAATTTTTTTCCAAAATCTTTATTTTATTTATATCAAATTTAATTGATAATAATATTTTTGACAATTATTAAATTTCATTACATAATAAATTATAAATATTATCTATAATTATTATATTACTATAATATATATATATATATACTCTCTAAATAATAAAATGTCAAATATTTATAATTCAATAATTAAACAAAATCAATAGTCTCCTCCTTAAGTCCTCCTTTACTTTTCTTTATTTCTACTTAACCCTTTTTATTTCCTTTTTATGTCCCTTTCCAAGCATGTGCTTAGTCCTTTTTTCCCTAAGAAGCCCTTTTTATTCTTTGTTTTTATCTAGAATAGTGATAGATTGAATTGAACTCTCGATGGTAAAGACAATTTGTCCGTGTGTTCCTTTTTGTGTTCGATGTGGAAGGTAAAACTGAATCGGTCAGCTTTGAAAACATCAGACAAGACAACATTCTCATTAAAGGCCTCACTTTCAATATAGTAGAAGATAACATTGCTAATGCCATAAGTTTGTCTATTGAGGGGGAATTATACAAGGGTTAAGGGGATGAAAGAGAAGATATCAAAGTTTTTATTAAAGGTAAAAGGAAAATTTGAGTGAGCTTTAAATACGTTATTTTAGAGAATTTATTTTAAAACCTTGAAATAAAATGAATCTCCATATCATAAAGTATATTTCGTTTGAGAGGAAGTTTAAATGTATCTTCTCCTACTATTTCACATTCTTTAATCATTTTAGATATGTTAAAGCTATCATAAAATGACAATAATTATATGGATAACAATGTTCACTCTTATTCCCTCCATCTTACTATCTCTAAGCATCATAAAGAGTTAACTAGGCTCGAAAAAGACACTATGGAAAAACTATAGACCAAGTTCAATTCTCTAGATAAGGAGCTACTCTTCCAACAGAGTATTCTCAAATGAATTATGACTTAAAATGAGAGATTGAGAACAAGAAATGCACTTCTGTACTAACAGCGAAACGGAGCCCATTCCCAACTGCAAGTCATATTTATTTTCAATAAATATCTTTTGTCCATCACTAGCATTGTTTGTGAACTTAGAGAAGAGGTGAACAATATGAAAAGAATATGTCTAATATGGATGGAAATCAAACCTCTTTCAAGGATATGTTAAAATTATGCTTCAGATGGGCACGGTGACAACGAAAAATTGTGTTGCAACACTCTCATCCTTCAAGATGGTATGAAGTTCTAGAGAAAAGGAATTTCAACAGGCGGCCCCATCAAAAGAACCAAAATTGAGACGAAAGGCAAAGAAGCTGAAGCCATTACTATTGATCTTGAAGTGGTTGAACATCATATAAACTTTTTGAAAGAAGAATGGATGGTTCTTAGAGCCTTAACTAATCTCTTCTCATCTCAACCTTCGTGTTTATTTCTCTCCATTATCTTTTTGTTGTAATTTGGCTGTTTTGTAGTTGTTTGTTTTTGCTATCATGTAGTAGTCTTCTCTCTGCATGGGCTTTTACCAAAATTTGTCTTAATCATGGTAGATTTCTCTTGATTTTGTTTTGTTTTATTTTTAATTCTCTTTTGTTGAAGGGTTTGGGCCTTTCATAACCCCACTTTTATTTAATAATTTAAAAATAAACAAACAAAACTATTTATTAAAATTACTAAGTTTGTTTAAAAATAAATAGGACTTATGAAAATAACGACAACAATAATTTGTTGATCAAGGTTTTTAATTTCATCACATTATCTATCATTAATTTCTCTTTTTAATTAATACGATTTGAAATAAATAATTTTTTTAATATACATTTTTTTTTTAAAAATAATATTATTTTTAACATATATAAATTAATACAAATTTTTACAACACAAATTTAAATTTAAATATATATCGCAACTAAACAATTCTAAATATGAAATCATACTTATAATATTAAATGACTCTTGTTTTAATTTTTATTTTTATTACAATTTAATGTTTTGATAAATATTCTTTAACTCTTATTTCATATTTTTCTAAATACATTTTTTTTGCTCTGCTAGGGTTTCCTCGATACATGTCATTATGTTGGTCCTTGTTTTTCTGTCTACTCAACCTTGTGTCATACCACGACCTTAAATCACCTACAGGACTTGCATTTATTACCATTTAGGGGTTTTCACCTTCGGATGAGGACAACATTTATAATGTCTTCTCCCCATTCTATCTTGATTGTTTTAGCTGTGGAAAAGAACAACGAAGTGATGAGCAATGGTCCCTTGCAAGCACCCAAGGAAGTTTGTCTCAAAAGTTTACCATGAGCTAATGCTTCGGAACCTGATGTTATATTGCCTATTCCTAAATTTAATTCTTCATGTCAATGGTTAGATCAATTTTATTTAATAGGATATTTTGTTGGGATAATTCCCTCTCAAAGTATGCTACAGTCTTGGGTTCAAACTCATTAGACAACTCACGGCATTAAGCTGGAAAGTGTCCAAAACATGACTAGCTAAGGGTTTTTTTTCTCTTTCTCTTTTCTGACCCTTCTCATGTGGGAGGAATCCTCCATAAGTATGCCACTTGGTATGTCAGGAATGTGCTTACAGTTCTCTCCCCTAGACACAAGACTTTGTGGTCTCGGAGCACACTACTCTTAAAGTCTCAATTTGGGTTGAATTTCCAAGCCTTCTGCTTCCCTACTAGCACTTTATTCACTAGATTGTTTCCTCCATAGGTTGTGTGGTTTGTCATGAATAAAGTTGGTTTTGCTCTGCTAGAACACAAAAAAGGGTTTGTGTAGAAGTAGACCTCTCCCAGGACCTCAAGGATTTTGTGGAAATTGAAGCTGGGGATATGAGGCACTTCTAATGAGTCTTGTATATCAACTTGCCTAACGCTTGATTTTGTTGCCAAGCCACACATCCTAAGATTTGGGATTATCCCCTTCAATTGGCTCATAATAATGTTGCTAACCGCTCATCTCCCCCAAGCCCTCTCCTAAGATAGCAAAAATCCAACTATGGATGGATGGACTACAATAGGGAAGAAGAACAATCACTCCAAAGCTGCAAACATAGTTGTTGCTCCTAAAGGAGGCAAGCCATCTTTGAGTAATGGCTCATAGGAGCAGGATCCTACTAAGAAAGTGCCTCCTCAGGTTGAAGCCCCAAAATTGGTGAAAAATCCTCGAGTATTTAACATCCCTCTAGCTACTCGCATTTTGTCCCAAGGTTTTGAGGCCTCTATGCCCAGTTCTTCTAGATTTTTAGACTCATAGCCAGCCACTCTACCACTTCCTTCTTGGTGAGATATGCCTAAACGTTCTCACATCCCTCCTCAGAGGAATGATGAGGTAGAGGAAGGAGAGTCCCAGGATGACCCTGTCGTGAGGAAACAATTTGATGATTTTTTAAGTGCCAATAGTGGACACTTTCTATAGAATCGGTATGATGCCCTGGAAGGTCTGGAATCAGAGGACATCTCACTCAACACCTGTCATCTATGAATTTATTTTAGTGGAATGTTTAGGGTCTTACAGACCCAAAATGCAAGTTTGTTATGCATAATTTTAGAAGGAAGTTTCCCAAGATAGACATTCTTTGTTTGCAAGAAGTCAAGGTGGTTTTTTTATTGATGACTGTCACTAATTCTATCTGGGATGACAATATCATTCTTCATAGAAATTATGAGGCAGTACATGGATGGGTGATCACATTTATTTTTCCAAGGTGGTGATTGCACCTAGTGCAATCAGGTGTGGACCCCACCAACTAGTTAGTATGGACTCTTTTTAGCATTGAAATCCACTCCTTTGGCTTTATTAATATTTATGTCTCGAATGATGCCTTGGAGTGTACCAATTTATGGCAGTGGATAGTGGACAATTACCGTTAACACATTGGGTATTATGTGGTGACTTTAATATGATGGCATCTCCCAAAGACAAAGTGGGCCACTTGCCTATGAGGTGGGCAGTTGGTGAAAAGGAGGTGTGGTTTAACATATGCACTAAATGGGGTCTTTATGACCTCAATTTAACCTATTAACCTACATATGGAGTTTGGTACACCTAGAGTAATTTTAGGAAAGGCCCCACTCAGGTTTTGAAGCATTTTGATAGGGCATTGATGTCCACTCAATCATACTTCTCTTTTGATAATGGTTTTCCCCTCTAGTACAATAGTTACCGGATTTTGAGCTTTTTAAGCACTCTCTTGTCCAGCTCAGAGTGACCTAGTATTTTATGAAACCCAAAGTCCACAAAATGTAATTTTTCATAAACACCTCTTTACTCAAACATGGGCCCATAATAGCACACATTAGGAGGGTTTGGGATTTAGATTCACGTCCTTCCCAAGAATATGGTTGGATTCTTTGGTGGGATGATGCCATCAGAAGGACCTCTCACTTTCTATGAATATATGGCCACTAACTTGATAAAATTCGGAGACACTCCTACTCTACTACTTTCTCAGAGCTAAGCCACGTGACTTTAGCCCTAGAAAAGGATCCCTTCAATGAGATCTTGTAGGTTAGATACAAGCAAGAGTACTCAGGCAATCTTCCCTATTTTCTGTATACAACCATCCAATACATTTACAAGCTTATCCAAATCCTTATATCAATCCCTAGCCACCTAAAGCACATCTAGTTTAACATTTTTTGTATTCATACACATTATTACACAAAGCACATCAAGTGGGAGAACTACCTATGGCTTGATCCCTCTTCAGGGTATTAGTATGTAGGCAACATGCTCACACAAGTGGTGTGGATACACGTTTAGTAAATCTTGTACACACTAACCCCCCCCTCTTTCTCAAAGTTGGTCAAAGTATAAAGGAGTCTAGGGATTGAATAAAAAATATACTCTATAGGGAGTTACATGGACATTTAATAGTTAAAACTTCATAAGTAGGGTTAGACAGACATAGTGAACAAAACCCAAAAATCTCAGGTCTCTTGGACAATAGTGATAGAAGTGGAATACAAAAGTGGTGCCACTAGTGTCATATTTTAATGCTCCTATCCAATCATAAAATGAAGGCCATCTCCTAAATTTTGATAGTGTCCCAGTCCTACACAGTGAATTCCAGACTCTATCTCAGTCATCTCAGATAGTTTCTAGTTAAATCTTATTTTCTATCCCTTATTACTATTTTTATAAATGTTAAAATCATAATAGAATTTATAAAAATTAGTGGCTTAATTATTGAATATTTATTTACTAGTTTTACTACTCATATCCTTTAACTAAATTAGGAATAATACACTAATATTCCCAAAAATTGTTAAATCAATAATGATACTTGCACATCCTTTGAAAATTTGGTAAATAAAGTAAGTGAGTGTCTCAACCAACCCATGGAGATCAAGAAGCTAAAATAAATAATTAAATAAATAATGACCAAGATGTTGAATGCCTTATCACATTAGGAAGGTGCCAAGAAGCAGATCGAGTAGGTGAATTTAGGGTGGAGCTTGAGACCGATGCGTACTCTGGGATGGACTAATGGCATAGTGTGGGGTGATGTTGGACCCCAAATTTTATCTAAGTCATTTTTATAATAACTAATGGAGAAGATTCACAATGTAGAAGAGTCATGTCACATAATACCATGCAAAAGAGGACCAAATCAGAATAAATGTGCATAATAAATGGATAACTCAAGAATGAAGGACTTGGAACACTAGAAGAAGACTTGGGAAGTGCAAAGGAAGTAGGGGCATGGTTAGGAAATGTTTCATAGGGATGAAAGAGATTAAGTCAAGCATGAATCTAGCATTAGCTTATTATAAAATAGGCACTCAATGATGAATATCCAATATCAAAGAGAAAATATAGGGGTACAAAGGCCCATGTCCATAGGAAATCAATGTAACTGGCCACCATGACTCAAGTGTGTTGATGATCATTGGTGTGTCACTATTAGTGTGATGATGATTGTAACTACTTGGTCAAAGAAAACCAATTATAAATACCCCAAGATAGAACTTTGAAAGGTTATTGGTTATTGATATGTTGATGTGATTGATGATATTATTGTTAGTGTACTCAGTTGGATAACATTGAGAGTTATACAATTGATTTGCTCTATACACTTGATTATTTAATATTTGAATCACTTATTATTATGATGAATGGAATTCATGTTACTTAAATTTATTTATTTTTGACTATGGAGACAATGATGTTGATTATCTTATATGTTGTTTTTTAGTTAACTGAGTTTAGGTCAATAGTTACTATTTATATATTTTTTTGGTTAATCATTGAGTAATGTGTACCTGTTTGAGTGCCCTTGTATGTTATTAAACCTTCATGCAATAAAACTAAATGGAATTATTCATTTGATGCATGCTTCAGGTGAATGCATCATAGCTAATTCTTATATGAAATGCCAGTGTACCATCACATTGGGTTTTTAGTCACTACGATGCGTACCTAAGGAAAGTTATGCTTAAGGAGAGAAAATAATCCCAACATAATGCAATGAAATGTGTAACTAACATGAACTTCAATGTTTTAATGAATGCTCTAATGGTTAATTGAGTTCTCTTTAATGCTTGTATATTCCTATAAATAATAATGAATTATTTCTAAATTCTAGATGATTTTTAAATGTCTAAATGCATTAGGGTGTTTGCGTATCTATAAATCACATGAATTCAAATTAGAACACTATTCACCTCCTTATAGTGATATTACTTGTATGTAGTTTGGATTTATGATATTATGTGTCATTTTGGGTTTTTAAGTATGTTTCATGTCTCATAGGCTATGAATTCTAAAACCAACCACATTTTTATAACCCCTCTCTCTCTCTCTCTCTCTCTCTCTCTCTCTCTCTCTCTCTCTCTCTCTCTCTCTCTCTCTCTCTCTCTCTCTCTCTCTCTCTCTCTCTCTCTCTCTCTCTCTCTCTCTCTCTCTCTCTCCACAACCTCCCAGACCTAATAAAAACTATGTCCCAAACCCATAAAAACTATTGTGATGTGAACTAACTAGTAAACCATGGATTACTTGATCCAATTACCATGCCGATGCCAATAGTGTCGTCAAACAATTTCACCATGTCATGTTTTTTAAGCATCATGTGTTGTCTTCAATTTTGATGATCAATCAATCATAGTCCATATGGAAAATTTCCTTTTTGATCATAATCTTATCACTTATAAATTCGAGTGGGTGATGATCATCTTAAAATTGCACACAATCAATTCTTTCTAAACATGTCTCTTATTATTCGTGAGAGTGGCATCTGACTTAGCCAAAGTTTGAAATTTGGAACCATGTTCACTATATGATATGAGCACAACTCTGATAGATTTGGAATTATATTCTCCATTAGATAGGTTTGGACTCTTGCTCTTTCTTTATATGTTTTGGTCATCGAGGGATTTGGTTATCTTCTTTCTCATAGAGAAGATTGAGGACTTATTAGGGGTATTTTTCTTCCTGATTGCTCCAATTAGATAATCAATGAGAATTTTGTGGATGATACCTTCCTCACTCTTGATGAGGAAGAAACTTCCTTCAAAGAGGTGTTTTTGTTGCCTTGATATTTTTTGTAGAGCCTCAGGATCTATTTTTCAATGGGCCAAAACCGAATGTTATAGAGAAAGCATGATACCCTTTCCAGAGTAACTCCATCATTATCAGTAGAAAAGGATATAGAAAGGAGAAAAGTTTAAATTCCTTGATATTTTTATTTTGATTGTTCTCCTTCATATATGTGGTAGTATGTTATTGATAAAGTGGAAAAGAAAGTTTCTTATTGGATTTACAAACTTATCTCTTTAGTGCGTAAGTATTAGGTTTGTACCAAAATAGTTGTAGCCACTCATATTTAATACTCCTCTTGTTTAGCCCTCTCAAAATCCTCATATGAAAATTTAGCAAAGGTTCTTAAAGACTTTATTTTATCCAATGTTAATCAAACTAGAGGTTGTTAAAGTGTTTCTTGGGGCATCTGCTACCTCCTTATGACACATGAGGAATGGGCATCATTGATGTCTACAAAAAAAGTGTTTCCCTTTGTGCCAAATTAGTGGTATGTAGACTTATAAATTCCTTCTAAGGTACTGCAAATTATAGGTGCCCCCTCTAGTAAAATTGTTGGAAAATTATTGGTTTATACTCTCTATTGATTATCACTATCCCTATAAGGATGGAAGGTTATTTGTAGCCAAGAGAATTTGGAGAGCTCTTGAAACTATCAAGCCTTTTATAAAATGGATTGGAGATGGATATCACATTGGTATTTCATTTAATGACCATAACATCTAATGGCCCCCTATATTGACCGTTGTTAGTCTTTTTTTACGTAAAGCTCTAAACAATTTTAAAAAATTAATTCACACTATTAGGAATTTTTCTTCCTCTTGAGATTAGATCCCATGGCATTTTCTAAAATAAAAATATAAGTTACTTAATATGGACTTACCTTCAATTTTGTGTATCCAAGACTTGATGCTCAATGTCATGTTGCATAATACGGGATTACAACCTCCACATGCTTTGTGAAAGGACTAAAAATGAAATTATGATACTTAGTTTATAAATTATTGTCTTGGTCTCATTTATTAAATCATGATCCCATTATTTTATTTTATGGATAAACTAAATAGGCATTAGAATTTAAGGTCTTTACCTAAGACTTGGATCTCTATATGTAAAAGAATATGGAATGCCAAATTTGAGCCCAAGATCGTACATTTTCTTTCGTGTCTAGTATGTCAAAACCTTCCTTTTGGGGAGTGTCTCTTTCATATTGGAATTGATTAACCTAGATGTCTAACCTACTCTAGAATTAAGTCCTTGAAACTTGTCTTTTAGATGTATACAAGAGCTCAATTTATCTAGTAATGGATCCATAACCTTTTCCAACCTTTCCACCTAGATCCTTTTTCTGGGTGCATAATATCTTTTGGCAAAAGAACTCAATATTCGTCATACATTAATTTCATATAAAGCTTCTTCATAGCTATAATTTTATCTTAGATATGGAAATCTATAAAATTTAGCTATTGTTAATAGTGAATACACATCTTTGTAATTTTCTGTTAATCATAAGATGGTTTTTCTCTCTTTAGCTCTTATGCATATCCAAGCTCAGGCTAAGAAGGTGGCACTCTAGATTTAATTCTTGATAGACCTACTCAAACACTAGGTGAGTGCTCCTTATATGTTATGAAACACATCCTCCTAGACCAACCACCCCATGACTCTTCTCCTTCAACATCTAGGTAAGATCATAAATTTTTTTTGAAGGAAGAATGGGAGGTTGTTCGAGATTTAACTAATCTCCTCTCATCTCAACCTTCATATGTGTTTTTCGTCGTTGTTTTTTTGTTATAATTTAATTATTTTGTAGTTGTTTGTTTTTGCTACCCTATGTCAGTCTTCTCTCTACATAGGTTTTTACCAAACTTTGTTTTGATCATGGTGGACTTCTCTTAATTTTGTTTTGTTTTATTTTTAATTCTATTTTGTTGCAGGGTTTGGACCCTTTCAAAACCCCACTTTAATCCAATAATTTAAAACCAAACAAACAAAACTATTTATTAAATTTACAAGTTTGTTTTAAAAAAAAATAGGGCTTATATAAATAATGACAACAATAATTTGTTGATCAATTTTTTTAATTTCATCATATCATCTATCATAAACATTAGTTGTTAACATTAACATCTCTTTTTAATTAATACGAGTGGAAACAAATACTTTTTTTAATATACATATATTTTTTAAAATAATATTATTTTCAACATACATAAATTAATACAAATATATATGATACAAATTTAAACACAAATGTATGTCACAACCAAACAATTTTAAATATAAAATCATACTTATAATATTTAAATGGTCCTCTTGTTTTAATTTTAATTACAATTAAATGTTTTGATGAATATTCTTAACATTTCTTACATATTTTACTAAATTATTTTCCTCATTTATATGTGTTGTTTATAATATTAAAATGCAATAATATTAATGTAAGTATTTGAAGAGCTTTATCAAACTTTTCGAATTCAACCTTATTAATGCATAAATTTTAATTTTATTGTTATATTTTAATGTATTCAAAGTGTACAAGAGCATCAAAATTTGATTCCATTATTTTGGAAAGTTGATAATTAATTTGTTTTGAATATAGTATTTGATAAACAGGTTAATATTATTTTTAAGAGTATCAATCGCGAGGACTCTTATTTAACTAAATCTTAAAGACTCAAACATAAGTTCGTCGTAAGACATTGTCAAAAAAACAAAACCAAAAAAGCCCACAAAAGAAATGCCATGTGGTCAATGTAAAGGAAGGGTGTATACATAAATGGAAACAAAAGCCGAATAATTGAAACACAATTGTTGGATATTTTATTATTATTAGAAAATTCATTTTTTAGAAAATTTAATTCCCTAATTCAACTTGGAATTTTTACTTAAGCAAGTTAATTTAGATTTATTTTTTAACTAATCTTGCTTAGGATTTTTGGCATTTATGAATTGCTTTAAATGTTTTGGATTAATAACTGGACATGCCAAGAATGTCAATTTGCTAGGTCATAATTTAATTAGGGTTGAATCCAAGCTAGGTTATCAATGCATACAAGGTGAAACTCTAACTCACCACATTTTTGGGCAATTATATCTCATGCATAGATGAATTTGGGAATCTAGGGTGATTTCTAGGCTTAAATTATGTCATTTACTAGAAATTGATCTAAATCTCAATTTAGACATGAAAGTGGCCAAAAATGAGTGTTTACACTTCCCACTGCACTCAAATATGAAACTTGATTCATGTCCTCCAACTCCTCATGTGTCTTTGGACATTGTGTAGTTGATAACTTCTAATCCACTGGAAAAGGCATACACATAAGTTTATAGTATTGCATCCTGAAAATTTCCAATATTGTTTAAACATAATTTTGCCTCTAATCTAGTTAAAGCTCCTTGTTCACTTGATCCCATTTAATTTCCATGCCGAAGATGAATATTGTTGCATTTATTCATGTTGAATTGTGTTGACAGTTGAGACTTTACCTACTTGATGATGTACTTGTCATTTCAGATCAACAACATGTTATCCACATAGAGGACTATGATAACAAAGTGAACACCATTTTTCTTATAAGAAACATCTTGGTGTATCGAAGAATTTGATGAATGAATGTGGATTCAAAAAAATTTGAAACTAGTTTTTTCTTGCCTTGTAGGGCCCTCTGAGTACGACTAGAGAGATCACGGATCCAATGGAGGCTACTACCATTTGCAGTGCCTCTGGGGACCTAAACCTGAAATTGATAGAGGACATTCCTTCCAACAGATGGAAGAAAGTGTTAACAGGTGAAAAGACGTGTTCCACTAAAAACATGTCGAGCCTCCCTATCAAAAATAATTCCACTGAGGGTACAACCCTGACTATCCCAAATGATCTAGTAGAGAAAATCATGGCATCCATGGACCTTGCGTTGGTTGGTAAGTTTTTCTCCTTCCATCCTAATATTGAGATGGTTAGGAAATGGGTATTGTTGTTAAGGTGTGGAGCCTAAAATCTTCACCAAGGAGCGCTTTGCAAGGTTGCACCAGTTACACAGTCACCAGCGTCGGTCAGGAGCGACCGATGTCGGTCAGGAGCAGTTCAAGAGACGCCGGTGTCGGTAGGGATCGGCCGACGCCAGTCATAAGCAAGCAGGCAGGAAACGATGTTGGTTACCTGTGCGTCCAGAAAAGCTATTTCCGTGGATAAAACTGAGTGTTTGCATGATGAGATTAAGTCATAGTCTTAAGTCCGTGTCTCTATTATTAGTAAGACTATTTTTAGAGCCCTTGTTTAAGAGGCAAAACTGTTGGTTGTAAATGCATGCTCAAGTTTCCTAATTCTATATGTAGGATTAGATCTTCTTAGTTCATTGGTAATGTGAATGTTGAAAGAACAGTACAAAATTGTATAGGTGAATCATTCCAGGTTGTTGGAGTTGATTGTACTTGAGAGAGAGAGCTCTTGAGGGAAAGAGATCTGTACATCTGAGAGAGGTGTGGAAGAAAGAAGTTTCTTCAATTGTATTCCTTCTGTAAAGAGTTTAATACAAGTTTTCAGGGTGGTTTCTTATATCTCTTGTTCTTTGCTATTTATCATTCTAGTTATTATCTATCTAATTTAATTCTGCATTTATTGCTTTCATAAGTGTTAATCAACATTGGTTGGTTGATCCCCAACAAGTGGTATCAGAGCCTTGGTTGCAGGTTTTAGAGCTTGATACCAACAAGTGGTATCAGAGCTCAGGTTCACTAATAGGTGGTTCAAATCTGTGTAGTGTGTATTGATTACAAGTTACTCATAGGGGTTTCTGTAGGGATTTCTGTTTGAGTGGGAGAAGCAATGGCAGAAGAAAGTAAATTGAGAATGGAGAAGTTTAATGGCAAAAATTATCAACATTGGAGAATATAGATAGAGGATTATCTGTATCAGAAAGATCTATACTTACCGTTAGGTGGGATTGTAAAGAAGCCCACAAACATGGATGATGAATACTCTGAGGTCTATAAGACTGAGTCTAGCATCTACTGTGATATCTAATCTATCACAGGCAAAGTCTATGGTAGAGTTAATGACTACTTTAGCAAATTTGTATGAAAAACCCTCAGCTTCTAATAAGGTATATCTTATGAAGCAGTTATTTAATTTGCGTATGCAGTAAGGTGGATCTGTATCTAATCATCTAAATGATTTCCATGGAATTGTAAATCAATTAAGTTCAGTCAATATTGTGTTTGATGATGAAATTAAAGCTCTTTTAATATTATGTTCTTTGCCTGAAAGCTGGAATAGCTTAGTAATGGCAGTTAGTAATACTGCATCTGTTTCAAATATTTTAAAAGTAGAGGATGTTGTTAGTGTTATCTTGAATGAGGAAATTCACAGGAAAAGCACAGAGGAAAAATTAGGGAACGCTTTAAGTTTTGAGAGTAAGGGAAGGCAAAAAGAGAAGAGCAAGAAAGGGATATCAAGATCTAAGTCTAAGGTGAGAGGTAGATCCAAATCCAAAAATGGCAGGAAGCCACAATGCTGGAATTGTGGAAAGATGGGGCACATAAGCAGAGATTGCTGGTCAAAGCCTAAGGAGGACAATCAACACGAAGAAAAAGAAGAAGCAAAGGTTTCAGGTATTGCACAAGATGCTTTAATATTCTCTTTACATAATAATATAGAATCTTGGGTTTTAGATTCTGGTGCATCTTTTCATGCTACCCCTAATAGAGAATATTTTAGTGACTATGTCCATGGAAATTTTGGAATAGTGTACTTAGGGGATGATGAGCCTTGTAAAATTATTGGCAAAGGTAAAGTGCAGCTAATAATGTAGAATGGCAACACATGGGTGTTGAGAGATGTTATGCATGTTCCTAGCTTGAAGAGAAATTTGATTTCTGTAGGAAAGTTAGGGGATGAGGGTTGTACAGTAACTCTCACAGCTGAATCTTGGAAGGTGACCAAGGGTGCACTTGTTATGGCCAGAGGTAAGAGAGTAGGTACTCTCTATTTATGTAATTATGTTACTAACAATTCTCCTTCTATATTATCTACTTTAGATGTGGATGCAAAATTGTGGCACTCAAGGCTTGGCCACATGAGTGAGAAGGGAATGTCAATTTTTAAGTCTAAAGGTAATCTTTCAGATTTGAAAAGCATAGATCTGGATTTTTGTGAGCATTGTGTTTTTGGAAAATAGAAGAGAGTGAGTTTTCTCAAGACTGGGTCAACAAAGAAGAAGCATAAGTTGCAGCTTGTTCACACAGACATGTGGGGACCAGCTCAGGTTGCTTCTATTGGAGGATCACAGTACTATGTTACGTTCATAGATGATGCTACAAGAAAGGTATGGATCTATTGTATTAAGAATAAATCTGATGTATTTGAGACTTTTAAGATTTGGAAAGCTATGGTTGAGAATGAAACAGGCAGAAGATTGAAGTGCCTGAGATCTGACAATGGTGGTGAGTTCTGCAGCTATAAGTTCAACTGATATTGTTATATGCATGGAATCCATAGGCAAAAGATGGTTCCAAGGACACCTCAGCAGAATGGAATTGCTAAAAGGATGAACAGAACAATCATGGAGCGTGCAAGGTGTATGAGATTACATGCTGGTTTGCCCTTAGAGTTTTGGGCAGAAGCTGTTGACACTACAGTGTACCTGATTAATAGAGGACCCTCTACAGCTCTAGATGGTGGAATTCCAAAAGAGGCATGGATAGGTAAAAAAGTATATCTATCATTTCTCAAAGTTTTTGGTTGTGAAGCCTTTATGCACGTTGATAAGGAAAATAGAAAGAAGTTGGATGCTAAGTCTATGAGGTGCACATTTATTGGCTATGGCTCTGATGATTTCGGTTTCAGATTTTGGAATCTAGGAACTAACAAGATAATTAAGAGCCATGATGTTGTTTTCAATGAAAAAGTGATGTATAGTGATCAGCTAAAGAAGCTAAATCAATCTGGGCAGAGCAATGGAGAATTGGATGAGGTGACGGTCCAAAATGAGCTCGTGGAAAAATTTAATCACAGAAAGGAAAACACAGAGACCAACATCGGCCAAGTAGGAACCGACGTCAGCAAAATAGAAACTGATGTCGATCATACAGAGACCGATGTCGGTAGGACAGGAATCGACATCGGTCAGGCAGAACCGACGTCAGCCAATTACAGGCCTGGAAGTGACTGAGGTCGGTCACTGTCAGAAAATTTGGGTGGACAACATGTTGTGGAAGAGTCTCAGATGCCCATCAGGAGGTTAGAAAGGGTAAGTAAACCTATAATTTGATATTCTCCTTTATTATTCTATTTATTACTAACTGATGGTCGAGAACCAGAGAGTTTTGAAGAAGTAATACAGGTGGAGTCTAAGAATCAGTGAGAGCGTGGCATGGTTGAGGAAATGGAGTCCTTGAAAGAGAACCAAACATGGGATTTGGTTGAGTTCCCAGCAGGTAAGAAGACACTGAAGAATAGATGGACCTACAGATTGAAGGAAGGTGAGAACGGACATATGAGATATAAGGCCAGATTGGTAGTGAAAGGATTTGCACAAAAGCCAGGTATTGATTTTAGTGAGATTTTTTCTCCTATTGTTAAAATGACTTCTATACGGACTGTACTGTCTTTAGTTGCTATTGAGGATTTGCATCTTGAGCAGCTTGATGTTAAGACAACGTTTTTTTCATGGAGATTTGGATGAGGAAATATATATGGAACAACCGGAAGGATTTGAGGTCAAAGGAAAAGAGAAGTTAGTGTGCAGATTGAAGAAAAGCTTGTATGGCCTCAAGCAAGCTCCTAGACAATGGTATTTGAGATTTGATAGGTTTATGACTGAACATGGCTACAGTAGATGTCAATCTGACCATTGTGTGTATTTTAAGAGATTGGATAATGGTAGATATATTATTCTGTTGTTGTATGTAGATGATATGCTGGTTACAGGATCACACATGCAGGATATCTCTGAGCTTAAGGTGAAATTAGCTCAAACATTTGCTATGAAGGATTTGGGAGCAGCAAAGAAAATCCTTGGCATGAGCATTAAGAAAGACAGAAAAAATCACAAGTTGATTTTGTCTCAAGAGGATTATGTGAATAAGGTGTTGAAATGGTTCAACATGCAGGATGCAAAACTGGTAAGCACACCTTTGGCTGGACATTTTAAGTTGAGTAAAGAACAATGTCCTAATTCACATGATGAGGTAGAGTACATGAGTAGAGTTCCATATTATTTCGCAGTAGGGAGTTTAATGTATGCAATGGTGTGTACTAGACCAGATATTGCCCAAGCAGTGGGAGTTGTAAGTAAGTATATGGCCAATCCAGGAAAGGAACACTGAAAAGTAGTTCAATGGATTCTTAGATATCTGAGAAGAACAAGTAGTAGGCATTTGTGCTATGGAGGTTCAGATACTTCTCTACATGGCTATGTAGATTCAGATATGGCAGGTGATTTGGATGGCAGAAGGAGCACCATAGGTTATGTTTTCACTGTTGGTGGAACGGCGGTTAGCTGGATATCAAAGTTGCAGAAGGTTTTTGCCTTGTCAACTACAAAAGCAGAGTATATTGCAGTCACAGAGGCTAGCAAAGAGATGATATGGATGACACGATTCATGAAAGAGCTTGGAAAGGAGCAAGAGAGTTGCAGATTATACAGTGATAGTCAGAGTGTAATTCATTTGGCTAAGAATTCAGCCTTTCATTCAAGAACAAAGCACATACAGCTTAGGTACCACTTCATAAGATAGGTATTGGAGGATGGTGAGTTGAAGCTGGAGAAGATCCATACAGATGAGAATCCTACGGATATGTTAACCAAGCCAGTTACATAGGAGAAGTTGAATCTTCATTCAACTTCTGTTGGTCTTCATGATTGAGTTGAAGATGGAGGAGCTAGAAGATGTTGCTGTACAGGTACTGGTGCAGCTGTTTATCTCCAAGTGGGAGATTGTTAAGGTGTGGAGCCTAAAAGCTTCACCAAGGAGCGCTCTGCAAGGTTACACAGTTACACAGTCACCGATGTCGGTCAGGAGCGACCGACATCGGTCAGGAGTAGTTCAAGAGATGTCGGCATCGGCAGGGATCGGCCAACGTCGGTCATAAGCAAGCAGGCAGGAACCAACGTCAGTTACTTGTGCGTCCAAAAAGCTATTTCTATGGACAGAACCGAGTGTTTGCATGATGAGATTAAGTCATATTCTTAAGTCCGCGTCTCTATTATTAGTAAGACTATATTTAGAGCCCTTGTTTAAGAGGCATAACTGTTGGTTGTAAATGCATGCTCAAGTTTCTTAATTTTATATGTAGGATTAGATCTTCTTAGCTCATTGGTAATGTGAATGTTGAAAGAATAGTACAGAATTGTATAGGTGAATCATTCCAGGTTGTTGGAGTTGATTGTACTTGAGAGAGAGAGCTCTTGAGGGAAAGAGATCTAGAGAGAGATCTGTACATCTGAGAGAGGTGTGGAAGAAAGAAGTTTCTTCAATTGTATTCCTTCTGTAAAGAGTTTAATACAAGTTTTCAGGGTGGTTTCTTGTATCTCTTGTTCTTTGCTATTTATCATTCTAGTTACTTATCTATCTGATTTAATTTTGTGTTTATTACTTTCATAAGTGTAATCAACATTGTTTGTTTATCCCCAACAAGATATTGAGATGGTTAGGAAATGGGTATTGTCTTGGTGGAGAATTAAAGGTGGTGTTTCGATCACGGCTATTAAAAAAGGCTTATTCCTATTTAGATTTACGAATAGGGAGGATATGATAGCTACTTTTATTGGAGGACCATGGATGTATGGTCCACATTCGCTTGCCTTGTGTTCGTGGAAACTAAGATTTGACCCCAACTCGAACCTCAGTAATTCTGCTCCTGCTTGGGTAAGATTGCCAGGGTTCCCATTGGAATTCTGGGATGAATTTTTTTTTACTGCTATTGGCAACTTTATTGGCCAATACGTCACTCTAGATCATACAACCAAAACACAATTCAGATGTGTGTATGCTCGATTGTGTGTCAATGTAGAGATTAATCAGACCCTCCCCACATCTATAGAGTTAAACTCTAAATATGGGACTTGGACTCAGCCGATCATATATGAAAATGCTACCACTTTCTGTCAAATATGTAAAAAAAGGGACATATAATGACCCAATTTAAGGCAAAGCAAACAGGAAGGAAAGATGATTCCTTGGTTGAAGGTGAGGATCAGTCTCACAAATCCAAAAATTTTGGCAATCAGGGAATGGGGGGCAATGCGAAAAACCTCGATAGTACTGAAAAGGTTAGGGAAAAGGTTGGTAAGGAAGAGGTCTTTGGTAATGGGGAAAAATTTGTCCTAGAGGAAAATAATAAGAAGGTCTTAGACAGTGATAGTCAGAAGGTTACAATCAACACAGTTAACTCTTTGGATCAATAGACCAATATGTGTGAAGAAGGAGAAATATGTGCCCAACTGATAGATGGGGTTGATGCAGAAGGCAAAGTGTTAAGAGATGACCAGGTGGAACTAACTCCAAAAATAGTAGATACTGAGGGAAAAGCAACCTTACATTTAAACATAGATATTTTCAATGCTCTGGAAGTTAGCAACCAAGTAGGCAATTATTCAGTAACAGGTGAAACAGGACAAAATGGTAGTAGCAATGAACAGGAAGAATGGGTTACCCCAAAGAAAAAGAACTGTAAAGGTAAAAAATCTGCAGATGTTGGCACCGATCCCAAATAAGGGAAACCAACCCTAAGAGAAACAAGACAAAGAGAGATTGCCAGTGGTAAACAGAAAACACTAGAGACCCATCCCCTCAAATACTCTAAATGAGAATTTTATCTTAGAATCTGAGGGGCTTTAACAGTTCTTCAAAATAGTTTGAGGTTAAAAGCTACATTCTAGATAATAAATTAGATATTCTATTACTCCAAGAAGTCAAGATGAATGAGGAGAGTTTTAAGAAAGTAGCTGACTACATATGGCCTAAGGTTGCTTTTTGTATTAGTCTAGCTGACGGGACTTCAGGTGGGATTGTAACTATGTGGAATAGTGCTAAAATTTAGGGATCTCTTATTGCTTATAATAAACATTTTTTGATTATCAACTTCTCTTTGTCCTCCTTGAACTGGTCATTGATCAATGTCTACGGCACAAATAATATAACATCAAGGCAAAATTTATGGATAGATTTGAGCAGTTTCAAGATTAACTCCAAGAGCACTAGATGGATGCTAGCTAGAGACTTTAACACTCCGTTATACCATTCTAAAAAATAGGGTGGGATTATTGATTACTCTGACAGCATGTTCAACTTTGCTAAATTTATAAATGATTAGGGACTGTTGGATACTGAATTGCGAAATCAAAATTTCACCTGGTCTAACAGAAAAAGAGATCAAATGATTCAAGTCAAGATAGACATATTTCTTATCTCAAGCAACTAGAATGATTATCATAATATGCACGTGTAGTCTTTTCCTAGAACCATGTCCGATCATTTCTCAATCTTCCTCAGTTGGAGAGATCAGGGACAACGTGGTCCTTTCCCCTTCTATTTTGAAGCTATGTGGACCAAACATAAAGACTTTAGACAATTAGTGGCCCAATGGTGGCAAATTCCTATCCACGACACTCCTATGTTCAGATTAGTCAAAAAACTCTAGCATATCAAACAAGAAGTTTATGGATGGAATAGATACAACTTTGGTTAGGTCTTTCATTAGAAGAAAAACATAGCCAAAAAGCTAGTAGATATTCAGCAACGAATGACTCAAGGCAATGATTCAGAAGACATTTCTAAAGAAGAGAAAGTCCTGACTTCTGAATGGAAGAATCTTATGGACACAGAAGAGGTTTTCTGGAAATAGAAATCTCAAGTTTAGTGGCTCAAAGAGGGGGACAAGAACACAGCCTTCTTTCGTCTCTTGGCCATGAAACATAGGAAGGCTAACTCCATATCAAAGCTATGTTTGGATAATGGTAACATTATAACTAAAGATAATGAGATAGGGGAACAAGCCAAGGTTTTCTTTCAGAATTTGCTCACTGAACAAAATAAGGATGATGGGAATGATGGAACTATGAACCAATTCATTGATAAAATCCCATATTTGATAATTGAGGAAGATAATCTAGAGATGTTAAGGCCTATATCCGAGGAGGAAGTCGATGCTATTTTATTTTCTATGGGTGCATTCAAAGCCCCGGGTCCTGATGGCTTCCCTCCCATATTCTTCCAAGAATATTGGGATATAGTGGGAATGGATCTTACTACTGCTATACGTGACTTCTTCAGATCAGGTAAACTTTTGAAACAAGCTAATAATACTTTCATAGTTCTTATTCCTAAAAAGTCACAGTCCACACACCTTACGAATTTCAGACCTATTAGTCTATGTAACACTGTTTATAAGCTTTGCACTAAAGTGTTGGTTATGAGGATCTAGCCTTTATTAGACAAAATTATTTCTCTTGTCTAAAAAGGCTTTGTCTCGAGCCGACAAATTCTTGATGCTGTGATCACCACTCATGAGACTATTCATTCCATGGACAAGAGCAGAATCCCTAGTATGGCTCTTAAGCTAGACATTTCTAAAGCATATGATAGGGTCTCATGGACTTTTCTATTCCAAGTCATCAAAAAAATTGGGTTTAATGATAAAATGTCTTGCCTGATAAGGAATGCTATCTCTTCTAAAAAAATTTGGTTCTGGTCAATGGGGTCCCTAGAGTTTTTTTCTCTTCTTCGAGAGGAATCCGCCAGCGGGAACCTCTCTCCCCTTACTTATTCATCATAATGGCAGAGGCACTTACAAGATACATACAAGCCGATATACTCTCTAAACATTTAGTGGGCATCAAACCTGCTTCTTCCCTTCCTCCTATGGTGGTACAACAGTTTTTGGATGATACCATTCATTTTGGCATTTTCTCGGTGATTGAAGCTAGGAGATGGAAAAATATTCTAAATAACTATGCCATAGAATCTGGGCAAAGCATAAATCTCTAGAAAATCAATGTGTACTTCTTCAATACTCTTAATGACCTTAGATGAATAATCATTGACATACTTGAATGTGCTGAAGCTGTCTTACTAGCTACCTATTTGGGTCTTCCCCTCACGGTCAAAGAGGTCACTCCTAGTTTTTGGAATGAAATTTTGGAAAGAACTTAGAAGAAACTTCTTGGTTGGAAAGGGAAACTTCTCAGTAGTGCTGGTAAATTATAGCTTCTTCGGGCCTCTCTTCAAGGGATTCCTACCTACTTCTTGTCTCTATTTAAAATCCCAGTGTATTTTGTAGATAAATTGGAACAGATTCAAAGAAAATTCTTATGGATGGAACTAGAAGATAAATAGAGAATGTCTTTAGTCAGATGGAAAAAAGTGTGTCTTTCGAAATCACATGGTGGCCTCAATATTAGGTCTACCAAGAACATGAACAAAGCCCTTCTATCAAAAATTAACTGGAACCTAATTCATAAAAATAATGATTGGGGGGAAATAATGTATGCTAAATATATGCATATCACTAATGGTTCCAACTTTTTTCAATAGATGGGGTTACCCCAGGGATCTGTGATATGGAATAAAATGCTAAAAAGTAAAAGTCTTCTTAAGCAAGGAATTAGATGGAAACTAGGAAATGGCTGGCATATTAAATTCTGGAATGACATTTGGGTAAAGGATAAGGCTCTCATCACACAAGGAAACTATGGAGAGATTGCTGACATTGCTACTCAATTTTTTAGAGATAAAGCCAGTAATTACATGGATAATAATAATGGCATAAGGAGCTCGAAAAATCTATCGGATTGTTGTGGTCATCGGCTTGAGCTCTTCCCTAGAGTTTTGTAGATTCAACAGTTGATTCAGGGGATCAAAATCCCTCTCTTTCGACATGAAGATGAGTAGTACTGGTGGCCAGATAAGAATGGATGGTTCTTTGTCAAGTCTGCTTATCAATTGTTGATTCCTGAGGCTCAGAATAAAGAGTTATGGAAAAAGGTTTGGAATTATAAACTTATACCAAAAATTAACATGTTTTGGTGGGCTGCTACGCATAACAAAATTTTAACACAAGACAACCTTTAGAAGAGAGGGTTTACCCTAGTCGACAGATCGTATTTGTGCTATTCTAAAGAGGAAATAGTTTTTCACCTTATCATACACTATGATTTTGCCCGAGAACTTTGGGGCATAATCCTAAATAACTTTGGTATTGAGTGGGTCTATAACTCTGACCTTAAGAAAGTTATTATCAACTGAAATCCTACCTTTACCCATCCCTAGCTCATGGAATTATGGAATCAAACTCTACTTTGTTTGAGTTGGATTTTATGGAAAGAGTGCAACCACAAAATTTTTAGGGACACTGCTAGAAATGCTTCTTAGGTGTTTCATTATTTTATTAAGATTCTTTTGGAAAGTGTCTCCACTGCTCATATTAATTCTGTAGAGAAACCCCTAACTCAAGAGGAAGATAAAATTGCTGCTAAATGGAAGGTTATAAACCATATTCCTGCTCATAATAATTTCAAAATTCTTCAGAGACTTAATACTAAATGGATTCCCCCAAAGCCTAACTGGATGAAACTTAATTTTGATGGGGCTTCCAAGTCTGATGGTAAAGCCAGTGGAGGAGGGATCATAAAAAATGACAAAGGATGGATGATTGTTGTCTATGCTGGTGGAATAGGCTATCAGAGAAATAACTATGCTGAAGTAATGGCTCTCCTATGGGGGATAAAATTGGCTATATCCCTAGGTATAAGGAACTTGAGTATAAAGGGGGACTCTAAAATGGTCATCGATGCAATTAATAAAGCATCGAATGTGGGAATTAAGTTAAAATATATCATTAGGGATATCTAATTTCTTTTAGAGAAGTTTTTTAGAGTGGATATTTCACATTTATATAGAGAGGGAAACAATGTTACTGATGCTTGTGCCAATCTTGGCCAACAATTTTTAAATTGGTGATGTTGGTGCCAAGTAGTTCATATCCCTTCAAACATTAGGGATATTATCCAAAAAGAAACGTCTTGTTGAGATGAGTCAGATATATGAGAAGGATAGCTCTTTCAGGTGGTCCATTTGGAGGGTGCCGATGTGGATCTCAGAGTTTGATGTCTATTGTACTCTTTTGATAATCATTCTTGATTTATTATACCAATGTGTTAAGGCACACATACTCCATTATGGAGATCACCGAGAAATGATTTTAGGGCATGGGAGGAGTAAATGTCATCTCGTTATGATATTATGAATTATATGCTATCACATTTTCATTATGCATATTCAGGAGCAAGAGCTTATAACCACTACGAAGGTGAAAATTGGGAATTCTTTGGGTTTGGTCCATAAATCCAATATGGGGGGAGACAAAATTCAAATGGAACCAGTCTCCTGCTGTGAGTTCAAAGATAATCTTTTGGTTTGGCACTACTACAAAGAGGGGGGGATTAGTCCCTACTTGGAGAGGCTCAATGGGTTTGATGAACACCCGTCAGAGCAATTTGTGAGGTCTTGGTTAAATAGGCGAGTCACAGTTGGAGGAATCAGCTTTGAGATTTCTAAAAAGGTGATAGCTATGGCTACAGGCATATCCACGTAGGGGATGAAGCTACAAAGGAAAACAAAAATCACGGACCTCTCCAGCCATAAACTATTTTTGGGAGAAGGAGAAGAACTTGTTCCTTACCAAGGAGGATTCAATCAAGCTAAATTACTCAAGCCATGGGATGGAGTGTGCTTCATCCTCATGAAGTACTTCACACTGGAAGGATGATTCACTAGGTTTTATAATTATCATCTCCCCCTTTTAAATCACTTCAGGCGTAATGCTCTCATTAGTTTTCCCTTTTATCTGCTCTCCTCCCTAGAACATTCTGTCCTTAGGGTGAGAGCAAAAATAGTTAAAAAATTTGATATGAATCCTATCCCCCTTCATCAGGGCCTCATTTTCTATTTGTATAATTTCCACTATGCCCTTGATCCGTCTAAGACTATCAAAATTGATAGCGGGGATATTTATTCTAATCCTTTAGCTGGTGATGCTATTAATGAGCCCTGTCTTTCCCTTCTTTTGACCAAAACTAAAGAAATCCTCTTCTCTACTCCTGAGGAGACCCCCGCTGACACCCTTGGCTCCTTTGTGAGCATGAAGGGCAAGAAGAGGAAGTTATATGCTGGGGAAGAGAGTATTGGGGGGACCACTGTGGGGACCCATAAAAATCTTGGTAGGACCACTGGGGGTCAAGGTGGTAAATCTTATATGTCCACTAAGGGTAGTAAGGAGGGCTTCTCCTCTAGAGTTTGATGGTCGGGGCGGATTGCTGGCAAACCTGCTCCCAAGGCTAGGCTTATTGACTATTCGGAGAGCGCCTCAAAGGAAGCCACCCAGGAGGAAGAGGAAAAGGAATTAGAAGTTTAGGAAATCTTTGAGGATACTAAAGGTAAGCATGAGACAAGGGAGTTTGAGGCTACTACAGAGGATGGTACTAACATTGAGGAAAATCCTGACAAAGAGGGAAAGATGTATGTGGAGGAAGCTGATGAGGAAACTAAAACTGAGATTGGTTTGAAAGCTAAAATTGCTGCCATGAAGGATCACATACAAAAACTGGAGCAAAACCTCACCATTGGGATCTAGAATTATATTCTCATGAACATGTCTATGCTAAAGGAACTGGGTAATACTACGTCTGCTGTAAATGTGGAGAACACTGAGAAATTGAATGACCTCATCAAATCTATGGTTATGTAAGGAGAGATTTCTCTGTCTCTCATTTTTCCATTTCTTATTTTTGTTTGATGTGTCTGTTGGTACTCTGATCGTGCCATTTCTTGTCGGAAGGCATCTTTTAGTTTGATTGCCTTCTTAATTTATCTGCTTCTGTAAGGGTTCGGCCCCTGGTCTGCCGACTTATACAATCAAAAACATTGGTTTGTGTAATCCCATGCCCAACTACACAGTTATTGAACTTATGGTTCCAAATTATAGGTGACTTCTTCAAACCAAACAAGGACTTTTTTAGCTTGTAGACCAAGTCTTCATTCCAATTTACCTTAAAGCATTCTAACTACAACATATGAATCTTTTCTTAAATCTACCTATTTAGAAACATTGTCTTAACTATTATGAGAGAAAAAACATCTCTTATTGGGGCATAAATACTTTAAAAGTGGCCATGATAAAATTAAAATATCCATTTGCATATATTCAATACAGATCTATCATCCATTTATTTATAATTATTTTAGCACAATCGTAAACTAGTAATGAAGAGTAGGTTGTCCTTAGTAAACAATATTATTCATTTTTATATTTAATAAATTTGGTGGATATATGCAGTTGGGTTTGATTAAGGTGGTGGAGTGTATTAGCCAGTGTGAAATGGATTAGTCTTTGAGTCTTTTCACAAAATTAAAATAAATTAATAATCTTATCACACCTTATATACACCACCTCTCTCGAGGTAAGACTAAATTTTGAACCATTAAATGGAACTCTCATATTCATGAAGTCAATAACCTATCTTAGTAGACATTGTTCTATAAACTTAACTACTGCAAGTATTTTCCTTATTTTCAAACCAGGGAGTATAAAAAAAGAATACTATAAGCAATTAATTTTTGCTTCATCACCTAATTCCCCTGATAAACTTGGTTATATATATAAATTGGGTAGGATGTGTTGAAGATAACAAGTCAACTTCAGGTTACATAGTTAATAAGATCAAAAATTATTTATTAAAGCACTAAGAAGAAACTAAAAATATAAGTAAACTATAAGACAAATGTTGTGGCAACATGTGCAATAGTCTGGTTGGGGAGAGTACTCTACAGTTGACCAATATTCTTAATGTTATTCTACAGATGACCGACAATCACATTTTCCTTTATAGAATTAAGCATATAGAGATACATGCCATAAAACTTTGCAAAACAAACTTACACATCCATTCCAAGTATATCAACCCAGTTAGACCAATATTCTAGATGTTATTATGGTGGATAGAGTTAATCTGTGTGTGATTTAGAACATACATTTATATATATTATTTTCATATAGAATAAGATGTTATGAATACATTTAAAAAACATTAGAAGTTATAATAATAAAAAATGAATGGACAATATGGCAAATTCAGCACATAGAGTGCTTTTATTTCATACAAGTTTGAATTCTACTCACAAACATAGTGAAGTGTGAAGTTTTATTTGGATTTAGCTTTGGCATCATAGTGCATAAGAAATAACTATCAGATTGTTTAACCCTAAATTAGATAAGAGGTTATCCTATCCTTGGTGGTATAATAGGGTTAAGAATATAGAAATAAAAATTCACATGGGTTATAATCATATCTACAACAAACCAACTGAATGCTAAAATTATATATAAACATACACTAAATCTATTATGCTAAGTATAGGCTAAATATAGAAAGTGCAACTAAGTTATGTATGGAAATGAAACAATAGTAATGTACTCAATTGTTTATGATGCTAACATAGTGTTGGATCTGAAATAGGTAAAAAACATGGTGGAAGATGATTTTGGAATAGTTGTCAGCTTTTGGATCTAACACTTTTGGATCTCTAAACATTAATGTCATCTTGGGATGGTTGTGTTGATGCTACTATCTAATTTTGATTGTTTCCTCCATAGGTTGTGTGGTTTGTCATGAATAAAGTTGGTTTTGTTCTGCTAGAACACAAAAAAGGGTTTGTGTAGAAGTAGACCTCTCCCAGGACCTCAAGGATTTTGTGGAAATTGAAGTTGGGGATGTGAGGCACTTCTAATGAGTCTTGTATATCAACTTGCCTAACACTTGATTTTGTTGCCAAGCCACACATCCTAAGATTTGGGATTATCCCCTTCAATTGGATCATAATAATGTTGCTAACCGCTCATCTCCCCCAAGCCCTCTCCTAAGATAGCAAAAATCCAACTAAGGATGGATGGACTACAATAGGGAAGAAGAACAATCACTCCAAAGTTGCAAACATAGTTGTTGCTCCTAAAGGAGGCAAGCCATCTTCGAGTAATGGCTCCTAAGAGCAGGATCCTACTAAGAAAGTGACTCCTCAGGTTGAAGCCCCAAAATTGGTGAAAAATCCTTGAGTATTTAACATCCCTCTAGCTACTCGCATTTTGTCCCAAGATTTTGAGGCCTCTATGCCCAGTTCTTCTAGATTTTTAGACTCATAGCCAGCAACTCTACCACTTCCTTCTTGGTGAGATATGCCTAAATGTTCTCACATCCCTCCTCAGAGGAATGATGAGATAGAGGAAGGAGAGTCCCAGGATGACCCTATCATGAGGAAGCAATTTGATGATTTTTTAAGTGCCAATAGTGGACACTTTCTATAGAATCGGTATGATGCCCTGGAAGGTCTGGAATCAGAGGACATCTCACTCAACACCTATCATCTATGAATTTATTTTAGTGGAATGTTTAGGGTCTCACAGACCCAAAATGCAAGTTTGTTATGCATAATTTTAGAAGGAAGTTTCCCAAGATAGACATTCTTTGTCTGCAAGAAGTCAAGGTGGTTTTTTATTGATGACTGTCACTAATTCTATCTGGGATGACAATATCATTCTTCATAGAAATTATGAGGGAGTACATGGAGGGGTGATCACATTTATTTTTCCAAGGTGGTGACTGCACCTAGTGCAATCTGGTGTGGACCCCACCAACTAGTTAGTATGGACTCTTTTTAGCATTGAAATCCACTCCTTTGGCTTTATTAATATTTGTCTCGAATGATGCCTTGGAGTGTACCAATTTATGGCAGTGGATAGTGGAAAATTACCCTAAGCTCATTGGGTATTATGTGGTGAATTTAATATGATGGCATCTCCCAAAGACAAAGTGGGCCACTTGCCTATGAGGTGGGCAGTTGGTGAAAAGGAGGTGTGGTTTTACATATGCACTAACTGGGGTCTTTATGACCTCAATTTAACCTATTAACCTACATATGGAGTTTGGTACACCTAGAGTAATTTCAGGGAAGGACCCACTCAAGTTTTGAAGCATTTTGATAGGGCATTAATGTCCACTCAATCATACTTCTCTTTTGATAATGGTTTTCCCCTCTAATACAATTGTTACCAAAATTTGATCTTTTTGACCACTCTCTTGTCTAGCTCAGAGTGACCTAGTATTTTATGAAACCCAAAGTCCACAAAATGTAATTTTTCATAAACACCTCTTCACTCAACATGGGCCCATAATATCACACATTAGGAGAGTTTGGGATTTAGATTCACGTCCTTCCCAAGAATATGGTTGGATTCTTTGGTGGGATGATGCCATCAGAAGGACCTCTCACTTTATATGAATATATGGCCACTAACTTGATAAAATTTGGAGACACTCCTACTCTACTACTTTCTTATAGCTAAGCCATGTGACTTTAGCCCTAGAAAAGGATCCCTTCAATGAGATCTTGTAGGTTAGATACAAGCAAGAGTACTCAGGGAATCTTCCCTATTTTCTGCATACAACCATCCAATACATTTACAAGCTTATCCAAATCCTTATATCGATCCATAGCCACCTAAAGCACATCTAGTTTAACATTTTTTGTATTCATACACATTATTATACAAAGCACATCAAGTGGGAGAACTACCTATGGCTTGATCCCTCTTCAGGGTATTAGTATGTAGGCAACATGCTCACACAAGTGGTGTGGATACACGTTTAGTAAATCTTGTACACACTAATCCCCCATTTTTCTCAAAGTTGGTCAAAGTATAAAGGAGTCTAGGGCTTGAAGAAAAAATATACTCTATAGGGAGTTACATGGACATTTAATAGTTAAAACTTCATAAGTAGGGTTAGACAGACATAGTGAACGAAACCCAAAAATCTCAGGTCTCTTGGACAATAGTGATAGAAGTGGAATACAATAGTGGTGCCACTAGTGTCATATTTTAATGCTCCTATCCAATCATAAAATGAAGGCCATGTCCTAAATTTTGATAGTGTCCCAGTCCTACACAGTGAATTCCAGACTCTATCTCAGTCATCTCAGATAGTTTCTAGTTAAATCTTATTTTCTATCCCTTATTACTATTTTTATAAATGTTAAAATCATAATAAAATTTATAAAAATTAGTGGCTTAATTATTGAATATTTATTTACTAATTTTACTACTCATATCCTTTAACTAAATTAGGAATAATACACTAATATTCCCGAAAATTGTTAAATCAATAATGATACTTGCACATCCTTTGAAAATTTGGTAAATAAAGTAAGTGAGTGTCTCAACCAACCCATGGAGATCAAGAAGCTAAAATAAATAATGACCAAGATGTTGAATGCCTTATCACATTAGGAAGGTGCCAAGAAGCAGATTGATTAGGTGAATTTAGGGTGGAGCTTGAGACCGATGCGTACTCTGGGATGGACTAATGGCATAGTGTGGGGTGATGTTGGACCCCAAATTTTATCTAAGTCATTTTTATAATAACTAATGCAGAAGATTCACAATGTAGAAGAGTCATGTCACATAATACCATGCAAAAGAGGACCAAATTAGAATAAATGTGCATAATAAATGGATAACTCAAGAATGAAGGACTTGGAACACTAGAAGAAGACTTGGGAAGTGCAAAGGAAGTAGGGCATGGTTAGGAAATGTTTCATAGGGATGAAAGAGATTAAGTCAAGCATGAATCTAGCACTATCTTATTATAAAATAGGCACTCAATGATGAATATCCAACATCAAAGAGAAAATATAGGGGTACAAAGGCCCATGTCCATAGGAAATCAATGTAACTGGCCACCATGAATCAAGTGTGTTGATGATCATTGGTGTGTCACTATTTGTGTGATTATGATTGTAACTACTTGGTCAAAGAAAACCAAGTATAAATACCCCAAGATAGAACTTTGAAAGGTTATTGGTTATTGTTATGTTGATGTGATTGATGATATTATTGTTAGTGTACTCATTTGGATAACATTGAGAGTTATAAAATTGATTTGCTCTATACACTTGATTATTTAATATTTGAATCACTTATTATTATGATGAATGGAATTCATGTTACTTAAATTTATTTATTTTTGACTATGGAGACAATGATGTTGATTATCTTATATGTTTTTTTTTAGTTAACTGAGTTTAGGTCCACAGTTACTATTTATATATATATTTGGTTAATCAATTAATAATTTGTACCTCTTTGAGTGCCCTTGTATGTTAGTAAAACTTCATGTAATAAAACCAAATGGAAATATTCATTTGATGCATGCTTCAGGTTAATGCATCATAGCTAATTCTTATATGAAATGCTAGTGTACCATCACATTGGGTTTTTAGTCACTACGATGTGTACCAAAGGAAAGTTATGCTTAAGGAGAGAAAATAATGCCAACATAATGCAATGAAATGTGTAACTAACATGAACTTCAATGTTTTAATGAATGCTCTAATGGTTAATTGAGGTCTCTTTAATGCTTGTATATTCCTATAAATAATAATGAATTATTTCTAAATTCTGGATGATTTTTAAATGTCTAAATGCATTAGGGTGTTTGTGTATCTATAAATCACATGAATTCAAATTAGAACACTATACACCTCCTTATAGTGATATTACTTGTATGTAGTTTGGATTTATGATATTATATGTCATTTTCGCTTTTTAAGTATGTTTCATGTCTCATAGGCTATGAATTCTAAACCAACCACATTTTTATAACCATCTCTCTCTCTCTCTCTCTCTCTCTCTCTCTCTCTCTCTCTCTCTCTCTCTCTCTCTCTCACACACACACACACACACACACACACACACACACACACACACACACACACACACACACACACACACACACACACAAAATGATGTAGCAAAAAAACACTATTCATGCAACACTATTCACTGATGATGTGGAAAACACTATTTTTGATTACATAGGTGTCATAAGTTTAATTTATTGTGTGGGGACAAGAAATAGTGGTCAAAATGCATATGGAGGTGGTCTACCTTGTCTAAATAAGATGATCTTCCTTTTTGACCTTGCACATGTGACTTGCCTTTCACTATTCATCAATCATGTTTCACATGTAAAGGTGGCACCAATTTTTGAAGATGTTTGTCTCTTGGTCATAATGACCCCAAGTGGAGCATTTGCTATGGGATTTCCTTATTTCTTGTCATGATTAATCCATGTGGGGCATGGATTTCGGTCTCTCTTTCATTATTCCTTGTAAAATCTATAAAATCATGTATTCCTTTGCTTATTTATCAAGATAGGTTAGGAATAAGTTGAATTTGGGAGAATAGGCTTGGTTTCAAGCCTTTGATGGGCCTCCTTGGCATTTTGGCCAAGTAAAAATAGAGTTTGATGGCATACATTGGTGGTATAGAATTTTGAAATGTAATGTGTTATTGATTTAATGAAGATTATGAGAATATTATGAGAGGAATTCATATGTGTTTATGTGTGTCATGAGTAATTTAGAGGATTACATGGATTTGTATGTGGTTGGAGGCCACATCAAGTGGTATTAGAACAAGTTCTGATTACTTGAGAGGAGAATGTTGAGTTGAGAGAGTGAATTATTTTGTATGTTTTTGTAGGTATGCAGATGAATATGGAGAAGAAGAGTGGAAGAATTTCACTAGATAAAAAATGGATAAAGAAGTTGAAGACTTGGGATATATTGTTGCAATTATTATTGAAGAGATTTGAAGAATGTGAAAGTGAAGAAGAAAAAGAGATGGTGTTGGAGATAATGAACTCCCTAAGATCAAAGGTGGTTTCATTGAAGAAGGAGATAGCCACATGGAAGAATCAAGAGTGAAAATAAGGATAATTATAGATGGAGGAGAAGAATATGAGTGATAAGAAGATGGTTGTCATTGAAGATAACAAGAATTTGTTATATGAGCATCCCATAGAAGGAGTCCTCATGAAGGAGGATGATTTTTTTTATTTTTGTTGAACCAGATGAAGGAGACCCATTATTTGAGGATGGGCACAAATTTGTAGATTTGGAGGTGAATGAACATTACAGCGATATAGAGTTTCAATATTATTTTAATGGATCTTTTGATGAAGAGGATGTGGTACAAGTGAGTGCACACATGGAGATCTTGGCAGATGTGCAATTAAATGCACATGTGGAGAGCTAATAGCATGAGGAGTATGCTAAAATTGAAGAAGAGGTGTATGTTTCTTGTGAAGAAACTTTGGATGAAGATGATGTGAAAATATGTGCACATGATTACATGGAGGATGAAGGAGATTGAATCCATGGAGTGTTTCAAGAATTCATCCATGAAGAGATGTATGTGGAAGAAGATTATAGCCTTGAAGAGTTGTAAGAGAATGAATATTGCAGCCATGTGGAGTTACAATTTTATTTTGTAGATGATTTGGAGGAACATTTTGTGCAATAAAGTGCACATGAGGATGAGGAGATGATAGATGATGTAATCATGAGAGAGAAGATGCAAGTGATGGTGGTTTATGATGTTGTCTAAGATGGTCCAATAGGTGGTTAAATGGTGGATAAAGAAAGCCAGTTGGGCTTTAGGTGGAGGTGAATGGTTAGTGGTGGGATAGAGCTCATGTGGGAAGATGAGATGCATGATAAGGCATCCTAGTGGAGGAAGATGGTATACGATGGTAGGATTTGGCCCACATCTAAATCTACTGTAATAATGATATGTTTATGGAGGAGGGGGATGATTTGTGGTCCCATAAGGACAATTTAGGAAAAACTAGTACGTAGATGCTGGAAGTGTAGAAAGGGAAGGAAAATTTTATGGGTGCACATGGTGTATCGAAAGAGGATTCCATGGTCATTACACTAGGTGACTGAAATGGTGTTTCTACCACTCACCCCCTCTATGTGATCATGAGATCACATTATTTACTTTGGATGTCTTATGTAAGAGCATCCAAGGGATTGGGCAATCTTGCATCACCCAAAAATAGAGTGGTGTAATTTTCTTTTTCTTTTTAAAGAATAAGTGGCAAGGATACAATAAGGACAACTCACAAGAGCTAATTTTTTTTTCAACTGGAGGAAAATGATGTTGTAGGAAAGCACTATTCATGCAACACTATTCAAATATTTACCAATTAGCTTTATTGTTGTCTAAACACCTATTATTGGATCAACACTTTTTATTGAATAGGCATTTATTATTGGCATGACACTTGTTATTGGTTAGGTAACTATTAAGAGTTTGGCATTTATTTTTGTCAACTAACTAAAACTTTATAACTAATAAGAATATGTTGTTGGTTAAGAAATATCTATGATTGATAAGGTGTATTTGTCTATTATTATTGTCATAGAACATTTTTTTATCACCTATTAAGGTGGCATAATATTTTTTACTTATTATGGTGGTAAGTTGGTATATTATTAGTGTTATCTAAATTTGGCCTACATACAAAGCTTTGTCTGGATCAGTGCAATATTCTAGAAGTCTTGGTGTTGAGTGAAAGGCTGAGAAGAGTTAATTTTAATTGAATTATCCAATGGTGAAATATGAATATCACATTCCACTTGTAATATTTTGAAACACTAAAAGCAAGTTTAAAGTGTAATTTGATGATTTTTTGAGAAGAAGGCCTAGAAGCAAATCCAAAATTTCAAGTTAAGGTCATCTCCTATAGATTCAAGGGTCAATGAAGATGCTTGTTTTTTAGTCAAAGATGCTTGTTTTTTAGTCATAATGACCCTAAGTGGAGCATGTGGTGTGGGATTTACTTGTTTCTTGTCATGATTAATCCATGTGGGAGATGGATTTTGGTCTCTTTTTCATTATTCCTTGTCAAATCTATAAAATCATGTATCCCTTTACTTATTAGTTAGGCTAGGTTGGGAATAAGTTGAATTTGGGAGAACAGGATTGGTTTGAGGCCTTTAAAGGGCCTCCTTGGCATGTTGGCTAAGTAAAGATAGAGTTTGATGGCATGCATTGGTGGCATGGCCTTTTGAAATGTAATGTGTTATTGATTTAATGAATATTATGATAATATTATGAGAGGAATTCATATGTGTTTATGTGTGCTATGACTAATTGAGAGGATTATATGGATTGGTGAATCCATCTATGTGGTTGGAGGCCACATCAATTGGTATCAGATCCACATCAAACACACACACAAACACATATGTTGATGTGTTTCTAATAAAAAAACTAATAACTATTGGTCCACATATCAACATCAAATGTTTGAAATACAAAAAAATTAGGATAAGGGTCACAAGAGGTAAGGGATAGAATGGCATAAATTTTCCTTTTCATTCCCATATAGTTAGCCTATAGACATATTTCGAGTGAAATTTCATATTCCAAATAAGGTGATAAAAATGCAATCAAACCTAGGTAGTGTGAAGATGACAACTAGAGGGTGTATACACATATTTTCACATATTAAAAGGTTTATATTATAGATTATTAGTGCATTAATCTCCTTAATATTTTTTTCATGCATAAACTAAGATTGAGGTGCACTAGCTCATGATACTTTGTGTTAGATTCACTTATGCATTATACTCTATAACATACTTGCATTAGAATATAACTCTATAACATACTACATCTCCATTAGCTCTGGTTATTTTTTATTAGATAGGGTAAATATATGGGTTAAGGGTTTCATGCCCATTGAAAAATAGTTTCCAAAAGATAGTCAATAATGATCAATATATAAAAAAACAAAATAGAGTACAAAGACTCAAGAAACTAGCAATGAGCACAATCCATGATCAAAACAATGCCAAAAAACTTTAAAAAAAATAGCAAATAACTAGAAACCAAGGAATTATTGATCCAAGTCCTCAGACTCTGAGTAGATCACCAATTTTCTAGTCCTAGTATCTTTATTTTTCTTCCCCTTTCTTTTGGTGCAATTACAAATACCCTACATGGGTTCTATGTCTTCCTTCTTCCTCTAAAGCCCCATAAATCTAGTTTCTTCCTTTCCCTGGCCAATATCTTGCATTTATTCTTTGCCTCTACTTTGGTTGTTTTTTTAATCATGTGGGGACTAAACCACATTATCTTCTTCCTCCTTTTAGTTTTCACCTTTCCCCATGGAAAGATCCCCAGGTGACAATAAAGGCTTTAGCTTGTCAAATTTGTCAGAAAGTTCTGAGCTCAAAAGCCTCTGAATAGCCACCTTCATTTTAAGTTTCTACAGGATTATTCTATTTCATCATTCATATTAAAGTTAAAAGATAAGAGACCCATGATAGAAATAATTTTAACTTAAATAGGTATACCCTTCTGGCTATCACCAGGATTGAAATCCGCAGAGGTGTTTTCTTCACCAATCCCTTCAGTCTTCCCCTCTTTAGGTTTTGAAAAATCCTCATTGGCCCTAAATCGAAATCCTCCTAGTCATTATGGATATGGATATACTCTGAGACTACTTTTCTCTAAATAGGTTCCCTACTTTTGATAATTATCAAAATAAGACCCTAATGTATTATGTCAGTCAAAGGGTTACTCTTGAAATTATTAACAAAAACTTCAAGGGACTTCATCAGGAAGAAGGGTATACTAATGGGATGGCCTTTGAAGTGATTAAGTAAGAGGAAATGATGGGAAAAAATAATAGTATGCTTTCCCTCAAGGGTTATATATTTCATGACCTATAAGCAGACATCAAACCATTTTCTTGGCAAGCCCACCTGGAGAAACCCTTTTTGATTGGAAGACTTAGGTTTTTTCTTCTCAAATATGTAGAAAATGCTAAAAAACTCCTATTTCCTTTTCTTATCTTTGAATGTTTTAACATCATTACAGTCCATACCTATGACTTCACCAATGATTTCCTCTGTTATTATGATTTTTAAACAGTGCATTATGACTTCCCTCTCCATCCATCCTCTTACAAAGCTACGAGAAATTGTCACATTGTGACCAACTAGCCTTTCCATGAAGTTATAAAGACCTCCCTTCACCATTTTTTTCCACACATAGGGATCTTATTTGACCTCTACATAGGAAATAGGTTTGACACTATCATGTTTTCCACCCATATTGAGATTTTTATCTTCTCTGCAATTTATATGACCAAAACAAGTAGCTATCAATTTTGAAAAACCCTTAATCGGCCTTCTCCTTATAATAATATCTATTAAAAACAAGTCTTTCTGCTTATGTTTAGCCTTGAGGTGTGAACATATCATTATTTTGATACACCTAATAATGCAACTATTCCCATGTTGTTTGGATTTTTCAATGATGATAATTATTAAATCACACATTGGAATGGGATTTTTTGTAATGAATGATTAGCATGACATCGTTGGAGAAGTCCACATCACCTTGCCAATAGCTGAGGGATCCATGACCCCTAAATTTTCCATCTTGTCAGTAGTCTTATTTCCTTCCCTATAGACATGACCAATATTCAAACCTTTAAATGATGTTAGAAGAGATTTGCTATCCTCCATTATGCTATTAATATTCCAAGAAGATTGGGAGGTGCCCTTTAGATATTTAATAATATTCAATGAATTTCCTTCCACCTATAGGTTTTCCAAGCCCATCTTAGCTGCAAGCTCAATCCCCCACCAAGTTTCCTTAGCTTTTACCAAATGGTTAGTTTGGATCCCTAAAGGGCTTACATTTGCTACCAAGAGATTTATGTTAGAATCCTAGATAACCAGAGATTTGGTATCCTCAATTATGCTAGTAATATTCTATGAAGATTGGGAGGTGCCCTTCAGATAGTTAATAATGTTCAATGAATTTCCTTCCACCTATAGGTTTTCCAAGCCCATCTTAGCTGCAAGCTCAATCCCCCATCAAGTTTCCTTAGCTTTTACTAAATGGTTAGTTTGGATCCCTAAAGGGTTTACATATGCTACCAAGAGATTTATGTTAGAATCCCAGATAACCCCCAACCCCCTGTAGGGCTAGGATTCCCTTTCACTGCTCTAACAAAGTTTAGCTTATGCCATGAAGATAGAGGGCATATCCACTTTATATTTGTTTTATCAATGGCCTGATTTTGAATTTGAGTAGGGATCACTAGATTCAGTGAAAGGAGGATCTAACAATAGTGAAGAAAAGGGGAGTCCCCAAAATAAGAAGCAAAATTTAACCAATTCTTTTTGATAGATGCCATTATCCTCTTGAAAGTAGTGAAGGGTTTGGGATTCAAATTTTCAAATATGGTTGAATTTATGGATTTCTAGATTCCCTAAAAAATATGAGGGTGAGCTAAGTCCCACCAAAATTTCAAGGGGGGGTAATCCCAAGGTGCCTTCTATTGGTAGATCAAATCTCATATGGATTATAGAAAAACCCAATAGGAATTAGAGAAATTGAAAAAAGAGTGAAAAATGGAAGTGATGAAGGGACAGAGAAGGAAGATATGTATAGAATATTCAACCTCCTTCTTCCAAATAACACACCTATTAGGCACCGAGAATCTCATTTTCATTAAGTTATCCACCATTAAGAATTTATTTTGGGTAACCAACCAATAGAAAATATTAATTTTGGGAGTCAAATTTTTTATCCACAAGGTATTCTAATTTTACTCTAAATATTCTTGGGCCCATAATGATTGATAGCCATATTTAACTAAAAAAAAACCACTAAGATTGGCCATCCATATAAGGTCATCATTTTTGGGAAACCTACTAATATGAATATTTTGAAACTAGTTGTTTAACTCTTGGAGTAAAAAGAGTTTCTTGATGGTTCAAATATTATTTATGTAGAATCTTCCACCTTTTAATACCTTCAACCTCCAGCTATTAATCACACACTTTTTGACCTATTTCCTCTTTGAAGTGACCCCTCAATCCTGTTGCATCTTGAGAGGATCCAACTGGGAATTGATTGATCCATATGTCTCTCTCTCTCCACAACCTCCTAGACCTAATAAAAACTATTTCCCAGACCCATAAAAACTATTGTGATATGAACTAACTAGTAAACCATGGATTACTTGATCCAATTACCATGTCGTTGCCAATAGTGTCGGCAAACAATTTCACCATGTCATGTTTTCTTAGCAGCATGTGTTGTCTTCAATTTTGATGATCAATCAATCATAGTCCATATGGAAAATTTCCTTTTTGATCATAATATTATCACTTATAAATTCGAGTGGGTGATAATCATCTTAAAATTGCATGCAATCAATTCTTTCTAAACATGTCCCTTATTATTCATGAGAGTTGCATCTGACTAGGCCAAAGGTTTAAATTTGGAACCATGTTCACTATATGATATGAGCACAACTCTGATAGATCTGGAATTGTATTCTCCATTAGATAGGTTTGGACTCTTGCTCTTTCTTTATATGTTTTGGTCATCGAGGCATTTGGTTATCTTCTTTCTCATAGAGAAGATTGAGGACTTATTAGGGGTATTTTTCTTCCTGATTGCTCCAATTAGATAATCAATGAGAATTTTGTGGATGATACCTTCCTCACTCTTGATGAGGAAGAAACTTCCTTCAAAGAGGTGTTTTAATGCCTTGATTTTTTTGTAGAGCCTCAGGGTCTATTTTTCAATGGGCCAAAACCGAATGTTATAGAGAAAGCATGATACCCTTTCCAGAGTAACTCCATCATTATCAGTGGAAAAGGATATAGAAAGGAGAAAAGTTTAAATTCCTTGATATTTTTATTTTGATTGTTCTCCTTCATATATGTGGTAGTATGTTATTGATAAAGTGGAAAAGAAAGTTTATTATTGGATTTAAAAACTTATCACTTTAGTGCGTAAGTATTAGGTTTGTACCAAAATAATTGTAGCCACTCATATTTAATACTCCTCTTGTTGAGCCCTCTCAAAATCCTCATATGAAAATTTAGCAAAGGTTCTTAAAGACTTTATTTTATCCAATGTTAATCAAACTAGAGGTTGTTAAAGTGTTTCTTGGGGCATCTGCTACCTCCTTATGACACATGAGGAATGGGCATCATTGATGTCTACAAAAAAAGTGTTTCCCTTTGTGCCAAATTAGTGGCATGTAGACTTAGAAAGTCCTTCTAAGGTACTACAAATTATAGGTGCCCCCTCTAGTAAAATTGTTGGAAAATTATTGGTTTATACTCTCTATTGATTATCACTATCCCTATAAGGATGGAAGGTTATTTATAGCCAAGAGAATTTGGAAAGCTCTTGAAACTATCAAGCCTTTTATAAAATGGATTGGAGATGGATATCACATTGGTATTTCCTTTAATGACCATAACATCTAATGGCCCCCTATATTGACCGTTGTTAGTCTTTTTTTACGTAAAGCTCTAAATTTTTTAAAAAAATTAATTCACACTATTAGAAATTTGACTTCCTCTTGAGATTAGATCCCGTGGCATTTTCTAAAATAAAAATATAAGTTACTTAATATGGACTTACCTTCAATTTTGTGTATCCAAGACTTGATGCTAGATGTCATGATGCATAATACGAGATTACAACCTCCACATGCTTTGTGAAAGGACTAAAAATGAAATTATGATATGTTGGGTGAATATTTTGTCATCAACTAACTGATGGAAAAATGGGGATATCAGCCACAGCATAAAGGAGATTTACACCACGAAGAGGGTGGCTTTACCAGATCTAGACGAGGTAAATCTCTCCTCTCATCAAGGGGAGGTTCCTTATTAGTATTTGCGTGCTATAAGTATGTATATAATTAAGCAAAAAATAACACATGGGGGTGGTATAACAGCATCTACTTCTCTTTTTTCAGAAGTAATGTACAAGGAACAAAAGAGGGAAAATCTTGGTCTTTAAGCTAACATCATTCCTCTTCTTTCAGGAATGATTATAAACAGAAAGCAAGAGATCACCTGTAGTAACAAAGTCCACAAGAACGCTCACGCAAGCACAAAGTCTTCTGTAGCTTCTCCACAGATTCGGAACAAGTATAACCGTAGAATAAAGTGAAGCACAAAGTCTTCACCTGAAACTACAAAAGATAAAAGAATCTCAAAGGTAAAAGTAGCACAAAGTCTATTTTCTACCCTCAAAAAGTGCCCTTAGATAATATCAACACATTCACTTTGCTTATTAAGACAGATAAACAAGAGGTTATCAGGAAAGAGTACATAAGAAACTATTTCCTAGATGACACAGATAACTTCAACACAAAGTCTGAAATCACTTGCTTCTCATTCATTTGACAAAATCTGATTTACAAATCTGAGCACAAAGTCTCAAAAGTTGCTTCAATTTCAGCAGAGTGTTTGCTCTCTATTTTTCCAAAATCCTTTTACAAATGAGGTCTCCACTATATATAGGGAGAAAAACCTCAAAAATAGAAAATAATAAAATATATAAAATATCTTGGTCAAAGATGACTCATCTTTGACTTTTAGATATTTTCTAAAATATTTACATGTAATTACATATTTATAAAATTGCATGTAAAAATGCCCCAAGACAATTACAAAGTGCATTTTGAATAAAGCACGAAAGAACAGCTTCAATTTCATGGTCTTCGACTTCTTCAGAGAAACTTCAGTGATCTGGAAGCACTTTTGTTGAAAAGACATCGATGAAGAGGGATCCTTAACAGAAACTGCAGCAGGAATCATGATTATGCAATCAGGAGAAGAAAGTAGCGATCTGGGAGAACTGCACATTTGCTGGTCGCGATCAGGGAAATGCGCTTGAAAGGGATGAGACGTGAGCAGGTCCGAAAGTGAAAAAAGGGGAGCGGGCATGGAAAATGAAAATTTTCCAAAGATAGCAAAAATGAGGGAAATGTATGCAATGGTGGGAAAATTCCCCACCTCTGCATAAAAATATGCAATGGTGGGGAAATTCCCCACCTCTGCATAAAAATATGCAATGGTGGGGAAATTCCCCACCTCTGCATAAAACTATGCAATGGTGGGGAAATTCCCCACCTCTGCATAAAAATATGCAATGGTGGGGAAATTCCCCACCTCTGCATAAAAATATGCAATGGTGGGGAAATTCCCCACCTCTGCATAAAAATATGCAATGGCGGGGAAATTCCCCACCTCTGCATAAAAATATGCAATGGCGGAGAAATTCCCCACCTCTGCATAAAAATATGCAATGGTGGGAAAATTTACCACCTTTGCAGGAAAATAGAAGGATAAAAAAACTAACCCTGAAAAAGCCAAAAATTGGTCTCCTACTCGCACCGGGACCGTAACAACTTTCACCCTTTTGGGAAAAATGTAAAGAAAAGACGTCACAAACTTAGAAACATGTTAGTTGAGCAGGCACGTGAATGAGAAAAACCTATCTCAAAAATGGGCTTAGAGAGACAAAAAATGAAACGAACAAGTTTCGTAGGGGTTGTTCTAAAAATAAGCGCAGCTGATTTTGGGAACAACAGCTGGCTCCTGTTGGGGAACTGCCTTCTATTGCAAAAAGTAATTGAAGGGAGTAGAATCCAAAATCTCCAGTGCCTTAGAAGCGTGCCATTGGGCCACAGAGTCAAGCTACTCAAAAAAAAAGGCTCCAAAAATGAAAACAAAACAAACAAAACACAGCAAAAAGACTATACAAATATACAGGTGAATTTATTTGGTACTTCAAGAATTGAAGTACTTTGAATGCTGCCCCTCAAGAGGCAGTGACAATGGTGTTCTATCCTGATAAACCAGCAAGAGGCCATTTTCTCCCTAGAATTGATGATGTGTGAATGAAAACCTCCACCAGAAAACCAACTTCCTGTGCCTTCCCTTTGGTTTTCTCCTCTTGCTCCATAGCAAGATCTGTCTTTTGACCCGAAAACCATGAATCTTTGTTTTCTTGGCGAAGAGTTCTTTTTTTTGATCATGATGTGTAGCAACATGGTCAACTACCATAATTGGTTGCTCTTTTGGTTCTATCCAGCATCTGATTTGATTGTCCTCATTTGACACCCGCCACTGATTGGCACTATCAGGCCCACTTGTCGTCATTTCAGTTGAACCAATTTTTTGGTTGGCATTCTCAAGGGCTTTAACAGGCTCTTCACAGACCTCTTCTGTGGTCAAAAAATAATTACCCTTGCCTGAGGACTCAAACAGAATCTGAGCCATAGGAGATGACGTTTGGGTGACCACGTACTTTGCCTCTCTCTCAGGAAGCAACCTTTGCATCACACCTTTCACAGGAATCTTTGCCTGGGATAAGTCCATGCTCAATTCTCCTCCGACATCCTTGCAAAAGTTTCATCCAAGTAGAATGCCATATGAAGCTGGGACATCAGCCACCAGTACTGTCATCTTGATCCTCTTGTCAGGGAATGCTGCAAATACAAATTGAGCATCTTTGATTTGCCCTAATAGTGGTACTTGTTTGTTCTCCATAGAGAAACATCTCCCAAAAGTTTTAGTCAATGTGAGACCAAGATATTTTGCCACTTTAGCAGGCATGATGTTGTCAGATGCACCAGAATCGATGACACAATTGCTCAACTTGCAACCATTTATTAACAGGGAAACATAGAAAGGTTCTATTTTCCCAGGAGCAACTGGAGGAGTCACGGCAAGATTATTTTGGGTGGATACATTATTTGGGGGATCATGAGTTACCCTCAAAATTTCTTGTCCTACAGGGATGGCTATACCTTTCACATATTCTGCCAACATGTCCAACTGTTCAGGATGGGCTTGTAGAAATTCAAATTCAGACATTTGAATTTTAGTCTTTTTGGCATGCTCAATTATGTCAAATGTCTGAATTAGACTAGGGACAGAGGATGGGAGTTCACTCTTTTGGTTTTTGGGATGGGGAGGGCTGGTTTGCGAAGTTGAAGTAGAGGATGCAGGGATGCTTGGGGTACGTACCTTTTCAATAGTCACCGGGTCCTTTGGTTGGAAGGGTAGAGTGGTTCCCCGCTTGGCAATTGAAACTACTGGCCGAGGTTGCTCCTCTGTCTTCTCTTTATCAGCTTGTCAGGCTGACTGTTTCTGGGACCGGGTGAATACGGCATATGATCCCTCAGTTGCATTCCCTTCACTTCTGGGTTCATCTTGATAATTTAGGTAGCCAATGACGGAGTCGCCAGCTAATTCTTCTTTTTGCTCTTCAAAGAGATTAGCATCATATTGTTGGTCCAACTCAGGTTGGAAAGGGGAAGCGCATTCTGTTTTCAGATATCCAACCACTGAGTTAGTTGGAGGGGCTTCAAGGGCGAGGTTCCTTTGTGGGGGAGGAAGACGATTTGGCTGCCCTTGATTCCTAGCAGCATTGCCTTGGTACACTTGATTCTAAAATGTCCTCCTTGGCATATCCTGATCAGGAGAAGTAGACATAACTTGGGCCATCTGTCTTCTGAGAGCTAGCATTTCATTTGCTAACTTTTGTATCATAGGATCTGTAGTATCTGTAGAAGAGCTTTTAGTAGATGAAGAGAATCTATTTTTACTTGGGTCTTTTCTGATCTTACCTGCCAGGATAAGATCATCCTCAATCTCAGTAGCCAAATTTTGAGCCAATGCTAGATCCATAGGGCCAGCTCACCTCAACAGAAAACTTACTTCAGGGAGCTGCGAGTTGATAAAAAAGCACTTGAGATTTTCCAGTGTAGGCTGAGCCACAGTTGGAATCCAGTTTCTCAACTTATTGAATTTAGCTATGAAATCCCTCATGGGTTCTTGGGATTCTTTTTTCATCTGTGTTAGCTGAGCTAACAAAGCATGTGCATCTTCAGCGGGTTTAAATCTAGCTTCAAATATGGACTTTAGTGTATTCCAGTCAGTCACTGACCCGGCCTGCAAGTGATAGAACCAATCTGCAGCAGTACCTTGCAAAGTCTCCACAAAAAGTCTTACTGCCACATCCTCAAATTCTACGCCAATTACACCACATGCTATGGAAAAAGCAGCAATATGCTCATCGGGATGAACCTTTCCATCTCCAAAGAACTTAGGAAAATTTTTCCTAGAACTACGAGGTAGTTCATGCAGAGGTGGGGTTAAATTAAGAGGACCAAAGGAATTGCCCCATGGGCCTTGGGCCATTATGATAAGAGGATGAAAAGGTGGGATAACAAACCTTGGTGGAGTGTTTATAGGTAGGCGGCGATTGACAGCGGGAAAAAGAGTTCTACCTTGTGTTGGTGACCTGACAACGCTGGAAGGAAAACTCTTGGACCGTTGAAGAGAAGCTGATGGAGGAAACAGATCAAAATTACTCTGTTGTGCTAATTCAAACACAGGGTCGACAACACCCTTAGATCTCTGACTTCTGGTATAGCGTGGGGTTGCCAGATTTTTAAAACAAAAATGGGACTGAAACTACTTCAAGTTGAAGCTTGAGGCTCCAAGATTTGCGTTCTTCCCAGCAGCTCTGGTTTTGCAGACCAGATAATATAATAGAGGCAACTGGTAAAGCTAAAATGATAATGGGTAAGACATGAAATGGAGTCGCCAGATTACGTAATGGAGAAGGGTAAGGACTGCTTCAATCTGAAACTTGAGGTTTCAGACTGCACATCTGAGTCCCCAGCGGAGTCGCCAAAAACTGTTGGGTGAATATTTTGTCATCAACTAACTGATGGCAAAATGGGGATATCAGCCACAGCATAAAGGAGATTTACACCACGAAGAGGGTGGCTTTACCAGATCTAGACGAGGTAAATCTCTCCTCTCATCAAGGGGAGGTTCCCTATTAGTATTTGCGTGCTATAAGTATGTATATAATTAAGCAGAAAATAACACATGGGGGTGGTATAACAGCATCTACTTCTCTTTTTTCAGAAGTAATGTACAAGGAACAAAAGAGGGAAAATCTTGGTCTTTAAGCTAACAGCATTCCTCTTCTTTCAGGAATGATTTTAAACAGAAAGCAAGAGATCACCTGTAGTAACAAAGTCCACAAGAACGTTCACGCAAGCACAAAGTCTTCCGTAGCTTCTCCACAGATTCGGAACAAGTATAACCATAGAATAAAGTGAAGCACAAAGTCTTCACCTGAAACTACAAAAGATAAAAGAATCTCAAAGGTAAAAGTAGCACAAAGTCTATTTTCTACCCTCAAAAAGTGCCCTTAGATAATATCAACACATTCACTTTGCTTATTAAGACAGATAAACAAGAGGTTATCAGGAAAGAGTACATAAGAAACTATTTCCTAGATGACACAGATAACTTCAACACAAAGTCTGAAATCACTTGCTTCTCATTCATTTGACAAAATCTGATTTACAAATCTGAGCACAAAGTCTCAAAAGTTGCTTCAATTTCAGCAGAGTGTTTGCTCTCTATTTTTCCAAAATCCTTTTACAAATGAGGTCTCCACTATATATAGGGAGAAAAACCTCAAAAATAGAAAATAATAAAATATATAAAATATCTTGGTCAAAGATGACTCATCTTTGACTTTTAGATATTTTCTAAAATATTTACATGTAATTACATATTTACAAAATTGCATGTAAAAATGCCCCAAGACAATTACAAAGTGCATTTTGAATAAAGCACGAAAGAACAGCTTCAATTTCATGGTCTTCGACTTCTTCAGAGAAACTTCAGTGATCTGGAAGCACTTTTGTTGAAAAGACATCGATGAAGAGGGATCCTTAACAGAAACTACAACAGGAATCATGATTATGCAATCAGGAGAAGAAAGTAGCGATCTGGGAGAACTGCACATTTGCTGGTCGCGATCAGGGAAATGCGCTTGAAAGGGATGAGACGTGAGCAGGTCCAAAAGTGAAAAAAGGGGAGCGGGCATGGAAAATGAAAATTTTCCAAAGATAGCAAAAATGAGGGAAATGTATGCAATGGTGGGAAAATTCCCCACCTCTGCATAAAAATATGCAATGGTGGGGAAATTCCCCACCTCTGCATAAAAATATGCAATGGTGGGGAAATTCCCCACCTCTGCATAAAAATATGCAATGGTGGGGAAATTCCCCACCTCTGCATAAAAATATGCAATGGCGGGGAAATTCCCCAACTCTGCATAAAAATATGCAATGGCTGGGAAATTCCCCACCTCTGCATAAAAATATGCAATGGCTGGGAAATTCCCCACCTCTGCATAAAAATATGCAATGGCTGGGAAATTCCCCACCTCTGCATAAAAATATGCAATGGCGGGGAAATTCCCCACCTCTGCATAAAAATATAAGGATAAAAAAACTAACTCTGAAAAAGCCAAAAATTGGTCTCCTACTCGCACCGGGACTGTAACAACTTTCACCCTTTTGGGAAAAACGTAAAGAAAATATGTCACAAACTTAGAAACATGTTAGTTGAGCAGGCACGCGAATGAGAAAAACCTATCTCAAAAATGGGCTTAGAGAGACAAAAAATGAAACGAACAAGTTTCGTAGGGGTTGTTCTAAAAATAAGCGCAGCTGATTTTGGGAACAACAAGCCTTTTATAAAATGGATTGGAGATGGATATCACATTGGTATTTCCTTTAATGACCATAACATCTAATGGCCCCCTATATTGACCGTTGTTATTCTTTTTTTAGGTAAAGCTCTAAAAAATTTTAAAAAATTAATTCACACTATTAGAAATTTGACTTCCTCTTGAGATTAGATCCTGTGGCATTTTCTAAAATAAAAATATAAGTTACTTAATATGGACTTACCTTCAATTTTGTGTATCCAAGACTTGATGCTAGATGTCATGATGCATAATACGAGATTACAACCTCCACATGCTTTGTGAAAGGACTAAAAATGAAATTATGATACTTAGTTTATAAATTACTGTCTTGGTCTCATTTATCAAATCATGATCCCATTATTTTTTTTTATGGATAAACTAAATAGGCATTAGAATTTAAGGTCTTTACCTAAGACTTGGATCTCTATATGTAAAAGAATATGGAATGCCAAATTTGAGCCCAATATCATACATTTTCTTTCGTGTCTAGTATGTCAAAACCTTCCTTTTGGGGAGTGTCTCTTTCATATTGTAATTGATTAACCTAGATGTCTAACCTACTCTAGAATTAAGTCCTTGAATCATGTCTTTTAGATGTATACAAGATCTCAATTTATCTAGTAATGGATCCATAACCTTTTCCAACCTTTCCACCTAGATGTTTTTTCTAGGTGCATAATATTTTTTGGCAAAAGAACTCAATATTCGTCATACATTAATTTCATATAAAGCTTCTACATAGCTATAATTTTATCTTAGATATGGAATTCTATAAAATTTAGCTATTGTTAATAGTGAATAAACATATTTGTAATTTTTTGTTAATCATAAGGTGGTTTTTCTCTCTTTAGCTCTTATGCATGTCCAAGCTAAGGCTAAGAAGGTGGCACTCTAGATTAAATTCTTGAAAGCCCTGCTCAAACACTAGGTGAGTGCTCCTTATATGTTATGAAACACATCCTCCTAGACCAACCACCCCATGACTCTTCTCCTTCAACATCTAGGTAAGATCATCAAAAAAATTTGAAGGAATAATGGGAGGTTGTTCAAGATTTAACTAATCTCCTCTCGTCTCAACCTTCATATGTATTTTTCTTCGTTGTTTTTTTGTTATAATTTAATTATTTTGTAGTTGTTTGTTTTTGCTACCCTATATCAGTCTTCTTTCTTCATAGGTTTTTACCAAACTTTGTTTTGATCATGTTGGAATTCTCTTAATTTTGTTTTGTTTTATTTTTAATTCTATTTTGTTGCAGGGTTTGGACCCTTTCAAAACCCCACTTTTATCCAATAATTTAAAACTTGTACATGTAATATGTGTAAAAATGTACAAATTTGATCTGTACATTTAATTTGTACGAATTTGACCTGTACATCTAATCTGTCTAAAAATAGAGTTTTAAACCAAAAATGCTAAAGGTACATGTCTTAATAATACTGCATGCTTTGAAACATAAATTTGAGAGTACAAAATTTGAAGTGATGGGACTTAGCATCAAGAGAACTTTAACATCCTTCATGGTGAGCTGAACACTCTCAGGATCATCTTCATCAGCACCTCTTTTCGCCAGATATAGCAAAGATTGCAGAAAAACATTCCTCCTAATTTTACCCTCCACCCTCTCCTCAATAATACCATCAAACAGCCTATCAAATCTCACAAAAACCTTGTGCATCCTCTTATAAAGTCCCTGCACATCCAGTCTTTCATGAATGGAAACAGATCTGAAACATTGGGCACACCCAAAATATAATGAGAGCCTTAAATTCCACCCCCTTTCACCAGTCTCAGTGTTTGTACTCCACATCATATTTGTAATGAGATTAAGCGAAGTAACAAAATAGGCATTTCCCCGTCAACTAGACATTTGATGACGGATTAACACATTTTCCACCAAATCACAATTTATCTTTACAATCTTCTATCTAAACCCAATAGTAGAACGCAACCGTCACATTGCTTCCTTACTTGCATGAGTAGTTTCGATGTTCTTAGCTTTCAAGGGTAGATATCTCAACACTAACATGTCATTTGCTTATTTAGCGTACAACTCCATCAAACAAGTTGAATACATATGCATTAGAGTAGACCTATGATAATCAATATTGTCAGGATCTTTCTCCTCAATTAGAGCACATATGATTACCTCTTGTATTATCAACTAAACACGGAATTTAACCAGAATGAATAAGTAACTATAAATATGAAACAACACAGGATATGAGAGACAATACACAGTTGTATTAATAATCACTCAAAAGAAAATACAATAAAGAAAATGCCACTTCTTCTTCCACCTCAAAGGCTTACCACACCTCAAGGACTTCTTCCCTTTCTCTCTTGGTCCCAACACACAACTCAAATACAGAATTATTGTTCACCTCCACTAGTCAGAAACAATGCTGCCAGTACACCAAGTACACAACCGTACTCCAAGTAGATCTCCTGCTCTATGCTGCCACCTGAAAATCACCAGACCTTACTCACCATTGTAGATCTCCAAATGTGGTCCTATACACCTGCTGACCAAGATCATACATACATGAAGAACCCTTCTGATTCTCCAAACTAGCACCCACACTTGGTACTGTGGCACTAGGAGGAACACACCATTGCTCTCTTCTCTCTGAAGGAGCTTATTTTTCTCTCTTACTCTCTAGCACCCTTTTACAATACAGCCCATGAGTCTATTATATAGATCTCATGCATATAATAATTAGACTTTCTTAATTATAATAATTAGACACGCAACTCAAGACTATAATTAGTCTTTACATGCAAACTCTCAGTTTAACGAAATAACTGTCCGTGCAACGAACAGTTCTGGAACCACCACAGGCGACTGACATCAGTCCCTGTCTACCTGGAGGTGATCGACATTGGCCGACCTCCTGTCGATGCTGGTTGTCTTCAGCTCACACTTGCTGATGTCGGTTTCTTTTTGTACTACAATCTACCGACGTCGGTCTATCTGAAACTCAGCAACCTCCTCCATGTTTGCAATAATTGAAGCTTTTAGCTCCACAACCTAATAATCTCCCACTTGGAGAAGAATAGCTGTAATTGTACCTGTACCTGTACACCATCTAATTCATTTCTTGGCTTGTATCCCTCTTCAAGCTCCTCCTTGAAGACCAACCACCACAACACCTGTGGTGCACCTCCTGTCATCCGAGTACCCTGCCACATCTGAACCTACAAACCCATGTAGTGAAGTCCTAACCCTGCATAGCATGAATCCCTGTTGCTGATCCCTCTCAGATACCTGAGAATCCACCTTCCCTGAATTAGCTCCAAACTCTCTGAAAACTCTCACTGCTTGGGAAAACTCAGGTCTACACCAGACCTTATGTGATTTTGAACCTTGTTCTAAGCTCAGCTTGAACTATCCAGCCCTTGGTGTGCTTTCCGATTTTGCATCCTGTATATTGAACCCCGCCAACACCGTCTTCACATCAGCTCCCACTAGAGACCAAAAAATATCCATGTCTCTTATGCCAAAGAATTTTGCTGCTCCAAATTCCTCATGACATGCCACTGAACTAACCTTACCTTTAGCTCAACAAAACCTTGTATGTACGAACCTGCTAGCAAATCACCCACATACAGTAACTGGATAATGTCACGACTCATCATCTACTTGGTAAGACAAACACAATGGTTACACTAACATTAACTGAAGCCCTCCTTTGTCATCCACCTATCAAACCTGTACCACTGTCCTGCAGCTTCCTCAAGACCTTATACCCTGGCCTTCCATCTCACGTATCCATCCACTCTCTTCTTTAACTTGGGAATCCATCTGTCTTTCAATGCTTTCTTCTAGCTGACAACTCCACCAACAAACTCTTGTTTGGTTCTTCTCCAAGGACTCACACTCCTCATCCATGTCAAGCTCCCACTATTTTTGGATTTTACTTGCATTGCCTCTTCACATCTTCCTGGTTCTTGACCATCAGTAAGCAACTAGTAAGAAGGTGAACAACGAATATAAGGTCCACTTACCCTTTCAATCCTCCATATGGGTGTTTGAGACTCCTTGATAGCTTGCTGTCCACCTAACATTCGTTCCAGTGATCGATCTCGACCATCTCCCAATCTGCACCCGACTGATGTCGGTTCCCTGTGACTGACCTTGTCTGCCGACATTGGTTTCCTAACTGATGCTGGTGTACCTATTGTTGACATCGGTTGCTATGTGACTGACATCAGTTCCTTCTACCTGACACCACTGACTCTGTTGATCTACACATGACCGACATCGGTGACCGTCTGTTCGATGTCGGTTCCTCCTGACCGACGCCGGTACCTGTGTTCGCCTATGAGTGATGACTTTTTACCCGTGAGCTCCTTTTGGATCAAAAACCTGTTCAAATTAACACAGCCCTACTTAGAATAATTCAGTCCCCTCAGCTGATCTCTGTCCGTCATCTCCTCCATGAACACCAAGGCTTTCCAGTTCTTAAGTTTGTCAAAGATATCTATCTTTCACTTAAGAACATGCATTCCCCTCCTACATATGTGACCAAGCCTACAAAGCCACATCTCTGCAACAGAAGGTGAATCAGTAATATAAGTAGATAGATAAAGGATACTTGCTTTCTTACCACTGTCTAATTCAAGTGCATCCGCTGTGAGAGTTACTGTGCATCTCCCATCACCCAACTTTCTTGAAGAAATTAGACTCATCTCCAAGACTAGAACCTACATGACCTTCTTCAACACCTGTGTGTTACCCGTCTGCAATTTTAGCTTCACTTCCCCTTTGCCAATCATTTGACAAGGCTCACCAGCTCCTAAATAAATCTCTCCAAAGTCTCCAAAGACATACCCATGAAAAGATGCTCTATTTTAGGCTGCATGGAAAGAGGCAAAAGAATCTATAAACCAAGATTCTACTTTATCCAGAGCAACCTATGTAACAACACCTGCAACATCTGCTTTTACACGTTGATCTTCTACCGACCAACAATCTCCTTTTCCCTGCTCTTTCTTTCCATCAATTAGACCATTCGTGCTATTCAGTTTCTCCATTCGTAGCTTACTTTCTTCTGCCATTGCTATACTCCCACTCAATCTAAAACCCCTAAGAGTGACCTGTAATCAACAAACACTAACCAAATCTAAACCACCTGTTAGTCAACCCAACCAAAAGCTCTGATACCAACTGTCAGGATCTTGCTCCTCAATTAGAGCACATATGATTACCTCTTGTATTAACAACTAAACACAGAATTTAACCAGAATGAATAAGTAACTAGAAATATGAAACAACACAGGAGATGAGAGACAATACACAGTTGTATTAATAATCACTCAGAAGAAAATACAATAAAGAAGATGCCACTTCTTATTTCACCTCAAAGGCTTGCCACACCTCAAGTACTTCTTCCCTCTCTCTCTCGATCCCAACACACAACTCAAATACAAAATTGTTGTTCACCTCCACCAGTAAAAAACAACACTGTCAGTACACGAAGTACACAACTGTACTCCAAGTAGATCTCCTACTCTCTGCTGCCACCTGCAAATCACCAGACCTTACTCACCATTGTAGATCTCCAAACGTGGTCCTGCACACCTGCTGACCAAGATCATACATACACGAAGAACCCTTCTGATTCTCCAAACTAGCAGCCACACTTGGTACTATGGCACTAGGAGGAACACACCATTGCTCTCTTCTCTCTGAAGGAGCTTATTTTGCTCTCTTACTCTCTAGCACCCTTTTAGAATATATCCCATGAGTCTATTATATAGATCTCATGCATATAATAATTAGACTTTCTTAATTACAATAATTAGACACGCAACTCAAGACTATAATTAGCCTTTACATGCAAACTCTCAGTTCAACAAACTAACATTTCGTGTAATGAATAGTACTAGAACCGCCACAGGCGACTGACGTCGGTCCCTGTCTGCCTGGAGGTGACCGACGTCGGCTGACCTCCTACCGATGCTGATTATCTTCAGCTCACACCTGCCGATGTCAGTTTCATTCTACACTGTAATGTGCTGACGTCGGTCTCTCTAGAACTCAACAACCTCCTCCATGTTTGCAACAGTTTAAGCTTTTAGCTCCACAACCTAACAAATATCTCTAGCCCAATCAAAATCAACAAATCCATGTAGACCCAATTATTTACTTTCATTAGGTGGCCCCTAAGAGAAAATTACATAGTTAGATGTTTTACACAAATACTTGAAGATCCTCTTCACCGTCGTCAAATGCTCTTTTCTTAAATGGGACATGAATCTGTTGACTACTCCCACTACTTGTATAATTTCAAGTTTCATATAGACCCTTAAGTATATTAAACTTCCTATAACTTAGGAATCCGATGAGCACATAAATATCATTAGTTCCTTGTTAGTGGATCTCAAGAAAATTCAAGTATAACAATGCAATGAAACTAAACCACTCTTGTTTAAGAACTAGGAAGAACATAACATAATGGACAAGACCATAAAATAGAGACAAAAAACATACAAGAATTTTAGCTCCCTTATCGAAATTAATGTCCTCTTATTGGCATAGTAGATGTTCGTGTTCGGTTTATGGCATTAGAGACTTTTGTCAATGCTTTTCCATGTTGGTAGCACTTTTCCAATGGCCACTTGTGGCTTTACTTTGATTGGCTTGGCTTGGTGTGAAGCTTGGTATCAAATGGGCATTATAACATTACTTTGATGACTTATTTAAGGTATTCATGTAGAATAATCTTACACATAAAATCTTGTTTGGGTAGAGTGAGGGCACGTGTATTTATAAGTCTTAAAATTAGATCTAACCCTAGGATGGTTAGGTTTAATTTTAACCTTAGTTGAATCTAAAATAACCTAGGTTGATTTAGGTTAACCCTGGGTTAGGTCAAAATAATTATAAAGGCTTGAGAACTCATTTTAGATATTTATAAGACATGACTACTCCTAGAAGATATTTATGAGGTTGTGACTCAATTTTGTTGAATTTTAGGAATTAATAAAATATTTTATTTTCTACCTTGACCTTGGTCTCATGTTTATTGAAAAAATCATTTTTTAGAAAATTTAATTCTCTAATTCAACTTGGAATTTTTACTTAAGCAAGTTAACTGAAATTTATTTTTTAACTAATTGTTGACGCATTGGATTGCACCCGGGGCAGGAGGCCGAGCTCCTGCCTTTCCACACGCAAAAATGTAAACTCCTCTCTCGCCTATGGGACTAGCGAAGTTGCAAGGGAGAGTCTCTAGATAAGGGCTAGCTCACTCTGATGTATCCTTTAGACCCTGGCTTCTCCAGTTTGCATTTAAAAGGGGTCAAACTGCAATCTGTTTGCAGAAAAGAGGTGCAACTTGTGCTTCCACATTAATGTTTGAATTCCAAAGTCAAATTTAGTGATTATATAGTATGGTTCCAGTGGGCCTCTTCTAGAAGAATGACATCAGTAACAGTGACTTCCTCTTTTCGATGTTTTCAGCGCACATGGGCTAGCTCATCAAAGGGTGCCAAAACTCTTTTCAAAAGAGGTGCCAAGTTCTCTTCCTCTCTCTATATATTGTAAAAATTCTCATTTTAAGGATTGATTCTCTCAGCCTTAAGGCAAAACTCTGCACAAAAATCTCTCGGGCTTGTAAGGCAGAATGTTGCTAGATTTTACCTTGAATCAGAACTTAGCTTTTTTACCTCTATTTGGACTTGCACTTTAAAGTATATGTCAGTTTTTTTCTTTTTTGTTAAGTCATTGTCTTTCATGCTTTTAACAGGCTGATCATAGTCTGTATAGTGCATTGTGAAGTCTCCTTTCTGCAGGTCTGCCAGAAGTGTCTATAGGGGAATGTAGGTGCCTGTGAAATGGCTGTCATAAGTGTGTCTGAGGATGCCTCTCATGGTTTCTTCCTCCCTGTATTTCCAAAAACCCCTAATTGACTATTGCAAAAGAGCTTCCCACTTCAGATGAAGTGTATGGGTGCTTCTTTTTGGTGAAAAGTGTATATCAGGCTGGGTGGGTCACATTTTCTAGTGTATCACCTTTTCCTTTTTTAGGCTTAGGTTCTGTTTTCAGCATCTCTCTCTCCCTTTTCATCCCCTCCTTTTTCATTTAATTTGTTAGCAGTAGGAGAATCTAGGACCTAAAGGATACATCAGAGGGAGCTAGCCCTTATCTAAATACTCTCCCCTCCAGCTTCACTGGTCCCACAGGCGAGAGGGGAGTTTCCTTTGTTGTGTGTAGAAAGGTAGGAGGTCAGCCTCCTGCCCCAGGTGCAATCCACTGCATCAACAATTTTTGGCACGCCTGGTGGGACCAACTAGGAGAAGTTGTGTCCAAAGAGTTGAAGAATTTTTAGTGTGTTCTTCAACCAACCAGCCTTTAGAGGCTTTTGCATCAACACCAATGGTGACTTTGAGTTAAATCAACTGGTTAAGCAGTTTTGGTACCATACCATCAAGAAATAGTATTCTGATATGTATAATCCAATCGTTCAGAGCCATGGACCCTATTTTCCTTGGCCAACATGGCTATGATCATCACCAACCTTATGTTGATCCTTATCAGGTCTAATATGACTAGTCCCAGCCCTATCATGAGCTATATCAGGCTTATGCCCAGTCTTCTCATTGCGTCACTTCTCCCACTCAACCCAGTCTCTTTGCCAATCAATCCGTTTCTACCTTCAAATGAGCACTGCTGGGATATGAAAAGTATGTAATAGATATTGACACCAGAAGGGGATGTGGCCAACAAATTCTTGATCATGTCATCTATCAAGTGAGAAATGCACTAGATCAGGTTAAGAGTGAATGGGCTCCTATTGAAAGAGCCAACTAGCAAAGGCTTAAGAGTGAGATGTTGGATGTGAGTGGTATGATTGCATCTTTGGAAGAGAAGCTGAGTGTTCATGAGAGGCAGCCTTACCAAGTCTATCAACCTGCATACTCACTGCCCCAAGTATCATATCGATCATTTACAGCCCCTGCTTATGAGCCAAGTCAAGCCTGTCAAAGTCCTCTCCCTAATCATGTTGAGGAGATATCCAAAACAGTAAATCTTGTGTTTCAGGCTAATCTTGATAGACAGATCGAATTGGAAAATCTTTAGATGTAGCAGTCCATTTTGGTAGCAAGGGAAGTGGAATCTAAACCCTCAATACCCTCTCACATTGTGGCCCCATCACCCCAAAAGGAGATGCCCAGTATGAATATATTGAGCTGGAATAAAGTGGTTGAGTCATGGAATAGAAAGGAGGAGAAAGACATTGTCCAAGAGTGTGAGGTACAAAATGAGGTTAGTCCTTTTCAAGTCCCTCCCACCCTTCCTCAGGAAGCTTCTTGCATTTCATGGAAACCCTCATGCACTCCCTATCTCTGTAATGATTCCTATGAGCTCTAAGAGGTACAAAATGAGGATAATCTAGCTAAATGAGTTGAGGAATGGGAGGTTAAGATGAGACTGCTTAGAGAAAGAGAGATGGAGCTTTTAGACCCTGTAGAGGAACTGATGCCAAAAGACAACCCTTCCACCAATCCACCAGCTAATTTCAATATTGATGAAGTGTTGGTAAAGTGGAGGGATGAAAATCAAGAAATTTTGGCCCAAGGTCTGCCCCATCCCATTTTGGAGAAAACTCTCTCTTGTGTGCCAAATCTTTTCTATCAAATGGCACTTGCTCATTCTGACTCATCTGATGCATCAATCGATCCTGCCTTTAATCTTGTACGCCTAGCTTTTTAGCGCACCTCTTTTCAGACAGATCTCTTTGTACATGAGCAGACCCTCCCAAATCTTCTCCAACCTCCTCAAGTCTTTCAACATGATCTCCAAATTCCAAGCTGGAAGAAGGAATATCATGAACCAACTCAGGACCTTGAAGAGGATAATGTTGCTTCCTGTTCATAGGAGCAAGATTCCAATCCCAAGATCATGAGTTGGAAGCAAAACGTGGAATCATGGAATGGAAAGGAAGAGGAGGAGAAAGTTTTTGTTCAAAACCTTGAAGAAGATGAGGCTGCTCCTACTCCTGATAATGATTGTGACCTCTAGGAAAGGCTTTTCCAGGAAGATATAGATAGGCAGATTACAGAGTTGGAGTCTAAAGCAAGTTTCCTTAGTGAACATGTGATGGATGTTTTAGACCAAATAATAGTTTCCATGTCTAAATACACTCCATCCACACACCTCTAAGAGAGCTATCAGGCCATGCCTGATATAGATTATGCTCAGTTTATGACTGATCAGGGAGACTTCATGAGTACGGATGAGGAGGAGATCACCTTAGATGTCATGGAGGAGCATGGAAAATCTCTTGTTCATGTTTTGAATGATTTGTTTGAGGTCATTGGGGTAGGCTGCTCTATTCTTCAAGGAGGCTATGAGCTAGATAAGAGTGGAGAAGGCAACATTGGGACTCAAATACGTATGTAAAGGGGCTGCAGGCTTTCATATTTATCCTTTCAAGAGGTTGGTGAATCTGAAGATACTTTCTTCAAAATCATCAAGGAAGATGGTCATACCATGGAACTCGAGCATGAGGCAAAAGAGAATAAGCCAGTCAATGATGCATATTAGGGGGCTTATGGTGACGAGCCAACAATGATTGATTTCTTGATGAGACACACCAGCATGAAGAACCAATAGGAGGCAAGCTTCCAAGAACAAACAGAGTACATATATGTTGGAAGCATGTTTGAATCTGATCCACTCGGATACAAGCCAACCCAGGTGGCAGGCAAGAGGAGTGGGTCACCGAGTCTCCACTTCATTCAACCACTTGTCTAGCACCATAAGTTTCCTAGCCAGGGAGGAGACTTAAGAAGTTTTCCCTTTGATCCAGGAGGGAAGCAGATGTACCTGGTTAGTTGTATATTGTAGTTATTTTTAGTTTCTTTTCCTACTTTCCCTAAGTCCAGTTTGAACAAGTAGTGTTTTTAGTCTTGTGTGTGCTTTCCTTTGTGGCTAGGGTAAAAGGCTTCATGTTTGATTCGTGGATCTTTTGGGTCCATTGCTAACTTTATTCAAAGCTGCATTCTGACTCTGTGCCCAATGCACTACAAGGCAACTGGTCTCTAAGCATAGTAGGCATGCTTCCCTTGGGAGTCGCCAATTTGTTGACCATTTTTTTCCCAACAGGCCAAAAATCAGTCCCCTTCTGTCCCTATTATTCTAGGCCATTTCATTTTTTGATTTTGCACAAGTCTAGGAATTTCTACGGACTCTGCAGGCCTATTTTTATAGAATCTGCAGGTCTATTTCTATAGACTTCACAGGGACTTCTACAAACTTTGCAGGGTTAGTCTTTTGGCACATGAAGAATCAATTTTAGAGAGTGCTAGGTTTTACAAGGCTTCTTCGGGCTCTTGTCTAAAGAAAATCACAAGGAAGGTTGGCATTTTTGAACCATTGAACCATTGCCTTGGTTCAATGCCTTGGTTCAACGCCTTAGGTTCATCGGCCTTGGTTTAATTTAGTTAGTTCAATCAGCCTTGGTTTAATTCAGCGGGTTCATCGCTTGGTTCAATCGGTGGGTTCATCGCTCAAGTTCAATGCCTTGGTTCAATCGGCTTAGTTCAATCAATTAGTTCATCGGCAAGTTCATCGATTTTATTTAGTACATTGATTCAACGTGTTGGTTCAATGCCTTGGTTCAATCGCTTTGGTTTAAATAGATGGTTCAATCACTTGGTTCATTAGATGGTTCAACGAGCTTGGTTTAATGCTTAGTTTAAAGGCTCAGTGCACAGTGTTCAACCGGTTCAATGGATTGGTTCAACGGTTGGTTCAAGCGGGAAAGGTTCAAAGGCTTGGTTCAACAAAGGCTCTGTGTGCAGTGTTAAACCATTGAACTGTTGAACCGTTGAAGTATTTTTGGTTCAATGGGTCGATTCAACAGCTTGGTTCAAAGGAGCATCCCACAGCGAAGGGCAGGTGCCTTTGCGGAGGGCAGTTCTGGGTCTAAAAGCCCTTGCAGAGGGCAGGGAGCGTTTCAAAGGTAGCCGAAGGAGTTAAAAAGCACGCAAAAAATGTTAAGGATGAATTCTTTCAAACTTTTTGTTTGAAGGAATTCGGAGAAGGCCGTGAGCAAGAAGCCCGAAGGAAAAGAACTTTAGGTGAAAGGATTCAAAGACCAGGACAATTCTTGCTTTTTTTTGTTCACAGGAAAAGCCTGAAGTAAAAAACCCATAGAAAAGGCCTACAGAAAAGACCCGACGGATTTTGCCAAGGACGGTGACATCCTGAAAGATGTCAATTTTAAGGAGACGGACTAGCCGTTGGGTATTCAATTTCAAGGTGACGGTTGTGCGAACGTCAATTTTAAGGTAGTGAAATAGCCATTTGTTTTTGAATTGCCTGAGTGCCAACCATGAAGAGAGCCCAAGGAATGCAGCGACATATGAGATTATCACCCCTGAGGGCTGAAAGAGCACAAGGTGATAGAGAAAGAAGAAGACAAGGTGCAAAAAAAGATAAAGTAGTCCAGGTGGCAAAGGGAAGGTGATTTATTGCCTGATGATCACCAAACGATGCAAATAGTGAACGACGTGGCCCATCTTCTCTAGCTTGCATTTAAAAGGGGACAAACCGCAATCTGTTTGAAAAAAAGAGGTGCAACCTGTGCTTCCACATTAATTTTTGAATGCCAAAGTCAAATTCGATGATTATACAGTATGGTTCCAACGGGCCTCTTTTAGAAAAATGACATCAGTAACAGTGACTTCCTCTTTCTAATGTTTTCAGTGCACATGGGCAAGCTCATCAAAGGGTGCCAAAACTCTTTTCAAAAGAGGTGCCAAGTTCTCTTCCTCTCTCTATATATTGTAAAAAATTTCATTTTAAGGATTGATTCTCTCAGCGTTAAGGCAAAACTCTGCCCAAAAATCTCTCAGGCTTGTAAGGAAGAATGTTGCCAGATTTTACCTTGAATCAAAACTTAGCTTTTTTACCTCTATCTGGACTTGCACTTTAAATTATATGTCAGTTTTATTCCTTTGTGTTAATTCATTGTCTTTCATGCTTTTCACAGGCCGATCACAGCATGTCCAGTGCATTGTGAAGTCTCCTTTCTGCAGGTCTGCCAAAAGTGTCTACAGGAGAATGTAGGTGCATGTGAAATGGCTGCCATAAGTGTGTCTAAGGATGCCTTTGGTGGTTTCTTCCTACTTGTATTTCCACAGACCCCTAGTTGAATGTCATAGAAGAGCTTCCCAGTTTAGATGAAGTGTATGGGCACTTCTTTTTGGTGAAAAGTGTATATTCATGCTGGGTGGGTCACATTTTTTGGTGTATCACCTTTTCCTTTTTTAGGCTTAGGTTCTGTTTTCAGCATCTCTCTGTCCCTTTTCATGCCCCACCCTTTTTCATTTTATTTGTCAGTAGTAAGAGAAGCCAGGGCCTAAAGGATACATCAGAGGGAGCTAGCCCTTATCTAGAGACTCTCCCCTCCAGCTTTGTTGGTCCCATAGGTGAGAGGGGAGTTTCCATTATTGTATGTGGAAAGGCAAGAGCTCAGCCTCCTACCCCAGGTGCAATCCACTGCGTCAACACTAATCTTGCTTAGAATTTTTTGCATTTATGAATTGTTTTAAATGTTTTAGATTAGTAATTGGACATGCCAAGAATGTCAATTTGCTAGGTCATAATTTAACCAAGGTTGAATCCAAGCTAGGTTATCAATGCATACAAGGTGAAACTCTAACTCACCACATTTTTAGGCAATTATATCTCATGCATAGATGAATTTGGGAATCTAGGGTGATTTCTAGGCTTAAATTATGTCATTTACTAGAAATTGATTTGAATCTCAATTTAAACATGAAAGTGGCCAAAAATGAGTGTTTACACTTCCCACTGCACTCAAATATGAAACTTGATTCATGTCCTCCAACTCCTCATGTGTCTTTAGACATTGTGTATTTGATAACTTCTAATCCACTGGAAAAGGCATACACATAAGTTTATAGTATTGCATCATGAAAATTTCCAATATTGTTTAAACATAATTTTGCCTCTAATCTAGTTAAATCTCCTTGTTCACTTGATCCCATTTAATTTCCATGCTGAAGATGAATATTATTGCATTTATTCATGTTGAATTGTGTTGATAGTTGAGACTTTACCTACTTGATGATGTACTTGTCATTTCAGATCAACAACATGTTATCCATATAGAGGACTATGATAACAAAGTGAACACCATTTTTCTTAAAAGAAACATCTTGGTGTATCGAAGAATTCGACGAATGAATGTGGATTTAGAAAAATTTGAAACTAGTTTTTTCCTGCCTTGTAGAGCCCTCTAAGTGCGACTGGAGAGATCATGGATCCAATGGAGGCTACTACCATTGGCAGTGCCTCTGGGGACCTGAACCTGAAACTGATAGAGGACATTCCTTCCAATAGATGGAAGAAAGTGTTAACAGGTGAAAAGACGTGTTCCACTAAAAACATGTCGAGCCTCCCTATCAAAAATGATTCCACTGAGGGTATAACACTGACTATCCTAGATGATCTACTAGAGGAAATCGTGGCATCCATGGACCTTGCATTGGTTGGTAAGTTATTCTCCTTCCATCCTAATATTGAGATGGTTAGGAAATGGGTATTGTCTTGGTGGAGAATGAAAGGTAGTGTTTTGATCACGGCTATGGAAAGAGGCTTATTCCTATTTAGATTTATGAATAGGAAGGACCTTTCCTTGTGTTCATGGAAACTGAGATTTGACCCCAACTCGGACCTCAGTAAGTCTACTCCTGCTTGGGTAAGATTGCCAGGGTTCCCATTGGAATTCTGGGATGAATTTTTTTTTACGGCTATTGGCAACTCTAATGGCCAATACATCACTGTAGATCATACAACCAGAACACAATCCAAATGTGTGTATGCCCGATTGTGTGTCAATGTAGAGATTAATAAGACCCTCCCCACATCTATAGAGTTAAACTCTAAATATGGGACTTGGACTAAGCCAATCATATATGAAAATGCTACCACTTTCTATCAAATATGTAAAAAAAAGGGACATATAATGACCCAATGTAAGGCAAATCAAATGGGAAGGAAAGATGATTCCTTGGTTGAAGGTGAGGATCAGTCTCACAAATCCATAAATTCTAGCAGTCAGGGAATGGGGGGTAATGCAGAAAACCCTAATAATACTGAAAAGGTTAGAGAAAAGGCTGGTAAGGAGGAGGTCTCTGGTAATGGGGAAAAATTTGTCCTAGAGGAAAATAATAAGGTCTTAGACATTGATAGTCAGAAGGTTACAATCGACACAGTTAACTCTTTGGATCAATAGACCAATATGTCTAAGGAAGGAGAAATATGTGCCCAACCGATAGATGGGGTTAATGCAAAAGGTAAAGTATTAAGAGATGGCTAGGTGGAACTAACTCCAAAAATAGTAGATACTGAGGGAGAAGCAACCTTACATTTAAACACAGATATTTTCCATGCTCTAGAATTCGGCAACCAAGCAGGCAATTATTCAGTAACAGGTGAAATAGGACAACATGGTAGTAGCAATGAACAGGGAGAATGGGTTACCCCAAAGGAAAAGAACCATAAAGGTAAAAAATTTGCAGATGTTGGCACCGATCCATAAAAAGGTAGACCAACCCTAAGAGAAACAAGTTAAAGAGAGATTGCCAGGGAGATTGCCAGTGGTAAATAGAAAACACTGGAGACCCATCCCCTCAAATATTCTAAATGAGAATTTTATCTTAGAATCTAAAGGGACTTAACAGTCCTTCAAAATAGTTTGAGGTTAAAAAATGCATTCTATATAATAAATTAGATATTCTATTACTCCAAGAAGTCAAGATGAATGAGGAGAGTTTTAAGAAAGTAGCTGACTACATATGGCCTAAGGTTGCTTTTTGTATTAGTCCAGCTGACGGGGCTTCAGGTGGGATTCTAACTATGTGGAATAGTGCTAAAATTCAGGGATCTCTTATTGCTTATAATAAACATTTTTTGATTATCAACTTCTCTTTGTCCTCCTTGAACTGGTCGTTGATCAATGTCTACAGCCTGAATAATAGAGCATCAAGGCAAAATTTATGGACAAATTTGAGTAGTTTCAGGATTAACTCCAAGAACACTAGATGGATGCTAGCTGGGGACTTTAACACTCTATTATACCCTTCTAAAAAATAGGGTGTGATTATTAATTACTTTGACAGCATGTTCGACTTTGCTGAATTTATAACTGATTGGGGACTGTTGGATATTGAATTGCAAAATCAAAATTTCACCTAGTCTAACAGAAGAAGAGATCAAATGATTCAATTCAAGTTAGACATATTTCTTATCTCGAGCAACTAGAATGATTATCATAATATGCACGTGCAGACTTTTCTTAGAACCATGTCTGAACATTGCCCAATCTTCCTCAGTTGGAGAGATCAGGGAAAACGTGGTCCTTTCCCCTGTTGTTTTAAATCTATGTGGACCAAACATAAAAAATTTAGACAATTAGTGGCCCAATGGTGGTAAATTCCTATCCAGGGCATTCCTATGTTCAGATTAGTCAAAAAACTCTAGCATATCGAACAATAAGTTTATGGATGGAATAGATATAGCTTTGGTCAGGTCTTTCATCAGAAGAAAAACATAGCCAAAAAACTTGCAGATATTTAGCAACGAATGGCTCCGGGCAATGATTCAGAAGACATTTCTAAAGAAGAGAATGTCCTGACTTCTGAATGGAAGAATCTTATGGACAGAGAAGAGGTTTTTTGGAAATAGAAATCTCGAGTTCAGTGGCTCAAAGAGGGGGACAAGGAACATGGCCTTCTTTCATCTCTCAGCCATGAAACATAGGAAGGCTAACTCCATATCAAAGCTATGTTTAGATAATGGTAACATTATAACTGAAGATAATGAGATAGGGGAACAAGCCAAGGTTTTCCTTCAAAATTTGCTCACTGAACAAAATAAGGATGATGGGAATGATGGAACTATGAACCAATTCATTGATAAAATCCCCTGTTTGATAACTGAGGAAGATAATTTGGAGATGTTAAGGCCTATATCCGAGGAGGAAGTCTGTATTGTTTTATTTTCTATGGGTGCATTCAAAGCCCCAGGTCTTGATGGCTTCCCTCCCATATTCTTCCAAGAATATTGGGATATAGTGGGAATGGATCTTACTGTTGTTGTACGTGACTTCTTCAGATCAAGTAAACTTTTTAAACAAGCTAATAATACTTTCATAGTTCTTATTCCTAAAAAGTCACAGCCCACACACCTTACAGATTTCAGACCTATTAGTCTATGTAACACTATTTATAAGCTCTGCACTAAAGTGCTAGTTATGAGGATCCAGCCTTTATTAGACAAAATTATTTCCCCTATCCAAAAAGGCTTTGTCTCGAGCCGATAGATTCTTGATGCTGTGATCACCACTCATGAGACTATTCATTCCATGGACAAGAGTAGAATCCCTAGTATGGCTCTTAAGCTAGACATTTCTAAAGCATATGATAGGGTCTCATGGACTTTTATGTTCCAAGTCATTAGGAAAATTGGGTTTAATGATAAAATGTCTTACCTGATATGGAACGTTGTCTCTTCTGCAAAATTTTTGGTTTTGGTCAATGGGGTCCCTAGAGGATTCTTCTCTTCTTCAAGAGGAATCCGCCAGGGGGACCCTCTCTCCCCTTACTTATTCATCATAATGGCAGAGGCACTAGCAAGATACATACAAGCCAATATAGTCTCTAAACATTTAGTGGGCATCAAACCTGCTTCTTCCCTTCCTCCTATTTTGGTGCAACAGTTTGTGGATGATACCATTCTTTTTGCCATTTCCTCGGTGACTGAAGCTAGGAGATGGAAAAATATTCTAAATAACTACGCCATAGAATTTGGGCAAAGAATAAATCTCTAGAAAATCAATGTGTACTTCTTCAATACTCCTAATGACCTTAGACGAATAATCATTGACATACTTGAATGTGCTGAAGTTGTCCTACCAGCTACCTATTTGGGTCTTCCCCTCACGGTCAAAGAGGTCACTCCTAGTTTTTGGAATGGAATTTTGGAAAGAACTTAGAAGGAACTTCTTGGTTGGAAAGGGAAACTTCTTAGCAATGCTGGTAAACTACAGCTTGTTCGGGCCTCTCTTCAAGGGATTCCTACCTACTTCTTGTCTCTATTTAAAATCCCAGCGTATTTTGCAGATAAATTGGAACAGATTCAAAGAAAATTCTTATGGACAAGACTGGAAGATAAACAGAGAATGTCTTTAGTCAGATGGGAAAAAGTGTGTCTTTCAAAATCACATGGTGGCATCAATATTAGGTTTACCAGGAACATGAACAAAGCCCTTCTGTCCAAAATTAATTGGAACCTGATTCATAAAAATAATGATTGGGGGGAAATAATGTATGCCGAATATATGCATAACACTGATGGTTCCAACTTTCTTCAATAGATGGGGTTACCCCAGGGATCTGTGATATGGAATAAAATGCTAAAAAGTAGAAGCCTTCTTAAGCAAGGAATTAGATGGAAACTAGGAAATGGCTGGCATATTAAATTCTAGAATGACATTTGGGTAAAGGATAAGGTTCTCATCACATAAGGAAACTATGGAGAGATTGTTGACATTGCTACTTAGTTTTTTGGAGATAAAGCCAATAATTACATGGATAATAACAATGGCATAAAGAGCTGGAAAAATCTATCAGATTGTTGTGGTCATCGGCCTGATCTCTTCCCTAGAGTTTTGTAGATTCAATAGTTGATTTAGGGGATCAGAATCCCTCTCTGCCTATGTGAAGATGAACAGTATTGGTGGCTAGATAAGAATGGATGGTTCTCTGTCAAGTCTGCTTATCAATTGTTGATTCTTGAGGCTCAAAATAAAGAGTTATGGAAAAAGGTTTGGAATTATAAACTTATACCAAAAATTAACATGTTTTGGTGGGCTGCTGTGCATAATAAAATCTTAACACAAGACAACCTTCATAAGAGAGGGTTTACCCTGGTCAATAGATGTTATTTGTGATGTTCTAAAGAGGAAACAGTTTCTCACCTTTTCATACACTATGATTTTGCCCAGGAACTTTGGGGCATAATCCTAAATAACTTTGGTATTGAGTGGGTCTGTAACTCTGACCTTAAGGAAGTTATTATCATCTAGAATCCTACCTTTACCCATCCCTAGCTCATGGAATTATGGAATCAAACTCTACCCTGTTTGAGTTGGATTTTATGGAAAGAGCGCAACCACAAAATTTTTAGGGACACTGCTAGAAATGCTTCTCAGGTGTTTCATTCTTTTGTTAAAATTCTTTTGTTAAGTGTCTCCACTGCTCATATTCATTCTGCAGAGAAATCCCTAACTCAAGAGGAAGATCAAATTGCAGCAAAATGGAAGATTCTAAACCATATTCCTGCTCATAATAATTCCAAAATTCTTCAGAGACTTAATACTAAATGGATTCCCCCAAAGCTTACCTGGATGAAACTTAATTTTGATGGGGCTTCCAAGTCTGATGGTAAAGCCAGTGGAGGAGGGATTATAAAAAATGGCAAAGGATGGATGATTGCTATTTATGCTAGTGGAATAGGCTATCAGAGCAATAACTATGCTAAATTAATGGCTCTCCTATGGTGGATAAAATTGGCTATATCCCTCGGTATAAGGAACTTGAGTATACAGGGGGACTCTAAAATGGTCATCAATGCAGTTAATAAAGCATACAATGTGGGAATTAAGTTAAAAGATATCATTAGGGATATCCAATTTCTCTTACAAAAGTTTTTAGAGTGGATATTTCACATATTTACAGAGAGGGAAACAGTGTTACTGATGCTTGTGCCAATCTCAAGACTTGCACCTATTTTCCAACTGCCTGGACACTTACATCGCAATCAAACACCTACGTTAATACAAGTTTCTTATCCCAACACAAGTGTCAGGTGCCCTAAATTCATCTAATTTTTAAATGAAATATATTCTTATGGTTGGCCTAAGTGCTTTAATGCAATATATTCTTCAAGGGAATTATTATAAATACAAGATCAACCCTCATTCATTTCTAACCTAGAAGAGACCTAAAGAGACCAAAGTAACTTACCAAAAGCATTCTATCAATCTCTCAAGTGACCAAATATTCTCTATTTTCTCATATTTCCATATTAGTCATAGGGACAACAAATCTATAGGTTTGAAGTACTAAAAGAGTATCCCAAGAGCTATATTTGCCATGTTATAAGTTAGGTCACTATTGTACTTGTTTATCACACATTGCATGATTCACACACAAGCCAATACATAGGGTATAACTACATAACTCTGAGACCCTCTTCGAAGTATTAGCTATGTAGGTAATGATCATTGATAGGGAGGTCTATAGGGGAACTCAACACCATGTGCCCACTAAACCATTTTTCTCATAGCCAATATGAATATGAAGAACTAGGCTTTTGATATTTGATAAGGAATGATAGTCAATAAGTTAGATCTAAATACACAGAGATAATATTTCTAGAATCATGTGATTGTTCCAAAATCCATATCTAGTCCACTTTCTACCTATTCTAGATCTAGATCAGTATAAGCACAAATTTTGGATAAGTATCTTGTTTTCATTGTTATTTCAATATCTAGCATAATTATGCTTTCTATCTTTAGCATCTCAACATAATTAGTTTAGTATATGTTTATCTGATTTGCACAAACAATTGGCCTTCTATAGAGATAATTTACCATCCTTGTTCCCTGGGACATCTCTACCCCTTTAACCCTAGATTCCTCATAATTTATATTTTAGGGTTGAACAATAAGGATAACTCAAAAATATATCATCCAGGTTGATGCAATAGAAGGAAAGATAGGCATGAAACATAGTTTATCAGACTAGATCATCTTAAAATTGCACACAATCAATTCTTTCTAAACATGTCCCTTATTATTCATGAGAGTGCCATCTGACTTAGCTAAAGGTTGAAATTTGGAACCATGTTCACTATATGATATGAGCATAACTCTGATAGATCTGGAATTGTATTCTCCATTAGATAGGTTTGGACTCTTGCTCTTTCTTTATATGTTTTGGTCATTGAGGCATTTGGTTATCTTCTTTCTCATAGAGAAGATTGAGGACTTATTATGGGTATTTTTCTTCCTTATTGCTCCAATTAGATAATCAATGAGAATTTTGTGGATGATACCTTCCTCACTCTTGATGAGGAAGAAACTTCCTTCAAAGAGGTGTTTTGATGCCTTCATATTTTTTGTAGAGCCTGAGGGTCTATTTTTCAATTTGCCAAAACCTAATGTTATAGAGAAAGCATGGTACCCTTTCCAGAGTAACTCCATCATTATCAGTAGAAAAGGATATAGAAAAGAGAAAAGTTTAAATTCCTTGATATTTTTATTTTGATTGTTCTCCTTCATATATGTGGTAGTATGTTATTGATAAAGTGGAAAAGAAAGTTTCTTATTGGATTTACAAACTTATCTCTTTAGTGCGTAAGTATTAGGTTTGTACCAAAATAGTTGTAGCCACTCATATTTAATACTCCTCTTGTTGAGCCCTCTCAAAATCCTCATATGAAAATTTAGCAAAGGTTCTTAAAGACTTTATTTTATCCAATGTTAATCAAACTAGAGGTTGTTAAAGTGTTTCTTGGGGCATCTGCTACCTCTTTATGACACATGAGGAATGGGCATCATTGATGTCTATAAAAAAAGTGTTTCCCTTTGTGCCAAATTAGTGGTATGTAGACTTAGAAAGTCCTTCTACGGTACTGCAAATTATAGGTGCCCCCTCTAGTAAAATTGTTGGAAAATTATTGGTTTATACTCTCTATTGATTATCACTATCCCTATAAGGATGGAAGGTTATTTGTAGCCAAGAGAATTTGGAAAGCTCTTGAAACTATCAAGCCTTTTATAAAATGGATTGGAGATGGATATCACATTGGTATTTCCTTTAATGACCATAACATCTAATGGCCCCCTATATTGACCGTTGTTAGTCTTTTTTTAGGTAAAGCTCTAAACAATTTTAAAAAATTAATTCACACTATTAGGAATTTGACTTCCTCTTGAGATTAGATCCCATGGCATTTTCTAAAATAAAAATATAAGTTACTTAATATGGACTTACCTTCAATTTTGTGTATCCAAGACTTGATGCTCGATGTCATGTTGCACAATACGGGATTACAATCTCCACATGCTTTGTGAAAGGACTAAAAATGAAATTATGATACTTAGTTTATAAATTAATGTCTGGTCTCATTTATCAAATCATGATCCCATTATTATTTTTCTATGGATAAACTAAATAGGCATTAGAATTTAAGGTCTTTCCTAAGACTTGGATCTCTATATGTAAAAGAATATGGAATGCCAAATTTTAGCCCAAGATCATACATTTTCTTTCGTGTCTAGTATGTCAAAACCTTCCTTTTGGGGAGTGTCTCTTTTATATTGGAATTGATTAACCTAGATGTCTAACCTACTCTAGAATTAAGTCCTTGAAACATGTCTTTTAGATGTATACAAGATCTCAATTTATCTAGTAATGGATCCATAACCTTTTCCAACCTTTCCACCTAGATCCTTTTTCTAGGTGCATAATATTTTTTGGCAAAAGAACTCAATATTTGTTAAACATTAATTTCATATAAAGCTTCTTCATAGCTATAATTTTATCTTAAATATGGAATTCTATAAAATTTAACTATTGTTAATAGTGAATAAACAACTTTGTAATTTTTTGTTAATCATAAGGTGGTTTTTCTCTCTTTAACTCTTATGCATATCCAAGCTCAGGCTAAGAAGGTAGCACTCTAGATTAAATTCTTGAAAGACCTGCTCAAACACTAGGTGAGTGCTCCTTATAAGTTATGAAACACATCCTCCTAGACCAACCACCCCATGACTCTTCTCCTTCGACATCTAGGTAAGATCATCAAAAAAATTTGAAGGAAGAATGGGAGGCTATTCGAGATTTAACTAATCTCCTCTCATCTCAACCTTCATATGTATTTTTCTTCGTTGTTTTTTTGTTATAATTTAATTATTTTGTAGTTGTTTGTTTTTGCTACCCTATATCAGTCTTCTCTCTGCATAGGTTTTTACCAAACTTTGTTTTGATCATGGTGGACTTCTCTTAATTTTATTTTGTTTTATTTTTAATTCTATTTTGTTGCAAGGTTTGGACCCTTTCAAAACCCCAGTTTTATCCAATAATTTAAAACCAAACAAACAAAACTATTTATTAAAATTACAAGTTTGTTTTTTAAAAAAGTAGGGCTTATATAAATAATGACAACAATAATTTGTTGATCAATTTTTTTAATTTCATCATATCATCTATCATAAACATTAGTTGTTAGCATTAACATTTCTATTTAATTAATACGAGTGGAAACAAATACTTTTTTTAATATACATATATTTTCAAAATAATATTATTTTCAACATACATAAATTAATACAAATATATATAATACAAATTTAAACACAAATATATGTCACAACCAAATAATTTTAAATATAAAATCATACTTATAATATTTAAATGGTCCTCTTGTTTTAATTTTAATTACAATTAAATGTTTTGATGAATATTCTTAACATTTCTTACATATTTTACTAAATTAGTTTCCTCATTTATATGTGTTGTTTATAGTATTAAAATGCGATAATATTAATGTAAGTATTTGAAGAGCTTTATCAAACTTTTCTAATTCAACCTTGTTAATGCATAAATTTTAATTTTATTGTTATATTTTAATGAATTCAAAATGTACAAGAGCATCAAAATTTGATTCCATTATTTTGGAAAGTTGATAATTAATTTGTTTTGAATATAGTATTTGATAAACAGGTTAATATTATTTTTAAGAGTAAGTTTAGTGAGGACCCTATCAATCGCGAGGACTCTTATTGACCACATTTAATTTATTTTTATTTGGGGGCATTTTGGTTGTCTCATGGCTTATTTATTTGTAGATTAAAATAAATTTCATCTCGATATAGCCAGGATTATGGTTATCATACGACCATTCTGCTAAACGAAACTCATTCAATGATCTGATCATCAACTGTTATAGTTCAATGATCTGATATCATTATGGCCCGCTTAAAATTTTACATTGTATTTAATATAGTCTGTCTTTGTGGATTGGTAAGTTTTTGGTATTTATTAGGAAGAGATCTAGGTTCAAAATTTTGGAAGTAAATTATGTTGGAGTTTTGAGACCCTGATTCGATTGAGTACGTTTCAGTTTTAAATCGAGCCACTCGAAATCTCCCTCACTTCAGACAATGTTGACTAAGAAGAGGAAAAAGTTATAATAACAGCTTCAAAAAATTCAAACCCTTAACAAACAATAAAAATGAAAAAATGTTAAAGATTCCCTATATATTAATATTATTATAATAATAATAATAATAATAATAATAATAATTCTTTTACAAAGCATAACGATACGGCCATCAAATTTAGGCCATGAGAAGATGTGGTGATTCTGATGTCTGCTCTGCTGCCGTTAAATGGTTGTCACGTAGGCCATGTATTTAACATTTCAATCCTCCTCCTGCAGGTATTTTTGCAGTGGTTTGTATTAATGGCTTTAAGAGTTCGATTCCCAGAGGCGGCTTCTTGAATTCCGTTGCTCCAATGCTTAATTGAGTCATGATGGAATAGTTTATTTATTCTTCAGGTGTGAATTGAATGCACGCACAGATATGAATAGAGATTTTGTTTTTAGAAATTAAAAACGACGGATCCAAGTCGAAGACTGGCAAACGGAATTCGTTTTTGTACGGAGACACAATGTCTGCCTTATGTGGAAATGCTGTCATTTTAGGAGCTGTTTAACTTATTACGTGGATTTCAGTTATTGACATAGGGAGGATTAAATGGTGGCCAGAAACACCTTATCACATTTTAAGGCGCTGAATCTCACCGGTAAGATTTCCCCGTCAACTAGACATTTGATGACGGATTAACACATTTTCCGCTCAATCACAATTTATCTTTACAATCTTCTATCTAAACCCAATAGCAGAACGCAACCCTCACATTGCTTCCTTGCTTGCATGAGTAGTTTCGATGTTCTTAGCTTTCAAGGGTAGATATCTCAACACTAACATGTCATTTGCTTATTTAGCGTACAACTCCATCAAACAAGTTGAATACATATGCATTAGAGTAGACCTATGATAATCAATATCTCTAGCCCAATCAAAATCAACAAATCCATGTAGACCCAATTCTTTACTTTCATTAGGTTGCCCCTAAGAGAAAATTATATAGTTAGATGTTTTACACAAATACTTGAAGATCCTCTTCACCGTCGTCAAATGCTCTTTTCCTAAATGGGACATGAATCTGTTGACTACTCCCACTACTTGCATAATTTCAAGTTTCATATAGACCCTTAAGTATATCAAACTTCCTATAACTTAGGAATCCGACGAGCACATAAATATCGTTAGTTCCTTGTTAGTGGATCTCAAGAAAATTCAAGTATAACAATGCAATGAAACTAAACCAGTCTTGCTTAAGAACTAGGAAGAGCATAACATAATGGACAAGACCACAAAATAGAGACAAAAAACATACAAGAATTTTACCTCCCTTGTCGAAATTAATGTCCTCTTATTGGCATAGTAGATGTTCGTGTTCGGTCTATGGCATTAGAGACTTTTGTCAATGCTTTTCCATGTTGGTAGCATTTTTCCAATGGCCACTTTTGGCTTTGCTTTGATTGGCTTGGCTTGGTGTGAGGCTTGGTATCAAATGGGCATTATAACATTACTTTGATGGCTTATTTAAGGTATTCATGTAGAATAACCTTACACTTAAAAGCTTGTTTGGGTAGAGTGAGGGCACGTGTATTTATAAGTCTTAAAATTAGATCTAACCCTAAGATGGTTAGGTTTAGTTTTAACCTTGGTTGAGTCTAAAATAACCTAGGTTGATTTAGGTTAACCCTGGGTTGGGTCAAATTAATTATGAAGGCTTGACAACTCATTTTAGATATTTATGAGACATGACTACTCCTAGAAGATATTTATGAGGTTGTGACTCAATTTTGTTCAATTTTAGGAATTAATAAAATGTTTTATTTTCTCCCTTTACCTTGGTCACATGTTTATTGAAAAATTCATTTTTTAGAAAATTTAATTCCCTAATTCAACTTGGAATTTTTACTTAAGCAAGTTAACTGAGATTTATTTTTTAACTAATTGTTGACGTAGTGGATTGCACCCGGCGCAGGAAGCCGAGTTCCTGCCTTTCCACACGCAACAATGGAAACTCCCCTCTCACCTGTGGGACCGACGAAGTTGGTGGGGATAGTCTCTAGATAAGGGCTAGCTCCCTCTGATGTATCCTTTAGGCCCTGGCTTCTCTAGTTTGCATTTAAAAGGGGACAAACCGCAATCTGTTTACAGAAAAGAGGCACAGCCTGTTCTTCCACATTAATGTTTGAACGCCAAAGTCAAATTCAGTGATTACACAGTATGGTTCCAGCTGGCCTCTTCTAGAAGAATGACATCAGTAACAATGACTTCCTCTTTTCGATGTTTTTAGCGCACATGGGCCAGCTCATCAAAGGGCGCCAAAACTCTTTTCAAAAGAGGCGCCAAGTTCTCTTCCTCTCTCTATATATTGTAAAAATTTTCATTTTAAGGATTGATTCTCTCAGCCTTAAGGCAAAACTCTGCCCAAAAATCTCTAGGGCTTGTAAGGCAGAATGTTGCCATATTTTACCTTGAATCAGAACTTAGCTTTTTTACCTCTATCTGGACTTGCACTTTAAAGTATATGTCAGTTTTCTTCCTTTGTGTTAAGTCATTGTCTTTCATGCTTTTCACAGGCCGATCACAGTATGTCTAGTGCATTGTGAAGTCTCCTTTCTGCACGTCTGCCAGAAGTGTCTACACGGGAATGTAGGTACCTGTGAAATGGCTGCCATAAGTGTGTCTAAGGACGCCTCTCATGGTTTCCTCCTCCCTGTATTTCCACAGACCCCTAGTTGACTGTCGCACTTCAGATGAAGTCTATGGGCACTTTTTTTTGGTGAAAAGTGTATATCAGGCTGGGTGGGTCACATTTTCTAGTGTATCACCTTTTCCTTTTTTAGGCTTAGGTGTTGTTTTCAGCATCTCTCTCTCCCTTTTCATCCCCCCCCATTTTCATTTTATTTGTTAGCAGTAGGAGAAGCCAAGGCCTAATGGATACATCAAAGGGAGCTATCCCTTATTTAGAGACTTTCCCCTTCAGCTTCGCCAGTCACACAGGTGAGAGGGGAGTTTTCATTGTTGTGTGTGGAAAGGAAGGAGCTCGGCCTCCTGCCCCGGGTGCAATCCACTACGTCAACAGTTTTTGGCACGCCTGGTGGGAACAACTAGGAGAAGTTGTGTCCAAAGAGTTGAAGAATTTTTGGTGTGTTCTTCAACCAACCAGCCTTTGGAGGCTTTTGCATCAACACCAATGGTGACTCTGAGTTAAATCAACTGGTTAAGCAGTTCTGGTACCATACCATCAAGAAATAGTATTCTGGTATGTATAATCCCATCGTTCAGAGCCATGGACCCTGTTTTCCTTGCCTAGCATGTCTACGATCATCACCAGCCTTATGTTGATCCTTATCAGGTCCAATATGACTGGTCCCAACCCTATCATGAGCTATATTAGCCTTATGCCCAGTCTTCTCATTGCGTCACTTCTCCCACTCAACCCAGTCTCTTTTCCATTCAACCCGTTTCTGCCTTCAAATGAGCACTGCTGGGATACGAAAAGTATGTAATAGATCTAGACACTAGAAGGGGATGTTGGGGATCAACCAACAATGGATTACACTTATGAAAGCAATGAATGCGGAAATAAACAGATAGATAAGTAACTGAAATGATAAATAGCACAGAACAAGATATACAAGAAAACACCCTGAAAACTTGTATTAAAAACTCTTTACAATAGGAATACAAATGAAGAACTTTGTTCTTCCACACCTCTCTCAGATGCACACAAGATCTCTCACTAGATCTCTATTCCTCAAGAGCTCTCTCTAAAGTACAGTCCTTCAAACATTCACAATGTTCTACTCATACTCTATTACACTCTCTCATCATCATCATACAATAGCTTAGAAGATCTCTCCTACATATAGAAATAGGAGACTTGAGCATGCTCTTACAACAAACAGTTAAGCCTCTTCAACAAGGGCTCTAAAAATAATATTGCTAACAATAGAGACGCGAGCTTGAGTCTACAACTCAAACTCATCATGCAAACACTCGCTTCTGTCCTCGGAAATTGCTTTCTGGACACGCAGGTAACCGACGTCGGTTCCTGCCTGTTCGCCTGTGACCGTCGCCGGCCGACCATATTGCCGACGTCGGCGCCTCTGAACTGCAACTGACTGACGTCGGTCGCTCCTGACCGACGCCGGCGTCTGTGTAGACCCGAACCTGTTTGTCTATGCTCCTTGGTGAAGCTTTTAGCTCCACATACCTAACAATCTCCCACTTGGAGATAAACCAGCTGCACCAATACCTGTACAGCAAGATCTTCTAGCTCCTCCATCTTCAACTTAATTATGAAGACCAATAGAAGTTGAATGAAGATTCAACTTCTCCTTAGTAACCGGCTTTGTTAGCATATCAGCAGGATTCTTGTCTGTATGGATCTTCTCCAGCTTCAACTCACCATCTTCCAATACCTGCCGTATGAAGTGGTACCTTAGCTATATGTGCTTGGTTCTAGAATGAAAAGCTGAGTTCTTAGCCAAATGGATTGCACTCTGACTGTCACTATGCAATCTGCAACTCCCATGCTCCCTTCCAAGATCTTCCATGAACCGTGTCATCCATATCATCTCCTTGCTAGCTTCTGTAGCTGCAATGTATTCTGCTTCTGTAGTTGACAAGGCTACAACCTTCTGCAACTTAGAAATCCAACTAACTGCCGTTCCACCTACAGTAAAAACATAACCTGTGGTGCTCCTCCTGCCATCCAAATCCCCTGCCATATCTGAATCTACATAGCCATGTAGAGATGTATCTGAACCTCCATAGCATAAGTGTCTACTGCTGGTTCCTCTCAGATATCTAAGGATCCATTGTACTGCTTTCCAATGTTCCTTTCTTGGATTGGCCATATACCTGCTTACTACTCCCACTGCTTGGGCAATATCTGGTCTAGTACACACCATTGCATACATCAAACTTCCTACCGCGGAAGAATATGGAACTTTATTCATGTACTCTACCTCATCATGTGAATTGGGACATTGTTCTTTGCTTAACTTGAAATGTCCTGCCAAAGGTGTGCTTACCGGTTTCGCATCCTGCATGTTGAACCGTTTCAACACCTTGTCCACATAATCTTCTTGAGACAATATCAACCTGTGATTTTCTCTGTCTCTCTTAATGCTCATGCCAAGGATTTTCTTAGCTGCTCCCAAATCCTTCATGGCAAACGTTTGAGCTAACTTCACTTTAAGCTCTGAGATATCCTGCATGTGAGACCCTGCAACCAACATGTCATCTACATACAACAATAGAATAATGTATCTACCGTTATCAAATCTCTTAAAATATACACAATGGTCTGATTGACATCTACTGTAGCCATGCTCAGTCATAAACCTGTCAAATTTCAAGTACCATTGCCTTGGAGCTTGCTTGAGGCCATACAAGCTTTTCTTTAACCTGCACACTAGTTTCTCCTTACCCTTGACTTCGAAACCTTCTGGCTGTTCCATGTAAATTTCCTCATCTAGATCTCCATGAAGAAATGTTGTTTTAACATCTAGCTGCTCGAGATGCAAATCCTCAAAAGCAACCAAAGACAATACAACCCTTATAGAAGTCATCTTAACAACCGGAGAAAAAATCTCACCAAAGTCAATACCTGGCTTTTGTGCAAATCCTTTTACAACCAATCTAGCCTTGTATCTCATCTGACCATCCTCACCTTCCTTCAACCTGTAAGTCCACCTGTTCTTCAGTGTTCTCTTACCAGCTGGCAATTCAACCAAATCCCATGTTTGGTTCTCCCTTAAGGACTCCATCTCCTCAACCATGCCATGCTCCCACTTACTCCTGGACTCCACCTGTAAAGCTTCTTCAAAACTTTCTGGTTCTCCACCATCGGTTAGCAATAAATAATATAAAGAAGGAGAATATCTAATTGGAGGCTTACTTACCCTTTCAGACCTCCTGATTGGTGTCTTGGACTCGTTTTCCACAATCTGTCCACCCAAATTTTCTGACAGTGACCGACCTCGGCCACCTGTAGACCTGTTACTGGCCGACGCTGGTTCCTCCTGGCCGACGCCGGTGCCTGGTCTGCCGACGTCGGTCTCTGTATGACCGACATCGGTTTCTGTACTGCCGACGCCGGTTCCAAACCTGCCGACGTCGGTCTCTGTGTTTTCCTGTAAGTGATTATTTCTTTTTCCCGCGAGCTCATTTTGGACCATAACTTCGTCCAACTCATTATTGCTCTGCCCAGCTTGATCTAGCTTCCTTATCTGATCACTGTACATCACTCTTTCGTTGAAAACAACATCACGGCTCCTAATTACTTTGTTAGTTCCTAGATTCCAAAATCTGAAACCAAAATCATCTGAGCCATAGCCTATAAACGTGCACCTCATAGACTTAGCATCTAGCTTCTTTCTATTTTCCTTATCTATGTGCACAAAGGCTTCACAACCAAAAACTTTGAGATATGAGAGATCAACCTTTTTACCTGTCCATGCCTCTTCTAGAATTCCACCATCCAGAGCTGTAGAGGGTCCTCTGTTGATCAGGTACACTGCGGTGTCAACTGCTTCTGCCCAAAACTCTAAGGGCAACCCTGCATGCAATCTCATACATCTTGCACGCTCCATAATAGTCCTGTTCATCCTTTCAGCAATACCATTCTGCTGAGGTGTCCTTGGAACCGTCCTTTGCCTACGGATCCCATTTATGTAACAATACAATTTGAACTTAAGACTGCAGAACTCACCACCATTATCGGATCTCAAGCACTTTAATCTTTTGCCTGTTTCATTCTCAACCATGGCTTTCCATATCTTAAAAGTCTCAAAAACATCAGATTTCTTTTTAATACAGTAGATCCATACCTTTCTTGTGGCGTCATCTATGAATGTAACATAGTACTGTGATCCGCCAATAGAGGCTACATGAGCCGGTCCCCACACGTCTGTGTGAACAAGCTGCAACTTCTGCCTTTTCTTAGTAGACCCAGTCTTTAGAAAACTAACCCTTTTCTGTTTTCCAAACACACAATGCTCACAAAATTCTAGATCCATACTTTTCAAATCTGAAAGCATACCTTTAGACTTAAGGATTGACATCCCCTTCTCACTCATGTGGCCAAGCCTTGAGTGCCACAATTTAGCATCCACATCTGAAGTAGATAAAACTGAAGGAGATTTGTTAGTAATACAATTACACAAATAGAGAGTACCTTCTCTCTTACCTCTGGCCATAACAAGTGCACCCTTGGTCACTTTCCAAGAATCTGCTGTGAGAGTTACTGTACAACCCTCATCACCAAGCTTACCTGCAGAAATCAGATTTCTCTTCAAACTAGGAACATGCATCACATCCCTCAACACCCATGTGTTGCCATTCTGCATCTTTAGCTGCACTTTACCTTTGCCAATAATCTTGCAAGGCTCATCATCCCCCAAGTATACTATTCCAAAATCTCCATGGACATAGTCACTGAAATATTCTCTGTTAGGGGTAGCATGGAAAGATGCACCAGAATCTAATACCCAAGATTCTATGTTATTATGCAAAGAGAAAATAAGAGCATCCTGTGCAATACCTGCAACCTTTGTCTCTTCCTTTCCTTCGTGCTGATTATCCTCCTTAGGCTTTGACCAGCAATCTCTGCTTATGTGCCCCAACTTTCCACAGTTCCAGCATTGTGGCCTTCTGCCATTCCTGGATTTGGATCTGCCTCTTCCCTTAGACTTAGATCTTGATCTCCTCTTGCTCCTTTCTTTTTGCCTTCCTCTGCTCTCGAGATTTAAAGCGTTCCCGGATGTCCCAGAAGTCTCTTCTGTGCTTTTCCTGCGAATTTACTCATTCAAAATAACACTAACCACATCCTCTACTTTTAAAATATTCGAAGCAGAAGCAGTATTAGAAATTGCCATTACCAAGCCATGCCAGCTTTCAGGCAAAGAACATAAAATTAAAAGAGCCTTTATTTCATCTTCAAATACAATATTAACAGAACTTAACTGATTAACAATACCATGGAAATCATTCAGGTGATTGGAAACAGATCCACCTTCTTGCATATGCAAATTAAATAACTGCTTCATCAAATATACCTTGTTTGAAGCGGAGGGTTTTTCATATAAATTTGCTAACGTGGTCATTAACTCTACCGTAGTTTTTGCCTGTGACAAATTAGATATCACAGTGGAGGCCAGACTCAGTCTTATAGAACCAAGAGCCTTTCTGTCAAGAACTTCCCATTCTTCATCCTCCATGTCCTTGGGCTTCTTTGCTATCCCACCTAACGGTAAGTAAAGATCCTTCTGATACAGATAGTCCTCTATCTGCATTCTCCAGTGCTGATAGTTCTTGCCATTAAACTTTTCCATTCTCAACTTACTTTCCTCTGCCATTGCTTCTCCCACTCAAACAGAAATCCCTGTGAGCAACCTGTAATCCGAACACACTACACAAATCTGAACCACCTGTTAGTGAACCTGGCTCTGATACCACTTGTTGGGGATCAACCAACAATGGATTACACTTATGAAAGCAATGAATGCGGAAATAAACAGATAGATAAGTAACTGAAATGATAAATAGTACAGAACAAGATATACAAGAAAACACCCTGAAAACTTGTATTAAAAACTCTTTACAATAGGAATACAAATGAAGAACTTTGTTCTTCCACACCTCTCTCAGATGCACACAAGATCTCTCACTAGATCTCTATTCCTCAAGAGCTCTCTCTAAAGTACAGTCCTTCAAACATTCACAATGTTCTACTCATACTCTATTACACTCTCTCATCATCATCATACAATAGCTTAGAAGATCTCTCCTACATATAGAAATAGGAGACTTGAGCATGCTCTTACAACAAACAGTTAAGCCTCTTCAACAAGGGCTCTAAAAATAATATTGCTAACAATAGAGACGCGAGCTTGAGTCTACAACTCAAACTCATCATGCAAACACTCGCTTCTATCCTCGGAAATCGCTTTCTGGACACGCAGGTAACCGACGTCGGTTCCTGCCTGTTCGCCTGTGACCGTCGCCGGCCGACCATATTGCCGACGTCGGCGCCTCTGAACTGCAACTGACCGACGTCGGTCGCTCCTGACCGACACCGGCATCTGTGTAGACCCGAACCTGTTTGTCTATGCTCCTTGGTGAAGCTTTTAGCTCCACATACCTAACAGGGGATGTGGCCAAAAAATTCCTAATCATGTGTTCCATCAAGTGAGAAATGCACTAGAGCAGGTTAAGAGTGAATGGGCTCCTATTGAAAGAGCCAAGTGGCAAAGGCTTACAAGTGAGATGCTGGATGTGAGTGGTATGATTGCATCTTTGGAAGAGAAGCTGAGTGTTCATGAGAGGCAGCCTTACCAAGTCTATCAACCTGCATATTCGTTGCCCCAAGTATCATATCGATCATTTACAGCCCCTGCTTATGAGCCAAGTCAAGCCTGTCAAAGTCCTCTCCCTAATCATGTTGAGGAGAGTTCCGAAACAATAAATCTTGTGTTTTAGGCTAATCTAGGTAATGATAGAGCCCCTCTCATAGTTGGAGTTGTTTCTTCACTCCTCCTACACTAAGTTAGGGGGGTGTTTGATTCTTACACTAGCTTGTTATGATGGAGCTCGCCTATGTAGGGGTGGGTTGGTAGGTATTTATGTTCAGCTAACTTTTATTTGGGACATCAATGTCTCTTTGAGCCCCTTAAATCCACATTGTATGGTTAGGTGGCACCTAATCCGCTGGAATTGCTAGCTTCCCAAAGATGATTTGTTGCCACTAGCTCATGGGGTTTTGGCTTGTGCCTAAGGATGTATTTTTTTCTTTGTTATAATCTTTTGGACTTTAGGTTATCAAGCATAGATAGAAGGTTTTTTTTTTAATCGTGTTTTAACTAACACAGAGTTTAGGTTGTGTATACCAATTGGTCACTTTATTATTGTAACTGTGTTTGTATAATTATTATTATTTTATTAATAATAGTTATATCGATGCATTCTAATAGTAAAATTAAATGGTGAACTAATATTATTTTGTCACAAAAAATGTTGACATGTATAGATTTGTAACTTAACATTAAAAATAATATTTACATGTAATGGTGAGGATAATAACTTGTAATGTTATCCACTAAATTCAAAATATCTTGATACATTCAAGAATATCTAAACAAAAATATTAACATTGCAAGTTGATACCATGGACTAAAATTACATATCAAATTTATTAGAGATCTAATACTTTCACAATCCATTTAATAAAGATAGATTTTAGAAAAAAAATATGAATATATTTTATTGATCAATAACATCTCTCCATAAGTTTTTTTCTAAAAACTCTATTTTATTTAAATCAATTTTAATAAATAATGATATTTTTGACAATTATTAAATTATATTATATGATAAATTACAGGTATTATTTATAACTACCACATTACTATAAAAATAAATATTCAATATTAATATATAGCTTTTATAAATTATCAAAGTTATAATTACTTTAATTAAAATGTTTACTAGCTCTCTAAATCATAAAATGTTAAGTATTTATAATTCAATAAGTAAACAAAATCAATAGTCTCCTTAGTCTCCCCCAACAACAAAGATATCATGGGTTGGCGCGATGGATGAAGGCGATCAGGAGGGCACGACAGGGCAGAAAGCAGGGCGCAGCTACAGAGAAGCGCTTGGACTGCAGTAGGCATCCCAGGGAGCATGCAGCAGTGGGAAGGCTCCACTTTTACAAGGTTTAGGTTCTTTTGCTACTCTTGAGCAACCAAGTATGCACATCCCCAAAGTCAACGACTGTCTAGAAAGATGCAAGGAGAGGCCCAAGCTGGCTATGCTAATGGAAATGATTGCTGAAGACATTGAATACTATTCCAATCACTCCCTGTACTGCAAGTTTTTGGGGCTTAGGACGTCACTGCTATTCCTAGAAGCATGGACTCAGAGGACGTGGGCACCAAAAGGAGATATGGATATTACATTGCTGGCCAATAGCTATTTCATGGTCACTTTTACCTGTATAAAAAATTGTCAACAAGTTTTTGCTAGAGGTCCTTACTTCCATAATCAAGTGGGACTGTTTATCAAGCCCTGGCATGCCGATTTCATACCTTTAGAGGAACTACCAAATCATGTCCCGGTGTGGGTGTGTCTACCCCACTTTTCGGTGGAATGCTGCCGAGAAGATACTCTCCAATTGCTTACATCCTTGTTGGGAAGGCCAGTAGGTTCCTCAATGTCACTCCTGGGGAAAAAGGTAATGACTTATGCCCGCATTTGTGTTGAAATTGATCTTAGTAAGCCATTACCAGATGCTGTTGAAATGAGTGCGGGCCCTTTTTCAAGGGTATAATAGCTGGATTATGAAACCCTCCCTTTTCGTTGTCGTCTATGTCATGCTTATGGGCATTTGCAGTGATGGTCTCCCACCTCAAAATCCACTACACCTCAACTAGCTCAATCTACTCGCACTCCTTTTGGTACTTACAAAGAAAGGGGTCCGATTCCAAGTGAGATGCTTGAAACTGATGGTTTTATGCTGGTTAAAGGTCGATATAGAAATAGAGGCCAAAAATGGTCCTTGAAAGAAATACAATTAGATGACTCGCTCAATAGATTTGAAACATTGGACGACCTTAATTAGCAGGAGGTCAATCCTGGGTTGATGATTTTGGACCAGGGGATTGAGGGACCAGCTCAAGAGACCAATGTTTCAGGGGCTTCAACTGAAACACATGATGTTGGAGATTGTCATATGGATATGGACCAGCAACTGATAATTTCAGATGGAATGACTTCCTCAATTGCTCCCCTTAAAGAAGATGGAAATATGCCCCTTACTGGGAAAATTGGGGACCCAGGGGCATCAAGAAGCAGTAAATCTTTTCCTCATCTTGGACTTTTGCAAAAAGACCTTAAGAAATGAGGGGGAGAGAAATTTGGCAATCCTGGCAAAAAAAAGGACAGGAAAAGATCAAGTTAATGGGAGAGACTTTGGTGGAGTTGAGGTCAGTAAAGACTCTAGATGCACACTTTTTGAGGTCTCTGAAATGATTATAATATCTTGGAATGTAAGTGGTTTGAACAACAACGCTAGACAAAATGATGTTCACAACCTGATTAAAAGTCATAGGTCGGATGTCCTTTTCTTGCAAGAGACTAAGCTTTCAGTTTAAGACATGTCCAGACTTGCACCCAAGTTGTGGTGGCAAGGAGAATGTCAATGCATTGGCGCTATCGGATACTCAGGAGAACTAGCTTGTCTGTGGAACCCATGAAAGATTGGCCTCATAGGCTGGCTGACTTCTAAGTACTCCATGACTATGATTGCTTCTAGCTTTGAGACGGGGGAAGTCATTCTCTTCTCCAATATCTATGCTCCCAATGATTGGTGGGGTAAAAACTCCTTATGGGGCCAAATAAGTTCTGTCCGTAGCCTAGTGTAGACACTGAAATCGTGTCAACTCCCCTGGTCCTTCCCCATTTTATTCTTCTTCGCCTATTTAACCCTTGTCGATCACTTTTTCCATTAGCCTTGACCCTGGCAGCATATAAAAATGAGCACAGAGCTAAAGCTAGACTCTATCCCCATTGTGCATCTGCCGACGACGGTCTTTACCCGGTCGATGTCGCCGACGTCGGTCACTTATCAGCCGATGTCGGCAATCCTGCCGACGTCAGTCACCTTACCGTTATCCGTTTTCAGTTATCATTCGGTTTCCCGAACGGTTATTGAACCGTCTCTCAAACTGTCCCTTGCCTTCATCAGCGTCCGTGAACCATTTGAAAGGCTAATCAACCGATCAATCAATCGATCAATTAATCAATCAATCTATCGACCTCCGAACTCGGACATTCACAGACCCTTGCAATCAACACTCTCGTGATCAACCAACTTTGGCATCAACCAATCTGCATTCGCTTCAATCCGGCACTGCATAGACAACTTCAACAACGTCAATCATGTCTTCGCACTGTGACAGGTAAGTATCCTCATCTATTTATTTTTATTTTTGGTTATTGCTTTCTTATTATTTCCATACTCTATATTCTGTTTAGACTCGACCTTCTGCAAATCCCCAGAGCCTGTTTAAACTCATACCTTACCCTGACTAGACCCTATCCCAACTCAACCAGAACCTGTCCAAAACCCTGCCCAGAACCTGTCCAAAACCTTGTCAAGACCCTGTCCCGACCCTGTCAAGAACCTGTCCTGACTCTCCCAGACCTTCTGCAACTCACCTAAACTCTGTCCAAAACCTGCCCCGACCGACGCCGGTCACTACCCCGACCAACGCCGGCACTTTAACCGACGTCGGCACTTTCCTAACCGACGCCGGCATCACAGAGACCGACATCGACAACTGCACAGAACATTTTACTTCATTATCAGGTACGCATTTTATTTTCTATCTTTTATTTTTGTCATTTTATCTATCATTACATCTACTTCAGTCCAATATTCTACTTTTTTATCAGTGGGTTGATATCCTTCTAGGAAGTCTTCGTACTTTTGGGATCGGGCGTTCGCCTGACAGCCCACCATATCTTTGACTAACATTTTTTCGTGTTTCAGTCTCTTTTCTTCGCAGGTGTCATTCCTCCATAGCCAAAGAGGAGAATCTTCCAACGTCTGATTTCAGTGCGCACGACTTTATCAGGTATCTTCTAGCCTTGACCATCTCTTAGTTTCTTATTTCTTCTTTGAATATAGAAAGCAATTTTGCATAGAAACATTCTGGCACGCCCGGTGGGACCCTAGGGCCTTCCTTGGGTTCTTTCTTTCTTTCGTGCATATAGTTGCATTAGGTTCCTTCCTTTTTGCCTCCTTTCGTCTCTTCTTAAACGACATCATAAGCAGGACTAAAACGAACATTTCTTTCTTTCTTACACTTCTAGACTAGCTAAAACTCATATTCTTCGACTCTTTCTCCATTCGTCTTCATACGAACAAACATTTCGACTTGGGCATTAAAACACTTTGCATTCATTTCTGTTTGCTTGCATCTCTTAGACCACACATAGTAATTAAACCGCATATTGAATTAATCTAGATCACTTGATGTTACACGACCGAACCACTTGCACAAAACAAACATTTTAACTTACCTGAGACAAGGCCCGACTGGGATTTCATCCCCCAGCGGATACCTTACCCGTCCTGGCGATCTTACTTGGATTTCATCACCAAGGGGAAAGCCAACTCTGTTCTCTGGCAGAGTCTAAACTATAGTGGAAGTATATTTTGGCTAAGCGAAACCAGCTAACCACTGGAATCGTGAAGTGAGGGGAGTTTGCTCCTTAGCACCAGGCCGCGTACCGAACCTAACATAGACTTCTTGAGCACCATAACAAAACCCGAAACCATCCATAGACTGCTTCTTCTAGGACCTGACTCAAAAGCCAACCTCCCTCTACACACATTCTAAGGCATAAGCCACTATAATCCTAATAATTTACTTCTAGGGTTTTAGGATCTGCTTGTGTCTTCATCCTTTTTTTAGTTCTTATCTACTTTTTTGAGCTTGTGAGGACGTTCTTCCTTGCCTTGAATGGTTTTGACTCGTAGCCAAGCCAAGGCTCTAGTCGATCACGCGAGGCATCATCCTCTTCCGTCTACCCCGCCTATAACCAGCCCTATAATGGAGTTCAACTCAGAAACTGAAAGAACTCCTACTAGACCATCCCTGACCCAAACGCCTATTATCCCAGAAGGGGACCAAGATTTTGCAAGATTCTTGGACCTCAATACCGCAGCCCTCTAAAACTATCTCGCGAGAAATCCAACGCGGGACCTTTCAGGTGAAGTGGCGATGACGTCAACATCGTCCGCTACTCAGCTTTTCACCTCAACCGTTAACCCGACCATGGCCTATACACAAAGTTCGGCCTCCTCATCTATTTTTAGACCAACCTCCATTGGGGTTTCATTACCCCCTCAACCACCTGCAATTCAACCAAGTTCTACATTATACCAGAACTTGATTGTCTCGACCCCACACACTCTTGCGCCTATATATGCAAGAGTGCCTACCTCCTCTTTTGCCCATGCCACCACACAACCACCTTTGGCGATATCTGGTTAGCCTATGTCTTCTACCTTTGTAACTCAACCACCCTTAGCCTCTACTTCTGCCCTTGCGACTAGTCATCCGTACGTTGCGCCCTTACTGGTACAACCGACTATGTCGTACGCCTCTTCTAGCCTCTTTCAAGCGCCTTACAACCTAGGGGGCGCTCCGTCCGCCAATCCATCAGCAGACGTCATCAAGATGCTGATGGATAAAATGTCCAGTCTTGAAACTTCTATCTCCGGTTCAAGTAATGTCTCTTCATATGACCAAATTTACAACGAGCCCATCCATCCTTCTGTCCCTATCTGACCATATCCCAACCATTGGGAGCTTCCTAAATTTACTCGCTTTCAGAGTAAGGAGGACCCACAACAACATCTACAGGCATTCAAACATGCCTGTTACCTTATCGCCCACGACGATGCGTTACTTCTACGCACGTTTCCTATGTCTCTTTCTGGCCCTGCCCTTGACTGGTATAGCTCTCTTGCCAGACATTCTATCTTTTCATTCATTCAACTTGCCCAACTATTTGTTGACCATTTCTCAATCAATATCACTAAACAAGTCTCGATCACAGACCTTTACTCTATTAGGCAATTTGACGACGAATCAATAGTTGATTTTGTCGCCCGTTGGAGAGGCTTGATTAACCAGCTCTCCTTCTCCTTGCCTCAACCCGAGCTCATTGAGCTCTTTTCCTGAGCATGTGCCAGTCACATCTCGTCCACCTTGCGGGTTCAAACATTCCACACTTTCGACGAGGCCTTCACCATGGCCTGAAAGCTTGAACTCCGCGCCATTGAAGAAGATAAGGTCAAATTGCGTAACACCAACACAAGAACCAATGACCATTCTTCTTCTAGATCTTCTTCTGCCCACTCTCAATCCAAGGGGTCGGCAAACACTGTCATCTTTAGACCATCATCTTCAACAATGACCAACCAACCATCATCTTCAACATTAGACTACATCAATAAACATTTTCAACGTCAATCCATACAGCGTTAATTCACTCCAATTGGGGAGTCATATGCCTCTATCTTGGATAAACTCGTCAAGCAGGGGGTCCTCAATCTCCCTTCAATCCGACCACATCAATTCGACCCCTCAACACCTATCCCTGCATGGTACAGGGAAAATCACTTTTGCAACTATCACCGTGTCAAAGGTCATGACACGGATCACTGTCAAACTTTCAAAAACATCGTCCAGGACATGCTAGACAAGGGGGATCTTATTTTAGATAACCCGAACGCACCGCCCAACCAAAACCTTGACATTTTCAAGCAACCCTTTTCTAATCACCCGCCTACTCAAGACAACGTCCAAACCATGACCAATGACCCTCAAGACCATGATATACACACGATCGACACTATCTTTTCTCTTATCCCTGACCAACCTCTTTCACAGGTGGAAGACCCTTCTTCCCCTATACCTCCTCCACATGGTGAAGAACTTTCTTCTCCTACTTGTCCTCCATCGACTTCTCCCATATTGGAGGACGCTTTGACCACATCAACACCAGCTGCCTCGCCTTCATCCTTCTTATCATCCATAGATAATCACACCTTTTTGACTTCTCAACCACACACAGAAGCCATGACTACTCCGGAGCTCTTTCCACTTAAAGAGCCCACATTTTTAATCCCTTCTCCATTGAGAGAAAAACCATCCACATCTAAGTCCAAACCCGCGCAGGCATCCATCATGCCCAAAGAGATTAAACCTCTTGGTGTTCGCCCCACATCTAACCTCGCCTCGCATAAAGGTGGCCCTCAACCCAAACCAAAGAAGGCTACTAAACCACACCGGAGGCCTCCTCCCCTATCTTCGTCATTACCTTCAATCTTGGGCCCACATCCGTCTACTTTACTTGGAGTGCTTCCCACTCCCATACTTCACAGAGGCAAGTCGCCTCCATTATTCTATCAACCCGTCAGACTTATATCTCCTCCAAACCATCAACCTACGTATCTTACGCCTCTCAAACCAAAATCACCAACCCTCACTGCAACAAGACACTCAGACCCATTAGCAGGTTCTTATGTTTTGTTGTTACGGCAATTGTTGCAGTCCTCTCGTATCTATCTCCCGCCTCTTAGACCATATCAATCTCTTGGACCAAAACCACCCTGGTTCAACGACACTCGCATTTGTGCGTATCATCGTACGCTTGGACACGACACTGAGCATTGTTGTGCCCTTAAGGTTGCTATTCACCAATGTCTTGGGAATGACACCCTTCTTCTCGACCACATCATCAATAAACCTTCAACACCACCCCACTCATCAACTCTCGGATCAAGGCCATCTTGGTTCGACAACTCTACATTCTGTCATTATCATCACACTCCGGGACATGACACCGAGCGTTGTTGCGCTCTTAAAGCTGTCATTCGTCAACAACGGAGAAAGGATACCCTTCTCATCAAGGATCCTCTTGACCACCCCTTTGACAAATTATCAACATTGACCCATGCCTCTCCAACCTCGTCACCTAAATCGGGATCTCCACGCCAGACTAAGGTCCCTTCACCGCCTTTAACCCCCTTATTCGACATCAACACTGTCAATCTGACCACTAAACCTCAACCGACCTTAATCAATCCGTCAAACATTCTCCCTAGCCGCTGGGGGAATTCAACCTTCATCCAAACCTCGACCAATTTTTCAACACAGTCTCGACCACATATCAATCACTCTTTCAACTTAGCCTCAACCAGACTAGCAACCAAACATTTAACCCGACCTCAACCAAACATACGACCCAACCAAAGACCAAATACCAACCAATCAACCCTCGACCAACCATTGACCAACTATCAAATGACCAAATCTCAACCAAACATTCAACCAAAACATTTAACCAGTCTCGACCAATCAACAATCATATCAACCAACTTCACATCCACTCATCAATCAACACCTGACCAATCTGGAAAGAGGCAAATGGGGCTAGTTTACTCCTAATTGGCTCAGACCTTATCACGCAGAAACATGGACCAGGGACTTATCAGAACCTGAGCCTCTTAATGCGTTGCATCTGTGACCGTTCTACTGTTAGTCGAGTACTCGTCCACTTGACACTTAACTTGAGCTCGTCCCTTGAGCAATCCCCGTCCTATTAATCCTACTTCCTTTCAACCCTATTCCTCTTAACACATTTCTATAACCCTTTTATGATGTATGGATGCTTTGTCCTAATAAAAGGGAGCCCTTGACCTTCTATAATCTTGTCCATGACTCACATTTCTATAAAAATAAATCAAGATGTCACAATATCCATGGTCACTATATCAATATCAAAATCAAAAGGCAGACTGCTTCCTCGAAGGACTGCTGTCATATCATTGCTATAATTAATAGACTGCTCCGTCGAAGGACAGCTATTCAAAAGCCTTTATATTAAACAAAAATCTAGACCACTCCCTCGAAGGATGGCTATGACTAATCTGGCAATAAACAGCACTATTTTAGAAGCTTCCCGCATTGATCAGCTTCACAACTGACCACCAAGCAAATGACATCTTTATGCAGGCTTCCCGCATTGATCAGTCTGCGCAAAAAAAAAAAAAAAAAAAAAAAAAAAGAAAAATGAATGAGTCATGGACTTGACTTATAGTTGTCTCAGGGTCTCCTATAAAAAGGGGCATAGTTATCTCTGCTCTTAAAATGGGTTACCCTCTTTCCTCCTCCTATCACCTGCTCAAGGGACTTCGAGCTCACTTTAATGTCGAAGTGATTCGATTCCCGCTCTAACATAACTATGGTCAACGACGTCACGCATGAATGGGGCTCTTGGTTCTCATAACCCCTATCTATGCTATCTTTTTGGTCCTTGTCAATGAAAGAGCAATATGCTTTTCACTTCTTCTGCACTTTGGTCACATTCACCTTCATCACTTGTCGACTCAGCTCAACTCTCTTTTCAGACCACTCCCATAGCCTATTCCCCCTAGTTTCTATGGACACCAATACACATAGAAACTATCGACCCGCCGCAATTTATGTTCAGCATAAACCAATACTTGCTGAAGCATAAATAAACCTCAATTCATTTTTAGCCTACATCCATCATGAATATGGAATATTGCTAGGGATGAAAAACCCCTCAACCAATGTTGTAGAATACACCATTTGGAATAGGCTGCAACATCTCTTCTCCTCATCATTTCATCATAACCAAGACCAATCTATCGACCATTTTGACCACCTGTCTACTACTCGGACCCTTTTGTCTGAACTACATTGGTCTGAGGCCTTTCCACTAGGGCTATGTAGGCAGCACTCAGATGCCACGACTGCCTTCTGGGGTTAGTTCGGCCACATCCTTTCGCCCATTCCTCCCCTCGACCACCAACCATTAGCGATCATACCTCTCTCCTCCGACCTTGACCACTTCCAAGACATTGTTGCCTTGGTTGTTTTTGCATATATGCTACCTCATGACTGGTTAGCAGCATTGTGCGCAGACCTTTTTGGACCCTCACAAGTATAGGATCGCAAGCCGGTTGATCCACACTACTTGTGACTTTTTCGTGTTTCTAGGAGCACTTCCTAAGCCCGGGATACCTAAAATGCGATGACCCATTTGGAGCTTCAGCTTCGATTGAATAACCCGATCAACAGACGCCTAAATGCTGGGGCCCAGTTATTTCAATTTTGGCACTCCTCGACCCTTGACCTGTGACACTTTTGACCTGACCATCTCGTGTAATGGTATGCGTGCAATCACGACTTTTGCAGCGTTCACCCTCACCCCTTTTCCATCCACTCTTTGTCAAATCAGCACCCGATTCTCGGTTCCCTTCCCTCGACTCCTACTTTGAGGGGGAATACCTTATCCATAATCGGGGCAATCCGCTACCTGTTTTTGTCTTGCAGTTCATTCGAACAACCAACAAGATGAAATCAACTTTATCCCTCACCTGGGGCAATCACTCCTGTTTTTGTCTTGCAGTTCGTCCAGAACAACCAACAAGACAAAAAGGGGCAAATGTAGACACCGAAATCATGTCGACTCCCCTGGTCCTTCCCCGTCTTATTCTTCTTCGCCTATTTAACCCTTGTCGATCACTTTTTCCATTAGCCTTGACCCTGGCAGCATGTAAAAATGAGCACAGAGCTAAAGCTAGACTCTATCCCCATTGTGCATCTGCCGACGGCGGTCTTTACCCGACCGATGTCGCTGACGTCGATCACTTATCGGCCGACGTCAGCAATCCTACCGACGTCGGTCACCTTACCGTTATCTGTTTTCAGTTATCATTCGGTTTCTCGAACGGTTATCGAACCGTCTCTCGAACCGTCCCTTGCCTTCATCAGCGTCTGTGAACCATTCGAAAGGCTAATCAACCGATCAATCAATCGATCAATTAATCAATCAATCTATCGACCTCCGAACTCGGATATTCACAAACCCTTGCAATCAACACTCTTGTGATCAACCAACTCCGGCATCAACCAATCTGCATTCGCTTCAATCCGGCACTGCACAGACAACTTCAACAATGTCAATCATGTCTTCGCACTGTGACAGGTAAGTATCCTCATCTGTTTATTTTTATTTTTGGTTATTGCTTTCTTGTTATTTCCATACTCTATATTCTGTTTAGACTCGACCTTCTGCAAATCCCTAGAGCCTGTTTAAACTCATACCTTACCCTGACTAGACCTTGTCCCAACTCAACTAAAACCTGTCCAAAACCCTGCCCAGAACCTATCCAAAACCTTGTCAAGACCCTGTCCTGACCCTGTCAAGAACCTGTCCCGACTCTCCCAGACCTTCTGCAACTCGCCTAAACTCTGTCCAAAACCTGCCCCGACCGATGCCGGTCACTACCCCGACCGACGCCGGCACTTTAACCGACGTCGGCACTTTCCTAACCGACGCCGGCATCACAGAGACCGACATCGGCAACTGCACAGAACATTTTACTTCATTATCAGGTACGCATTTTATTTTCTGTCTTTTATTTTTGTCATTTTATCTATCATTACATCTACTTCAGTCCAATATTCTGCTTTTTTATCAGTGGGTTGATATCCTTCTAGGAAGTCTTCGTACTTCCGGGATCGGGCGTTCGCCTGACAGCCCACCATATCTTTGACTAACATTTTTCCGTGTTTCAGTCTCTTTTCTTCGCATGTGTCATTCCTCCACAGCCAAAGAGGAGAATCTTCCAACGTCTGATTTCGGTGCGCATGACTTTATCAGGTATCTTCTAGCCTTGACCATCTCTTAGTTTCTTATTTCTTCTTTGAATATAGAAAGCAATTTTGCATAGAAACACCTAGCCCCCTTCCACCCTTGGATTATGGCAGGTGATTTCAACACTATTCTTGATTTGACTGAAAAGAGTGGTGGCACATCAAGGCTGGACCCATCTTCTTTACTAATGCGCAACTACATTAAAATTTTGAATTTAGTTAACATCAGGCCCAATAATGGATAGTTTACCTAGAACAATCGTAGGTGTGGGAAACATTGCATTGCTGAGAGACTTGACCGTTTTCTAGTCTCAACTTTTTGTGTTGGAGATATGTGGTCGATGAGGTTTGAAATTTTGGACTGGAGAGGATCGAACCATTGGCCCATCAAGCTTAATAGTGTCTCACAGTATCACCCATACTCTCCTTCCTTCAGATTTCAGCTCATGTGGCTGTGGGATCAATCTCTACATGAGTGTGTTGCCAATTGGTGGCATTGGGGTAGGCCTGCCCATGGTACGATGATGTACATTTTTGCCAAAACACTGCAATATGTGAAGTACAAGCTCAAGCGGTGGAATCACCAAAGTTTTGGGAACATATTCCATGCTAAGGTTGTTGCACAATCCAAGCTTGATGGTATCAGGAGAATATTAAGGGAAGAAGGACTGACTAAAGACTTACTGCAAGAAGAAACACAGGCTGTGAAAGACTTGGAGGAATGAGCCACAGGAAGAAATTTTTTGGAAGCAGAAAGCTCGGGTCAAATGGCTCCAGGAGGGGGACAAAAATACATCCTTTTTCTTCAATTCGTCCAAAGCCAAGAGACATGCCAATTCTATTTTAGCCCTGGTCAATGAAAGAGGTGAGCACCTTAACTCCTTTCCAGCAATTTTAGAGGAGGTAGTGCAGTACTTCTCTACTCTCTTCAAGGAAGATGCTAATGGGGAATCACCGAATGAAGCTCAGGTTCTCTTCTGCATTTCGTCATTGGTGACTCATGAAATGAATGAAAATTTAATGAAACCAATCACACTTGGAGAGCTTGAGGAAACCATCATTCAGATGAAAGAAGGGAAAGCGACTGGACCTGACGGCTTCCCGGCTGAATTCTACCAAGAATTTTGGGATATCATCAAACTTGACCTTTTAGCTGTTGTCCAAGAATTTCAGCGGAATAAACAAATGCTTAAGGCTACAAATGTGACCTATCTTGCTCTCATACCCAAATGCGAAGGTGCTGATAGGCTAAGTCAATTCTGCCCTATATCCCTTTGCAATGTTGTTTACAAAATTATAACTAAAATCATTGCAGATAGGTTAAAAAGAGGGCTGAGTGCTGTGATCTCAGAAGAGCAGAGTGGTTTTATGGAAGGCAGGCAAATCTTGGATGGTATTGTTATTGATGTTGAGTCCATTCACTCCATGGCCAGCTCAAAAGATAAGGCGATGTTCATTAAATTGGACATGGCCAAAGCCTTTGATAGGGTTAGATGGTCATTATTGCAGAAGATTCTTAGTGCTTTTGGCTTTGTGAATGAATGGACTCAATGGGTCATGAGTTGCATTTCCTCGGCTTCCTTCTCAGTGCTTATCAATAGAGAACACACAGAGCTTTTTGGTGCTACAAAAGGGCTGTGACAAGGTGATCCTCTATCTCCGTACCTTTTTCTTCTCCTTGCTAAAGGTTTAGGGAGGTTGATCAGTAGGAACAGAGAGGAAGGACATATCCAAGGATGGCGATGGGGAGGGGAATTGCCGGAGCAATCACACCTGCAATTTGCTAATGACACTGCCCTTATGGGCATGGCCAAAATGACTGAAGCTGCTAATTTATGCAGGGTGTTAGATGTTTATCTAATGGCCTCAGGACAAAAGGTCAATGAAGATAAGTTGTCCATCTTCTTCTTCAATACTCTAGGCCCTATTCAGCAGCGGATCGCGAGGACTCTCCATTTTCAAATTGGGACTCCCTCCTTGATTTACTTGGGTATCCCTATCTCGGTTGGCCGTACATCCAAAGAATCTTGGAAAACTATTTTGGAGAAATTTTGGGTGAAAGTGAATCATTAGACACACAGGTGGTTATCCTTTGTGGGTTAGGTTCAACTTATCCAATCTGTGGTGCAGGCTTTACCCATTTATAGGTGTATGCTCCAAGTTGCCCCGATAGGATTCGTTAAAGAGTTTGATTCGGTTACCAGACAATTCTTATGGGCTAGTAGTCTGAACTCCACTAAATGGAGCCTTATTAGATGGGAGATTGTCTGCAGCCCCAAACAATATGGCGAGCTCGGTCTGAGGCAGACAAACTTAAATGGTATTGCTTTAGCGGCCAAACTTTATTGGTGATGGTGCATCGAACAAGACAAAGCTTGGGCCAGAATTCTCTCATAGAAGTACTACTCTAGAACCATTCAGAGGGACATTCCTCGCTATCTGCTTATTGGAAAAGGTTCGGCAATATGGGGTACTCTCAAAAAAGGGGCTGCTCTCATCAAGAACGACTTATTCTAGATTTGTAAAAAGGGATCCAATGCTCTCTTTTGGTCTGACTCTTGAGATGGTTATCCTCCCATCATTTCTTAGTTTCCATATTTGTTGAACCTTTGTCAGAGATTCCTTGATGTTGGCTGGTCTCGGGTGAGTGACTTCGAAGTTTACATTACACAAGGACAGGTGGAGGTAGCTCACTGGGAAGCTCTCAAAACTTGGCCTGTTAATGGGATGTAGGAAGAGAATGAGGAGCTATTGAGCATCCTTTCAAGGTGTCATTTTAGTCCTCTTCAGGAAGAGGATGAGCTAGCTTGGTCTCCCAATCCAAAGGGAGCTTACACAGTTTCATCTGGATATCAGGCTTTATTTCTTCAGAGATTGCGCAGGGGGGAAGTGCATTGGTGGAGACAGGTCTGGAATAAATTCACATGGCCCAAATGTAACTATTTTGCTTGGATGCTAGCCTGGAATAGGTGCTTGACCTGGGACAATCTCTGGAAGAGAGGTTTCCAAGGCCCTTCAGTATGTGTTATGTGCGGAGCGGCCAATGAGGATTCATCACACCTTTTTTTGCGATGCCCCTTTGCCTTGCAACTCTAGCATTATTGTTGGGATGTTTGGCAGGCCCCATGTCTTCATGCTCAATCTGTGGTCAATTTTTGGAATGGATTGGGAGAACCTCCCTCAAGGACGCCCTTCCTACAGGACATATAGCTGGACGGCCCCATTTTTCTGTTCTGGCAGATCTGGCTTGAGAGAAATAGGCAAATTTTTTGGGGGGTGAGGGTTATGGTGAAACAAGTATGGCAGAAAGTGGTGGGGATGATCCAAGAAACCATCCAAGCAAAGAGCACGATTTACCTTCCTTTGACCAAATAGGACGCTCAGGTGGTGGCGTGACTTGGATTCCAGCAGTTAACTAGTAAGTAAATGTGTGTCAGGAGGAGCAAGCAGGTCAAGGAGAAGATTCTCAGGATTGGTTAGTGGCAACATCCCCCTAGTGGGATTCTCAAGACCAATACGGATGGTTCCTCCAAAGGTAATCTGGGACCCGCGGGTATTGGAGGGATAGGAAGTGATTATGAAGGTACGGTAATTTTTCTTTTTACAGTTCCTGAAGGGTTGCAAACCATTAACATGATGGAAGGTCAGGCCATTCTTTATGCCCTTGAGAAGGCCCAGGCGTTAGGTTGGCGTAGGATTATCTGTGAATCAGACTCTCAAGTCTTGATTAACCTGCTCATTAAGAGGAAAGTGGTGGATGTCAATGGGCAACTATCTCTGATTGTGCAACAGATTTTGCAGATTTGCTCGCTTATGGATAGCGTTACTTTTGCTCATATTTCATGAGAATGGAATAGGGAAGCATATTTTTTGGCTAAATGGGCGTCTGACCATTTGGATGGTGGAAACATTGAGGATTGGGGGTCTCTCTTCCTGACGTTGCGTTCTGATTTGGAAAGAATTTTGGAGGCTGATAGGGAGGTTCATAATATTGTCTAGTTGGGCGTGTGCCTAGTTTTTCAGTTTTTGCTGCTTTCTTCTAGGGGTTTCTGCCCTTCATTCTTCTTGTAATGCTCTTTACTTATTAATATTATTTTTACCCCTTTTTATTAAAAACAATAGTCTCCTTAGTCTCTTGTTTTCCTATCTTGGTGTTAATAGTCCTCCTTTCTTTCACTTCTCTTTCTTTCACCTTAACCCTTTTAATTTCCTTTTTATGTCCCTTTCTAAGCATGTGCTTAGTCTTTTTTCCCCTGATAAGCCCTTTTTCTCCATTGCTTTCCAATTCCTTCCATAGGTTTCAAGTATAGTCAAGCCAAGAATTTGGGTTAAAAGTTGATTCTTTGTTTTTATTTAGAATAGTAATAGATTGAATTAAAATATTGATGATAAAGATAATATGTGCAAGTGTTTCCTTTCTGTGTTCAATATGGAAGGTGATAGGGTTAAAATTGAATTAGTCAACTTTGACAACATCAGACAAGACCTCAATGTGTGGCACATTCTCCACAAATTTGGTCTAGTAAATTTCATGTAAAAAATTAAAGGGTTTGACATTTTGATTTCTAAGGAATTCATAAATATTAGGATGTCAAAAAAATCATTGTTAAAGACCTCACTTTGTTCAAGATAACATTGTTAATGCTACAAGTTTGTTTATTGGGGGTGGGGGGAGGAGCAGGGGGCGGCTTGGCGGAATTCTACAAGGTCAAGGGAACGAAAGAGGAAGATATCAAAACCTTTTTTAGAGGCAAGGAAATTTTGAGTAAGCTTTAAACAGGGTAATTTAAAGAATCTCTTCTAAAGTCTTTGGATAAAATGAATCTCCAAATCATAAAGTATATTCAATTTGAGGAGAGACTCAAATGTATCTTATCCTACTATTTCATGCTCTTCAATAATTTCAGACACATGTTGAAGATATCAAAAAATGGCAATGATTATATGGATAAAAATATCCACTCTCATTCCCTCCATCATCCTATCTCTAAACATCATGAAGAGTTAACTAGTCTCAAGAAAGACACTATGAAAAAACTCTAGACCAAGTTCAATTCTCTATGTAAGGAGCTACTCCTCCAACAAAATACTCTCAAGTGGTTCATGACGTAAAATGAGAGATTGAGAACAAGAAATGATCTTCTTTACTAACAACTAAATGGAGACCATTCCCAACTGCAAGTCAGATTTATTTTTAATAAATGTCTTTGGTCCACCACTAGCATTGTTTGTGAAATCAGAGAAGAGGTGAACAATCTGAAAAGAAGATGTCTACTATGGATGGAAATCAAACCTCTCTCAAGGATACATTAAAAATTGTGCTTCAAATAAACAAGGTGACAATGAAAAATTGTGATGCAACACTCTCACCCCTCAAGATGGTATGAAGAAGAGAAAAGGAATTTCAATTGAAGGAGGCCCCATCAAAAGAACCAAAATTCAGATGAAACACAAAGACATTGAAGCCAAATACTATTGATCTTGAAGTGGTTGAAGATCATCAAAACTTTTGAAGGAAGAATGGGAGGTTGTCATCAAAATTTTTTGAAGAAAGAAAAGGAGGTTGTTGGAGCTTTAACTAATCTCCTCTCGACTCAACCTTCCTATGTATTTCTCTTCGTTGTTTTTTTGTTATAATTTAATTATTTTGTAGTCGTTTGTTTTTGCTACACTATAATAGTCTTCTCTCGGCATGGGGTTTTACCAAACTTTGTTTTGATCATGGTGGAATTCTCTTAATTTTGTTTTGTTTTATTTTTAATTCTATTTTATTGCAGGGTTTGGACCCTTTCAAAACCCCACTTTTATCCAATAATTTAAAACCAAACAAACAAACAAAAAAAACTATTTATTAAATTTACAAGTTTGTTTTAAAAAAAAATAGGGCTTATATAAATAATGACAACAATATTTTGTTGATCAATTTTTTTAATTTCATCATATCATCTATCGTAAACATTATTTGTTAGCATTAACATCTCTTTTTAATTAATACGAGTGGAAACAAATACTTTTTTTAATATACATATGTTTTTTAAAATAATATTATTTTCAACATACATAAATTAATACAAATATATACAATACAAATTTAAACACAAATATATGTCACAACCAAACAATTTTAAATATAAAATCATACTTATAATATTTAAATGGTCTTCTTGTTTTAATTTTAATTACAATTAAATGTTTTGATGAATATTCTTAACATTTCTTACATATTTTACTAAATTATTTTCCTCATTTATATGTGTTGTTTATAATATTAAAATGCGATGATATTAATGTAAGTATTTGAAGAGCTTTATCAAACTTTTCTAATTCAACCTTATTAATGCATAAATTTTAATTTTATTGTTATATTTTAATGAATTCAAAATGTACAAGAACATCAAAATTTGATTCCATTATTTTGGAAAGTTGATAATTAATTTGTTTTGAATATAGTATTTGATAAACAGGTTAATATTATTATTAAGAGTAAGTTTAGTGAGGACCCTATCAATCGCGAGGACTCTTATTGACCACATTTAATTTATTTTTATTTGGGGGCATTTTGGTTGTCTCATGGCTTATTTATTTGTAGATTAAAATAAATGAGAAGATGTGATGATTCTGATGTCTGCTCTGCTGCCGTTAAATGGTTGTCACGTAGGCCATGTATTTAACATTTCAATCCTCCTCCTGCAGGTATTTTTGCAGTGGTTTGTATTAATGGCTTTAAGAGTTCGATTCCCACAGGCGGCTTCTTGAATTCCGTTGCTCCAATGCTTAATTGAGTCATGATGGAATAGTTTATTTATTCTTCAGGTGTAAATTGAATGCACGCACAGATATGAATAGAGATTTTGTTTTTAGAAATTAAAAACGACGGATCGAAGTCGAAGATTGGCAAACGGAATTCGTTTTTGTACGGAGACACAATGTCTGCCTTATGTGGAAATGCTGTCATTTTAGGAGCTGTTTAACTTATTACGTGGATTTCAGTTATTGACATAGGGAGGATTAAATGGTGGCCAGAAACACCTTATCACATTTTAAGGCGCTGAATCTCACCGGTAAGATTTCCCCGTCAACTAGACATTTGATGATGGATTAACACATTTTCCGCCCAATCACAATTTATCTTTACAATCTTCTATCTAAACCCAATAGCAGAACGCAACCCTCACATTGCTTCCTTGCTTGCATGAGTAGTTTCGATGTTCTTAGCTTTCAAGGGTAGATATCTCAACACTAACATGTCATTTGCTTATTTAGCGTACAACTCCATCAAACAAGTTGAATACATATGCATTAGAGTAGACCTATGATAATCAATATCTCTAGCCCAATCAAAATCAACAAATCCATGTAGACCCAATTCTTTACTTTCATTAGGTGGCCCTTAAGAGAAAATTACATAGTTAGATGTTTTACACAGATACTTGAAGATCCTCTTCGCCGTCGTCAAATGCTCTTTTCTTAAATGGGACATGACTCTGTGGACTACTCCCACTACTTGTATAATTTCAAGTTTCATATAGACCCTTAAGTATATCAAACTTCCTATAACTTAGGAATCCGACGAGCACATAAATATCGTTAGTTCCTTGTTAGTGGATCTCAAGAAAATTCAAGTATAACAATGCAATGAAACTAAACCACTCTTGCTTAAGAACTAGGAAGAGCATAAGATAATGGACAAGACCATAAAATAGAGACAAAAAACATACAAGAATTTTACCTCCCTTGTCGAAATTAATGTCCTCTTATTGGCATAGTAGATGTTCGTGTTCGGTCTATGGCATTAGAGACTTTTGTCAATGCTTTTCCATGTTGGTAGCACTTTTCCAATGGCCACTTTTGGCTTTGCTTTGATTGGCTTGGCTTGGTGTGAGGCTTGGTATCAAATGGGCATTATAACATTACTTTGATGGCTTATTTAAGGTATTCGTGTAGAATAACCTTACACATAAAAGCTTGTTTGGGTAGAGTGAGGGCACGTGTACTTATAATTCTTAAAATTAGATCTAACCCTAAGATGGTTAGGTTTAGTTTTAACCTTGGTTGAGTCTAAAATAACCTAGGTTGATTTAGGTTAACCCTAGGTTGGGTCAAAATAATTATGAAGGCTTGACAACTCATTTTAGATATTTATGAGACATGACTACTCCTAGAAGATATTTATGAGGTTGTGACTCAATTTTGTTCAATTTTAGGAATTAATAAAATATTTTATTTTCTCCCTTTACCTTGGTCACATGTTTATTGAAAAATTCATTTTTTAGAAAATTTCATTCCCTAATTCAACTTGGAATTTTTACTTAAGCAAGTTAACTAAGATTTATTTTTTAACTAATCTTGATTAGGATTTTTGGCATTTATGAATTGTTTTAAATGTTTTGGATTAATAACTGGACATGCCAAGAATGTCAATTTGCTAGGTCATAATTTAACTAGGGTTGGATCCAAGCTAGGTTATCAGTGCATACAAGGTGAAACTCTAACTCACCACATTTTTGGGCAATTATATCTCATGCATAGATGTATTTGGGAATCCAAGGTGATTTCTAAGCTTAAATTACGTCATTTACTAGAAATTGATCTGAATCTCAATTTAGACATGAAAGGGGCCAAAAATGAGTGTTTACGCTTCCAACCACACTCGAATATGAAACTTGATTCATGTCCTCCAACTCCTCATGTGTCTTTGGACATTGTGTAGTTGATAACTTCTAATCCACTGGAAAAGGCATACGCATAAGTTTATAGTATTGCATCCTGAAAATTTACAATATTGTTTAAACATAATTTTTCCTCTAATCTAGTTAAAGCTCCTTGTTCACTTGATCCCATTTAATTTCCATGCCGAAGATGAATATTGTTGCATTTATTCATGTTGAATTGTGTTGACAGTCGAGACTTTACCTACTTGATGATGTACTTGTCATTTAGATCAACAACATGTTATCCACGTAGAGGACTATGATAACAAAGTGAACACCATTTTTATTATAGTAAATACAATGATCAACATTGGTTTGTGTAATCCCATGCCCAACTACACATTTATTAAACTTATGGTTCCAAATTATAGGTGACTTCTTCAAACCAAACAACGACCTTTTTAGCTTGTAGACCAAGTCTTCATTCCACTTTATCTTAAAGCATTCTAACTACGACATATGAATCTCTTCTTCAATCTCCCCATTTAGAAACATTGTCTTAACTATTATGAGAGAAAAAACATCTCTTATTGGGGCATATATACTTTAAAAGTGGCCATGATAAAATTAAAATATCCATTTGCATATATTCAATACAGATCTATCATCCATTTATTTATAATTATTTTAGCACAATCGTAAACTAGTAATGAAGAGTAGGTTGTCCTTAGTAAACAATATTATTCATTTTTATATTTGATAAATTTGTGGATATATGCAGTTGGGTTTGATTAAGGTGGTGGCATGTATTAGCCAATGTGAAATGGATTAGTCTTTGAGTCTTTTCACAAAATTAAAATAAATTAATAATCTTATCACACCTTATATAAACCACCTCTCTCGAGGTAAGACTAAATTTTGACCATTAAATGGAACTGTCATATTCATGAAGTCAATAACCTATCTTAGTAGACATTGTTCTATAAATTGAACTACTGCAAGTATTTTCCTTATTTTCAAACCAGAGAGTATAAAAGAAGAATACTATAACCAATTAATTTTTGCTTCATCACCTAATTCCCTGATAAACTTGGTTATATATATAAATTGGGTAGGATGTGTTGAAGATAACAAGTCAGCTTCAGGTTACACAGTTAATAAGATCAACAATTATTTATTAAAGCACTAAGAAGCAACTCAAAATAGAAGTAAACTATAAGACAATTGTTGTGGCAACATGTGCAATAATTTTTTTGAGGAGAGTACTCTACAGTTGACCAATATTCTTGATGTTATTCTACAGATGACCGACAATCACATTTTCCTTTGTAGAATTAAGCATATAGAGATACATGCCATAAAACTTTGCAAAACAAACTTACACATGCATTCCAAGTATATCAACCCAATTAGACCAATATTCTAGATGTTATTATGGTGGATAGAGTTAATCTGTGTGTGATTTAGAACATACATACACACACACACACACACACACACACACACACACACAGATATATATATATATATATATATATATATATATATATATATATATATATATATATATATATATATAATTTTCTTATCGAATAAGATGTTATGAATACATTTAAAAAACATTAGAAGTTATAATAATTAAAAATGAATGGATAATATGGCAAAGTCAGCACATAGAGTGCTTTTATTACATCCAAGTTTGAATTCTACTCACAAACATAGTGAAGTGTGAAGTTTTATTTGGATTCAGCTTTGGCATCATAGTGCATAAGAAAGAACTATCAGATTGTTTAACCCTAAATTAGATAAGAGGTTATCCTATCCTTGGTGGTATAATAGGGTTAAGAATATATAAATAAAAATGCACATGGGTTCTAATCATATCTACAACAAACCAATTAAATGCTAAAATTATATATAAACATAAACTAAATCTATTATGCTAAGTATAGGCTAAATATAGAAAGTGCAACTAAGTTATGTATGGAAATGAAACAATAGTAAAGTACTCAATTTTTTATGATGCTAACATAGTGTTAGATCTGAAATAGGTAAAAAACATGGTGGAAGATGATTTTGGAATAGTTGTCAGCTTTTAGATCTAACACTTTTGGATCTCTAAACATTAATGTCATCTTGGGATGGTTGTGTTGATGCTACTATCTAATTTTGATGGAGGTGTCATGTAAAAAATACTTATTAAAAATGGATGTGACCACTTGGATGATTTTAAGATTGTATTCATCTTCACTCAGGTGCATTCAAATCTAGATCATAGACTGTCACTATTCATGAATTTACAAAACCCTAGTTTTTCATCTTCATTATGACCTTGAGAAAAAATGGGTTAGTGCGCACAAGGCATCGACTTGAATCCAAATACCCCATTGTTAGTGGGCACTGTTACATAGCCAATACTCCAAAGAGGGCCTCAAACTGATGTAATTCTCCCCTTCGTGTTGGCTTGTGTGTGAATGATGTAATATTGTACAAATAAAGTACAACAAGCACCTAGCCTATAACTTAGAAAATTAGGATCTTGGGCTGATCCTTTAATACTTCAAATAAATAGATGTGTTGTATCTATGATTGGTAAGGAAATAGGGAAGATTTTTTCAATTGAAAGTTATTTGAATACTCTTTGGTAAGAATACTTGGTATTATTCTTGTGTTGTTAGGTGAGGAATAAATGAGGGTTGATCTTGTATTTATATCAATCCCTTTGGATAAGTAACTTGTATAAAATCACCTAGGCCAACCATTAGGATATGTTTCATTTACATATTGGATGACTTTCGGGCACTAGATACTTGTGTTGAGTCAAGACACTAGTGTTGACGCTAATGTCTGTCTCAAATGTTAGTGTCAAGGGAGCAGGAAAGTTGGTATAGGTTCAGAACTTGCAGAAATGGAAGATAAGTATATTTTATACATCTTGGATAATATATAAGACCTAGGCCATAAACATAATAATCGTCAAATTAAGAGATATAGGCTGAAAATGGACATGGCAACACTAATATTTTGGTTTTATCAAAATTGAACCCTGTAATTATTGTCTTGGGAGAAGATACATCAGATCAATTTATTTGGGTACTACTTGAGATTGATGGTCATTCCTTAATAATCATCAATGTTTACACCCCAAATGATAGCATTGATAGAATGATGTTATGGATATGGCTTGTTAATAATTTGCCCCTTTCCACCTAGCTGATTTTTGACTATTTTAATATGTTTGAGAGTCTTAATGACGAAGCTAGTTTCATTCCAATGAGATGGTGTTTTGTATAATGTGAAGTGTGGTATTATTTTAAATACTAATGGGGCTTACTATACCCACACCTTTGGTGATGTGAACTAACTAGTAAACCATGGATTACTTGGTCCAATTTACCATGTTTGGTCTAATAAGGTCCTCAAACAATTTCATCATGTCATGTTTTTTTAGCACCATGTGTTCTCCTTCTCAATTTTGTGATGAGCAATCTATCATAGTCCATATGGAAAATTTCCTCTCTGATCATAATCCTATCACAACCTCCACATGCTTTGTGAAAGGACTATTAATGAAATTATGATACTTAGTTTATAAATTACTCTCTTGGTCTCATTTATCAAATCATGAGCCCATTATTTCTTTCTATGGACAAGATAAATAGGAATTAGAATTCAATTTCTTCACCTAGGACTTAGATCTCTAGATGTAAAAGAATATGGAATGCCAAACTTGAGCCCAAGCTCATACAGTTTCTTTCACTTGTTTGGTATGTCAAAACCTTCCTCTTGGGGAGTGTCTCTTTCACATTGGAATTGATGAACTTAGGTGTCTAACCTGCTCTAGAATGGATTCCTTCAAACATGTCTTTCAAACATGTACAAGAGCTCAATTTATCTAGTAATAAATGCATAACCTTTTCCAACCTTTCCACCTAGATCCCTTCTCTTAGTGCATAGTATTTTTTGGCGAAAAAACTCAGTGTTCGTCATACATTACTTTCATATAAATCTTCTTCATTGCTATAATTTTATTTCAAATATGGAATTATAAAATTTAGCTATTATTAATAGTGAATAAACATCTTCATAATTTTTTGTCATTGATAAGGTGATTTTCATCTCTTCATCTCTTATGCAGATCGAAGCTTAGGCTAAGAAGGTGGCACTCTAGATTCAATCCCTGCAAGACCTACTCAGACACTAGGTGAGTGCTCCTTGTAAGTTATGAAACATGTCCTCCTAGACTAACCACCCCATGAATCTTCTCCTTCAGTGTCTAGGTAATGATAGAGCCACTCTCACAGATGTAGTTATTTCTTCACTCCTACACTAGATTAGGGGGTGTTTGATTCTGACACTAGCTTGTTATGATGGAGCTCGCCTATGTTGGGGGTGGTTTGGTAGGTCGTTCTATTTATCTAAATTTTATTTGGGGCATCACTATATCTTTGGGCCCCTTAAAGCCACTTAGTATTGTTGGGTGGCACCCAATACTCCTTCAGCTAAGCATTCTACTTGGAACTCCTAGCTTCCCAAATATGATCCGCTACCACCACCTCATGGGGTTGTCTCTTGTGCCTAAGGATGTATTTTTATTTTATTTTTTATAATCTTGTGGATTTTGGGTTTTCAAGCATAACTAGAAATTTTTTGTTTGGACTGTGTTTTTACCAACACAGAGTTTGGGTTGTGCATACCAATTGGTCGCTTTGTTGTTGTAACCATGTTTGCATGATTATTATTATTTTATTAATAATAATTATATCGATGTGTTCTAATTGTAAAATAAAATGGCGAACTAATATTATTTTGTCACAAAAAATGTTGACATGTATAGATTTATAATTTGATATTGAAAATAATACTAACATGTAATAGTGAGGATAATATCTTGCAATGTTATCTACTAAACTAAAAATATCTCAAAACATTCGAAAATACTTAAACAAAATTATTACCATTGAAATGTGATACCATGAATTAAAATTACATATCAAATTTATTAGAGATATAATATTTTCACAACCTGTTTAATAAAGATAGATTTTACAAAAAAAAATGAATATATTTTATTAATCAATAACATCTTTCCATAATTTTTTTCAAAAATATTTATTTTATTTATATCAAATTTAATTGATAATAACATTTTTGACAATTTTTAAATTTTATTACATGACAAATTATATATATATATATATATATATAATTTCTATAATATGTCAAAATTATAATTACTTTAATTATATATATATAAATAAAATACTAATATATAGTTTCTATAAAATGTCAAAATTATAATTACTTTAATTAAAATGTTTGCTAGCTCTCTAAATAATAAAATGTCAAAGTATTTGTAATTCAATAATTAAACAAAATCAATAGTCTCCTCCTTAATCTCTTGTTTTCCTATCTTGGTGTTAACAGTCCTCCTTTACTTCCTTTCTTTCAACTTAACCCTTTTTATTTCCTTTTTATGTCCCTTTCCAAGCATGTGCTTAGTCCTTTTTTCCCTAAGAAGAAGCCCTTTTTATCCATTGCTTTCCATTTTCCTTCCATAAGTTTCAAGTATATTCTTTGTTTTTATCTAGAATAGTGAAAGATTGAATTGAACTCTCGATGGTAAAGACAATTTGTCCGCGTGTTCCTTTTTGTGTTCGATGTGGAAGGTAATAAGGGTAAAACTGAATCGATCAGCTTTGAAAACATCAGACAAGACCTCACTATCAATATAGTAGAAGATAGCATTGCTAATGCCATAAGTTTGTCTATTGAGGGGGAATTATACAAGGGTTAAGGGGATGAAAGAGAAGATATCAAAGTTTTTCTTAAAGGTAAAAGGAAAATTTGAGTAAGCTTTAAATACGTTATTTTAGAGAATTTATTTTAAAACCCTGAAACAAAATGAATCTCCATATCATAAAGTATATTTCGTTTGAGAGGAAGTTTAAATGTATCTTCTCCTACTATTTCACATTCTTTAATCATTTTAGATATGTTAAAGCTATCATAAAATGATAATAATTATATGGATAACAATGTTCACTCTCATTCCCTCCATCTTACTATCTCTAAGCATCATGAAGAGTTAACTAGGCTCGAAAAAGACACTATGGAAAAACTCTAGACAAATGTCATTGGTAAATTTGATGCAAAAAATTAAAGGGTTTGATAATTTGCTCTCGAAGGAATTTATAAATCCCGGGATGTCTAAAAAATCTCATTAAAGGCCTCACTTTCAATATAGTAGAAGATAGCATTGCTAATGCCATAAGTTTGTCTATTGAGGGGGAAATTATACAAGGGTTAAGTGGATGAAAGAGAAGATATCAAAGTTTTTATTAAAGGTAAAAGGAAAATTTGAGTAAGCTTTAAATAGGTTATTTTAGAGAATTTATTTTAAAACCCTGAAATAAAATGAATCTCCATATCATAAAGTATATTTCGTTTGAGAGGAAGTTTAAATGTATTTTCTCTTACTATTTCACAATCTTCAATCATTTTAGACATGTTAAAGCTATCCTAAAATGAAATAATTATATGGATAACAATGTTCACTCTCATTCCCTCCATTTTACTATCTCTAAGCATCATGAAGAGTTAACTAGGCTTGAAAAAGACACTATGGAGAAACTCTAGACCAAGTTCAATTCTCTACATAAGGAGCTCCTCTTCCAACGGAGTATTCTCAAATGGATCATGACTTAAAATGAGAGATTGAGAACAAGAAATGCACTTCTTTACTAACAGCGAAATGAAGACCATTCCCAACTGCAAGTCATATTTATTTTCAATAAATATCTTTAGTCCATCACTAGCATTGTTTGTGAACTTAGAGAAGAGGTGAACAATATGAAAAGAATATGTCTACTATGGATGGAAATCAAACCTCTCTCAAGGATATGTTAAAATTATGCTTCAGATGGGCAGGGTGACAACAAAAAATTGTGTTGCAACACTCTCATCCTTCAAGATGGTATGAAGTTCTAAAGAAAAGGAATTTCAATAGGAGGCCCCATCAAAAGAACCAAAATTCAGACGAAAGGCAAAGAAGCTGAAGCCAATACTATTGATCTTGAAGTGGTTGAACATCATATAAACTTTTTGAAAGAAGAATGGAAGGTTGTTAGAGCCTTAACTAATCTCTTCTCATCTCAACCTTCGTGTTTATTTCTCTCCATTATCTTTTTGTTGTAATTTGGTTGTTTTGTAGTTGTTTGTTTTTGCTATCATGTAGTAGTCTTCTCTCTGCATGGGCTTTTACCAAACTTTGTTTTAATCATGGTAGACTTCTCTTGATTTTGTTTTGTTTTATTTTTAATTCTCTTTTGTTGAAGGGTTTGGGCCTTTCATAACCCCACTTTTATTTAATAATTTAAAAACAAACAAACAAAACTATTTATTAAAATTACTAAGTTTGTTTAAAAAAAAAAAGGACTTATGAAAATAACGACAACAATAATTTGTTGATCAAGGTTTTTAATTTCATCACATTATCTATCATTAATGTCTCTTTTTAATTAATACGAGTTGAAATAAATAATTTTTTTAATATACATATATTTTTTTAAATAATATTATTTTTAACATATATAAATTAATACAAATTTTTGCAACACAAATTTAAATTTAAATATATATCGCAACTAAACAATTCTAAATATGAAATCATACTTATAATATTAAATGACTCTTGTTTTAGTTTTTATTTTTATTACAATTTTAATGTTTTGATAAATATTCTTTAACACTTATTTCATATTTTTCTAAATACATTTTTTTTGCTCTGCTAGGGTTTCCTCGATGCATGCCATTAAGTTGGTCCTTGTTTTTCTGTCTGCTCAACCTTGTGTCATACCACAACCTTAAATACGAGACTTGCATTTATTACCATTTAGGGGTTTTCACCTTCGAATGAGGCCAACATTTATAATGTCTTCTACCCATTCTATCTTGATTGTTTTAGCTGTGGAGAAGAACAACGAAGTGATGAGCAATGGTCCCTTGCAAGCACTTGAGGAAGTTTGTCTCAAAAGTTTACCATGAGCTAATGCTTCAGAACCTGATGTTATATTGCCTAATCCTAAATTTAATTCTTCATGTCAATGGCTAGATCAATTTTATTTAATAGGATATTTTGTTGGGATAATTCCCTCTCAAACTATGCTACAGTCTTGGGTTCAAACTCATTAGACAACTCACGGCATTAAGTTGGAAAGTGTCCAAAACATGACTAACTAAGGGTTTTTTTCTCTTTCTCTTTTCTGACCCTTCTCATGTGGGAGGAATCCTCCATAAGTCTGCCACTTGGTATATCAGGAATGTGCTTACGGTTCTCTCCCCTAGACACAAGACTTTATGGTCTCGGAGCACACTACTCTTAAAGTCTCAATTTGGGTTGAATTTCCAAGCCTTCTGCTTCCATATTAGCATTTTATTCACCAGATTATGTCCTCCATAGGTTGTGTGGTTTGTCATGAATAAATTTGGTTTTGCTCTGCTAGAACACAAAAAAGGGTTTGTGTAGAAGTAGACCTCTCGCAGGACCTCAAGGATTTTGTGGATATTCAAGTTGGGGATGTAATGCACTTCTAGTGAGTCTTGTATATCAACTTGCATAACACTTGATTTTGTTGCCAAGCCACAGATCCTAAGATTTGGGATTATCCCCTTCAATTGGCTCATAATAATGTGGATAACTGCTCCTCTCCCCCAAGCCCTCTCCTAAAGATAGCAAAAATCCAACTAAGGATGGATGGACTACAATAGGGAAGAAGAACAATCACTCCAAAGCTGCAAACATAGTTGTTGCTCCTAAAGGAGGCAAGCCATCTTCGAGTAATGGCTCATAAGAGCAGGATCCTACTAAGAAAGTGCCTCCTTAGGTTGAAGCCCCAAAATTGGTTAAAAATCCTCGAGTATTTAACACCCCTCTAGCTACTAGCATTTTGTCCCAAGGTTTTGAGGCCTCTATGCCCAGTTCTTTTAGATTTTTAGACTCATAGCCAACCACTCTACCACTTCCTTCTTGGTGAGATATGCCTAAAAGTTCTCACATCCCTCCTCAGAGGAATGATAAGGTAGAGGAATGATGAGGCAGAGGAAGGAGAGTCCCAGGCTGACCCTATCGTAAGGAAGCAATTTGATGATTTTTTTAAGTGCCAATAGTGGGCACTTTCTATACAATCGGTATGATGCCCTGGAAGGTCTGGAATCAGAGGACATCTCACTCAGCATCTGTCATAAATGAATTTATTTTAGTGGAATGTTTAGGGTCTCACAGACCCAAAATGCAAGTTTGTTATGCATAATTTTAGAAGGAAGTTTCCCAAAATAGACATTCTTTGTCCGCAAGAAGTCAAGGTGGTGGATTTTCATTGATGACTGTCAATAATTCTATCTAGGATGACAATATCATTCTTCATAGAAATTATGAGGCAGTACATGGAGGGGTGATCACATTTATTTTTCCAAGGTGGTGACTGCACCTAGTGCAATCTGGTGTGGACCCCACCAACTAGTTAGTATGGACTCTTTTTAGCATTGAAATCCACTCCTTTGGCTTTATTAATATTTATGGCTTGAATGATGCCTTGGAGTGTACCCATTTATGGCAGTGGATAGTGGGCAATTACCCTGAGCACATTGGGTATTATGTGGTGACTTTACTATGATGGCATCTCCCAAAGACAAAGTGGGCCACTTGCCGATGAGGTGGGCAGTTGGTGAAAAGGAGGCATGGTTTTACATATGCACTAAATGGGGTCTTTATGACCTCAATTTAACCTATTAACCTACATATGGAGTTTGGTACACCTAAAGTAATTTCAGGGAAGGCCCCGCTTAGGTTTTGAAGCATTTTGATAGGGCATTGATGTCCACTCAATCATACTTCTCTTTTGATAACAGTTTTTCCCCTCTAGTACAATTGTTACCATATTTTTAGCTTTTTGACCACTCTCCTGTCCAGTTCAGAGTGACCTAGTAAACCCAAAGTCCACAAAAGGTAATTTTTCATAAACACCTCTTTACTCAAACATGGGCCCATAGTAGCGCACATTAGGAGAGTTTGGGATTTAGATTCACGTCCTTCCCAAGAATATGGTTGGATTCTTTGGTGGGATGATGCCATCAGAAGGACCTCTCACTTTCTATGAATATATGGCTACTAACTTGCTAAAATTTGGAGACACTCCTACTCTACTACTTTCTCAGAGCTAAGCCACGTGACTTTAGCCCTAGAAAAGGATCCCTTCAATGAGATCTTGTAGGTTAGAGTTGCCTCTTTATGGTATCATATTCAAATTGTAGACAGCTACAATACCAGGGGAGCCCAAGTCAAAGCCAGGCTTCATTAGCTTAAGATTGGGGACAAAGATTCAAAAGAGTTCTTTCAAATGCTATGAGCCAAGAACTTAAAACAACAAATTCAAGTCATCTATGAGGTTGGCAACAGATTAACAAAGACTCTACCCATTGTTCAAGCCTTTGTCCACCATTATCAACAATTGTTCAAAGCTCAAGCCCCCTTAGTTGAGCATGAAATTGCCCTCCAACAATGCTTCGTAGTGGTGTCATGCAAATGCACTCCCACCTAGTGGGTGGCTTGCATTAGGACCCTCACTATTGACAACTTGCATAAAGTAGTGTCTCACATGGTTAATGACAAAGCCCCTGGTATTGATGGCTATCCCTATGAATTCTATAAAACCCTTTGGGACCTTGTGGGTAGTGACTTACATAAGGTTTATAAAAAAGTGTTTTGCTCACATTCACTGGGTAAAAATATAAATAAAGGGAATATTAAATTCAAATGTAAGTAAGGAGATCTTGAATTAATCTATAATTGGCATCCCATTACCCTCTTGAATGTATCTTATAAGATCATTATCAAGCCTCTGGTGATCTGAATGCGCAATATGCTGCCTCTCATTGTGCACCTAGAATAAACAGGTTTCATTTGAAGTTGTTATATTTTGGATAACATCATCGCAGTTTTGGAAGAGATGGATTGGGCCAAAGGATCTAAGTAAAAAGCTATATTAATTGAAAGTGACTTTGAAAAAACTTTTGATCGCATCGAATGGCCATTCATTTTAGCCATGCTTCAAGCACTGAGCTTCGAGTCCATCTTCATCCAAACTATCTAGATGTTTTTTGTAGATGCCTTGGATGTCCTCTCCATTAATGGAGTCACCTCTGAGTAGTTTGGTTTGTTCTGCTCCATTCTATAGGGGTTCCCACTGGCTCCCACCTTGTATGTGCTTGTAGCTGAGGGTTTTGGATACCTTCTTAGCAATGCCCAAGCTAGGGGCCGTGTCAAGGGAATTTATCTCCAGCTAGATGTTGTGAACCCTCAAGAAGATATGGAATTGCTTAATTATCACTTTGTGGACAACTCCTTCCTGACCCTCATTGAGGATGAATCCAATGTGGACAATGCCTTACAATGTCTCGACAACTTCTACTTGGCCTCTATCTCCAATATCCAATCGCAGAAAACTCATTGCTACAGGCAATCTTACCTCCCTCTGCTAGCGTGGGCTGCTAAATTTGGTTGAAAGTGGATGCAACAAGATGAAGTTTTCAAATTTCTTGGCATCCCCTTTGTTTTTGATGCTCCACCAACTTTATTGTGGTATTATGTCATTGATAGAGTTTCTAAGAAGCTAGATTACTAGGTGAACAAGTCTCTTTCGTTAGCAAGAAAATTTCAAATCTACTCGAAGATTCTTGTGACCACCCATGTGTACTAGGAATCCTACTAAGAGATTCTCAATGCCATGCCACCTTTCATGCTCCACAAAATCTCTATCCTCTCCACTCGGCCATGGTGGAAGGACTGGAAGTGGTATGTGGAGGACCCCTTTTACAATTACACTCCTCGTCTTGGCTATGGATGGCTCACTCCCCATTTGGTGGACAAGCTCAATGCCCATTGGGGGTTATACTAATCTATTTCAACGTGGAGCTTTCGATTCAACATTATTTTGGGGTATGTGTGGAGCCCAAACTTACTCATTTTGCTTGGTATATACTGCACCAAGGCTTAGCCATTGGCATAAGACTCATTTAGCTAGGAGTCCACCTGCTTACTTGCCCTTTCTGTGGCCACCTTAAGACACTTCCTCATCTATTCTAGTACTATCCCAAAGCTCAAAGGGTCTAGACTTGGATCCATGATCTCTTTAGGCCTTTTCAGCCTGAATTATTCCTTTGATAGCAAATTCTCCTTGGAGATAAAACCATGATGCCCTTCAAATATGCACAAGTCTGACATACATTTAGAGTGGAGATTCTTTTCTAGCTTTGGAAAGAAAAAAATAATTATGTGTTTAATCATATAGCTATTAATTGTAATGGTTTTGCTTTAAACAAGTCATCTATCATCTCCAATATTCTTTTGCAGATTCAAGTTCAAGTCAATAAAGTGGCTATGGAGCTCGGGTACCTTCAGGATCTCCTTTCCCACTGGGGAGATGCTCCTTGTGTAATGGCTCAAGTTCTGCCATCTCTGCCTAGGGATCCCAGACTGGAGGATAAAGTGGCTCTGTCACCTCATGGTGGGCATCATTACAATCATTTTTGATGCCGCTCTCAAAGTGACACCTTGTACCAGCGCATGACCCCTCCTAGGCAGTAGTGAGGGTGGAAGTTGTCGCCTCCTTCCCCTACTGGGTAGGATGGCTGGGATGCTCCTCCTCCTCCTCTATGCCCAAATGCTTGGAGGGCACCACCTGGAGGTTGATCAGACGTGCTGGATAAGTTCCTTAGGCTCTCTCTGGGCATTTCGTCCACTCGTACATAATAAGAAGATGATAGGGACACTGCTCAAGCTACTGGGTGGGAGCCCATTCCAGATGGCAATGACTTGCCTAGCTCGAGCTGGGGTTCGGATTATATGGATCCACCACCTCTTGGTCTTACTCTTGCTGCTTAAAGTTCCTTTTTATATATAATTTGTTCCTAAGCTTTGCCTAGTTGTTTGTGATACTTTTGTTTATGGTTCCTAGGCCCTGCCTAGTGATAATGCAAACAAAAGCAATTGATGATGGTGATGATGATGACGACGACGACGACACCAAAATCATCATCTAAAGAAACCAGAGTTACAGTGGTGCGTATCATAGATACTCATTTTGTAGAGACCGATGTAGCCAATTTTAAATGTGTGGTACAAAGCTGTACTACGTAGGAATCGAACGTGTGCCCTGAGCGAACCAAAGCTCAAAGCTCTGCATTGCTTAATATTATGCCTCCTCCCTCAAACCCTAATTCTAGATCTAATTATACCTCGACTATAATAGATTTGTTGCAGGTTAGTTTTGTAGATGGTGAGGTTAAACAGAGGAAGGACGAACTAGAGTTGGTAGTATTTGATGAAAGTAGATGTTAGCCGAGCTCTATGGGACTCGAAATGGAGACCACCAATCGTAGTACTGATAATGGTAATGATGAATTTGAGTTACCCCCATTGAGAATCTCTAACATGGAAATGCAGTGGGATTCTTTGCTTTGCCCTGACGATGACCAAGCTTTCCATATGTGAAACTTGCATTCTGGATTTTCTTCGGGCATTTCTTTCTAATTTTTTCATTCATTGTTGTTGTGTAACCTATATGATTTCTTACTGCGGGGAGAAAAAGACTGATTTCTTACACCAAGCTTCTGCCTATTTGGTTTATCAATTATAATCATTGTTATTTGTTTTGAATGAGTGCAACTTAAGGCTAGCACTCAACGCTATGGATATTTATGGTTGTCTTATAGCTTATTTCAATTATTTATTTGTAGTTGTAAAATAAATTTCATCTGGCTATATTCGGGACCATGTTTATCATATGACCATTCTGTTAAATGGTGGCCAGAAACACCACCTCACATTTGAAGGCGTTGAATCTCACCGGCAAGCTTTCCCCGTCCACTGGAAATTTGATGACGAATTAACACATTTTCCGCCCGCAATATTTAGCCTCGAATTTTGCGGATATTTTGGACTATGTCAACCCAATATTCCGAGCCTCCTTTCCATAGAGGCAAATTCAAACAAAGGCCGCGGCCGAAGATCCGTTCTCGCTATGTAGCTTAAGGTGTAAAGTGTTTGGGATTTAGATTTATATTTTGAATTTTGCGGAAATTTTAGACTATCTCAATTCAAAATTTTGAGAACTATTTAAAACGTTGTTAACACTTCATTACTCTGACATATATAATTAGACAAGTGTATGGAACACCTTCAGAGAACCTTTCATTACTTTACATGTTGCACAACTCTTTTCAAAACATTATTATAACTTAACCATTGTGCACCACTTTGTAATCTCCCAATGTGTAATGAGACGGAGCAAAATATATTATGCAACTCTACCATCATTCTCACACATCGACAACCTTGTACAACTGCCAAAGTCAGTATTCACATAAGACTACACAATCATCCCAACTTACACAATAAACCTATGTAACATCCAATGTGACCAAATTTTACGCACAACACCTTGTGTAGAAACTAGCTTGCATATAAATACCATTACATAAATTCATGCAAAGTTGATGCATTTACAAATAATCTCCCACTTTTTGAACACATTTTGTAAGGGAGCATGCATCCATCCTTTAGTAGCTTCTACCAATCATGCCTATCTCCTCATTGCACCAAGTGAACTTCTCCATACTCATTATCTTGGTCAACAAATCCACAACATTTTCCTTTGTGTCCACCTTCTCCACAGATATATTTCTCTCTTACACCATTTCCCTCATAGAATGATATTGCACATCAATGTGCTTCACCCCAAAATGATACTCAAGGTTCTTTGCTAAATAAATTATGTTTTGACAATCATAATTTATATTTACAACCTTCTATGTGAACCCAATAGCATAACGCAACCCTTGAAACCACATTACTTCCTTGCTTGCATGAGTAGTTTCTATGTACTTAACTTCAATGGTAGATATCTCAGTATTAGCCTATCATTTGCTCATCTAGCGTACAACTCCACCAAACAAGTTGAACACATATGCACTAGTATACTTATAACAATCAACATCTCTAGCCCAGTCAAAATCAACAAATCCATGCATACCCAACTTTTTACTTTCACTAGGTGTCCCCTAATATAAAATTGCATAGTTAGATGTTTTGCAGAGATACTTGAAGATCCTCTTCACTGTCACCAATGCTCCTTTCCTAGATGGGACATGAATTTGCTGACTAGTCCCACTACTTACATAATATCAAGTTTTATAAAGACCATTACATATATCAAGCTTCCTATAACTTAAGAATCTAAAGAGCACATAAATGTCGTTTGTTCCTTATTAGTGAATCTCAAAAAAATTCAAGTATAATAATGCAATGAAACTAAACCACTCTTGCCTAAGAACTAGGAAGAGCATAACATAATGGACAATACCACAAAATAGAAATTAAAAAAAACAAAATTTTTACCTCCCTTATCGAAATTAATGTCCACTTATTGGCATAGTAGATGTTCGTATCGATCTATGGCATTAAAGAATTTTGTCAATGTTTTTCCATGTTGGTAGTACTTATCCAATGACCATTTGTGGCTTTGATTTGATTGGCTTGGCTCGGTGTGAAGTTTGGTATCAAATGGGCATTATAACATTACTTTGATGGCTTCTTTAAGGCATTCATGCAAAATAACCCTACACATAAAAGCTTGTTGGGGTAGAGTAAGGGAACTTGTATTTATAATTCTTAAAACTAACTCTAACCCTAGGATGGTTAGGTTTAGTTTTAACCTTGGTTGAGTCTAAAATAACCTAGTTTGCGTTAGGTTAACCCTGGGTTGGGTCAAAGCAATTATGAAGGCTTGACAACTCATTTTAGATATTTATGAGCCATGACAACTCATAGAAGATATTTTTGAGCTTGTGACTCACCTTTTCTTGAATTTTAGGAACTAATAAAATATTTTATTTGCTCCCTTCACTTTGGCCTCATGTTTATTGAAAAAATCATTTTTTTTATAAAATGTAATTCCCTAATTCAACTTGGAATTTTTATTTAAGCAGGTTAATTGAGATTTATATTTTAATTAATCTTGCTTAGGGTTTTTGGCATTTATGAATTATTTTAAATGTTTTGCATTAATAGATCGACATGCTGATAATGTCAATTTGCTAGGTCATAATTTGACTAGGGTTAAATCCAAGCTAGGTTATTGGTGCGTATAGGGTAAAACTCTAAATTAGTAAGACTCACCATGTTTATGGGTAATTATATCCCATACACGGATGACTTTGATCATCTACGGTATTTTTAGGCTTAAATTGCATCATTTTCTAGAAATTGATTTAAACCTTGATTTAGAAAAGAAAGTGGCAAAAATGAGTGTTTACACTTCCCAACGCACTCAAATATGAAACTTGGTTCATGTCCTCCAAATCTTCATGTGTATTTGGACATTATGTAGTTGATAACTTCTAATCCATTGGAAAAGGCATACACACAAGTTTATAGTACTGCATCCTAAAAATTTCCAATATTGTTTCAACATACTTTTGCCTCTGATCTAGTCAAAGTTCCTTGTTCACATGATCCCATTTGATTTCCATGTCAAAGATGAATATTGTTGCATTGATTCATATTGAATGGTGTTGAAAATCGAGACTTTACCTACTTGATCATGTGCTTATCATTTCTTCTCAACAACATGTCATCCACATAGAGGACTATGATGACAAAGTGAACACCATTCTGCTTATACTAAATACAATGATCAACATTGGTTTGTGTAATCCCAAGCCCAACTACATAATTATTGAAATTATGATTCCAAATTATAGGTGACTTCTTCAAACCAAACAAGGACATTTTTAGCTTGTAGACCAAATCTTCATTCCATTTTATCTTGCAACATTCTAAGTATGACATATAAATCTCTTCTTCAATCTCCCCATTTAGAAACATTATATTAACATCCATGAGAGAGAAAACATCCCTTATTGGGGTATAAATACTTTAAAAGTATCCATGATAAAATTAAAATATCCATGTACATATATTCAATACAGATCTATCATCCATTTATTTATAATCATTTTAGCACAATTGTAAATTAGTAATGAAGAGAAGGTTGTCCTCAGTAAATAATATTATTCATTTTTATATTTAATAAATTTGGTGGATATATGTAGTCAGGATTTATTAAGGTGGTGTTGTGTATCAGCCACTAGGAAATGGCTTAGTCTTTGAGTCTTTTCACAAAATTAAAATAAATTAATAGTCTTATCACACCTTATACACACCACCTCTCTCGAGGTAGGATTAAAATTTGAACTCTTAAATGGAACTATCATAGTCATGAATTCAATAACCTATCTTAGTAGACATTGTTGTATGCATGAAACTACTACAAGTATATTTCTTGTTTTCAAACAAGAGAGTATAAAATAAGAATAATATAAGCAATTAATTTTTGCTTCATCACCTAAATTCCCTTGATAAACTTGGTTATACATATACAAATTGGGTAAGATGTGTTGAATATAATAAGTCAACTTCAGGTTATGTAGTTAATAAGATCAACAATGGTTTATTCAAGCACTAAGAAATAACTCTCAATATTATTATCTTGAATAGAAGAAAACTATAAGACATTTGTTGTGGTAATATGTGCAATAGTCTAATTGAGGAGAGTACTCTACAGATGACTAGTATTCTTGATGTTATTCTACAAATGACCAACAATCACATTTTCTTTTATAGAATTAAACATATAGATATAAATTTCATACAACTTTTCAAAACAAACTTACACATGCATTCCAAGTATATTGACCCAATTAGACCAATATTCTAGATGTTATTATGGTGGAGAGAGTTAATCTATGTGTGAATTAAAACACCCATTTATCTCTATTATTTTTTGATTGAATAGGATGTTATAAATACATTTAAAAGACATTAGAAGTAACAATAATTAAAAAAGAATAGAGAATATGGTGAAGTCAACACAAAGAGTGCTTTTATTTCACACAAGTTTGAATTCTACTCATAAACATAGTGAAGTGTGAAGTCTGATTTGGATTCAACTTTGGCATCATAGTGCATAAGAAATAACTATCATATTTTTAACCCTAAATTAGATAAGAGGCTATCCTATCCTTGGTGGTATAATAGGGTTAAGAATATATAAATAAAAATACACAAGGGTGATAATCAGATCTACAATAGAAAATTAAATGTTAAACTCAGATATAAACATACACTAAATCTATTATACTGAGTATCAGCTAAATATAAAAAGTACAACTAAGTTATGTATGGAAATGAAAAAGTAGTAATCTAATTAGTTGTTTCTAATGTCAACACGGTGCTATATCTTGAATAGGTAGAAAACATGCTAGAAGATGATTTTGGAATAGTTGTCAGCTTTTAGATCTACCACTTTTAGAACTCTAGACACTAATGCCACCTTGGGATGGTTGTGTTGACCCTACTATCTGGGTTCAATACAAGTGTTATATAAAAAATACCTATTAAAAGGGGATGCAACCACCTGAATGCTTCTGAGTTTGTATTCACCTTTACTTTAGTGCATTTAGAGATAGATAATGGACTGTTACTACTCATGAATTTGAAAAACCCTAGTTTTTCATCTTCATTATGACCTTGAGAAAAAATGGGTTAGTGGGCAAAAGTGTCAATTTGACTCCAAAGACCCCACTGTTAGTGGGCACTGAATACATAGCCAATACTCTGAAGAGGGCATCAAACTGATGTAGTTATCCATTACGTATTGGTTTGTGTGTGAATTATGTAATATTATACAAAGCAAGTATAATAGTGACCTAGCCTATAACTTGGCAAATCATGATCTTGGGCTGCTCCTTTAGTACTTTAAACCTGTACATGTGTTTTACCTTCAATTGGTATGGAAATAAAGAAGCTTTGTTCAATTAAAATCTCTTTGAATGCTCTTTGGTAAGAATGCTTGGTATTATTCCTATGTTGCTAGGTGAGGAATGAATGAGGGTTAATCTTGTATTTATGTCAATCCCTTTGGATAAGTAACTCACATAAAAGCAATTAGTCTAACCATTAGGATACGTTTCATTTAAAAATTGGATTAATTTAGGGTATTGGACACTTGTGTCAGGTTAGGACACTGGTGTTGATGCTAATGTCTGTCCCAAATGTTAGTGTCAAGGGAATAGAAAATTATGTATAGGTTCATAACTTGCAGAGATGGAAGATAAGTATATTTTAAACATTTTAGGAAATATAGAAGCCCTAGGTCATCAACATAATAATGGTCTAAATAAGATATATATGCCAAGGGGAATAAGATAGAGAAGATGTGAGACTTGTAGAAGTAAAAAAGGTCTTGAACTAAGAGGAACAACCAAGGTCTGAATTCACCAAGTGTATAAGACTGGGGTGTTATATAATCCATAAATATCATCTATATAGATAAGATTGCACATAATATATAGTAGATGTATGGATGGAGGTAGTTTTTGGAGGGTTAAAGATCATTTAAAGCATGTGTTTTGTACATAAGTTGAAAACTTTGGTGGGTTTTTCAAAAAATACTCATTTTTTGAAAATAACCTCAAACCATCATGCAATAGGTCTAAATCGCTCTATGATCTTCTAAAGATAACAATATTTTAAATTTAATTTATTTTTAATTTTTTTAGAATTTGAAATAACTTTTTCCACCAGTCAATCTCACCATCTATGTGGATTTATTTTGAACAATAATAAATTTAAAACGTCATAATATTTCTAACATCCACTGATTTGACTCTTCTATTTTTTCATTTCTTGCCTCATATAAAATTATCTTTATTTTTGCACTTCATAAAAATCAGTTAATTTCATGATATTGTCTTTAAGTCTTAAAAAGGTTTTCTAAATGTAAGATTTAATTAACAATTATGTATCATTTAAATTTTGTTACTAGATATTTTTCATACACAATGGTTTAATGTGACATGGTGGTTACTTTCTAAGTTGAGTTAATTTGAAGAGTATATATTAAATAATGCTTAATGTGGCACTCTTATTATTACTATAGTCAGTTTATGTGCTCAATGTAAGATAACATGAATGTGAACCAATCTAGTGTATCCATGTCAACAGTCAAACAAGGTCTAATCTCTTTGTTATCAAGGTGTCAATTGTCAGCAATTAAACATGGTGTGAATGGAATATTAAGATGATGAGATGAATCTAAATAAGATTCACACCATTCGAACACCTTTGACGTAATAACCATTTAATTATACCTAAATAGATGATAAATTAGACTTAATTAGTTATTATAAAGTTATATAAATATAGATATATTTAAGGTTTAGATTTATCTAGTTATACCATAAAATTAAGTGATAATTATTATGAGTATAAACTATAAAGTTTCATTCCTAGCAATGTTAGAACCAACAAGGTTTGTTCTTGTAAAATGTTAGGTAAGCAAAATTTATTGTGATGAATGTTTTCATATAATCTTAGATTCCAAGAATATTGCTCAATTATTTAGACCTTCTCTCATATCACTAGAAAAATGGACACTTATCCTTGCCATAATTAGGAATATAGATATGAAAACCATTAGGAAAATAATATGTATTTTGGGGCTTATGTTACATATATTGATTCTTATCAGGCCCCTCAAAAATGTACAATGTTGAAAATAACACTATAATAATTACAATGATTGATTAGCCAGGCAAACTAGTGTTTGGACCCCAAATTATGGCTAAGTCCTTTTTGGAATAACTGGCATAGAAGAAGAATGGCACATAAGAGTCATGACATGATAGACCATGGCATGTGAGTCTGTGGTGCAGAAGGACCAACTTAGAATAAATGTGCATAATAAATAGAGAACTTGAGAATGGACTCTAAACACTAGTGGAATACTTGGGGAGTGTGCAAGTAGGAGATGGTTAGGAAGTGATTCAAAGGGATGAAAGAGACTAATTCAAGCATGAATCTAGCACCAAACCATGGTAAAATAGGCACTCAGTGATGAGGATCCATCATCGAAGAGATGATATAGGTGCATAAAAGCTTGGATCCTTAGGCAATCAATGTAATTGGCCACCATTACTCAAGTATGTTGATGATCATTGGTGAGTTATTATGGGTGTGATTATGATTATAACTACTTGGTCAGTGAAAACCAAGTATAAATACCCCTGGATAACACTTTGAAAGGTTATTGGTTGTTGTTGTGTTGATGTGATTGAGGATATTGTTATGCTATTATTGTTAGTGTACTCATCTTGATAATATTGAGAGTTATGCGATTAAGTTGCTCTATACACTTGATTATGTAATATTCAAATCACTTATTGTTATGATGAATGAAACCTATGTTACTTAAATGTTGTTATTTTGACTATGGAGATAATGATGTTGGTTATCTTATATGTTTTTGTTTAGTTAATTGAGTTTAGGTCCATAATTACCATTTATTTCTTTTTTAGTTAATCTTTGAGTAATGTGTATGTGTTTGAGCACCCTTATATGTTAGTACACCCTTGCACAACAAAACCAACAAAAACTAATTTGTTGTTGCATGCTTTGAGTGAGAACAGGAACTCATTCTTGCATGAAATGCCAACATATTGGGTTTTTAGTCACTATAACGTGTGCTTAAGGAAAGTTGTGCTTATGTAGAGAAAATAATCCCAACATTTTGGTTTCATTGTCAGGACCCTTAGCACTTGCCTACATGATGGTGTAAAATGCTTAAATAATTGTCACTTGAGAATACTGAGTGATGGATTAATAGTGTTGAGGATAACTTTGCAGTATCATTTATCAAACTTGATATCTCTACATGTGCATGGGTCAAACATAATCTATACAACTAATTATATGAGACATTATTTTTAGAGGTACTTGTTATTCTTCATTCTTGGATTGTAGCCTATGCTCAAGATTACTCAAGAAATCATAAAATAAAGATAGGTTGGACACTAGAGCATCTAACAGCTCTAGTATAGTTGGGATCACCTTGGACACATGTTGTTGATGTTTGGTGGCATGGGGTTTTGAATAGTTATGTCTTGGAGTACATAATTTAAACTTATTCTTATCTAGAGGAAGCTTAATTCCACTATTTTTGTGAACCACATAGTCAATATATCAAACGATTTCCACTGGAGGTGAAGAATTTCTTCATAGATTCTAGACATGAGACTCATTCCATGAAAGGCTAAACTCTTTCTTGCATGAGAAATGTAATTGGTGGGGGAATGCAAGGGTACTTGTGAAATAGAATTTTTGGTTTGTTATGGTATCCAGTTAGTGAGAATTGTGAAATCATAAATATGATAAAGCTTGATGAAGGATTATGAGTGGAAGTGATCTAGGAAGGGGACAAGAGGACTCAGTAAATGTTGTAAGGGTCTACAAGTGATCCAAAACTCAAAAGTTTTGGTTGACAAATATTTCAATATCATAGAAATAATGCAATAACAATGGATTCTCTGAGAAGAGACATCGTATTACTTAACAACCGCAATACAAGTATAGGCTTATCTCTGAAAAGAAATGCTTTGAAAACCTATGCTTATCTCTGAGAAGAGATGTATGCCTTCCCCTTTTGGGTTACAATGCATTTATACATATTTTTGAAAACAACCTCGAGAGATTGCATGGCTGAAGGAGTTAACGGGTGATGATTTAATGTCCCATAATTAAAACAATACAATGATCACATTAAACAATACAACGCTTGAGGACATACATCCCAGCATTAAAACAATACAACGCTCGAGGACATAATCGCTTGAGGACATAACGGCTTGAGGAAAAGACTGTCACCAACAATACAAAATGAGAACAATACAAAATTTGGGAAATTAACTATCACTGAATGGTCACCTCGAGGAATTAGCTGTCACCCAAATTGTTGCCCAAATCATTCCTCCCTCCTTGAAAAGTAATGGTCCCCATTGCATCAATATTTCCCATCTAGTGGGGTAGCTATGTCTTGATTTGATTCCCGATGCACACTTGGAAGGGGCTATGGTTTATGGAACTGTGCAGGGCCTGATTATTCACCATTTTTGTCTGACCATTAGTCTGTGGATGGAAGGCTATGAACTTCTTCAACGCGATATCTATTTGCTTCTGTTGTTGTGTTTTTAGTGCTGTAACATCAGCCCTTTTGGATTCCTCTGGCTTGACCTCCATGAAAACAAATTTCTTGGTGCTAAGCATAATGTGGAAGGTGGTACTTATGGTACCCTGTAGCACCATGTTCCAAGAGTGAGAGTGATCCGTTTAGTTCTTGATTCGTAGATGCCATGTTGCTCATACATAAATGGTTAACCAAGGAGGACCTCACAAACGTCTAGATCGACCACATCACACAAGACTTCATCCTGGAATGGTTTTATAGCATATGAAAGAAGACATTGATGGGTGACACGAAGGTCTCTCCCTGGGCTCAACCACCCAATACTATATGGCTTTGGATGAGGCTTCATAGATAGACCTAGACTTTTCACAACTTTAGTCGAGATTAAATTCTTTTGACTTCCGCTATCAAGAATGAAATGCAAAGGCTTACCTTTCACCCATAACTTAGAGTGAAACAACCTTTCCTTTTCATCTAGCATCTCATCATGTGTTTGTGATGAAGCTACAATGGCTTCAGGATCAACATCTATAATTTCTTATTCAACCTCTTTGACCGCAGGGTCTGTATGAGGTAGATCAGTAGATGTTGAGGATGGTGACTTAGAAAGCAGTGATTTGATAGCTCAACATTATTCTTTGGAGTGAGTTCCATATTTGTGACAACCACACCACTTCCCAGTCTTTCCTTCTTTTTGCTTCCAATTTTGGCCTCGTGTTTGACCTTCTTTATCACTTTTCCATTTTGAAGACTGATTCTTTATATCCATTCTTCCATGCTTCTGCTCAATCTTCACTGCGAACTTGTATGCCTCACTGATGGTTTCCAAATTGAAGAGTTCCATTTCCCCCCAGATGTACCATGTAGTCCACCATGATATTTGAGAATTTTGTGTTTCTCACTTTCTTCAATGCCCAGTCTTGCAGATAAAGAATGAAAAGTGTCTGTGTAATCTTGTATAGATTGGTCCTTGCCTTAGCAAAGTTATTGCCACTGTATGTACAAATCATCATACGCGTCGAGGGGATAATATTCTTCTTTTACTACTTCCATAAAATCATCCCAGGTGGGTTCCACCCTAAGGCTAGTGATATCCAAACTGAACCTCTTTTTGTACACTTCCCACCAATTTTTCACAGGCAATGATGATTTCAAAAGAGCAAAAGTGATCTTTTCTCCATCGGTGAACTTATTTACAAAGAAGTAGGACGACAATTGATCCAACCAATTTTCCACTGCATCAGCATTGATTTTGCCTTCAAATGTGGGAATATCAAAATTTACCTGAACCTTGAAAGGTGTTGGGGCACTGAAAGGAAGCTCCCTTGATGAGGAGCCTAGATGTGTAGCCACAAAGCCAAAATTTCCCATCAAAAGTGTTTGAAGAATTTGAGAAAATTGTTGGAGCATCTGTGCTTGTTTCCACTGGAGGGCTTCATTCACCATTTCCTTGAAAGGATCAGATGTCTCAGTGTCGTCTGCCATTTGAGGTCATTTGGGGCGCACAAGTGGAGCGTTTGGAAGATCTGTCGCTTCCCACCCAAGTTTCCTGTATCCTGACCTCATCCTCAAGAACATACACTCTCAAGACAAATCACTCTGATACCACTGATCCAAAACTCAAAAGTTTTGGTTGATGAATATTTCAATAGCACAAAAATAACGCAATAATAATGGATTCTCTGAGAAGAGACGTCATATTACTTAACAACCGCAATACAAGTATAGGCTTATCTCTAAAAAGAGATGCTTTGCAAACCTACACTTATCTCTGAGAAGAGATGTCTACCTTCCCTTTTTGGGTTACAATGTATTTATACATATTTTTGAAAATAACCTCGAGAGATTGCGTGGTTGGAGGAGTTAACAGGTGATGATTTAACATCCCAACATTAAAACAATACAACGCTCGAGGACATAATCGCTCGAGGACATAACGGCTCGAGGAAAAGACTATCACTGACAATACAAAATGAGAACAATACAAAATTTGGTTAATTAACTGTCACCGAATGGTCACATCAAGGAATTAGCTGTCACCCAAATTGTTGCCCAGATTAACAAGGAAGAAAAAGAGCATAAAAAGGACTACCCAAACATAGGACGTATCTAAAACCATCTCAAATATATATAGGTGAAGCAAGATAGGAAGTGGTGACTGAAGAACTCAAGTTGGACAGGCCTAGTTCCCCACCCATAGTGCAAGGTCATGCTTTTGAGTTAGACAATATATTTGTATGTAACTAGGATACATATAGTGTAGAGTTAGAAACCAAACCTGTAAGATAAACCTTAATAGAATAAGTTTTAGATAGTAGTTTATTCGCTATTTATTTTCCTTTTCAAAATAATTCTATGGTCCAACATGGAATGGTTGGTAGAGCCAACATAACTAGTGAGAAAAGTACTGGCCTGACTATAGTTACTCAACCTACCTCAACGTCCAACATCTCGGGTGCTTCTATTACTATGAAAGGTGGATTCTATGGTGGTTCAACTAGTGGATTTGGAGGCATAAGAGGTAATGGTGGGCTTCCCCCCAAGTAATAGGAAGGATCGAAAGTGTTTCTTAGTAGCCACCATTACAATCACCCTAGCCACCCACCATATACTATGAGATGATGCTTCACTTGATACAATATCAATGTGTGGAGAATGTTGTAAAGCATGTTCACAAGTGTCAACTTATCTGGAAAGTACATGACACAAATTCTTATAAATAGAAATCCACCTAGTTTATAACCACCCTTCTAGATCATGCACATAAGTAATATCAAAAGTATGATCCTTAACAAGCTATAGTAGATTATGATTAACTTAAGGCAATGTTCCTCTAATAATTTGACATCTTGGGGTTTTAGCAATAGAGTCTAGCTTCCCTAAAGTATATCGAGTAATAAATTATTGAGAGTGTGCATGAGTATGATACACATTTCAAGACACTTCTCTCTAAATCTTGTTTGAGATAAATGTTAATCAGCATGCCCAATGGTTTGTGGGAGGTTTGTTTCTCCCCTTCAAATGTACCTTATTGTAGACACCGAAATCATGTCGACGCCCCTGGTCATCCCCCGTTTTATTCTTCTTCGCCTATTTAACCCTTGTCGACCACTTTTTCCACTAGCCTTGACCCTGGCAGCATGTAAAAATGAGTACAGAGCTAAAGCTAGACTCTATCCCCATTATGCATCTGCCGACGATGGTCATTACCCGGCCGACGTCACCGACGTCGATAATCCTACCGACGTCGGTCACCTTACCGTTACCCGTTATCAGTTATCATTCGGTTCCCAATCAGTTTCTCGATCGGTTATCGAACCGTCCCCCGAACCGTCCCTCGCCTTCATCAGCAAAACCATTTGAAATCTCTACCAATCGATCCCAAACTTTGACATTCATAGACTCTTGCAACCAATCAGCTCTGGCGATCAACCAACTCCAGCATTCGACCAATCCGCATTCGCTTCGATCAACTTACGGCAACGCTTCGACGACTTCAATCATGGCTTTTATCATGTCTTCTGACAGGTAAGTATTTTCTCTGTTTGTTTTTATTTCTTTCTGGTTATTATTTGTTTGTTATTTCTATCATCCTGGATCTTCAGACCGTAGACCTGAGCCCTGAGTTCCTTCTTTACATCTCTGCCCACTATCCCAATCTATAACTCTATCCAGACTCAACCAAAACCCCCAGACCCTGTCCAGACTCGACCTTACCTTGACTAGACCCTGTCCAGACCCTGTCTCGATCCTGACCAGACCCTATCCCGACTCTACCAGACCTTCTGCAACTCACCCAGACTCTGTCCAGAACTTGCCCCGACCGATGCCGATCACTACCCCGACTGATGCCGGTACCTTAACCGACGTTGGCACCTTTTCGACCGACACCGGCACTACAGAGACCGACATCGGCGATTGCATAGAATAGTTTACTTCATTATCAGGTACGTGTTTTATTTTCTATCTTTTATTTCTGTCATTTTATCTTTCATTACATCTACTTTAGTCCAATATTATGCTTTTTTATCAGTGGGTTGATATCCTTCTAGGAAGTCTTCGTACTTCCGGGATCGGGCGTTCGCCTGACAGCCCACCATATCCTTGACTAACATTTTTCCGTGCTTCAGTTTCTTTTTCTTTGCAGGTGTCATTCCTCCACAGCCAAAGAGGAGAATCTTCCAACGTTTGATTTCGGTGCACACGACTTTATCAGGTATCTTCTAGCCTTGACCATTTCTTTTAGTTTCTTATTTCTTCTTTGAATGTAGAAAGCAATTTAGCGTAGAAACATTCTAGCACGCCCGGTGGGACCCTAGGGCCTTCCTTGGGTTCTTTCTTTCTTTCGTTCATATAGGTGCATTAGGTTCCTTCCTTTTTGCCTCCTTTCGTCTCTTCTTAAAATGACATCATAAGCAGGACTAAAAAGAACTTTTCTTTTCTTTCTTGCACTTCTAGACTAGCTAAAACTCATATTATTCGACTCTTTCTCCATTCGTCTTCATACGAACAAACATTTCGACTTGGGCATTAAAACACTTTGCATTCATTTCTGTTTGCCTGCATCTCTTAGACCACACATGGTAATTAAACCACATATTGAATTAATCTAGATCACTTGATGTTACACGACCAAACCACTTGCACAAAACAAACATTTTAACTTACCTGAGACAAGGCCCGACTGGGATTTCATCCCCCAGCGGATACCTTACCCATCCCGGCGATCTTACTTGGATTTCATCACCAAGGGGAAAGCCAACTCTGTTCTCTAGCAGAGTCTAAACTATAGTGGAAGTATATTTTGGCTAAGCGGAACCAGCTAACCACTGGAATCGTGAAGTGAGGGGAGCTTGCTCCTTAGCACCAGGCCTGTACGAAAGCTAACACAGACTTCTTGAGCACCATAACAAAACCTAAAACCATCCATAGACTGCTTCTTCTAGGACCTGACTCAAAAGCCAATCTTTCTCTACACACATTCTAAGGCATAAGCCACTATAATCCTAATAATTTACTTCTAGGGTTTTAGGATCTGCTTGTGTCTTCATCTTTTTTAGTTCTTATCTGCTTGTTTGAGCTTGTGAGGACGTTCTTCCTTGCCTTGAATGGTTCTGACTCGTAGCCAAGGCAAAGCTCTAGTCGATCACGTGAGGCATCATCCTCTTCCGTCTACCCCGCCTATAACTAGCCCTATAATGGAGTTCAACTCGGAAACTGAAAGAACTCCTACCAGACCATCTCCAACCCAAACGCCTATTATCCCAGAAGGGGACCAAGATTTCGCACGATTCTTGGACCTCAACGTAAAAGCCTTGCAACACTATCTCGTGAATAGCCGAACGTGAGACCCCTTGGGCAATCCAATTTACGGAATGCCGACCTCTTTTCTCGAGACTACGGCCGTATCAACGGCATCCGTAGTCCAACCCTTAGACACCCAGGCTGTTGTCTCAACCAATGACCAACCTTTTACCAACCATCCAAGTGTGGCCTCTCCCTCCATCATTGGGCCCACTTCCACCGGGGTTTCGACCCCCTATCAATCTCAGCCCACTCAACCACTTTCTACCCCCTTTCAAAATCTAGTCATCTCTATTCCACCTACCCTTGCTCCTATCAACACTAGGGTGGCTACCTATCCATTGGCCCATGTTACCTCTAACCAACCTCTCATGACAACATCAAACCTAGCCATGCCTTCTACCCAACCATCCTTAGTCACCTCTTCTATCCCTACGACTAGTCATCCGTACGTTGCGCCCTTATTGGTAAAACCAACTACATCGTATACCTCTTCCAGCCTCTTTCAAGCGCCTTACAATCTAGGAGGCGCTCCACCCACCAATCCGTTAGTAGATATTATCAAGATGCTGATGGATAAAATGTCCAACCTAGAGACCTCCATTTCTGGCTCATGCAACACTCTCTCATACGAACAAATTTGCAACGAGCCCATCCATCCTTCTGTCCCCATCAAACCATATCCCATCTAATAGGAACTTCCTAAGTTTTCTCGTTTCCAAAGCAAGGAAGACCCACAACAACACTTACAGGCATTCAGACATGCCTGTTACCTTATCGCCCACAATGATGCATTGCTCTTACGCACGTTTCCCATGTCTCTCTCGGGTGCTGCACTTGACTGGTACAGCTCCCTTGCCAGCCATTCCATCTTCACGTTCACTCAGCTGGCCCAGCTCTTCCTCGATCATTTCTCCATCAATATCACCAAGAAGGTCTCCATCACAGACCTCTATTCTATCCGCCAGTTCGAGGATGAATCCATTGTTGATTTCGTCACTCGGTGGAGGGGCCTTATCAATCAACTCTCATTCTCCTTACCCCAGCTTGAGCTTATTGAACTTTTCTCTCAAGCCTGTGCTAGACATATTTCTTCTACCTTGAGGGTTCAAACCTTCCGCACTTTTGACAAAGCCTTCACGATGGCTCGTAAACTTGAGTTACGTGCCATTGAGGAGAATAAAGTCAAGTTGCAGAGCAAGAATCCCAACTCCAAAACCAATGACCCCTCTTCTAAGCCTTCCTCGTCCAATCCTAAATCTAAAGCTTCAGTAAACGCTGTGGTTGTTAGATCTTCTTCCTCTTTGCCTTCAACTAATCAACCTGAACCATCCACATCTATGAGTGCCACTCACCAATTTTAGCAGAGATACATACAGCGACAATTTACTCCACTTGGAGAATCATATGCGTCTGTGCTAGAAAAACTCGTCAAACAAGGGGCCCTCAATCTCCCTCAGATCCGACCACCGCCATAATTTGATCCCTCACGCGCCATCCCTGCGTGGTATAGGGAAAATGACTTCTGCCACTACCACCGTGTTAAAGGTCATGACACGGGCAACTGTAAAACCCTTAAAAACATAATCCAAGACATGCTGGAAAAGGGTGACCTCATCCTCGACAATCCCAATGCCCCTCCTAGTCAGGGTATCGATATCTTCAAACAACCATTCCCCAATCATCCACCAACCCAAAACAATGTCCAGACCTTGATTGACAACTCTCACGAACATAATATTCGAACAGTCAATACGGTCTCACCCTTCACTTCTAACCAACCTCAAGAGGTGGGTTCATCCATCAGTCCATCACATGTGGACGAACCTCTTTCTCCGATTAGTTCTCCGTCAACCTCTCTCATTTTGGAGGATGCCTCGACCTTACCAGCACCGCCGGTTTCACCATCTTCCTTCTTGCTGCCCATGGAGGACCCAACCTTTCCTACTCCTCGACCGCAAGTGGAGGGCACTATCATTCCTGCCCTTTACCCGCTTGAGGAGCTTCATTCTCTAGTTTCTTCTCCACCCAGGGAAGAACCTATCTCTCCTTCATCTCTAACCAAAGATGAACCTGTCACGACTTCACCATGCTTTGGGCCCGAGGCTACTACACCCGTCTCACCTTCAGTCCCACAACCGTCGGCATCTTCTCAAGAGCCTAAACCTCATCCCGCATCTTCTCAGCCATTTTCTTGACTAGTGGAGAGACTCAAACTTCTCCCTTCTAGGAAAGTGGAGCATCAGGGATTGTGGGACCGTCTCACAGCTCTTCAACAAGTCCGTGCCCTCTCATCTCATGCTGCTAATCTTCCCATGGCAGAACCTCCCAAGACTATCAACAAAAATCAGATTTCCACCTCTAGACCGTCTACATCTCCATCAACCTCATCAAAACCAAAACCCTCATCTACTCCGCCTAAACCTATCAAGTCACTTGGCGTTCGCCCCGTCTCCAACCTCACTCATCCACAAGTGAAGGTGGACTTAAACCAGACTTCAACCAATAGTAGTCTTCAACCCAAATCATAAAAGACTACCAAACCACAGAGGAAAACGCCTCCTCTTCCGTCACCATTGCCCTCCATTTTGGGCCCTCATCCTTCAACCCTAACCAGAGTCCTTCCCACTTCAACCTCTAATCAAAACCGGTTGCCTCCTTTGCTTCCTTTGCCTACTGCTAGCCTACCCTCTCCCAAAAGGGAAGTACCTCTCATGAAGAATGTACCGTCTCCGCCTGTCATCACACCATCAACCCAGAAGGTGGTACGAAAGCCTCCTCCAACATCGCCCAAGAAAAAGTCATCGGCATTGCATACATCGATGAGCACGGACCCTTTAGTGGGCTCATACTCTTTGATCTTGCAATGACTTTTGAAAACTTCTAGAATAACTCTTCCACCCATCAAGCCCTTCCAACCTCTCAGGTCTAAACCCTCCTGGTTCGAAGACACGAAGATTTGTTTATATCATCGTACACCAGGACACGACACCGAGACTTGCTGTGCCCTCAAGGCTGTCATTCGTCGATATCTGGAGAAAGACACTCTTCTTTTTGAGGACACTTTCGATCGACCCCTGACTCCTTCTCATAACCCTTCAACCTCGTCAAACCCATCCACATCTCATCAACCGATTACAACCTCTTTATCACCTTCACCTCCCATCTTTGAAATCAATGCCATCCACATCACCACTAGGTCACAAAAGGACAAGGCGAAAGAAAAAGCTGCCATTCCTTGGACCTACCCTTTTGTCAATCCACCTCAACTGCCTAAGCCTAAGATTTCTATTCTTGGTGCACCTCAACCCTCCTCTTCTTCTTCTTCTTCCAGACCAATCCATGACTCCATGTTGAAACAACTTCACCAGACGCCTGTGAAGATGTCCCTCTATGACCTCATCCAAACCTCGCCCCAGCATCGTCAGGCCCTCATCCAAGCCCTGCAGGTAGTGGAGGTCCAACCCGAGGACCCCCAACCACTTGCTGCTCTTGTCCACTCCTTAGCCCCTGTTGCCTCCATCACATTCAGCGATTCTGAGATTCCCACATCCAACACAGAAGATCAGGACGCCGCCCTCTTCATCACTGCTTATATCGATCGGACACGCATTAAATGCATTATGATCGATGGAGGCGCTAGCATCAACATCATCTCCACCCATGCCTTTGATCAGTTGGCTCTTCCCAAGAACTGCGTCTCCAAAACTGATGCAATCTTGCACTCTTTTAATGACACTACTACCACGACCATTGGCACAGTCATCCTTCATATTTGCATTGGTCCACACACAGTCTCGGAGCTCTTCTACATCATCGAAGGAGAGTTTCAATACAACATCTTGCTGGGTTGACCCTGGATCCGCGCCATGGCCTGTGTCCCCTCCACCCTGCACCATTGTGTGAAATTTGAGCATGATGGACAAATCCACACCATTCCTGCTGACCCTTCGCCCTTCAAAACTTGTAACACCACCTACCATCCAAATGATGTCCTCATTCCTATCAAGCCGTCAACCCCGGCACCACCTCCATTCGCGAAAGCTTCAACCAGTTCGCAACAGGCGGTTGCCCTTACACCTCCCCTTTAAGTGACGACCACAGACCCCATGGAAGACGTCTTTCAAAGACTTTCATTGGGAGAGTATTGCTTGCTGACTTTAGACATGTTCCAAACTCCACAAGAGTATGGACACCTTCATCACAGCCCCAGCTACGACCATCAGATCGGGATGATCATACCTTATGGTCCCCCTCACCTCCGCACCAACCTCGTCTATGGGGGGCTTAATCAAGCTCCTACTGACGGTAATCCTCTTTCTTCACCTCAACCTTTCACATCAGACTTCTCATTTCTTGGCAACCCTGCCTTTGCACACACTTACCTTTACAGGTGTGCATGGAAGGGTTTTGGTTTCGGACGCTATGAGCAGGGCTCCCATCAGCCTATCCAACTGCTCAATGATGACGATGCCAAGAAATGGTATGGCTTGGGATATCACGATCCCACTCAAGACCCTGTAGACCTTTGTCCTGAACCAATCATTGACCAATCTCCTCCACACTCGCCTGTTCCGCCCTCTTCACCTATGGAGTCAGTGATTTCCATCCCTCCTAGTTTTTTTTTTTTTGCATAAACACCATCCGCCTGGAACCCTTGACTTATCAGCTCAATGGGGTGTCCAAGTCTCTCCCTCTCATTTTTCCCATCATGATCGAAGATGAGTCGGTAACCATTCACACTGTCCACTGCGTTGACGATGATGCCATTCTTTCTTACATGGGTGCTGACGATTCTTTCATCCAACACTCCCTCCCTTCTGAGACCCAGGTTATGTTAAATGAATCAACCATTGACATCAACCTTCCTTCTTCTGATGTTCCTTATGTCTTAAAGATTGGCCAATCTTTAGACGCTCAGGAACAGCTTGACTATACCCAGTTCCTCTCTGACCATAGCAAGGCCTTTGCCTGGACTTACAGTGATATGCCTGGCATCGACCCCACCATCGTTACCCATAACATTGTCACCAAACCAGAGGCTAAGCCTGTCAGGCAAAAGCTTTGAAAGATGCATCCTCACATTGCCCTCCTTGTCAAAGAGGAGCTTCAGCGCCTCCTTTCTGTCTCCTTCATCCAGCCCATCGATTATCCATAGTGGGTCTCTAACATCGTCCCAGTCACCAAGGCAACTGGGGGGATTCGGATCTGCACAGACTATCATGACCTTAACCTAGCCTGTCCTAAAGATGACTTTCCTCTTCCTAACATTGACCAGCTTGTTGATCTTACGGCCGGCCATGAGATGCTATCTCTTATGGACGGGTTTTCAGGATACAATCAAATCCTAACTGCTCCAGAAGATCAGCACAAGACCACTTTCATTACCCCATGGGGGACTTTCTGCTATCGAGTCATGCCTTTTGGCTTGAAAAATGCAGGTGCCACTTATCAGCGTGCCATGACCTACATTTTCCATGATCTCCTTCACAAAATCATGGAGGACTATGTGGATGACCTGCTCGGCAAGTCCAAGCTTTGCCGTGACCATCTGACCATTCTCAAAATCATCTTTTCTCATCTTCTTCAGTACAATGTTCGTCTTAACCCCAAGAAATGTGTCTTTGGGGTCCTCTCTGGCAAGCTTCTCAGCTTCATCATTTCCTTCCGTGGCATTGAGATAGATCCCACCAAGATTCACGCTATCCTCGAAATGCCACCCTCGACCAATCTCAAGCAGCTTCACAGTTTGCAAGGCAAGCTCCAGTCCATTCGTCGTTTCATCTCGCAGCTTTCTGACTGCTGCCAACCTTTTCATCATCTCCTTAAGAAGGACATCTCCTTTACATGGGATAAGGACTGTCAAGAGGCTTTTGAAGCCATAAAATGCTATCTGGTCTCTCCACCAGTCCTCATTCCACCTAAAGATGACCAACCCTTCTACCTTTATATCTCAGCCACTCATCATTCGTTAGGTGCTATGATCGCGCACCGAGACGAGCATCACCGTGAGCAAACAGTCTATTATATCAGCCGAACACTAGTCGACTATGAAACTCGATATACCCATATCAAGAAACTCTGTTTGGCGTTAGTCTTTGTTGCTACTAAGCTTCGCCACTATCTTCTTAATCACAAAACCTTTGTCATCACCCACACCGACCCTCTTAAGTATATGCACTCCAAGCCATATCAGAATCAACGTATGGCTCGGTGGCTCATGCTGCTTGCTAAGTTCAACCTCGAATTCATCCAGCAAAAATCTATCAAGGGGCAAACCATCGCTGATCAACTAGCAGATTCCCCTCTTCCTGACAATCAACCTTCACAGTGTGAGTTCCCTGATGAGTCTATTACTGCGCTTTCCTCTGACGACACCATCTATCAGATGACTATGTTCTTTGACGGCTCCAAATGTCAACTAGGTGGGGGTGCTGGGGTCATTCTCATCCCACTCGAAGGGGAGCCCATGCCTCTGTCTTTTAAACTCGACTTTGATTGTACCAATAATATGGCCGAATACGAGGCCTTAATTTTGGGACTGCAGACTGCGCTCTCTCTCAGCATCAAGTCCATCAACATCTTCGGCGACTCGCAGCTCGTCGTCAATCAGGTTAATGGTTCATACCTCTATAAAAATGAAATTTTGCAAAGGTACAAAAACTGTGCTGACATTCTCCTTGCATCTTTCGACCATTACCTCCTGCAGACTATTCCTTGAATAACGAATAAGTTTTCTGACACCATGGCTTCTCTCGCTTCACATATCCCATCTTCCTCATCTGCATCCAGACTTTTTGTCATGGTGCGTCGTGTGCCGTTGCCTTCATATATCTCTTCTCACATTCATCATGTCAACACTATAGACCCTAGCCCACGAGATGCTTGGTATAAGCAACTTGTAGACTTCTTATCTTTCCCTGTCATTCCTCCCAACCTCTTTAGTAATGCACGATGAGCTTTTATCAAGCGTACCACTCGCTATACCATGCTAGGGGGTCTTCTCTATAAGCGAGGCTTTGACGGCCTCCTTCTTCGCTGTCTCACCTCCACTGAAGCATCTCAAGCCATTCAGCAAGTCCACGACGGGATTTGTGGCAGACATTTCAGTGGGAATTCGGTTGCCAAGCGCATCCTTCGTCTGGGCTATTATTGGCCTACCCTTCATCAAGACTGTAGTGACTATGTTCGGCGTTGCATCAAGTGTCAGCAGCACTCTAACTTACTTCATCTTCCTATTCACACCTTACAAATTGCTCAGGATTTTTGGCCTTTTTCTCAGTGGGGTTTAGATCTCATCGATGAGATTAACCCTCATTCATCTCTTCGTCATCAATCCATCATCACAGCCACTGAATATTTCACCAAGTGGGTGGAAGCCATTCCTCTCATCTCCACAAAATCCGACAAGATCGTCGACTTCATCACCACCCATATCATCTGTCGTTTTGGTGTCCCTCATAAAATCATTACCGATAACGGCAAGTCCTTCAAAAACAAGACTGTCCAAACACTATGCGACTCATTCGGCATCAAACTCAGTTTCTCTTCACCTTACTACCCACAAGCAAATGGGCAGGCCGAGGCTTCCAACAAAATTCTCACCAAAATTCTCATGAAGGTAGTTAGTGACATAGGTAGGGATTGGCACATTCACATTCCCTTCACTTTGTGGGCCTACCGCACTAGCATCCGAACCTCTACGGGTGCTACCCCTTTTTCATTCGTGTATGGAACAGAGGCTGTCCTACCTCTCAAAGTATAGATTCTGTCTCTCCGCATTTCTCTACATGATATCCTTTCCAATGACGACTTTCATCAAGATCGCTTAGCTCAACTTGAGTTACTTGACGAACGCCGTCTTGCTGCCCTTAATCATCTCCATGTCTATCAACATCGCATCAAGCGCGCCTATGACAAAAATCTGCGAGAACGAGATTTTAACATCGGAGACCTCATCCTCAAAGAGAATCAACACGTGACCAATATGGAATGAAGTAAACGAGGCAAGTTTGCTCCTAATTGGCTCAGACCTTTTATTATCACGCACAAGTATGGATCAGGGACTTATCGTCTGTCTTCTCTTGATGGACGCCTAGAACCTGAGCCTCTTAATGCGTTGCATCTGCGACCGTTCTACTGCTAGTCGAGTACTCGTCCAATTGACACTTAACTTGAGCTCGTCCCTTGAGCAATCCCCGTCCTCTTAGTCCTAATTCCTTTCAACCCTATTCCTCTTAACAATTCCTATAACCCTTTTATGATGTATGGATGCTTTGTCCTAATAAAAGGGAGCCCTTGACCTTCTATAATCTTGTCCATGACTCACATTTATATAAAAACAAATCAAGATGTCACAATATCCATGGTCACTATATCAATATCAAAATCAAAAGGCAGACTGCTCCCTCGAAGGACAGCTGTACTATCATTGCTATAATTAATAAACTACTCCCTCGAAGGATAGCTATTCAAAAGCCCTTATATTAAACAAAAATCTAGACCACTCCCTCGAAGGATGGCTATGACTAATCTGACAATAAACAACACTATTTTAGAAGCTTCCCGCATTGATCAGCTTAATAACTGACCACCAAGCAAATGACATCTCTATGCAGGCTTCTTGCATTGATTAGTCTGCGCCAAAAAAAAAAAAAAAAATGAGTCATGGACTTGACTTGTAGTTGTCTCAGGGTCTCCTATAAAAAGGGGCAAAGTTATCTCTGCTCTTAAAACGGGTTACCCTTTTTCCTCCTCCTATCACCTGCTCAAGGGACTTCGAGCTCACTTTAATGTCAAAGTGATTCGATTACCGCTCTAACATAACTCTGGTCAACAACGTCACGCATGAATGGGGCTCTTGATTCTAATCACCCCTATCTATACTATCTTTTTGGTCCTTGTCAATGAAAGAGCAATATGCTTTTCACTTCTTCTGCACTTTGGTCACATTCACCTTCATCACTTGTCAATCGACTCAACTCAACTCTCTTTTCAGACCACTCCCATAGCCTAGTCACCCTAGTTTCTATGGACACCAATACACGTGGAAACTATTGACCAGCTGCAATTTATGTTCAGCATAAACCAATACTTGCTGAAGCATAAATAGACCTCAATTCATTTTTAGCATACATCCATCACGAATATGGAATATTGCTCGGGATGAAAGACCTCTCGACCAATGTTGCAGAATACACCATTTGGAAAAGGCTACATCTCTTCTCCTCATCATTTCATCATAACCAAGACCAATCTATCGACCATTTTGACCACCTGTCTACTACTCAGACCCTTTGTCTAAACTACATTGGTCTGAGGCCTTATGACCGGGGCTATGTAGGCAGCACTCAGATGACACGACTGTCTTCTGGGGTTAGCTCGACCACCCTCGTTTGTTCATCTCTCTGATGGACAAACCTTCTTTCCTTCTTTTAACCATAACCTTACCCTTGACCATGACCAATGTTATCCCTTTGTCCCTCCCTCCCTTCTAGGGAGAACTACATTGGCCTGAGGCCCTTCCATAGGGGCTATGTAGGTAGCACTCAGTTGACATGGGGTCTTCTGAGGTTAGCTCGGCCACATCTTTTCGTCCATTCCTCCCCTTGACCAACAACCATTGGAGATCATGCCTCTCTCCTCCGACCTCGACCACTTCCAAGACAATGTTGCCTTGGTTGTTTTTGCATGTATGCTACCTCATGACTGGTTAGCAGAATTGTGCGCAGACCTTTTTGGACCCTCACAAGTATAGGATCACAAGCCGGGTGATCCGCACTACTTATGACTTTTTCGTGTTTCTAGGAGAACTTCCTGAGCCTGAGATACCTAGAACGCGACGACCCATTTGGAGCTTCAGCTTCGATTGAATAACTCGATCAGTAGACAACTAAATGCCGGGGCCCAGTTATTTCAATTTTGGCACTCCTCGACCCTTGAACTGCGACACTTTGACTTAACCATCTCGTGCAGTGGTATGCACGCAATCACACCTTTTGCAGCGTTCACCCTCACCCCTTTTTCATCCACTCTTTGTCAAATCAGCACCCGATTCCCGGTTCCCTTCCCTCGACTCCTGCTTTGAGGGGGAATACCTCATCCATAATCGGGGCAATCTGCTACCTATTTTTGTCTTGCAGTTCATTTGAACAACCAAGAAGATGAAATCAACCTTATCCCTCACCTGGGGCAATCACTCCTATTTTTGTCTTGCAGTTCATCCAGAACAACCAACAAGACAAAAAGGGGCAAATGTAGACACTAAAATCATGTCGACTCCCCTGGTCATCCCCCGTTTTATTCTTATTTGCCTATTTAACCCTTGTCGACCACTTTTTCCACTAGCCTTGACCCTGGCAGCATGTAAAAATGAGTACAAAGCTAAAGCTAGACTCTATCCCCATTATGCATCTGCCGACGACGATCGTTACCCAGCCGACATCGGCAATCCTGCCAACGTCGGTCACCTTACCGTTACCCGTTATCAGTTATCATTCGGTTCCCAATCGGTTTCCCGATCGGTTATCGAACCGTCCCCCGAACCATCCCTCGCCTTCATCAGCAAAACCATTTGAAATCTCTGCCAATCGATCCCGAACTCTGACATTCACAGACTCTTGCAACCAATCAGCTCTGGCGATCAACCAACTCCAGCATTCGACCAATCCGCATTCGCTTCGATCAACTTACGACAACACTTCGACGACTTCAATCATGGCTTTTATCATGTCTTCTGACAGGTAAGTATTTTCTCTATTTGTTTTTATTTCTTTTTGGTTATTATTTGTTCATTATTTCTATCATCCTGGATCTTCAGATCGTAGACCTGAGCCCTGAGTTCCTTCTTTACATCTCTGCCCACTATCCCAATCTATAACTCTATCCAGACTCGACCAAACCCCTAGACCCTGTTCGGACTCGACCTTACCTTGACTAGACCCTGTCCAGACCTTGTCCCGATCCTGACCAGACCCTATCCCGACTCTACCAGACCTTCTACAACTCGCCCAGACTCTGTCCAGAACTTGCCCCGACCGACGCCGGTCACTACCCCGACCGACGCCGATACCTTAACCGACGTCGGCACCTTTCTGACCGACACCGGCACTACAGAGACCGACATCAGCGACTGCACAGAACAGTTTACTTCATTATCAGGTAGGCATTTTATTTTCTATCTTTTATTTCTGTCATTTTATCTTTCATTACATCTACTTTAGTCCAATATTCTACTTTTTTATCAGTGGGTTGATATCCTTCTAGGAAGTCTTCATACTTTCGGGATCGGGCGTTCGCCAGACAACCCACCATATCCTTGACTAACGTTTTTCCATGCTTCAGTTTCTTTTTCTTCGTAGGTGTCATTCCTCCACAGCCAAAGAGGAGAATCTTCCAACGTCTAATTTCAGTGCGCATGACTTTATCAGGTATCTTCTAGCCTTGACCATTTATTTTAGTTTCTTATTTCTTCTTTGAATGTAGAAAGCAATTTAGCGTAGAAACACTTATCTTACAAAACTTTTACCAACCCACATGAGACCTTAGAAGTTATCCTTCACACCAAAGTTGTTGGCGGTATTGACATAGGGATCAGTCCCTTCATGGAAGCTCAGATCATTGTAATGTCATCTCAACTAGAAAATTTTACTACACACAACACTCATGACACCTATAGTGTCTTATGGTATGTAGACTATGAGCCTAAAGGTCATAACCATAATAATTGTCCCTATAAAAACATACAAGTTGTGCTGAAGCAATCTTATGAGATATTCCAAGAAGAGCATGATGTTTAGGATTTTACTCTACTACAATGTGCCACTTAGTAAAAGGTAGCAACTTATTATAAAATATGTGATGCATACACTTATGATACCAATGATTGATGTCCCATTAGTGAAATTCACGAGAAGCACATGCGTGGTGCATGTCAGACTATGTTGAAAATAGTTGAAAGAATGGAGGTGGTTATTGTGGGTGAGGTCAAGGTTGAGGATGTGGAGGTGGATGCTTTCCACCAAAATTTTTTTATAAGTTGAGTTCTTTTGAGCACTACTAATGTGATTGCCCATTCTATCCTACATGTGCCTTCTATAAAAATGAACACCATTTGGAAGAGTGCCCTAATTTATAAACTAATATTACTAAGGAAAGAAATGATAAGGGTGTTATCATGATAAATATTTAAAAATCACATTGGATACCATGCCCTATCACTTCATAGGGTCCTAAAGTTAATATAACAACACGAAGTGGTGGTCAGTTCGAATCTATGTTTGATCGACCTATTGAAAAATTTTAGCATAAGGAGACTCATGCTACTCATTATCTTGATGCTTAATAGTAAAAAGAGGTGATCCATGACACTATGAACCTGGTAAGAGAATTACAGGGGAGATTTAGTTCTTAAAGGATCATGATGTTTCTACACATTGTGATATGAAGAAAACCACATATATTCATGATAGTTGCAACACAATATGCATTTCAAGAGTTGTGAAAACAACTATTGGATGAGGACATTGTACCTTTATTATGCAACTAGATAAGGCATCATACACCTAGGCCTATTTAAAATTATTAGTTAAACCATACATGAGAGCAAGACATTCCCATCTAGCCTAGCTCGAAAGGGGACAAGGAGATATTGATTAATGCCACCATAAATGGATGGTATATCTGGGATATCTTAGTTGACACTAGCACTAAATTTAATGTTGTCACAAAGGATGTGTAGTCAAAGATGGCTAGCTCGAGTTTATAACCTTCACCCCATGTGTTATTTATGGCTAACAAGACATGTACTTTGCCCATCGATGTACTTAAATATGCCATTATGGATATCCTCAGTATCACTTTCAAAGATGATTTTGAAGTCATAGAGTTGGCCTAGGGTGATGACTTACCATAACTATTAGGTTGACCATTGTATTATGCCAGTAATGTTGATTTGAGCTTTAAGAAGTGGTACATTAGCTTTAAAAGATGATGAGTAGCGTGTGGTCATTCCTTTGGACCATGCTCATGGGCCTCCCCATGTTGAACCTTTCAATGATGATGAGGACATCAACCAGCTTTATATTATCATATATTGAGGAAATGAGCACCATGACCCTACCCTTGATGGCATCTTGTGATAGATGGATGCACAATCTCTATTTGACAACACTAGTAATGCCTGTGATTACTGGGCTCAAGGTGACTATGATTTTACTGGGAGAATATGTGGCTCTATAGGAAGTCAGGATGATACTCATTGTAAGTATCACAAACACCATAAATTTATGTCTCCTTCATGAACAAATCATGGTTTCACCACATGCAAGGCTCAATGAAGCTTTGAGGTTCCATTGTCAAATGAAAGTCTATAAATTTGTACAATAATTGGAAGCATTTTATGGATCTGACATTGATCAAGTATGATCAATTATTCATATTTCTGATGGTATATCTACTCGGTGATGGCAAACTCATTGGGAGCATTTGTTTATTTAGGATCTGGTTTGATCTACTTTACACCAATTTTTTGTCATGATAATCATATATGCAACATTATCAGTTATAGTGGCATTCAAACTTCAAAACCTCACCTTGAAGCTTTAAAGACAATGTGGATGAAAAATGAAACCTTCTTTCTTGAGTACATACGAGTTCATCCATTTTATGGCACTCTACACACTTTGGATAGAGCATGGTATGCCTATGAATAGCATCATCTAGATATGAGTTCTTAGCATCTTCTTAAGAGTAACATGATTGTGGTGCTATTATTTTCATCCCCATAGATGGATTTATGACTTACACGAGAATTCATGCATCAAGATATCATAGGTGATCTAACCCCATTAAAGATTAGATTCAAAACATACATGACATGCAGGAGGAAGGCTTGACTATTTTTCAAGAACCTGATGAAAATCCATCCTCTACACCACCCAAAACTATACTGAACTATGCACTAAGAGAATAAATCCGTGAGGGTAAGCAAAAAATCATGTTTCAGGTTGATGAAGGTGATATATTTGATCTGTCTAACCTAACGACTTATCATTTGGATATCCAAATAGAGTATGGCACTAACAATGTTTGTGACACCATTTAGGATGAATAAAACCCATACTTAGGCCACTTCAGACCATTCAATGCAATATTGGCATGGAAGAAATGCCTAAGATGGCTATAGTGGGGGATTACTGGTTTGATACCTAGATCACTAAGGTATTTGATCTATTAAAAGAGTCTCAATATGTCTTCCCACATAAATATATTAAGATAAAGGGTGTGCATTCTTATTTGGGTAAAATTCACATAAAGTTGGTTGAAGGCACTCGAACAGTCAAAAAGAGACCTTATCATATGAATCCTAATTTATGTGCTCGATTCAAAGAAGAGATTGATAGCATGTTTTGCACAAGAGTCATTACTCCTATCGATGAGTCTAAGTGGGTGAGTCCTATGGTTATAAGTATAAATAAAGATGGATGCATACAAATTTTTGTGGATTATAGAGTACTTAATGTTGCTTGCAGTACTAAACCCTTCCCAACACTTTTCACTAAAGAGATCCTCAAAGGTGTTTTTGTATGTGAAATTTATACATTTATAGATGGCTTCTCTAGGTACTATTAAGTTTAGATCACAGAAGAAGATAAGCCTAAGACACCATTTATAACTGAGTGGAGATATTTTGCTTATAATATCATGCCATTCAGATTGAAGAATGCTCCTACTGTGTTCTCTCAGATCATAGTTGAAGCTTTCAAGGACTTTATCCATAATTTATTTCAAGTTTATCTTAATGACTGGATAATCTATGGCTGAGTGTAGAACCATTGTTCTAATCTCTAGCTCATGCTTGAGTGCTTCTAGAATCTTCAAATTTCTCTCAATTTGAAGAAATGTCTTTTTGAGACCCCATTCAACATTATCCTTGGTCATGTCATATGTTGTGATGGAATTTTAGAAACCCAACCAAGATCATTATCATCTTTCAACTTCCAATGCCAACAACCCAACGAGATGTTTGTGCCTTCTTAGGGCATATTAGATATTTTAGAAAGTTTATTCTTAGATATCCTAGGATTGTTATGCCTTTGGAGGAGTTAATAAAACATAATGGTTAGTTAATTTGGACTAGTTCTCACTAAGAAGCCTTTGTTGCACTAAAGGATAAGCTAATCACTGCACCCATTCTCTAGTTTCTAGACTAGACAAAGCCTTTTCACATCCATGTCAATGCTTCTAGCATGGAAATTGGTGTTATACTTATTCATCCTAGTGAATTTAATTTGGATCACCCTATATATTTGCAATTTTAAATCTTACTCGAGTTGAACAAAACTATACAAATACTAAGTGCAAAACACTATCTATGGTCTACACTCTCCAAAAGTTATGTCAATACCTACTGGACACTTCATTTGTCTTAATCATATACCATGAGGCATTAAAATACTTGGTCAACAAACCAGTATTACATGGGTGCATTTTTTTTGGATTGTATTATTTCAAGAATTATAGTTTTCAGTAATGGTTAAGCCTAGTAAGGCCAATTATGGTCCAAACCATGTTTCATGTATTGAATTTGGCAAACCAATGTGCACCATAGAAGATGATTTACCTGATATGAAATTGTTCCACATCTTATGCATACCTAAGTACTTATCATATATTTCCACCTTTTTTGAATATCGACTCAGCACCAGCTCACCTTAGCACTCTATAAAAGAAGTAGCTAGCCATTCAAGCTAATCCATTCTAGGTTATAGGGGGAGACCTTTATAATCTTGGCTAGGATGAAGTAATCAGATGCCATGTTATGAAAAATGAGTTTGTTGAGATAATCTAAGAATTCCATGAGTGTGTCACTGGAGGACACTATATTAGTGAAGATATTGTGCAAAATATCCTTTTAACTAGCTTATGGTGGCCTACCTTATTTAAGGATGATAAGCTTTACACACGTGATTGTGAAATTTACCATCATGTGGGAAAGATAAAAAAAGGAATGAAATGCCCCTTAATCCTATATTATCTTAGGACCCTTTTGAAAAATGGGCCATTGAATTTGTTGGCCTCATCAACCTAGTAGGGGGCATACCAATGCATGCTATATCCTCACTGCTGCTGACTATCTAACTCATTGGGTTGAATTTATAATAACATTATATTGTAACACTACCACTACTTCCAAATTCATCTAGGAGAATATCATTACCAATTTTGAATGTATGTTGAGTTTCACTAGTGATCGAGGTACCCAATTCCTTAAAGAGACTATCTGTGTCCTATTAGCAAAGTTTATGATCACCCACCATAAGTTAACACTGTATCATCCCTAGGCCAATGGTACAATTGAGGCATTAAATAATAAATTTGGTACTACATTGACCAAGATATGTAATATTAGACACATTGACTAGGATGATCGGGTGTCTGTAGTGTTATGGGCTTATTAGACCACTTACAAGTACTTAAATAAGATCACACCATTTAATCTTGTGTTTGGTACTGAAACAATTATTTTAGTTTAATTATTTTTTCTTTCTCTTCACATTATGTGAGGATAATTGGGTGATGAAGAATCCTTAAAAGTGCACCTCGATGCTTTATTGTATGTGGATGAAACTTGATTTCTCGCACATTGGAGTCAGGGAGTGGAGAAACACAAACATAAATAGTGACATGATCACCATTTGAAGAGCAAGACTTTTTCTCCAAGAATGCAAGTCTTAGTATATGATTCCAAGTTTGCGTGCCACTCCATAAAGCTTGGTGTACACTAGGATTCCCCCTTCATCATTCATAGTATCCATCCTACTAACTCATATAGGTTAAAATGATTAGATGGTTAATTCCTTCCTATTCATTTCAATGGTATTCGATTGAGACCATAATTCTCTAGATAGTATTTATTTTTTATACTAATAAGGCATATGCCATTAGATTAGACTAGGATTTATTTTGTTTTCAATAAATCGTGTCACTAGTTACATACCCTTAAGTAGTTTTAGCATCAACACATGGGTTTTATACTTGTTTATATTATCATGGTGGACCACAAAAAAAATTTAGTGTGGGGTAGGGGTGTTACATCTATGGAGTCCTAGAATATGGTCTATATGAATTTGCATGAGAGTAAAGGTGTGTAAGTGGAAGTGCATAAAGATAAAAGGGTACGTAGGACACGGGATGTAACCACAAACTAGTTGAGGTAAAGAAAGATTCCTATCTTTGGAATGGAAAATATTGAAATTCTTTACAATTGTCAAAAACTTTGGGAAAAACATGAGAACGGACATAAAATTAATATAAGGAAAATAATGGTAATGGTAAGTGTGTTAAAAATGCATTATGGCAATACCATTATTTGTATTTATTAGTGATGGTTGAGAGTGTCAAGAATCTAGAACAACAAACATGCTCTGACTCCACTGTTAGGATCTAAGAAGCACCATTGATTACCATGTACAAGCAACTTAAATATGTGGAATTAACCAGAAGTAACAAGTAACTAGAATTTAGAAATGACACAGAATATGAGAGACAATACCCAATTGTATTAATACTCTTCCAGAAGGAAATACAACAAAGAAGATGCCACAGTCTTCTTCCTTACACACCTCTAGGGCTCCCACACCTCTAGGGCATAAAAAATAAATCTCTTTAAGAGCTCACTCTCTCTCTTACGGTCCCAACAATCAACTCAAGCACAGAGTTGTTGTTCACCTCCAACCAATCAGTATCACTACTGACAGTACACAAGTGCTCCACGCACTCCAAGTACACAACATACTCCAAGTAGATCTCTCATGATCTTGCTACCTGTTATGTTGCTGTCACCTTTGATCTTGCTACCCCGTAGACCTCCTTTGACCTTACACACACACACCTATAGATCAATGATCTTACTTACCATGTAGATCTCTCTACACCCTAAAGAACCCTTGTCCTTGCCTCACCAAGTCCTTATGATTCTCCAAACTAGTACCCCGATGGATCTTCTACCTGATCTTGTAACAACCTGCAGATCTACCTGATCATACACACTCGGCACCCCTATGGAATTAGGAGGAGCTACCCTTGCTCTCTTCACTCTCAGAAGGAGCTAACCAAGCTCAAATCTCAAACTAGAACAAATTACAATATAGCCCATGAGTCTATTATATAGATCTCATGTAAAAAATAATTAGACATCCAATTACAATAATTAGATCTGCAACTCAAGACTAAAATTAGCCTTTTAACATTCAAACAATCGATTTGTTAACTAATTATTTGTGCAATTGACAGTTCTAGAACCGCATAGGTGATCGACGTCGGTCCTTGTCTAGCTGGAGATGACTGATGTTAGCTGATCCCTGACCGATGTCAGTTTGCTCTGCATTGGATATGACCGACGTCAGTTGATCAGACCGACGCCCATTGTTCTGCAACTTAACAACCTCTCAACAACCTCCTCCATGTCTGCATTAGTGAAGCTTTTAGCTCCATAACCTAACAATCTCCCACTTAGAGATAAAAAGCTGCACTGTACCTGTACCTGTACACCATCTAATTTTTTTCTTGGCTTGTATCCCTCTTCAAGCTCAACCTTGAAGACCAACCGCCACAAAACTTTTGATGCACCTCCTGTCATCTAAGTAATCTACCAAATCCAAAGTACTTGACCCTGCATAGCATGAATCCCTACTACTGGTCCCTCTCAGATACCTGAGAGCCCACTGAACCGCTTTCTAGTGCTTCCTTCCTGGATTGACTACAAACTTTTTGACAGCACCCACTGCTTGGGCAAACTCAGGGAGTACACATGTACTCAACCTCATCATGTGATTGGGGACCCTGTTCTATGAACTGTCCATCCATAGGTGTGCTACCCTGTTCTGCATCCTGCACTACCTTCACACAATCATCCTGTGACAACATCAACATGTGATCTTCCCTGTCTCTAGGATTACTCATGCCAAAGAATTTTGCTGCTCCTAAATCCTTCATGGAAAACCACTAAACTAACCTTACCTTTAGCTCAACAAAACCCTGTATGTCTGAACCTATAACAAGCTCATCATCCACATACAGTAACAATATAATGTCGTGACCATCATCCACCTGGTAAGACAAACACAATGGTTACAATGACATTGACTAAAGCCCTGCTTTGTCATCCACCTGTCAAACTTGTACCACTGTCCTACAGCTTCCTCAAGACCATATGACTTGGCCTTTCATCTCACGTGTCCATTCTCTCTATTCTTTAACCAAGGAATCCATTCATCTCTCAGTGCTTTTATCCCGGCTGGCAACTCTACCAAATCTCCCATTTGGTTCTTCTCTAATGAAATCATGTCATGTTCCCACTATTTCCTAGATCCTTCCTGCTCTACAGTGAGCAACAAGTATAAAGAAGAGGAATAAAAAATTTGAGGCTTACTTACCCTTTTAGTCCTCCACATGGGCATTTGAGACTCCTTGACAGCTTGTTATCCACCCAAAATCCATTCCAGTGATCGACCTCGGTCACCACATAGTCTGCATTTGACCGACATTGGTTCCATGCGACTGTCTCGGTCACCGACGCCGATTATCCTACCAATGTCAGTCTCCACCTACCCGACACCACCGACTTTGCTTGTCTACACATGACTAACATCGGTGCCTATCTGTTTGATGCTGGTTTTCCTTGACTGACATTGGTACCTGTGTTTTCCTGTGAGTGATGACTTTTTACCTGCGAACTTACTTTGAATCAAAACCCTATCTAAACTACCCTGCTCAGAGATATCCAGTCCCATCCGCTGATCTCTATCCATCATCTCCTCCATAAAAACCAAGGCTTTCTAGTTCTTAAGTCTGTTAAAGACATCTGACTTCTGCTTAAGAACATGCATCTCCTTCTTGCTCTTGTGACCAAGCCTACAAAGCCACGTCCTTTCAACAAAAGAAGAATCATTAATACAAGCAGGTAGATAAAGAATACCTACTTTCTTACCACACGCTAATTCAAGTGCATCCACTGTGAGAGTTCATGTGCATCTCTCATCACCCAACTTTCCTAAAGCAATTATCTACATCTTCAAGACTGGGACCTGGATGACCTTCTTCAACACCCATGTGTTGGCTGCCTGCAATTTCAACAACACTTCCCCTTTGCCAAAACTTTGACAAGGCACACCAGCCCCTAAATAAATCTTTCCAAAGTCTCCAAGGACCTTAACATGGAAAAATACTCTATTTCGAGCTGCATGGAAAGAGGCAACAAAATCTATAAAACAAGATTCTACTTTATCCAAGGAACATCCCAGAGTATCTTGTGCAACAACCCCTGCAACATCTACTTCTTCAGTTCCTTCATGCTGATCTTCTACCAACCAATAATTTTTCTTTTCCTGCTCTTCCTTTCCATAACACCGTAATTGACCATTCACGCTTTTCAATTCCTCCATTTTTAGTGTACTTTCTTCTACCATTGCTATACTCCCACTCAATCAAAAACCCCTGAGAGTGACCTGTAATCAAACACAAACTTGCTCCCTGCAACCTTAGCTCTGATACGACTTTGTCAATGGTATCACTGCATGAAACCAACAACCTGAGCTTTGATACCACTTTTTCAGGAATCTAGAACAACAAACATGCTCTGACTCCACTGTTAGGATCTAAGAAGCACAATTGATTACCATGTACAAGCAACTTAACATGCGGAATTTAAACCAGAAGTAACAAGTAACTAGAATTTAGAAATAACACAGAATATGAGAGACAATACCCAATTGTATTAATACTCTTCCAGGAGGAAATACAACAAAGAAGATGCCATAGTCTTTTTCCTTACACACCTCTAGGGCTCCCACACCTCTAGGGCATAAACAGTAAATCTCTTCAAGAGCTCACTCTCTCTCTCTCATGGTCCCAACAATCAACTCAAGCACATAGTTTTTGTTCACCTCCAACCAGTTAGTATCACTACTGCCAGTACCACTAGTCAATATCACTACTGCCAGTACACAAGTGCTCCATGCACTCCAAATTTGAGTACTCCATGCACTCCAAGTACACAATGTACTCTAAGTAGATCTCTCCTGATATTGCTACCTGTTATGTTACTATCACCTTTGATCTTGCTACCCCGCAGACCTCCTTTGACCTCACACACACACACACCTGCAGATCAATGATCTTACTTACCATGTAGATCTCTCTACACCCTGAAGAACCTTTGTCCTTGCCTCACCAAGTCCTTATGATTCTCCAAACTAGTACCTCGATGGATCTTCTACCTGATCTTGCAACAACCTGCAGATCTACCTGATCATACACACTCAGCACCCCTATGGAACTAGGAGGAGCTACCCTTGCTCTCTTCACTCTCAGAAGGAGCTAACCAAGCTCAACTCTCAAACTAGAAAAAATTACAATACAACCCATGAGTCTATTATATAGATCTCATGTAAACAATAATTAGACATCCAATTACAATAATTAGATCCGCAGATCAAGACTAAAATTAGCCTTTTAACATGCAAACAACTAGTTCGTTAACTAACTATTCATGCAACTGATAGTTCTAAAACCACACAGGTAACCGATGTTGGTCCCTGTCTGGCTGGAGATGACCGACGTCAGCTGATCCCTGACTGATGTCGATTTTCTCTACACTGGATATGACCAACATCGGTTGATCAGACTGACGCCGGTTGCTCTGCAACTCAACAACCTCTCAACAACCTCCTCCATGTCTACATCAGTGAAGCTTTTAGCTCCACAAGCTAACATAGAGAGGGGTTAGTAAATATAAGTTACCCCCTTAAGCCTATAAAAAGATAAATAGGGTTCATTTTACTTTTTACTATTGCTACGATTATGAACTTATAGAGTTGAAGGAGCATATTTGAGCTATTGTAGAACAATTTTTAGGCTTCTAAATGAGTGCAAAGTGAGGGATTTAGGTTAATTTTAGGTCTTACAGAGCGTATTAGCTGAGTGAAATAGACATGGTCATGAGAAATGTAAAAATGTGTGAAATTTATAGAGTTTTTAGGTTGTAAAGGTTGACATCCTCTATTGTATGGCATTGAAGTAGGAGAGCCAAAGTAGTTACATAAGCAACCACATATTTCTTTAGTAAAATTGAATGGTCTCACCACAACCTTTGAGCTTCATGAAGGTTGATGCAACCAAATAAAAAGGGTCAGTGAAGTGAACCAGTACCTGTGATTCTAGAGGAAGAAGAGTTGAGTGTGGGTAGAGAGACAATACTAATTAGAGAAGAAGCACTTGAGGAATTTAGAGCACACGAGAGAGAGACATAGAGACTAAAATTATGTGCTAGGTCAAGAAGAAAGTTATTGTTCCCTCTTTACCACCTTTGATGATTGAAGATATGAAATACATAGAGGTGGTACTATGCATAAACAACTAGGTGTCCAATGTACTAACTTATAATGTTTTTGATTATAACCACTGCCAGCCTAGAAATGAAGTAGAGCTATAGTGTGTCTATAAGGTAGAGCACTAGAACACCAAGAGTGAGTGGGTTTATGACTTGATTTTTTTTAATGATTTGTATAGTACTGGTCTCTTCCAAGATTTTAATCTTCCTTAATTTGGAAATCCATTTGAATCAATGAAGTTTTTGTTCTTGAAAGTGCATGAGGATTATATTTATTTTACTGGGTGTTAGATGAGAATTATGGTAGAATGAATCAACAAAGTCATAGGGTTATAGTGCTCAAAGGTGGACCTTACCTATGACTTAGAAGATGAGGATGAGATAGAGAAGATGACCATGGTTCTTGAGTACCAAAAAACAAGTTTATGCCATGCACATCACAAGTATTCAAGATCCCACCCTCAGAGCATTTGCGTGGATTCTAATGGTAAAGGTTGGAGGCAAATACAAGTGTAAAGAGGTGGATATGGCCCACCTATACATTACATAAAATGTCACTAAGGGGATGAAGTATAAATGGGCATAATACTTTGCCTCCAAAATCATTAAGGATGTAAAAAATCCCATCGCCAACCTAACTAAAGGTTTTAATGGGGTGTGTTTCTATTATTAATTATGTTCGATGAGATTGGTGTACCTGACTACACCTTTGGAAAGATGAAATGGGCATACCTACCTTAGAATAAATATATTATAGAGAGGTACAAGGCATTCACTTTCCATAAACTACGTACTCCATCCCACAAAGTCAAGATGAAAGGATGGCATCATAGGATGAATGAAGCCTTCGGGAATGAGTAGCACATTCTAAAGGACTTACCTACACATGTTGGGGACTAGGATACTTTTTATATTATGCAACATTTCTCCCTCACATGTAGTTGAATAGCTCCCTCTAGAAAGTTGTTTGCATGGCTTAAACTACCATACACTTTCATAATGTGATACTCCATGAACACTGTTAACCAGATATACGATGCACAACTAGTGAATATTGAGGTAGAATAGATTAATTTAGAGACTCACACCCTCTGCTAACTATACATATATGCTATGAATAAATACTATATGGAAAAGATAGATTCAGGTAGAATTGACATAAAATTTTAACAAAATTTGATGGGAAACTCCATTAATTCTTTAATATATATGTTAAAACCCAAGAAGAAATCTTCAAGGAGAGCAGAGTGAGAAAGAGATACTCCCTTCAGAGCTGGTGTGAGAAAAGAAGTAGAAACACATAATAATGGTATGATTCAAGTATAACCACTCATACAAAACCTTAAAAAAGGCAAAGGAATACCCAAATACCACCAAAGAAAGATCCACCATCTAGTTAACTTAAAGGCCCAAATCCAACAACACAGATAGTTCCCTTGAAATAGGAGATAGTAGCACCTAAGGACAATGATGTGGGAGCATAGGTATATATTTTATAAGGGACACTAGAAAGATTCATTATAAGAGAAGAGAAATCCATTATCAACTCTGAGAAGACAACTTCATTGACACAATGTGAAAAGACAACCCTCAAAGAAGCACAGATGGAGATTGAAGATATACATGTGAATAAAGGGATGGTTCTGAAATGAATTTGGGACTAAGTGGACTTGACATTAGGACTAATTACCAAGTGGAAGAGATGGATGTTGAGATACTTGAGTGAGATTAATCAAAGGGGAAAGATCCAATTGATGACTCCATTTTGAGAATATAAAAGATTGATACAATCATGGACCTCCACACCTAATACTAGAAGGGAATAATTGATAAGTTGTATATGTATTCTCATTTTTCATAGGAGGATACATCTGATTATACTTGATGGGAGATGTATTCTTCCTTGATATGTATAATAAAGACTTCCAATTTGAGATGCCCTCTGATAGTCTTATACTAGATCTAAAATTAGTGGCACTACCTTATACCCTTTGGGTTAATCCATGGTAGATTACCACTCTACAGGCTAGTGTGACACTCTTGAAATTAGTATTTGAGGTCACAAGGCAAAATGCATTTGTAGAGTCTAATACATAATGGGCCTAGAAGAAACACACCAGGATGGTGGTGATTTATAAAATGAGGTCACAACTAAGATGAAGATGGAGGAAGAGTTGGTTAATATTAAGAACCCGTTAGAGGTGGAAATAGCTACTAAGGTAAAAACATTGAATATCTATAAGCCAATAACTAGTGTTAATGGATGGAGTACCCCTATCTAGTGATGTGATAGATGAGATGGATACCTTGGTGGACCTCCTTTTGAAATGATGAAATGAGTAGCCTAGCCCTTAGGATGAGAAAACATGGGAAACATAACAGTTTATCGAAGCTGTGGAGGTGTGCAAGAGAGTCTTGCACTAATTTGGATATACTATTCCCATCTTGGATGAGGTTTTTGAGAATCTAGCATGGCCAAGCAAGATTTTGGAATCTTGGATTTAGGTATAAGAACTTCAATGATAGAAGTTTGTTGATAAATCCTTACTAATAAAAGGCCACTCAGAGCATGCCAACATATTTAATGATGTGGAGGCCATGGAGGAAATAATAAGCATGCACATATAATAAATTAACTCAAACTTTATGGCACTCCAAAGATAGATTGTTTCCAAGGTCACTACGCTTTAAGTAATTCATAATTATAGTCATATAAAATGTGAAAATTGGTAACTTGAGTGTGGCTAATGACACCCAACCCATAAGTTCCTCTTGCTTGCTTTTATAACCCTCATAGACATCTTTTCACTGATTCCTAGTCATTTCTAGCCTTTTAGATATGATCCCAAGTCAACCAGACTACTCTTTCCATGACAAATCTATCCCCTTAAGTCCTACTAGCTTAGGACTATAGTGCCCAACTTGGACTATAGCACCGAGTCCTCTAGTGTCTACTTTTGGTACTCCTATTCAAGTGCAATTTTGCCTCCAATAGTCAATTCTTCCTAGTTTTTATTCCTCTTCTCTTTAGCCTAATGCGAGCACATCCAACCATGACCAACAAATCCTTTTAAAATCCCATTCAAATTTCATTTAGAAGGGGTTGCAAAAATCTCAAAAAGCAAGCAAGAATATAAATAAGACTACTCAAGCATTTTTACCTATTCTCTGCATACAACCAACCAATACATTTACAAGCTTATCCAATTCCTTACATCAATTCCTAACCACCTCAAGCACATCTAGTTTAGCATTTTGCATATTCATACACACTATTACATAAAGCACATCAAGTGGGAGAACTAAATATGGCTTGATGCCTCTTTATAGTATTGGTATGTAGGTAGTGTGTCCACACAAAGGGTGTGGGTACACGTTCAATGAATCTTACACACACTAACCCCCATCTTTCTCAAAGTTGGTCAAAGTACAAAGGAGTCTAGGGTTTGAAGAAAACATCTACTCTATAGGGAAATCCACAAACATCTGATAGTCAAAAATTCATAGGCAAGGTCACACAAACATAGAAAATAAAACCCAAAAAGCTCAGGTGTCCTAGACAACAATTGTAAAAGTGGACTACAACACCGATGTAACTAGTGCCCTATTTTGGCACTCCTATCCAATCATAAAATGAAGGCCAAATATTGAATTATGATAGTGTCATAGTCTTAAACAATGAATTCTGGACTCTGTCTCAGTCATCTTAGATAGTTTTCAGCTAAGTCTTATTTTTTATCCCTTATTACTATTTTTAGAAAGGTTAAAATTACAATCTGTTGGTCCCCAAAAATGTCACTCATTTTTGGAACAACATATGAGCAATTTTGGTCCTACAGGACCAAAACTTCTCTCTTCCCTTCTAAAAATTTGTTCTGAGCTTTCAAATTCCTTTTTTTTCAAGCTTTCCAGAAATCTACGGACTCTGCAGGCTTGAATCTACGGACTCTGCAGGCTTGAATCTATGGACTCTGTAGGCTTGAATCTATGGACTTTGTGGAAAAAAAATCTATGGACTCTGTAGGCCAAGTTCTACGGGATTCACAGGTTGATTTCGATGGACTCTACAGGAAAGAAGCAAGCTCTCAAAAGAACAAGTTTTCAGCACTTAGTCATTTCCAGGATTGGTTCAATGCCTCGGTTCAATCAAAGGATTTCAATCAGCAAATGATAAAGGACTTAGGCTTGAACCATTGAACTTTAAACCACCTTGGTTCAAAGGTTCAATGGGTTCAACGACCAGGTAGGTTCAACGCGCTTGGTGCAAAAGAACAAAGGACTTTGCCAAATAATGAAGAATGAACCGTTGAACCATTGAACCAAAGTTGGTTCAATTGAAAGGTTCAATGGGTTCAAGGTTCAAAGGTTCAACCAAAGCTTAGAAAGATAAAGGAAGTAGTGTTCGAGTGAGACACAGAATAAGCCAATGAACCGATTGAAATTTGAGTTGAAAGAGTTCAAAGTTTAATGGTTCAACATGGTTCAAAAGCTCAAAGGTGACATCAGTCAAAGGAAAATCCTGACTGAAGAGAAAAGCCTACAGAAAAATGCTCGATGAAAAAAAGACAAAGCAGAGTGGAAGTCGCCACATGTCATCTTTTGTAGGACTCCCAAAGGTTTCTAAAGCTTCTATAAGTTAAGTGGAATATGTCACGTGTCTTGTTACGACTCAGTGGAATGTGACAAGTGTTTGCATTTGTGTTCCCCTTTTGGAGTTGCTCGAGAAAAACGTGTCATGGACCCCATTTTCCATAAGTTTCTAATGAGTTTCATAACAACAGAACTTGCCACTTGTCAAAGACACAGAAAGGACCCCCCCAAAGACATAGGCAAGAAGGGCTATAAAGAGCAAAGAAATGCTTAAGCAGTGAAGGGAGGAGTGAGACCAAAGGACCAAAAATATCTTCAAAGGAGTTACTCCAGTAGGTGATACAGTGTCTATGAATTGATCATTAGGAGGCACAAATGACAAATGATGCAGCCCATGATTTCTCATATGATGTTTAAGCGGTGTGCTCTTCCCCATGATGGGAACGCGCATGGGTCATTTGTGAAAAGGGCACCAAAAGGCCTCCTTTCTTCCCTTATTTATTGTAATATCTCATTTGTTATAAGGGAGACTTCTCATTTTTACAAGAACGGAACTCTGCCCATTTTGAAAGAAGAAGACTAAGACTTTGAGCTCAGGTTGTAATTGCATTTTCCTTATTTTTCCTTATTACTTGAATGAGAAAGCAGGTTTTTCTAGACTTTGTGTTGTTTTGACTTGTGTCATTTGAAGGTGTCCTTATTCATTTAATTTGGTACGCAGAATTAGTGAAAGTAATAGGGAAGTGTCCTGAAACCAACTATGGGAAGACTTTGTGCTTTCATAATTGATTTCAGTCTATGTTTTCCTTTTCTTTTTGTGTTGAGGATTCTGGGGCAACTTTGTGCCCCCATTATCCTTTGTGATATACTCTTTGGGCTGTCAAGGTGGAGAATTTGTGCTACATCTTAGATTGTTGGTTACTTTGGACCCTGTTACCCCATTACTTATTACTAGAAAGAGTCTTGCTGTTTGCAAGAACAAGCACTTCTGAAAGAAGAGAAGTGCCTTCTATTGCTTCACCAAGATTTCTACTATCTAGGAAGGGATCTGGCTCTTGGCTAAATGTTACTTTTGAAAGAAGAGAAGTGCCATCACCAATCACCCAGGATTCCTCCTTTGTCTGTGAGCATCATCTCTAAAAAAAGAGAGATGGATGGTTTATCCCACCCTTGTGTCTTAATTTTTGCTTATATATATAGTATATAGCCTCCATATATTTAATAGGGAACCTCCCCTTGGTGAGAGGAGAGATTTGTCCCCTTTGGATGTGGTAAACCTACAATATTAGATGACCAATCTCCCTATGCTGTGGTGATAGGAACTATTTTGGTCACCAGTTAGCTGGCCGACAAAATATTCACCCGATAGTTTTTGGTGACTCCACTGGGGATACAAATGTGCATTTTGAAGCCTCAAGCTTCAACTTGAAGCAGTTTTAGTCCCTTTTTCATTTGAAACTCTGGCAGATCCACCATACACACGAGGCCAGAGAGCTCAGGGTATTGTTGATCCTATATTCAAGTTGGTGCAGCAAAATAATTTTGAGACTTCTTCTTCATCATCTCATCTTCAGTGAACTATGAGCTTCCCTCCTACCAACACCAGATCTCCCATACCTAGTGAATCTTCTAGCCTCAATACTGGTAAGGCTTTGTCTTTATTGACCCCACCAAGATTTGTTATCCTACCATTTAATCATCCTATCATAATGGCTCAAGGTCTGTGGGGCAATTCTTTTGGTCCTATTGATTTGACCCCACCCTTGCATGAACTACCTCATAGTTCTAGGAAAAATTTTCCCAAGTTTTTTGGTGACGGGAAGGTTCATCTTGATGAGCATATTGCCACCTTCTCTATAGCATGTGGTGTAATTAGTGTGGAGTTTGAAGATGTAGTAGTGAGACTTTTTGTAGAAACTCTGCAAGGCGCTACCATAGATTGGTTCTACCACCTTCAAGGTCAAACTATAACTGACTGGAATACACTAAAGTCCATATTTGAAGCTAGGTTTAAACCTGTTGAATATGTGCACGCCTTGTTAGCATAGCTGACACAGATGAAAAAGGAATCCTAGGAACCCATGAGGGATTTCATAGCCAAATTCAACAAGTTAAGGAATTGGATTCCAACCGTCGCTCAGCCCACACTAGAGAATCTTAAGTGTTTTTTTATCAACTCACAACTTCTTGAAGTAAGTTTCCAATTGAGGTGAGCTATCCCTATGGATCTCGCATTGGCTCAAAATTTGGCTACTGAGATTGAGGATGATCTTATCCTGGCAACTAAGATTTGAAAAGACCCCAGTAAAAGTAGATTTTCTTCATCTGTTGACAGCTCTTCTACAGGCACTATAGACCCTATGGTACAAAAATTGACAAATAAACTAATAGATTTGAAGAGACAAATGGGCCAAGGTATGTCTATTCCCACATATTGAGATATACCAAGAAGAATATTCCAAAATCAACAATATCAAGGCAATGTTGCCCAGAACCAAGGGCAACCAAATTGCCTACCTCCCCCTCCAGGGAAATTGGACATTGAAGCAGCACCTGCCAATTCAGCAGTCAGTTACCTAGAGGCTGAACACAACTTTTCACTCCAACCTGAGTTGGACCAACAAGATGATGCTAATCTCTTCGAAGAGCAGGAAGAAGAATTAGCTGGCAACTCCAATATTAGTTTCTTGGACTACTAGGACGAAGCTAGAAGTAAAGGAGAAGGGTTAGATGGATCTTATACTCTTTTCACCAGATCTCAAAACTAATCAGCTCCACAAGCTGATAAAGGAAAAGTAGAATAAGAACCTTGGCTAGTAATCTCCATCACTAAACGAGGGATTCCATTGCCTCCTCAATCAAAAGATCAGGTAACTCACAAAAAATTAAGTACCTCCAACCACCCCATACCTTCCACCTCTGTTGCTCAGACCAGTGCCACACCCACTAAAGATCAAGATGATGGATCCTCTTCTTTTGTTTCAAATTCTTTTCAATTGTTTGATATAATTGATCACGCTAGGAAGACTAAGATCCAAATGACAGAGATTGAGTATTTGAGAGCTAACCCTAAACAATTTGATAGGTTAGCAGAATATGTGAAAAATAAAGCCCTCCCCATAGGACAAGATTCTTCAAAGGCCGCTCATGATCCCCCCAAGGACAAATCCCCCCAGAATAATCTTGTCGTGACTCCTCTTGTTGCTCCTAGGAAAATAGAATCTTTTTATGTTTCCCTGCTAATAAATGGTTACAAATTGAGTAATTGCATAATAGACTCCGGAGCTTCAGATAATGTCATGCCCACCAAGGTGGTAGATTCCCTTGGTCTAACTTTGACCAAGACTTTTGGGAGGTGTTTTTCTATGGAAAACAAACAAGTCCCACTCCTTGGTCAGATAAAAGATGCCCAATTTGCTTTCACAGCTTTTCCAAAAAAGAGGATAAAAATGATGGTTCTAGTGGCCAATATTCTACCCTCTTACAACATCTTGCTTGGGTGGAATTTCTGTAAGGATGATGGAGGTGAGTTGAGCATGGACTTGTCGAAAGTAAGGATCCCAATTCAAGGTGTTATGAAGAAATTGCTTCCTGAAAAAGAGACAAGATATGTAGTCACCCGATCATTAGCACTGGAAGCTCAAACTTTATTTGAGTCTTCTAGCATGGGTAATTACTTCCTATCTATAGATGAAGTCCATGAGGCATCTGACGAAACTCCTACAGGTGATAACTTGGAAATGTGTTTAGTTAACACAGTGGGAGAATTGACACATAAAAATGAATGCATGGAAGAACCTCTTCCCCCAAATGAAAAATTTTTCAAAGGAAAAGTGGTGTCTAATGAGGTATGAATCTTAGAATTTGATGATAACTGCTCTTCTACCAGTTCAAGAGCCAGATTTGTGTTGGTATCTCCTCAAGGAGATATTGTTCCTCTATCCTACAAGTTGAAGTTTAACAACACCAACAACATAGTTGAGTATGAATCCGTGTTACTCGAATTACACGTTGTTAGAGAAAAAGGCATTAAGCTACTTGAGATAAAGGAGATGTCGAGCCGGTGGTCTGCCAAGCGCTTGAAGGGGAAAATCAAGACATGTGTAGGACTGAACTATCAGAACAACAAATTATGGTAATAGACCAGGTTGCTTCCCATCAGAATCAAAAAAAGGGACTCCACAAGAGAACCAAGATTCATGGTTCTTGAACTATAAAGCAAGTCTTGCCAAGGGGTAGCAAGAGAAGAGAACCAAGAGGAAGACACAGGAGATTGAATTCCTAGTGGAGAGTTCCATTCACCCGTCATCAATTATGGGGGCAAAATGGCTTCTTACTGGTTTATTAAGATAGAAGGCCATTTTCACTGCCTCTCAAGGGGCAGCATCTGAGGTACTTCAATTCTTGAAGTACCAAATAAATTCACCTGTACATTTGTATATTTGTAAAGTCTTTGTTCTATTTTGTGCTTTTCATTTTCATTTTTTGGAGCCTTTCTTTTTGGGTAGCTCAACTTTGTAGCCCAATGGCACACTTCAAGGCATTGGATATTCTGGATTCTACTCTCTTCAATCAATTTTTGCAATAGAAGGAAGTTCCCCAACTAGAGCCAGCTGTTGGTCCCCAAAAATGTCACTCATTTTTGGAACAACATATGAGCAATTTTGGTCCTACAGGACCAAAACTTCTCTCTTTCCTTCTCAAAATTTGTTCTGAGATTTCAAATTCCTTTTTTTTAAAGCTTTCTAGAAATCTATAGATTCTGCAGGCTTGAATCTATAGACTCTGCAGGCTTGAATCTACGGACTCTGCAGGAAGAAAATCTACAGACTCTGTAGGCCAAGTTTTACAAGCTTCATAGGTTGATTTCTACAGACTCTATAGGAAAGAAGCAAGCTCTCAAAAGAACAATTTTCCAGCACTTAGTCATTTTCAGGATTGGTTCAGTGCCTTGGTTCAATCAACAAATGATAAAGGACTTAGGCTCGAACCATTGAACTTTGAACCACCTTGGTTTAAAGGTTTAATGGGTTCAATGACCAAGTAGGTTCAATGCACTTGGTGCAAAAGAACAAAGGAATTTTCCAAATAATGAAGAATGAACCGTTGAACCATTGAACCAAAGTTGGTTCAATTGAAAGGTTCAACAGGTTCAAGGTTCAAAGGTTCAACCAAAGCTTAGAAAGATAAAGGAACAGTGTTCGAGTGAAACACAAAATAAGCCAATGAACCGATTGAACTTTGAATCGAAAGAGTTCAAAGTTCAATGGTTCAACATGGTTCAAAAGCTCAAAGGTGACATCAGTCAAAGGAAAAGCCCGACTGAAGAGAAAAGCTTGCAGAAAAATGCCCAATGAAAAAAAGACAAAGCAGAGTGGAAGCCGCCACATGTCATCTTTTGTAGGACTCCCAAAGGTTTCTAAAGCTTCTATAAGTTAAGTGGAATACATCACATGTCCTGTTATGACTCAATGAAATGTGACAAGTGTTTACATTTATGTTCCCCTTTTGGAGTTTCTCAGGCAAAACGTGTCGTGGACCCCATTTTCTATAAGTTTCTAATGAGTTTCATAACAACAAAACTTGCCACTTGTCAAAGACACAGAAAGGACCCCCCCAAAGACATAGGCAAGAAGGGATATAAAGAGCAAAGAAATGCTTAAGTAGTGAAGGGAGGAGTGAGACCAAAGGACCAAAAATATCTTCAAAGGAGTTACTCCAGTAGGTGATACAGTGTCTATGAATTGATCATTAGGAGGCGCAAATGACAAACGATGCGGCCCACTATTTCTCATATGATGTTGAAGCGGTGTGCTAATGAACCGACTAAACTTTGAACTAAAAGAGTTCAAATTTAAATGGTTCAACATGGTTCAAAAGCTCAAAGGTGGCCTCAGTCAAAGGAAAAGCCTGACTGAAGAGAAAAGCTCACAAAAAAATGTTCGATGAAAAAAAGACAAAATATAGTGGAAGCTGCCACGTGTCATCTTCTACAGGACCCCCAAAGTTTTCTAAAGCTTCTATAAGTTAAGCGGAATATGTCACGTGTCCTGTTACAACTCAGCAAAATGTGACAAGTGTTTGCATATGTGTTCCCCTTTTGGAGTTTCTCAAGCAAAATGTGTCATAGACCCCAGTTTCTGTAAGTTTCTAATGAGTTTCATAACAATGAAACTTGCCACTTGTCAAAGACACAGAAAGGACCCCCCCAAAGACATAGGCAAGAAGGGCTATAAAGAGCAAAGAAATGCTTAAGCAGTGAAGGGAGGAGCAAGACCAAAGGACTAGAAATATCTTCAAAAGAGTTACTCTAGTAGGTGATACAGTGTATGAAAATTGATCATTAGGAGGCGCAAACGATAAATGATGTGGCCCACGATTTCTCATATGATGTTTAAGTAGCGTGCTCTTTCCCATGATGGGAAATCGCATGGGTCATTTGTGAAAATGGTGCCAAAAGGCCTCCTTTCTTCCCCTATTTATTGTAATCTCTCATTTGTTGTAAGGGAGACTTCTCATTTTTACAAGAACGGAACTCTGCCCATTTTGAAAGAAGAAGACTGAGACTTTGAGCTCAGGTTGTAATTTCATTTTCCTTGTTACTTGAATGAGAAAGCAGGTTTTTCCAGACTTTGTGCTGTTCTGACTTGTGTCATTTGAAGGTGTCCTTATTCATTTAATTTGGTACACATAATTAGTGAAGGTAATAGGGAAGTGTCCTGAAACCAACTGTGGGAAGACTTTGCTTTCACAATTGATTTTAGTCTATGTTTTCCTTTTCTTTTTGTGTTGAGGATTTTGGGGTGACTTTGTGCCCCCATTATCCTTTGTGATATCCTCTTTGGGTCGTCAAGGTGGAGACTTTGTGCTACATCTTAGATTGCTGGTTACTTTGGACCCTATTACCCCGTTACTTGTTACCAGAAAGAGTCCTACTGTTCGCAAGAACAAGCACTGAAAGAAGAGAAGTGCCTTCTGTTGCTTCACCAGGATTTCTACTATCTAGGAAGGGATCTAGCTCTTGGCTGAATGTTACTTCTGAAAGAAGAGAAGTGCCATCACCAATCACCCAAGATTCCTCCTTTGTCTGTGAGCATCATCTTTGAAAAAAGAGAGATGGATGGTTTATCCCACCCCTGTGTCTTACTTTCTGCTTATATATATAGTATATAGCCTCCGCATATTTAATAGGGAACCTCCCCTTGATGAGATTAGAGATTTGTCCCCTTTGGATGTGGTAAACCTACAACATTGGATGACCAATCTCCTTATGTTGTGGTGATAGGAACTAGTTTGGTCACCAGTTAGCTAGCTAACAAAATATTCACCCAACACAATCAAATTTATAATTAGTGTCTTAATTATTGCATATTTATTTACTAATTTTACTACTCAGACCCTTTAACTAAATTAGGAATAATACACTAATATTCCCAAAAATTGTTAAATCATTAGGTGAACCTGACTTACTTCATTTACGCATAAAACCCTTAAAAACCTTAGGGTAAATTTCTTGCTGATTTTTTATATATTTTTTTACTTTCATAATAAAATAAAAAATTAGCATTAAATTTTAAAAGTTTGTAGTAGTTGTAGATACTAGTTTTGTACACCCTTGTGTATTAATGTGGTGTGTCATCACATTACCCTTCCATCCCTAACATAATGGCCCCATTCATAATTATTTGAAATAATTACATTAACCTCACCCATTTACCTTTACCACATGAGTTAATAGAGTCAATTACTGTAGTCAAATGGTAATTAACCCAATTTTACTACCGCTAACCATAAAATCATAAAAACAACTAAAAAAAAAAACCCTCCCAACCTCCTAAAAAACCCATCCTATCATTTAAACAACCTTACAACTTAGAAGTTGATTAAACCTATTTTTAGCTTGTAAATAACCCTTTTATATGGCCTAAATATTACCTCCACCCATTTTGGGCAAATTGATGTTGATTATCCATAATCGATGTCGATCGACCCAGAACAACATTGATCCATAAATATACAGTGAGCCTCCTCAGCTCAGGACAAACACAATGCTTTTGAATTTGAACGTTTGCTATATTTTTCTTGGAACCTACATATAGACATTGTCAACACTTTGCCACCTTGTGGAACTTTTGTTTATGCAAATATCAAGGGATTTCAAAGGTTTTTGAGCATAGTTTTATAGTCTTCTTTATTTTGATGTTTTCAAGCCATTCAAGGTTAGTATTTTACGTTAATTCATTTAAATTTTAAAACTTGCTATCTTTTACACCTCTGTGTCAACATTTCCATTTAGTTTTCATCATTTTATCAAATTTACAAGTCATTATTATTGCCTTCAAAGTTTATCATTTTACTCAGAATTGATGATGATACATCTAAATAAACATTGATCCTATAGGATCATCATTGATCCTTACTAAACTATTAAAACAACTTTGAAGTCTATTTTCATAACACTCACAGTCCTAAAAACCTGTTAAATCTTTCATGCTATTTTCTTAAAATATGTCTTTCACATGTAGATGAATTTGCCTAGATTAGCGCATGACATTATTAGCATATTTTATGTCCCCATTGTCATACAACCTTTATTCAGTGATCAAAGTGACATTGCATTCAAATTAGGTCTTTGTACTATGGTTTTCACACCTAATTAGGAAAACATTAATGAACAATTGGCTATAATTCAAGGGGATGTTGATATAGCTACTAAATTTTGGGATGATTACTTTTATTGTATTAATCATTTTGTTTATTAGACATATTTGTTGTTATCTATTTACATCCTATCCTTATATGTCTTTATAATTTCATGTTTATTTATAAACTTGAGTGTTAAACATAGGCTAACATCCACCTAAGGAAGCATATCACTTCTTGGGATTGGTTTCTTACTAAGTATCCCATGCATCTTTTTATTAATCAATTTTTTGTGGGTTAGTGTTATTTAAGGTCATTCCTCCCCAACCAAATAGGAGTTCCCACAATCTTGATCAATGGTGCACAACCGGTTTATATCTCCAAGTAATTTTCAAAACCTTGCATTTACTTTGTTTTTAGTAGCTAATTAAATCACATTGAGCAAGCAAAAAAAATAATAAAACATTTTAGCATGCTCGATGGGACACAAGTCTCATCTTTTGTTTTAAAATTCAAAATTCTTGAATTTGTTCTCTTTCCCTTTCTTTGTGTGAATTCATCCAAAGAACATTACATTTGCATTTTATTTCCTTTTTAAGATTAAAATAAATTACACTCATTTTTTTTCCTATTTAAGTAATTCACATAGAATAATATAACTGGTAAATTTATCATAGTCATCACCCTTTCACACACAAGCCAAATCACAGTCACAACAAACTCATCTAAACACTTGACATAAGGAAACTGGCGGGGATTTCATCACCTCACTAAAAACTTTTTCCCAATGATCCCAATTGGATTTCACCACCAAGGGGAGGACCAACTCAATTATCTAGTTGAGTATAATCTCTGGACTATCATTATATCTTAGCTAAGCACCCACACTAGTTGTGAGATTGTGACATGAGGGGAACAAGCCCCGAGTATCAATCCATGTACCGATACCAACATAGATTTATTTTGAGCACCAAAACAAAACACCCAAAACCATCCTGAGATTACCATTTCATAGGACCCTCATTATCCTTTTTATTTATTTATTTTCACATATTAAAATTAAAAAGAGATAAATTTTTTTTGTAATGACTTTAGTTTGTGCATCTTTTATCCATAATTAATAGCAAGTTAATTCAAAAATAAATTATTTTTTCAATTTTGCTTTTCTTTTCCATCTCATGGTTCTAACTAGGTAACAATCAAGGAAAGAATTCAAGTAGGTGTCACATCCTCTGCTATGAAACATACACCTAGTCCCTCAACTACCCTTGAGTCCTTTGAGAATCTTGTGTTCCTGCACTTTTATTTACAAGGAATTCCTTCCTTTATAGAAATATTAGAAAATAACCTTATTTATCTCAATTACTACCTTAGTAATCGAGCAATACACATTCCTCCTCTTCATACCCAAAATTCTTATATATGGGATGCCTTTCGAGGGAATTGAGAAAATTGAAGGATTTACCATGACCATGGTATCCTTTTCTACAAGCTCTCTTTTATCTAGCTACAATACTCAGATGATGCAACCTTTAGAAAGCCAACCACCCATAGTATCTACCAATTCTCTAACCCCCATCACTCTCAAAGTGCTTATACTACTTAGCCTATATCGACTATTCCTCCCCAAATGTTAGTAGTATCAATCCATATAAGTTTCCCACCTATCAAAATGAGTCTATCAGACAGTTCTCAAGATATAAAACATACACAACAAATCCCTTTGATGCAATAAATCCCTCCAATGCAACCTCCCTAATAGCATGTCTCCATAGCTACTCAATACATGGATCCATCATAGTCATTGAGGACCACTTACTTCTAATCTTCCACATAATAGAATATTCCATTACATATCCCACAATACATGGTGGCATCCCAATCCATTATGTCCACTACAATTGGATACCCTTCCTCAAAACCCCTATCTACTCTTTAGCAAGGTGTCTTAGGGAATGTACCTCAGAATAACCCCGAAGCAGACCTCATAAAAAACCTTATAAATAAGGTGGCTAATTTGGAAGCCTCCACCTTTGGACATAATATTATGCTCACATATGAGAAAATTTGTAATGAGCCTATCCACCCATCTATTCCTATCTGATTGTATCTTTCATAATGAGAACTTCCCAAGTTTACTAAGTTTTAGAAAAAGGAAGATCCCTAACAACATCTTAGAGCCTTTTGACATGCATGTTACCTTATAGCATATGTTGATGATTTACTACTTAGGAAATTTCCCATGTCACTAGAAAGAGTTGATTAGATTGGTATAACTCCATCCCTCAACATTCACTCTTTTCCTTTTGATAATTGGCCCAAATTTTCTTAGAACACTTCTCGATCAACATTACTCAAAAAGTGAGTATCACGGATTTATACTTCATTCAAAAATTTGAAGAATGAATCCATATCAGACTTTGTATCTTGTTGACGTAGCTTAATTAACTAGTTAACCTTTTCCTTGCCTCAAATTGAATTAATTGAATTGTTTTCATGCTCATGTAAGACATATCTCATCCATGTTACAAATTCAAACCTTTAAAGCTTTTGATGAAGCCTTTACCATAGTATGTAAACTCAAAATTTATGGCATTAAAGAGGGAAAAGTTAAGTTACATAATAAAAACTTTAAACCAAACCCCTCAAAAAGCAATAAAAATAATCCTAAACCAAAAGGGGTAGCAAATATTATTATTCTAAAAAAATTTTCCCCTCCAACACCCAATCAATTAGGACCATTCACTTCTTAAACACAACCACCTAGGGGCCTTACTCATTTTCTTCCTAAGAAATAGACTCCTTTAGGAGAATCTTACACTTCTATATTGGATAAACTCGTACAAGAAAATGTTATTGAGCTCCCTTCGATTACACCAGTCAATGACACACATCCTAAAACCACTTGGTATAAAGAGGATGAATTTTGTGCCTATCATAGGATAATATCACATGACATAGAATGATGCCAATCCTTTAAATTATTGGTATAAGACCTCATAGACAAGAGGGACCTTCATTTGGATAATCCAAATGCTCCTCCCAACCAATTTTTAGATATTTTTAGACAACCATTTCCAAACCATCCATCCACATCAAACACAGTCCAAGCTAACCCTAGAGAAACACAAAATCAAGCTACACATATGATTGATACGATCTAAGAGCAATTATTTCCTAAAGAAACTCTAGACTAATTACCAGCCTTAGATCCCCTCATGGGAGATGATTTTGATCTAAGTCAACCTAAAATTATGAAACAACTCCCAAAACCTCTATAGAGCTCCCTAATATCATTACATGGGATCATTCACATGAGCCATCCCCTTCATCTTCCTAAACTAAATCTCCTAAAAAGGAAAATGAAACCCATTCTTGAGATGTCACAAATAAACATCCCGATACTTCTAGATTCAAACATTCCACCCCTTTGGTCCCTAGTGAACTTATTCATAATATGCGCTATGATCATAATATAGAAGGATCCTATCAATTCACTCAATACCAAGACCCTTTGAAATCATCCTCTATCATAACACCTCCTTACCCTAAAACTACTAAAGGAATGGGTAAATATCCTATCATTGATAGCTGGGATAATTGTCTTGGTATTCCATCAAAGAAAGCCTTAGCCCATCCTCAAGTCAAGGTCAATATTTTTTAGATGTTCAAAGACAAAATCTTAGTCTGAAAATCCCCTCTATTCTCAACACATGAAATAATAAGGATCAACCCCTTTTATATCATCTTCATCATCCATTTTAGGTCCTCATCCATCTTCCAAAGTGAATGTCCCTATCATAGATTCTTCCATTCAAACGCATGAGAAAATACAAAATCCCCCTCCATTATCAAACACACCTCGATCCTGATATGATTGATAATGGGGCTAGTATCAATATTATTTCTTCACATGCCTTCCAATAGTTACAATTACCAAAAACCATTATTTCCCAATCCCTAATAATTCTTCATGCATTCAATGACACACTAACACCCACAATAGGGATGATTGTCCTTCCCATTTGCATAAGTCCTCGCACCCTCCATAAACTATTCTACATCATAGAAGGGAAATTCAAATATAATATTTTATTAGGACATCCATGGATTTGTGTGATGTGATGTATCACCTTTACTATCCATTAGTGCCTTAATTTTGAACATGAGGGCCAAGTCCATATCATCCCCACTAATCCTCAACCCTTGAAATCATGTAACTACACATTTTGACCAAGTGATGTCATAATACCCTCACCTAACACAATCCCATCTTCATCCTCTAATCAAGCCTTGACTAGCATGACTATTCCCACTTCAAAATTACCAACTCATGAGTCCATTGATTTCATGATGCAACATATTTCAATGGGGGAATACTAGCTATTGGCCCTTAACATGTGACCCACTCCTAAGGAATGTGATCATCTAGACAAATAACCCATGTATCTACCCAACCAAGGCAATCTCATCCCATTTGGGCCACCATTCTTATGTACCCATTTGATATATGGTGGAATCGATAAAACCACCCTAGGGCCTGATAATAATGCCCATGATAAACCCTTTACATCCAATTTCTCATTTATCAATAAATCCTAGTTCATACAAACCTACCTTTATTGTTGTGCCTAGAAGGGCTTCAACATGGGTAGATATGAGTAGGGTCCTCACGACATCACATTAGGAGATTTCCAAAAACCACATGAAAAACATGGATAAGGTTTTGAGAAAGATCCTAAATCCTCTCTCGAACCCAGTCTTCTACCATTTTTAGAAGAAGAGCAGTCTTCATCATCTGATACCTCTTCCTCGACTAGTGACACTGTATCCATCCCTTCTGACTTTTTTTAGTTAATTCAATCTCCATAAAACCCCTCATCTTTCACCATGGTGGTGAGACTCGAATTATCCTTTTAGGATATCCTAAGTTAATAAGACATGATACGCTATCCATCCCTATTCTTCAATGTTAGGATGATGAGTCAATCTTGACTCATTTGGGCACTAAAAACTCTTATCTATGTAATTCTCTTCCATCTGAAACATCTAGTTTATTAAATGAATCTATTGCTGATATTAATATTAGGTCTTAGGAATCCTTGAGGATTTTTAAAGTTAGCAAAGCCTCAAATCTTCATGAAAAATAGGATTTTACCACTTTTTTATCAGACTATAGTGAGGCATTTGCCTGGTCTTATAGTGATATACCTAGTATTGAACCCACAATTATTATCCATAATATCGGCACCTTTCCTAATGCTAAATTGATTAAAAAAAAGCTTCATAAAATGCATCCCCATGTCACACTCATAGTAAAAGAGGAGTTGCAATGCCTCTTATATGCTAACTTTATACAACCCATTGATTATCTTTAATGGATGTCAAACATCGTTCCAGTCACTAAACCTACAAGGGGACTTCACATTTGTACTAAATTTTGTGATTTAAATCTTACTTGTTCAAAAGATGATTTCCCTCTCCTTAACATTGACCAATTAGTGGACCTTACAGCTGGCCATGAAATGTTGTCCCTTATGGATGGTTTTTTTGGTTATAATCAAATACTTATTGCACCAAAAGATCAATATTAAACTAAATTTATTACTCCTTGGGGGACCTTCTACGACTGTGTTATACCCTTTGGCCTAAATAACATAGGAGCCACCTATCAATGGACCATGACTTATATATTTCATGACATAATCCACAAAATTGTCAAAGACTATGTAGATGACCTCTTTGGGAAGTCAAAATTCTACAAGTATCACTTATCCATACTTAAGGTTATTTTTGATCATCTGCTCTAGTATCATATGCGTCTAAATCTGAAAAAGTGCATTTTTGGTGTCTTGATGGGTAAATTTATAGAACTAATTTTTTCTATTTGAGGAATAAATGTGGATCCTACTAAAATTAAGGACATTATAGAAATGCCTCCTCTGTTCAACCTTAAGCAACTTTATAGTTTACAAGGCAAGCTCTAATCTATTCATCATTTTATATCCCAACTTTTTGATCGATGTCAACCTTTCCAACTTTTATTAAAGAAGGATGATCACTTTGTATGGGATTCTAATTGTCAAGAAGCCTTTAACACACTCAAATACTATCTTCTATCTCCTTTAGTCCTCACTCCAGCTAAGGAGGGGCAACCTTTCTTCCTTTATATCTCATCTACAGACCATGCTCTAGGTGTTATGCTTACCCATCAAGATGAGCATCACAAGGAATAGGTTGTTTATTATATAAGTCATACCCTCATAGAATATGAAACACGTTATCCACATATTGAAAAAATATGCCTAAAATTTGTCTTTGTAGCCTCTAAACTTTGTCACTACCTACTTAACCACAAGATGTATATAATTATGACTACAAACCCCCTTAAGTTCATGTATTCTAAGCCTTATCAAAATTAATGAATGGCTAGATGGATCATGCTTCTAGCTGAGTTTGATCTAGAATTTATCCATCAAAAGTTTGTTAAAGGACATATTATTTTTGATCAGTTTGTTGAATCATCCTTTAGTGACAACTGACCAATTAATTTTGAATTTATTGATAAATCTATCACATCCACTTCCCAATTAGTCTCGAAATATCAAATCACTCTATTATTTGATGGATCCAAATGTGAATAAAGAGGCAACACAAGAATTATATTAATCCCTCCTTAAGGTATTCCCATGCCTTTATCTTTTACATTAGACTTCGATTGTGCCAATAACATGGTTGAATATGAAACATTGATTATAGGCCTCCAAACTTCCCTTGTACTAGGAGTCAGATCCCTTAATATCTATGGTGATTCTCAGTTAGTGGTCAATCAAATTACTGGTATATATCAAATTAAGAATGATAGCCTCCAAATATATAAGACCTTAGCTGATCAACTTCTATTTGATTTTGAACATTATGCTATCCAAACTATTCCTAGATCAACTAATAAGTTTGTTGATACTTTGTCATCTCTTACCTCTTTTATCCCATCCTCATCTCAGGATTCCAAGCTATTTGTCCTTATCCATCAAGTTACCAGCCTTCTTACATGAGAACTGATCTTTTGTCTATCAATGATATCGAGAAAAACCTAGAGGAGCCATGGTATGCACAAATATTTACTTATTTATCTACAAGACTATCTCCTCCCCATCTATCCAAAGGTGCCAAGCATGTCTTTCAATAGAAAGTTTCCTACTATACTATACTAGGGGGAATTCTAAGAATTAAACTTGGGACCTATACTATACTATCATATACTAGGGGGTGTTCAATATATGTGTGGTTTAAATGGCATTATTCTTCATGAAGCTACCTTAGCTATCCATGAAGTACATAATGGGTCATGTAGTGGACACTTTAGTGGCTGTGAAATCGCTAAAAAAATCTTATGTCTAGGCTATTATTGGCCCACTTTGAATCAAGATTATTTCATATACATTAAGAGGTGTTTAAGATGTTAGTAGCATGTTAACCTATCCCCTATACCTAGTAAAGCCTTGTAGGTAGCAAAAGACTTTTGTTCATTCTCCCAATGTGGGATTGATCTTATAGGGCAAATCAACCCTAAGTCTTCTCAGCATCACAGTTTCATCATTACCACTACAAAATACTTCACCAAGTGGGTGAAAGTTGTGCTACTTATCTCAACCAAGGAAAAAAATATTTTGGTGTTTATTTACCATCACATTATTTTTCATTTTATAATTACATATAAAATAATAACAAATAATGGAAAATATTTCAAGAATATGAAAGTCTAGGCACTATGTGACTCATTTAAAATCAAATTAAGTTTTTCCTTTCCTTACTATCCTCAAGCCAATGGTCAAGTAGAAGCATCTAATAAAACCCTAGTCAAAATCATAACCAAAGTCATCAATGAAGCTGGGAAGGATTGGCATCTTCATATCCCTTTCACTTTGTGGGCATATCGAACTAGTATTCAAACCCCTATGAGTGCTACTCCTTTTTCCCTAGTCTATGGTATGGAAGTTGTACTTCCTTTGGAAGTCCAAATTTCCTCTTTTCAAGTCTCCCTTAAACACATCATTTTTTATGAGGATTTATTTTAGGAGTGTTTATCCCAGCTTGAATTCTTAGATGAGCATCATACGACATCCCTCGATCACCTTCATATATATCAAGAATGACTAAAATGAGCGTACAATTAACATGTAAGAGAATGAGAATTTAACATTGGATACCTTGTACTTAAATAAAATAAACATGTCACTAATATGGAATGAAGTAAAAGGGGTAAATTTGATCCTAATTGTCTTAGACCATAAATACAGATCTAGGGCATATCATTTGGCCTCTCTTGATGGTAAACCAAAATGAAAACCTCTTAATGCATTGTATATACATCCTTTCTATAGTTAATAGATCTTGGCTCATCTTGGTTAACTTATCTTAAAATACTATCATATCCCCTTATCCCAAAATACCAAATAATGATATGAGAGTTATATGGTTTTCTGGTAGTCCCTATAGCCTCAACCTTGAATATGAATACCCTAGCTCTATTCATAGCATTATCTCATGGATAAGTTTCACCTATAATGGGAGAAATCCCAAATCATTATTTCATTTATTTCTTAAAGTTCATTAATTTTCTAAGATAACACAATCACCTCATGTAATGAACTCATTGAAACTATCCTAAGGTATCTTTTTATGCCAACTTGCATTACTATCTTTGGGATCCAAAATTAAGTAAGCAGTGAAAATTAAGAGTATCAAAATGGGGTAAATAAATAGATTGATCCCTCAAAGGATAACTATAATCAAATATAAATGAAAATAAAAAATTGATCCCTTGAAGGACAATTGTGCAAAAACATCATAATGTAGACCACTCCCTTGAAGGATGGCTACCAAGCATGAAACTTCCTACATTGATCAATTTTCAAATTATGTCACTTAAAAGCCTTAAAAAACAACAAAGCAATAAAATAAATTGTCAAAAGAAATATCCCAAGAAATCTTTTCGTATCGATCAACTTTCTAATTGTAGGCTTCTCATATTGATCAGTCTACCCATTGGCATAAAAATGATCCCTAAAAGATAAATCTTGATTTTGAAATATGGTGTGAAGAAGGATATCTCTAAATTAATCCATCCCCCATCCCACTAAAAGCATATAATCCTAATAAATGACCAGGCCAAAGCTCTAGCTAACTAAGGTTGTGTCAATATCTCTTGCCATCTAGCTAAGGATGCATAGGCCATTTGTATGAGAGGTTCTCTTTTGGTTATGGTCCAGATCAATACTGAGCAAATCCATAATATATAATCATTAAAACCCATAAAATCACAACCATTAAACATTAAAAGCTATCTATAATCCATAATCATAATCCATTTAGTAAAAACACAACTCATGATATAATATAATCCTTAATCATCATTAAGCATAATCCATTATTAAAAACATATCTCATGATATAACATCCATAATCCATAACATGTAAAATCCATAATCAATAATCCATAAACATCCACAACATATATAATAACAATGATCAAAATTAAAATACATAACATCTAATCTATAATCCATCGCATCACATCATCAATAAAAACATAACATATCTATAGACATCAGTAAATCCATAAATAAATACACATGATCCATCCATAAACAATGTCTATATATATATATATATCAAATGTCTATATAAATGTCATAACATAAATAAAATAGGGCTTTCAGCCTATACAATGTGATCTACTCTGTGAACTCAATCCTACTGAGGTGCATGCTATCACCTCCCTCATCATGTCCTCCTCAACTCGATGCATTCCCTCTCCTAGTAGACCCCCCAAGAGTCCTCCATGATTTACTACAACTAGCCACGTATGAATAAAAATAAGCTACATTTGGTATCCATCTTTATACTATACTCTCATAATATGACATCTCTACAAGCAAATCCCTGTACCTGTGGAGTGGTATAATATCTATAGGAGTAGAACTAGATCCTAAAATATCTAGAGCTAGTCTCTCTACCAAATTAGACCTCATCTACTCTAGATCTACTCAATACTTATCCCACTCCTATATGGCCTAGTCACACTAGCCTCTCATGATATCAAGATCACCCTGTAATGTGGTAATCTAATCCTATAATGTATCATGGGTTGCTTATGCCTCTTATAGCTCAACCGTCAGTGTATCCCTCTCAATAATAACTATAACCACATCTATATTATCAAGTATGGGGGCATCCTACAATGGTACATCTACCATGGGTACATCAAGGGCATACTACCCAACCTCTCCTCTATCCTCACCCTCTTCCCTCATCTCCTCAATAACTACCTCCTACTGAGGTCTCACTACTCTATCCTATCTCCTCGCCATCTCACCTATAAACCACACTACATAATCATCCATATAACCAATATCATTTAGGTCATTAGTCATGGGCTCCTCTTGTGGCCCCATCAAGACCACTATAGTATCTGAAGCAAGCTAGTCAAGATCTGTATCATCCCACCTATACATGCATGGGGCTAATGGCATATCTTGTAGCAACCCAAACTAACGATGGACCCTATCAAAGTAGAATAACTCCAAATGCTCCAGCCATAAGTTTTGTACCCATAACTCAAATTTTTCTCTTGAATACTTGTTCACATCAATAGCTAAATGATCCTTATGCCATGTCGGATGATTATTTCTAGCCTTTTCCATGATCGATGTTGATTATCCTAATCGATGTCTATTTCCTCAATCAACATCAATCCCTTGTGGATCGATGTCTATTATCTTGGCTTGTTTAAATTTTTGCTTTTGTGGACCCTTTTACATGCTCCTATTCTAGGTCCCAAGCCCTATCTTATTTCCTTTACTACTGCTATCTCATTTTTATGTCATATTAACCTATAGATTTGAGGATTTTGACCCTTTGTTAGTTCCCCAATCTCCTTAAGGCATAACTCTTTTTTTAGCATCTTGTTATTTTAATATCCTAAAGGTATCTTTTATCTTAAAAAAATTTATCTATAGTAATGCATACACCATATGCACACTAGATGTGATGGTCTACCATTCCTATCTTTTGATCTCTTTCTAGCTTTTTATTAAGCCTACCTGTTTTAGCTCTGGCATTTTGTTACTCGATTAGGTCTTTGGGGAATTACCACTTGCATCACTTTTTCCCCATTAAGTACAACCTTGGAACTTCCTTGAGCCATCTACACTTTTGTTTGTCCATTGCTGTCTTCCACTTGTCCATTTCTGCTCATCCACATTTATTTTTACCTTCCATATTTTTCAAACCCATCATCCGTTCCATCTCACTTCTTGGTTCTTGGTTTGAGGGGGGATACCTCCTCACAATAAACTTGGGCAATTAGGCACCTTATAGTCTTTGTATCATGACACGCTATTGTATAACACTCCATGAAAAAGGGTAAATGTAGACGCTAGTTTTATATACCCTTATGTATTAATGTGGTGTGTCATCACATTACCCTTCCGTCCCTAACATAATGGCCCTATTGTAATTATTTGAAATAATTACATTAACCTCACACATTTACCTTTACCACATGAGTTAATAGAGTTAATTACTATAGTCAAATGGTAATTAACCCTATTTTACTACCCCTAACCTTAAAATCATAAAAACAAATAAAAAATAAAAACCCTCCCAACCTCCTAACAAACCCATCCTATGGTTTAAACAACCTAACAACTTTGAAGTCAATTAAACCTATTTTTACCCCATAAACAACCCTTTTGAATGGCCTAAAGATGACCTCCACCCATTTTGGGCAAATCGATGTCAATTATCCATAATCGATATCGATCATCCCATAACAACATCGATTTATAAATATACAATGAGCCTCCTTGGCTCAGGACATGCACAGTGCTTTTGACTTCAAACCTCTACTATATTTTTTCTAGAACCTACATATGGACATTGTCAACACTTTTCCACCTTGTGTAACTTCTGTTCATGCAACTATAAAGAGATTTCAAAGGTTTTTGAGCATACTTTTATAGTCTTCTTTATTTGCATGTTTTAAAGCCATTTAAGGTTAGTATTTTATGTTAATTCATTTATATTTAAAGCTTGCTATCTTATACACCTCTATGTCAACATTTCCATTTACTTTTCATCATTTTATCAATTTTACAAGTTTTTATTATTACCTATTTTCATAGTTTAGCATTTTACTCAGAATTGATGTTGATCCATCTGAATCGACATTGATCATGTAGGATCATCATCGATCCTTGATAAACTATTAAGATAGCCTTGAAATCTATTTACATAACATTCATTGTCCTAAAAACCTATTAAATCTTGCATTTTATTTTTTGAAAATTTGTCTTTCACATGTAGATGACTCTACCTAGATTAGCACATGATATTATTAGCATATTTGATCTCCCCATTGTCTGACAGCCTTTATTCACTGATCAAAGTGACATTGCATTGAATTAGGTCTTTATACTATGGTTTTCACACCTAATCAGGATATCATTAATGAACAATTGGCTATAATTCAAGAGGATGTTGATATAGCTACTGAATTTTGGGATGATTACTTTGATCACATTAATCCTATTGTAGATTAGACATATTTATTGTTATCTATTTTGATCCTATCCTTATATATATTTGTAATTTCATGTTTATTTATAAACTTGAGTGTTAAATGTGGGCAAACATTTACCTAAGGAACTAGATCACTTTTTTGGACTAGTTTCTTACCAGGAAGCCCATGCATCTTTCTATTAATCATTTTTTTGTGAGTTAGTGTGATTTGCAGGTCATTCCTCCCTAGCCAAAGAAGAGTTTCTAGAAGCTTGATCAATGGTGTGCAATTGGTATACATCTCTAGGTAATATTTAAAACTTTGCATTTACTTTGTTTTTAGTAGCTAATTAGATCACATTGAAAAAGCAAAAAAATGCTAAAATAGTAATTTTAAAATAATTTTATTTCAAACTATAGTTGCCCATACTAGGTCCTGATAATTTCCCAATATTTTTCCTATATTTTTATGATTTTTCACTTACATATTTAAATCATAAATTTTCATCAAATTTTAAAATTCTATAGTAATTTTAACAATTTATTTTTCCTCCAAACCCTAGTTGCATACACTAGGTCTTTCAAATCAAGAATTTTCTACAATTTTTTTGATTTTTTACTAGCATATTTAAATAAAAAATTTGCATCAAAATTTAAAATTCCTTAGTAAGTTTAAAATATTTTCATCCAAAACCCTAGTTGCATGTAATAGCTCCTATTTGGTTTTTGAGGTATCACCTTACATGTTTGTGAGCTTTGTATCCTTTTTATCCACTTTTTAGTTTACTATTTATAGGACTTTATATTTCCTATATTCAGTACTTTCCTTCCATAACACCTTGCTTATTATAAATTATTACTAAAAATTCAATCAATTTTCAATTTGTTTTCTTACCTAAACAATGGCATAATACACCAATTTTGATGAAACTAATAAAAGGTAACTTCAAGAACTTTTAACTAAACATCTTCACATGCAAGATGACATGCTTAAAATAATTTAAGAGGAACAACAAAAAATGAATAATGGTCAATTTTATCAAACCAAAAAGCAACCAATTGTAAATGACACTATGGGGGAAACTATGTCTCAACAACCACCTATAGTAGCTCAACCTGCCTCTATGCCACCAGCTATAACTAGTACATCTTTGTCTCCTAATGTGGTAGCCCTTGTGCAAAAGATAATCTCTTAAATCCTAGGTGCTACATCTTGAGCAAGGTTCTTCTAGACCTACACAAGCTTTGAATTCTTTTGCTCTATTACATACACCATTGGCATGCCACATTGCTTCTACACCCTTGCCACAAGGTTTTGTTCAACCCAAGCTTACTCTATATGATGGCAAGGGTGATCCACAGACACATTTGAGATATTTTCACACAACATGCTTGGATTATGTGCTAAATGATTGGCTACTAACTAAGCTATTTCCATAGAGTCTAAAGGATTATAATTTTCAATGAATCTATAGTCTATTGAATCATTCAATCAATGCATTCAATCCTTTTGCTAAAGAGTTCCTATCTCATTTCAGCATTAACCTTAGTGATAAGGTTTCCTATGCCTAAGTTGTAAAAAAAAAACAAAGATCAAATGAACATCTCACAAATTATGTTCTTTGATATAAGACTATCTTGGCTAAGATGACTATCCCCATGACTGATCAAGAGTTACAAGATTTCTTAAAATAGAGTCTTCTACCAGCGTTACATGAGTCAATAATGTTCAAAAGGTTCTCTTCCTTCATTGAGTTATGTCATACACTTAAAGAAAGGGAAATCAAACTAATTTCAATGGGAAAACTTAAGTACATAAGTATATCAGAAATAACAAACAAGAGTAACAACAAAGTCCCATACAAAGTCAAGGTTAATGATAGTAAAGGTCAAAATCAACTTATAGTCAATGTAGCTTTAGATTCCCCTCAATGTGTGGTTTTATCAACACCTCCTTGGTAAACCTTTACTAATCTACTAGTTCTTCCAGCCAGAGTTTTACATTAGCTATTGGAATGTAATATCATATCTCTCCCTCCTATTTAAGGAATTTGATCCAAAAAATCCTCTTCCATGGGGATACGATCAATATGTATTTTGTGAGTTTCATAGGGCACCAAGCCATATAAAAAATAAATGCATCAGTTTGAGAAAAAATATACAAGACCTAATAGATGATAATGCCATTGATCTTGGCACTCCAGTTGAACCTCCACAGGTAAAGCAAACACACAATACAACTTTGAAAACATTCTCTTATCCTTTTTTGTAGCATTCTAAACAAGATAAAAGGGATACAACGAGTGTTCACCATACATATCATGCACATCCCCAACTAGATACATATAAGGCACCTTCAGTTGAGACACATCCTTTGAGTAACATGATTGGTGCATACAATTATAGAGTTATAGCTAGACCTTCCATCTCCTTCTCAGTTTAGGAGATCATTGAAGATGATTTGGATTATCATGCACTCTTTATCAGAGCTTACATTCATAATCATCCTATTCATAGTGTTCTCATAGATAATGGCTCTAATGTGACCATGAAATTATTGTAGAATTTGGGATATTTAGAGTAGGATATTACCTTGATAGACACAATTTTCAACAAATTCAGTGGGCACATACAAATTTCATTGGGTGAGATTGTACTTCCTCTATAGGTTGGTCCAACACACATGGCTACAACATTTACTATTGTTCCTAGTGTAGGAGTTTTTGATATGTTACTTGGTCGACCATGGATTTAAAAACTTTGAGAAGTACCTTATATAATTCATAGATGCATGAAATTCATTCATGTTAATCAGGTTTTTATAATTGGTGGAGTTCCATATAAATTACCACTCCCAACTTTAGATCCATCTTCTACTTTGCAGTCACCAATTTCAGTTCAGCCACTAGTTTTAGTTTCTCCACTAGTCTCAATTCTTCCACCAATTTAGATTTAGACATAGTTGAGGCCTCCATCGCTAGCATAGAGAGTTTATACACTTCCACAGAGGTCCCTTTCAAATCAACCATAGATTTAGGATTCCAGACAACTTTTAGCTATAGTGTTCACATCTAGGGCAATATCATTAAGGTCTCATGCATTCACTCATAGAGCACATGTTTAGAGAGCATATCCTACTACCAGATGGGTCCTTAAGATCCCTATAGTTGCATCCACTTCCTGAAGTTAGAGGGGACCTCCATAATTAGTTTCTCTATTAGATATTTTAAAGTAGTTACAACATACACAACTTTCAGAGCCATAGTCTCAAGCTTTCAATCATGCTTCACAATCATGTAGGATCCCTCTCATTGATATAGGATACCATGATAGGGAGTCTCCCATGAGACTCATCGGTTAGTATCATCCCTTCCCAAATTACTTGTACATAGTTTCTTTTTTCTTACTTAGACATAGTCTCCTTTATGATTGATTTTACATAGATTATATATCAAAAATATAAAAACATTCAAATATTTTAAAAATACCAAAAATAATATAAAATTTCAAAAATCCAAAAATATTCAAATATCCAAACATTAAAAAACATTCTGATTTATGAATCATCCATGCTTTACATTTCTACTACTATGATAGACTTACATTTGTTGTTCTATGCTATTATTTATCAATTTATTTATATTACCATGCTTCGCTTGATTTTTTTTGAGTATGTGTAGTGACATCTAGCTCCTTGATTGCTTCACTCTACCCATTGAGGAGGCATCCTATTTATACATTTGAGACACACATCGATATATCTTCCCCCTAGGGGCATCTTCTACATGACTATACCATCCATGTTATGTCATTCCTAAACCACACACTCTAGTTATCATGATGATGTACATTATTTAATAGCTTACATAGATTACTCTATCGATACTCACTAGTATATAACACTTGTGTATTTTTTATCATAGACCTAGTCTTGTACTCCATGTCTTGTATACTTTCACCTCTTGCTTTGATTAGTTAAATGCGATTGTATTTCCAATTTTTACATGCCTTCCTTTCTTTCTTTGCGTAGTTAGATGTGATTTCATTTCTCAGTTCTTGTTTGTCTCCTGTATGTGCCTTAGGATATTTGTCAATATCCTATGCTTCTATTCTTGTGTGTGTCTTAAGACATTTGCCAATGTCATTTACTTGTACTCTTTTATGTGATTGTGGTTTTCATGTCAACCTTGCCTATTTTAATTATATGTGTATGTGGAATTTGAATATGCCTTGTATGCTTGCTTTTTATTTTGAATGACATGTGCCCATGTACCTTATTTGCTTGGCCCCTTGGCCACTCTTGTATGCTTCTTGCTTCTTACCTTGTGTGCTTGTTTGATTTTTATTGTCTACAATGCCATGATCCACATCATGCATTATCTTGATTTTTTGGATGCCATGATGAAAATCATACTCCATCCCTCCATGACAACTGACAACTAACAACTAAAAATTAATAACTAACAACTAACAATTAACAACTAACAACTAACAACTAACAACTAACAACTAACAACTAACAACTAACAATTAACAACTAACAACTAACAACTAACAACTAAAAACTAGCAACTAAAAATTAACTAGAGTTATGGTTACAATTTAGTACATTTCATATGCTATTAAATTTTTATATCTATCTAAGCATACCCCTATTGATCTAACAATCTCTCATTACAAACCATGATATATATTGAGATATCTTATTAATTATAATTTCTATATCATATATCTTTGTAGCATAACACACTTGTAGGGCTCTTTTTTTTTAGATTAGTCATTGCAAAGTCTTCATTCTCCCCCTCTAAATAAGGGGAAAAAAATATGGGTTTTGACATAGAGATCAGAGCTCCTAATGGTAAAAAAAGTAGTTTTTAGAACACCCAGAATAACAACCAGACATTAAACTAGGTAAACTAGACCAGGAAGATAGAAAAAATATCAGAATAGTTATCAGATTTATACCAGAACAATAGTGCCAAGGTTGGACTATAGTGTTAGACCCTCTAGTGTCCACTTTTATCACTTTCCAAATAGCACAAAAACCAGACTTTTCAAAATTAGGCAAAAAAATAGGTTAAGCTATAGTTTTTACACATTCAGACTAGTTCAAAATCAATATTTTTTAGTATACTTTTTCTTAGAGAATATAGATATAGGGGGCATCATGCATGGCATGATGGATCTCACTTCTAGTTTCAAATTAGGTAGTTGGTATAACTTCTAGATTAGAATCCATGTTTCAAACACTAGTGATTAGGGGTAATGTGCATCACGCATTTCTTTTCTTTTCTTTTTGAGTTAAGCATATTACCTATGTATTCTCAATAGTTGCATGCCTTACTCTATTTATAGGTGGTTGGTATCATTTTGGAGTGGCTTTCATATAAGTTTAACCTCCACATTTCAAAATGGCTTTCATATAAGCCTAGTGCACCAGTTTTAGTGGCTTTCATACAAGCCTAATCTCCATCTTTTAGAGTGGCCAAGAGTGGCTTAGTTTTTAACATACATTCAAAAATCCATGTCAACATTTTTAGATTACTAAAAAATTTTGAGCTTCATGATCCATCTCATATGACACACATTTCATACCAGTATCAATTCAAAGCTTCACTTCATAGGGCAATGATGGAGCTAAAGGACTAGATAACCTTTATATTCTTGAGCCACCTACTTATAGGGATTAGACACATAGTTAAAACATTGATTTGCATACACATGATCACCTAGCTTCACTTAGTGGGTGAAAATTGATCTGAAGGGCTAGCCTTTGCATTCTTGAGCCACTCTCAGAGAATTGAACACTCAACTCTGTTCATGATATTAATCTTGGTACATCACACACCTAACATTACTCAACATCACAATAGGTTTTGTATTGGTTAGCATACTCAATGAGGAGTATTCATTCCTTTCTCTTCCTCTCTCTCCCTCTCTTACCTAACTTTTTACGTTATTATTTTAGATATAGCATATCTAGTAAGAAATGATCTACTCTTTGATTTCTCTTATAGATTTACACTTAATAGCATGCTCTCTCTACACACACCTAACATCACACAACTTCATGAGTTTTACCCTTACAGGTAAGTTCAGTTATGCTTTCTATTTTTCCTTTATCCTAGTATTTCACTTTTCTGTATCACTAGAATAAAGGGGGAAAAATGTAGTCATACAAAATGTGAAAATTGGTAACATGAGTGTGGTTAATGGTACCTAACCCATAGGTCCCTCTTGATTGCTTTTATAACCCTCATTGGCATCTTTTCACTGATTCCCATTCATCTATTGACTTCTAGACCTGATCCTAGCTCAACCAGACTGCTCTTTCCATGAAAAATCTATCTCCTTGGGTCCTGTTAGCTCAGGACTATAGTGCCCAACTTGGACTATAGCACCAGACCCTCTAGTGTCCACTTTTGGTGCTCATGTCTAAGTGCATTTTTACCTCTAATGATCAATTCATCTTGGTTCCTATTTCTCTTCTTGTCAGCCTAATGCAAGCACATCCAACCCATGACCAATAGATCCTTATAAAATCCCATTCAAAGTTAATTTAGAAGGGGTTGGAAAAATATCATAAATCAAGCAAGATACAAGCAAGAGTACTCAGGCAATCTTCCCTATTTTCTGTATACAACCATCCAATACATTTACAAGCTTATCCAAATCCTTATATCGATCCCTAGCATCTAAAGCACATCTAGTTTAACATTTTTTGTATTCATACACATTATTACACAAAGCACATCAAGTGGGAGAACTACCTATGGCTTGATCCCTCTACAGGGTATTAGTATGTAGGCAACATGCTCACACAAGTGGTGTGGATACATGTTTAGTAAATATTGTAGACACTAACCCCCCCTCTTTCTCAAATTTGGTCAAAATATAAAGGAGTCTAGGGTTTGAAGAAAAAATATACTCTATAGGGAGTTACATGGACATTTAATAGTTAAAACTTCATAAGTAGGGTTAGACAGACATAGTGAACGAAACCCAAAAATCTCAAGTCTCTTGGACAATAGTGATAGAAGTGGAATACAACACTGGTGCCACTAGTGTTATATTTTTATGCTCCTATCCAATCATAAAATGAAGGCCATATCTTGAATTTTGATAGTGTCCCAATCCTACACAATGAATTCTAGACTCTATCTCAGTCATCTCAGATAGTTTCCAGCTAAATCTTATTTTCTATCCCTTATTACTATTTTTATAAATGTTAAAATCATAATCAAATTTATAAAAATTAGTGGCTTAATTATTGAATATTTATTTAATAATTTTACTACTCATATCCTTTAACTAAATTAGGAATAATACACTAATATTCCCAAAAATTGTTAAATCAATAATGATACTTATTCATCCTTTGAACATTTGGTAAATAAAGTGAGTGTCTCAACCAACCCATGGAGATCAAGAAGCTAAAATAAATAATTAAATAAATAATGACCAAGATGTTGAATACCTTATCACATTAGGAAGGTGCCAAGAAGCAGATCGAGTAGGTGAATATAGGGTGGAGCTTGAGACCGATGCTTAGTCTGGGATGGACTAATGGCATGGTGTGGGGTGATGTTGGACCCCAAATTTTATCTAAGTCATTTTAATAATAACTAATGCAGAAGATTCACAATGTAGAAGAGTCATGTCACATAAGACCATGCAAAAGAGGACTAAATCAGAATAAATGTGCATAATAAATGGATAACTCAAGAATGAAGGACTTGGAACACTAGAAGAAGAATTGGGAAGCACAAAGGAAGCAGGAGATAGTTAGGAAATGTTTCATAGGGATGAAAGAGATTAAGTCAAGCATGAATCTAGCACTAGATTATAAGAAAATAGGCACTCAATGATGAATATCCAACATCAAAGAGAGAATATAGGGGTACAAAGGCCCATGTCCATAGGAAATCAATGTAACTGGCCACCATGACTCAAGTGTGTTGATGATCATTGGTGTGTCACTATCAGTGTGATTATGATTGTAACTACTTGGTCAAATAAAACCAAGTATAAATATCCCAAGATAGAACTTTGAAAGGTTTTTGGTTATTGTTGTGTTGATGTGATTGATGATATTATTGTTAGTGTACTCAGTTGGATAACATTGAGAGTTATACAATTGATTTGCTCTATACACTTGTTTATTTAATATTTGAATCAATTATTATTATGATGAATGGAATTCATGTTACTTAAATTTTGTTGTTTTTGATTATGGAGACAATGATGTTGATTATCTTATATCATGTTTTTTAGTTAACTGAGTTTAGGTCCATAGTTACTATTTATATATTTTTTTGGTTAATCATTGAGTAATGTGTACGTGTTCGAGTGCCCTTGTATGTTAGTAAACCTTCATGCAATAAAACCAAATGGAATTATTCCTTTGATACATGCTTTAGGTGAATGCATCATAGCTAATTCTTATATGAAATGCCAGTGTACCATCACATTGGGTTTTTAGTCACTACGATGTGTACCTAAGGAAAGTTATGATTAAGGAGAGAAAATAATCCCAACATAGTGCAATGAAATGTGTAACTAACATGAACTTCAATGTTTTAAGGAATTCTCTAATGGTTAATTGAGTTCTCTTTAATGCTTGTATATTCCTATAAATAATAATGAATTATTTCCAAATTCTAGATGATTTTTAAATGTCTAAATGCATTAGGGTGTTTATGTATCTATAAATCACATGAACTCAAATTAGAACACTATTCACCTCCTTATAGTGATATTACTTGTATGTAGTTTGGATTTATGATATTATGTGTCATTTTGGCTTTTAAAGTATGTTTCATGTCTCTTAGGCTATGAATTCTAAACCAACCACATTTTTATAACCATCTCTCTCTCTCTCTCTCTCTCTCTCTCTCTCTCTCTCTCTCTCTCTCTCTCTCTCTCTCTCTCTCTCTCTCACACACACACACACACACACACACACACACACACACACACACACACACACACACACACACACACACACACACACACACACACACACACACACACACAACACACACACACACACACACACACACACACACACACACACACACACACACACACACACACACACACACACACACACACACAATGATGTAGCGGGAAAACACTATTCATGCAACACTATTCACTAATGATGTGGAAAACACTATTTTTGATTACATAGGTGTCATAAGTTTAATTTCTCATGTGGGGACAAGAAATAGTGGTCAAAATGCATATGGAGGTGGCCTACCTTGTCTAAATAATATGCTCTTCCTTTTTGACCTTGCACATGTGACTTGCCTTTCACTATTCATCAATCATGTTTCACATGTGAGGGTGGCACCAATTTTTGAAGATGTTTGTCTCTTAGTCATAATGACCCCAAGTGGAGCATTTGGTATGGGATTTCCTTATTTGTTTTCATGATTAATCCATGTGGGGCATGGATTTTGGTCTCTCTTTCATTATTCCTTGTAAAATATATAAAATCATGTATTCCTTTGCTTATTTATTAGGATAGGTTAGGAATAAGTTGAATTTGGGAGAATAGGCTTGGTTTTAAGCCTTTGAGGGGCCTCCTTGGCATTTTTGCCAAGTAAAAATAGAGTTTGATGGCATACATTGGTGGTATAGAATTTTGAAATGTAATGTGTTATTGATTTAATGAAGATTATGAGAATATTATGAGAGGAATTCATATGTGTTTATGTGTGTCATGAGTAATTGAGAGGATTACATGGATTTGTATGTGGTTGGAGGCCACATCAAGTGGTATTAGAATAAGTTTTTATTACTTGAGAGGAGAATGTTGAGTTGAGAGAGTGAATTTTTTTGTATGTTTTTGTAGGTATGCAGATGAATATGGAGAAGAAGAGTGGAATAATTCCACTAGATAAAAAATGGATAAAGAAGTTGAAGACTTGGGATATATTGTTGCCATTATTATTGAAGAGATTTGAAGAATGTGAATGTGAAGAAGAAAAAGAGATGATGTTGGAGATAATGAACTCCCTAAGATCAAAGGTGGTTGCATTGAAGAAGGAGATAGCCACATGGAAGAATCAAGAGTGAAACTAAGGATAATTATAGATGGAGGAGAAGAATATGAGTGATAAAAAGATGGTTGTCATTGAAGATAACAAGAATTTTTCATATGAGCATCCCATAGAAGGAGTCCTCATGAAGGAGGATGAAATTTTTTTATTTTTGTTGAACCAGATGAAGGAGACCCATTATTTGAGGATGGGCAAAAATTTGTAGATTTGGAGGTGAATGAACATTACAATGATATAGAGTTTCAATCTTCTTTTAATGGATATTTTGATGAAGAGGATGTGGTACAAGTGAGTGCACACATGGAGATCTTGGTAGATGTGCAATTAAATGCACATGTGGAGAGTTAATAGCATGAGAAGTATGCTAAAATTGAAGAAGAGGTGTATGTTTCTTGTGAAGAAACTTTGGATGAAGATGATGTGAAAATATGTGCACATGATTACATGGAGGATGAAGGAGATTGAATCCATGGAGTGTTTCAAGAATTCATCCATGAAGAGATGTATGTGGAAGAAGATTATAGCCTTGAAGAGTTGTAAGAGAATGAATATTGTAGCCATGTGGAGTTACAAGTTTATTTTGTAGATGATTTGGAGGAACATTTTGTGCAAGAAAGTGCACATGAGGATGAAGAGATGATATATGATGCAATCATGAGAGATAAAATGCAAGTGATGGTGGTTTATGATGTTGTCTAAGATGATCCAATAGGTGGTTAAATGGTGGAGAAAGAAAGACAGTTGGGCTTTAGGTGGAGGTGAATGGTTAGTGGTAAGATAGAGCTCATATGGGAAGATGAAATGCATGATAAGGCATCCTAGTGGAGGAAGATGGTATACGATGGTAGGATTTGGCCCACATCTAAATATACTATAATATTGATATGTTTATGGAGGAGGGGGATGATTTGTGGTCCCACAATGACAATTTAGGAAAAGCTAGTATGTAGATGCTGGAAGTGGAGAAAGAAAACAAAAATTTTATGGGTGCACGTGGTGTATTGAAAGAGGATTCCATGGTCATTACACTAGGTGACTAAAATGGTGTTTCTACCACTCACCCTCTCTATGTGATAATGAAATCACATTATTTAATTTGGATGTCTGATGTAAGAGCATCCAAGGGATTGGGCAATCTTGCATCACCCAAAAATAGAGTGGTGTGATTTTTTTTTTTTTTTTTAAAAGAATAAGTGGCAAGGATAAAATAAAGACAACTCACAAGAGCTAATTTTTTTTTCAACTGGAGGAAAATGATGTTGTAGGAAAGCACTATTCATACAACACTATTCACTGGTGTTGTGGTAGACACTATTCATCCTGTTGAGGTGTCACAACATTATTTTTGATTGCATAGGTGTCATAGGTCTAATTTATCATGTGGGGATAAGAAAGAGTGGTCAAAATACACATGGACATGGCCTACCTTTTCCAAAGAAGATGATCTTCCTTTCTGACCTTGCACGTGTGACTTGCCTTTCACTATTCATAAATAGTGTTTCACATGTGAGGGTGGAACTAATTGTCAAAGATGCTTGTTTTTTAGTCATAATGACCCTAAGTGGAGCATGTGGTGTGGGATTTACTTGTTTCTTGTCATGATTAATCCATGTGGGAGATGGATTTTGGTCTCTTTTTCATTATTCCTTGTCAAATCTATAAAATCATGTATTCCTTTACTTATTAGTTAGGCTAGGTTGGGAATAAGTCAAATTTGGGAGAACAAGATTGGTTTGAGGCCTTTAAAGGTCCTATTTGGCATGTTGGCCAAGTAAAGATAGAGTTTTATGGCATGCATTGGTGGCATGGATTTTTAAAATGTAATGTGTTATTGATTTAATGAATATTATGATAATATTATGAGAGGAATTCATATGTGTTTATGTGTGTTAAGAATAATTGAGAGGATTATATGGATTGGTGAATACATCTATGTGGTTGGAGGCCACATCAATTGGTATCATATCCACATCAAACACAAACACAAACACACATGTTGATGTGTTTCTAATAAAAAAACTAATAACTATTGGTCCACATATCAACATCAAATGTTTGAAATACAAAAAAAATAGGATAAGGGTCACAAGAGGTAAGGGATAGAATGGCATAAATTTTCCTTTTCATTCCCATATAGGTAGCCTATAGACATATTTAGAGTGCAATTTCATAGTCCAAATAAGGTGATAAATATGTGATAAAACCTAGGTAGTGTGAAGATGACAACTAGAGGGTGTATAGACATATTTTCACATATTAAAAGTTTTCTATTATAGCTTATTAGTGCATTAATCTCCTTAATGTTTTTTTCATGCATACACTAAGATTTAGGTGCACTATCTCATGATACTTTGTGTTAGATTCACTTATGTATTGTACTCTATAACATACTTGCATTAGAATATAACTCTATAACATACTACATCTCCATTAGCTCTAGTTATTTTTTATTAGATATGGTAAATATATGGGTTAAGGGTCTCATGCCCATTAAAAAATAGTGTCCAAAATATTTTCAATAATGATCAATATAAAAAAAACCAAAATAGAGTACAAAGACTCAAGAAACTAGCAATGAGCACGATCCATGATCAAAACAATGCCAAAAAACTTAAAAAAAAATAGAAAATAACTAGAAACCAAGGAATTACTGATCCAACTCCTCAAACTTTGAGTAGATCACCCATTTTCTAGTCCTATTATCTTTATTTTTCTTCCCCTTTCTTTTGGTGCAATTACCAATACCCTACATGGGTTCTATGTCTTCCTTCTTCCTCTAAAGCCCCACAAATCTAGTTTCTGCCTTTCCCTGGCCAATATCTTGCATTTATTCTTTGCCTCTACATTGGTTGTTTTTTTTATCATGTGGGGACTAAACCACATTATCTTCTTCCTCCTTCTAGTTTTCACCTTTCCCCATGGAAAGATCCCCAGGTGACAACAAAGGCTTTAGCTCATCAAATTTGTCAGAAAGTTCTGAGCTCAAAAGCCTCTGAATAGCCACCTTCATCTAAAGTTTCTACAAGGATTATTCTATTTCATCATTCGTATTAAAGTTAAAAGATAAGAGACCCATCATAGCAATAAGTTTAAATTACATACGTATACCCTTCTGGCTGTCACCAGGATGGAAATCCGCTAAGGTGTTTTCTTCACCAATCCCTTTAGTCTTCCCCTCTTCAGGTTTTGAAAAATCCATTGGCCCTAAATCAAAATCCTCCTAGTCATTATGGATATGGATAGACTTTAAGACTACTTTGATCTAAAGAGGTTCATTGCTTTTGATAATTAGCAAAATAAGACCTTGATGTATTATGTCAGTCAAAGGGTTACTCTTGAAATTATTAACAAAAAATTCAAGGGACTTCATCAGGAAGAAGGGTATACTAATGGGATGGCCTTTGAAGTGATTAAGTAAGAGGAAATGATGGGAAAAAATAATATTATGATTTTTCTCAAGGGTTATATATTTCATGACCTGTAAGCAGACATCAGACCATTTTCTTGGCAAGCCCACCCGGAGAAACCTTTTTTGATTGGAAGACTTAGGTTTTTTCTTCTCAAATATGTAGAAAATGCTAAAAAACTCTTATTTCCTTTTCTTATCTTTGAAAGTTTTAACACCATTACAGTCCATACCTATGACTTCACCGATGATTTCCTCTATTATTATGATTTTTAAACAATGCATTATGACTTCCCTCTCCATCCATCCTCTTACAAAGCTATGGGAAATTGTCACATTGTGACCAACTATCCTTTCCATGAAGTTATAAAGACCTCCCTTCACCATTTTTTTCCACACATAGGGATCTTATTTGACCTCTACATAGGAAATAGGTTTGACCCTATCACATTTTCCACCCATATTGAAATTTTTATCTTCTCTTCAATTTATATGAGCAAAACAAGTAGCTATCAATTTTGAAAAACCCTTAATTGGCCTTCTCCTTATAATAATATCTATTAAAAATAAGTCTTTCTGCTTATGTTTAGCCTTGAGGTGTGAACAGATCATTATTTTGATACACCTGATAATGCAACTATTCCCATGTTGTTTGGATTTTTCAATGATGATCATTATTAAATCACACATTGGAATGGGATTTTTTGTAATGAATGATCAGCATGACATCGTTGGGGAAGTCCACATCACCTTGCAAATAGCTGAGGGATCCATGATCCCAAAATTTTCCATCTTGTTAGTAGTCTTATTTCTTTCCCTATAGATGTGACCAATATTTAAAACTTTAAATGATGTTAGAAGAGATTTGGTATCCTCCATTATGCTAATAATATTCTAAGAAGATTGGGAGGTGCCCTTCAGATAGTTAATAATATTCAATGAATTTCCTTCCACCTATAGGTTTTCCAAGCCCATCTTAGCTACAAGCTCAATCCCCCACCAAGTTTCGTTAGCTTTTACCAAATGGTTAGTTTGGATCCCTAAAGGGCTTACATATGCTACCAAGAGATTTATGTTAGAATCCCAGATAACCAGAGATTTGGTATCCTCAATTATGCTAGTAATATTCTATGAAGATTGGGAGGTGCCCTTCAAATAGTTAATAATATTCAATGAATTTCCTTCCACCTATAGGTTTTCCAAGCCCATCTTAGCTACAAGCTCAATCCCCCACCAAGTTTCCTTAACTTTTACTAAATGGTTAGTTTGGATCCCTAAAGGGCTTACATATGCTACCAAGAGATTTATGTTAGAATCCCAGATAACCCCCAACCCCCTGCAGGGCCAGGATTCCCTTTCACTGCTCTAACAAAGTTTAGCTTATGCCATGAAGATAGAGGGAATATCCACTTTATATTTGTTCTATCAATGGCCTGCTCTTGAGTTTGAGCAGAGATCACTAGATTCAGTGAAAGGAGGATCTAACAACAGTGAAGAAAAGGGGAGTCCCCAAAATAAGAAGCAAAATTTAACCAATTCTTTTTGATAGATTCCATTATCCTCTTGAAAGTGGTGAAGGGTTTGGGATTCAAATTTTCAAATATGGTTGAATTTATGGATTTCTAGATTCCCTAAAAAATTTGAGGGTGAGCTAAGTCCCACCAAAATTTCAAGGGGAGGTAATCCCAAGGTGCCTTCTATTGGTAGATCAAATCTTATATGGATGATAGAAAAACCCAATAGGAATTATAGAAATTGAAAAAAGAATGAAAAATGGAAGTGATGAAGGGACAGAGAAGGAAGATATGTATAGAATATTCAACCTCCTTCTTGCAAAGAACACACTTGTTAGGCATTGAGAATCTCATTTTCATTAAGTTATCCACTGTTAAGATTTTATTTTGGGTAACCAACCAATAGAAAATATTAATTTTGGGAGTCAATTATTTTATCCACAAGGTATTCTAATTTTACTCTAAATCTTCCTGGTCCCATAATGATTGATAGCCATATTTAACTAAAAACAAACCACTAAGATTGGCCATCCATATAAGGTCATCATTTTTGGGAAACCTACTAATATGAATATTTTGAAAGTAGTTGTTTAACTCTTGGAGGAAAAAAGTTTCTTGATGGTTCAAATCTTATTTATGTAGAATCTTCCACCTTTAATACCTTTAACCTCCATCTATTAATCGCACACTTTGTGACCTATTTCCTCTTTAAAGTGACCTCTCAATCCTGTTGCATCTTGAGAGGATCCAACTGGGAACTGATTGATCCATATGTCATCCCATAAATCCACTATATTGCCTTTACCTACTTTCCATTTTAGAACTCTCTTAAGAATATCCTTTATTTTACTCAAGGCTTTCCAAAAAGTTGACCCAATGATAGGTCCTTCTTCAACAAGAAAATAGAAACCCTCCCTAGAATTCAGATACTTGGCTTTAATAATCCTTTTCTATTGGTTATCTTATTTTATCACCCTCCATCCTTGTTTAGCCAATATAGCTTAGTTCATATAAATCACCCTCCTTAGGCCTAAACCCCCTTTCCCTATAGGTAAAAAAGCTTTTTCCCAAGATATAAGGGGAAATCTGAATCTGTCTTTTATCCCCCTCCAGAGGAATTTCTTTTGCAATTGCTCTACCAGCTTTGAATATGACTCCAAGATCCAATCTAACTTTCTTCAAGGACACAAAGGGTACATATATAGGAAAAATAAGAGGCAAGTGATATATTATTATTGGTTGAATGAAATGTGGGATATGGTCATTCTTAAAGTTACAACTCACCTTTCTCACATATACAAGGATAACTACCACTTATATAATGTTATGTGTATAATAAATGCACATAATGAGTCACACCTTGGTAACACATCACCTATGGTGGACTTCACATTAAGTGTGAAAATGGCACACACCAACACCCCCACTAGATATTAGCTTAGGTAATGTGGTAAAAGAGAAGAATTTTTATGCTCATAAGTATGGGTCTTAAAAACTAGGCCTAATGAGATACCCATGTACAATGATAGAGAAAAATAATAATGAAGTTGCCAATATAAATGACTGTCGAATTTGATGAAACCTCTAAAAAAACAAAGAAGGAAATAGAATTAGCTCCTATGAATTTAGAGTGTGAATAAGAGTGACTATTTATGCATGCTCCATTTAAGCAATATGCATGGTGAAAACTAAATAAGATTAGCTCTGAAACTTTTAGAATGTTTTAAAACCTCATGTTGGCTCGATTATAAATATGACATTGAATAAATTACACAATGATTTTGAAACCTCTAAAAGGGTTGTATTAGAATTGATTTGACACAAAAAATAACCAACCCTTGCATTTACTAGGAACAATCACAATGTGCATAACATACTCAAACAACCAAAGAAGCATTAACACTCATAATGTTGATTAGGGAGTGAATACAAAACACTATGAAGATCTCTTCAAAAAATTTAATGTGCTATGTGTGCATAAAAATCAATACAACATCCTGAAGTGAGAGTTTCCAATATGCCACATGAAAGTACTTAACAACTAAATTTTGAAAAGGTTGCACACAACAAGGCACACACACATGAAGGTAAATAAATAAAACCCCCTATACCACTCTATAAATCTGTACAAGTGAAAATACATCTGGAAAACCCACCCATAAACTATATAAATCATTGAAGAGTGATCCCATCTAAAAATGAGGTGGCACTTATATTCAATTCTAAGCAGTGCGATTCATACTTTATATAATAGGCCATTATGCTATAAAAACTTCAAATATGAATCAACATCAAAATAATTTGATGCTACAACTATGAAGAGCATGATATAATATGCAATTTTGTAAAAAATAAAATGTAAATTTGAGTAACCAATCAAAAGTTATGGCCTCAAGAAGGTCTAAAATAAATGATATGGTTAATAAATCTAACAAAAAGTTACAAATTTTAGAGGAATATCAAAATTTAAAATTAACTCCACCATTATGTATATCTCAAAACAATAGCGAATGTGAAATAAAAATAACCTCTCCAAGATTTATGGATCAAAATATATGAGACACAAAAGTTGAACACTCCAAAAAAAAGGTTCAATGGTGAGTTTAGCCCATGGGGGCTAAATTCGCTTAGCGAGTGGTCACATGGTAGACCTAGGATGTTGCTGCAATAAACCGCTAGTGGTTAGCCATTATAAGTCAAGGAAGTTGGTCACATATTATGATCTGTGTGGCATTTAGTAGGTAGGAAGTTAGTGTGTTATGTTTGGTACTCTATCGCATAGAATATTAATATCTTCAAATGCAGGCCACAAGAACACCATAAGTCCAAATCATGTAAAAGAGGACTTTTCTGAAATCTATAAAAATGAATAATTTAATGATTTTTTCAGCGCAAATCTTTGTAAAAAATTCGTTAAAAATCCATTGTATTCTTTGTTGCCCTTTGCTTCCCTGATAAATCTAAATTTTAAAAAAATCATAGAAAATCACCATATGCTAAAAAAATATGATTTTTTCTTAAATTTATATTTTTTTGAGTATAATTCAAGAAAAATATTGCATTAAATTAAAAAACTATATACTTTTAAAATTTAGAAAATCCCCCCAATAAAACCCTAAAATAACAGTTTGGTTCAAACAAGAAATACCCATTGGGTAATTTTGAAAATTGACAATATGGATTAGCTTAAAAAAATTGATTATGGACTTGAGAAGAAGCATGGGAATATTATTATTGATGAAGACACAAAAATTCACAAATCAAAATACCTGCAAAGGAAATTTTAGATCCACCTAAAACCCTCAAAAACTAAAAAGGGTAGAAATCTCTTCATAAAGCATCTTATCCATTCATATTTGCAACCAATAATGCAAATAACTCTAAAGAAAAAACTAGATCTAAAACAATTAAGAGATGGAGATTGTAGATTTGATTTTGATACCACATAAGAATTCAATAATGGCTTTGAGGCCATATAGGAATTAAGGAGGTCCCGAGAAAACTCTACAAGGAACATTTATCCATACAATATGCTCAAATCATGGAAAGAGATACATCGATAATAGACATTGATTACACTAACATAATATACAATGTACATAAGTGTACAACCAATAATGGTTGAACTAAAATAAAACTCTCTTATAGACTCCACCAGCTCTAGAGATGACTTTAAGCTTCAATGTAACTTTATTCAAGGACACAATGAGTTTTTATTTAGTAAAAGTAAGAAGTGAGTGAGAGATTACTATTGGTTGAGTGAAAGGTGGGATATGATCATTTCTCAAGTTACAACTCACCCTTCTCATACATGTGATGATAATTATCACTTAAATAATATTATGCATATAAGAAATGCACATAATGAGTCACACCTTGGTAACAAATCATCTAAAGCAGATTTTACATCAAATATGAACATGACACACACCAATATAAGAGGAATTAGAGCTTATAAGAACTTAGACAAAGGAAGGAATATTATCACAAGGTCTTTGAAGATGTCAAGAATAGAAGTTGTACCAAGGAGGTTTATCATAGTATTTGGAGTCCCTAGTTGTGATTCTCTTAGGTCTTTTTATGTACAACTTGACTTCAACTATAAAATTTCCTCATCAAGTTGCTACAAGCCGGTGGGAGATTAATACGTCATTAAATTGACCAAATATAAGTGTATCTAACCCCACACTCTTTCTTTTTACTTTGTTTGGTATTATTAGATGATTGGTTGTCACATATATTTGATAGTATTAGATTAGCACAAACTTGTTAATTTATTACTATCTTTTACATTTTTTTTATTTGTGGATCTTTTTCACTTTAGAATTTACATCTTTAATTTTTCATAGCTCTTTTTTAAGGTTTAGTAATATTTTAGATATTTATAATTGTTCCTTCAAAACTTTTAATTTGTATAACTCTCGCTTATATTCTAATGACATCTCATATTTATTAAAGTCCTTCATTATATCTTTAGATATTGTATGTGCATGTTTCTCTTTTAAATCTCTTATAACTTCTTTTATGCACAACTCTTGTTAAAAGCCACAAACTATTTTATAGAGTAGAATATTGTGTGTTTGTTAAGTATATAATAATTTTTTAACTTTTTTCATTTTAAAAGACTTTTATATTATATATTTATTTTTTATTTTTAAAAATAATTATTGATAATATTATCCATTAAAGTACAAATCTTTCCTTAAAAATCTAAACCAAAAAAAATTAATATTAAATAATTAATACGGTAAACTACCATGATGTTAATGGCACATTTAATCAAGGTCCCGAACCGAAGAGTCTGTAATGAGGACTCTACAACCAGAATGTACAATTTTAATATCTTTTTGAGTCAATGAAGAAATTGAAATTGTGAGTCACACCATCTGAAAGCAAAGGCACATGCCATGTAGTGTTTTAGTTTTAATGCCACATTTAATGAGGACCCCACAACCAAAGAGTTTTAGTGAATGAGAGAAGAGCCCCAACTTTGGTGAATATGAAGAGTCACTTGGTACGTAGTCAGTCTCCCTAAAGATCTACAAATATAAAATTTCAAACAGCGCAGTAAAAATGGCACTTGGTCAATGTAAGGGTGTATCCATAAATAGGAACAAAAGCAGCAGAATTGAATATATTATTATTATTATCATTTTTGATGGCATCAGCGAACTGAAACCCTAATTCTAATTCTAATTCTAATTATACCCCAGCTCTAATGGATTTGTTGCCGGTTAGTTTGGCAGATGCTGAGGTTAAACAGAGGAAAGACGAAGAGATGGTAGTATTTGACAATGGTAGATGTCAGCCGAGGTCTATGGGACTCGAAACGGAGACCACCAATAGTGGCGCTGATTATTTCTTCCATGATGATAATAACAATGATGAATTTGAGTTACCCATCTCCGACATGGAAATTCAGTGGGATTCTTTCCTTTGGCCAGAAGACGACCAGGATTTCCATATGTAATTGTTGCATTCTGGTTTTGCTTCAGGCATTTCTTTCTGTTCTAACTTATATGACCATTTATATTTGTTTTCACTGAGTACAATTAAGGGTCTGCACTCTCAGAGACATGAATAGCGTTTTTGTTTTTAGAAATTGAAAACGACGCATCCATGTCGAAGTCTGGTAAACGTGATTCGTGCATGTACGGAGACAATTAAATGGATTTACGGAGGATTAAATGGTGACCAGACACACCTCATCACATTTGAAACGCGCTGAATCTCACCGGTAAACTTTCCCCGTCAACTGGAAATTTGACTACGGATAAAAATATTTTCCGCCCTCAATTTTTAAGCCTTCGATCTTGCGGAAATTTTGCACTCCCTGTATCCAAATTCCAAGCCTCCTTTCTATGGAGGCAATTTCAAAACAAAGGCTGCGGCCAAAGACCCTTTCTCTCTCATATGGACTACCAATTGTCCCTACGGTGCAGAGTGTTGGGAATAGACTTGTGGAGAGTTTAAAAAATACACACAACTGATCATTTGTTTTCAATGTTTACCAACCTTTGTTCCACATATGTTTGCTCACATATAATTCATTATGATAGCATTTTTTTTTCATTTTTCATTTTACGCATTTCTTTGAAGAACCATGCTTTCAACAGCGTTCGCTTATGATGTCTACATAACAAAATAATATGCATTTACCAACTACTACGTTAAGTGAACGTGTAATGCTCTTTAACATGTCCATGTCAGATCACGACTAAAATATTATTAACACTTATTCAATTTGATAGGTATAGTTAGACAATTGTATGGAATGCCTTCAGATAACCTTTCATTACTCTATATGTTGCACAACTCCTTATAGCTCCTTATTACAACTTAACCATTGTGCACCACCTCGCAATCTCCCAGAGTGCAATGAAACTAAACAAAATATCATGTACAACTCTACAATCATTCACACACGCTGACAACCTTGCACAAATGTCAAAGGCAATATCCATGCAAAACTGTGCAACCATCTCAAGTTACACAATCAAACTGCCCAACATCCTACATGCCCATATTTTATGCATAATAACTTGTGTAGCAACTAGATTGTACATAAATACCATTGTGAAAATACAAGCAAATTTTTAGACATTTTCTAAAAATCTCCCACTTGTTGAACACTTTGTATAAGGGAGCACACATCCATCCTTTAGTAGCTTCTAGAAACCATGCCCATCTCCTCCCTGTACCAAGTGAACTTCTTGATACTCACTACCTTGTTCAATGAATCTGCAACATTTTTAGTTATGTCCACTTTTTTCAAAGATATTTTTCTCTTCCACCATTTCCCTCACAAAATTATATTGCACATCAATGTGCTTCAGCCCAGAATGATACTCAAGGTTCTTTTCTAGGAAAATTATGCTTTGACAATCATAATCTATCTTTACAACCCTTTGTGAACCCAACAAAAGAACATAACCTTTGAATCTACATTATTTTCTTTCTTGCATGAGTACTTGCAAAGTATTAGTCTTCAATGGTAGATATCACAACACTAGCGTATCATTTGATCATCCAATTTACAACTCCACCAAGTAAGTTGAACAAAGATGTACTAGTAGACCTACGCCTATCAAAATATCTATCCCAATCAGAATTCACAAAGCCATGTAGATCCAATTCTTTGCTTTCACAAAGTGACCCAAGATATCAAATTTCATAGTTTAATGTTTTGTGCATATACTTGAAGATCTTTTTCATTGGCATCCAATGCTCCTTTCCTAGATCGGACATGAATCTACTAACTTCTCTCACCGTTTGCATAATACCAAGTCTCATATAAAACATTGCGTACACTAGGCTTCCCACTGTACTCACATAATAAACCTTATTCTTATCCTCCAACTCTTCTTGGGTCTTTCGACATTGCATAGCTGATAGCTTTTGACCCATTGGAAAAGGTGTACACACAGGTTTATAGTATTGCATGTTAGAGTATCTTATTACTTGTGCTTGGTAGGCTCTAGGTATTTGTGTTTACCTAGTTTTGTCCTATGTGGGGTTTTGTCCCACATTACCTAGTTTAGCTTGCATATTTTTTTACTGTGCCTATATAAACAAGTGCTCTTCTTATATATTACATTCTTTTATGATATTTCTCAAATCTCCTTTGTGAATAATAATTGTTTTGTATTCAATTGGTTTATTCTCTTATTTATGCTGAAACATCAGTGGCTGTAGTAATGAGCCATTAGAGAGATCTTGGTTGAAGAGTTTTGATAGATCTTTCATGGTATCAGAGTGACCTTCCAATAGATATTACTCAACTTGTAGGTTCCTGAATAGAAATTGGGTTCTGATAATGGTTCCAATTTAGAGCTTCAATGGCGGCACACTATAGAGCTCTTTGAGAGCTTTCTGATGTATTTTTTAGAATGTAAATCCGAGTTCGGGAGCTCCTGTTATGGCTATTTGAAGATGGTCAAAAAATGTCACTTACGACATGTGGCACGTGTTTCAATGTGGTTTCGACATTTGGTACAAGGACCTATTAGAGGTTGACACTTGGTAGATTGAAAGGTTTGAAAAAAAATGGTTCGATGATTATGCCACATCATCAATAATGACTCATCTTGCCATGCCACCTTTTTGTTGAGTGGAATTTAGTTATTAAGCTCGAAGATAAGCTCATTGATCAAGCCATATGGCGAGTTCAAAGGAGCCTTCAAGCTACGAATCCTAAGCAAGGTGGCAAGCCCAAGGGAGAACGGTTCGAGAGAACAAGATAAAGCTCGTTGGCGGGTCTTGTGGCGAGCCCTTGTAGGAAAGACTGAGCCTGAGTCTAAGGCAAAAGGACTCTTATGTGGTCGAAGCCATGCAATAGGTGGGTGGTCAAAAGCTTTTTAAAGCCTAACTCTACCCCGAAATCATGCATGTGGGATAAACCCACGGTGAAAATCTCCAATAGTGGCCTAAGTATAGGCCTAAGCTTAGCGCCTAAGTCTCCTACAAAAGGGGACGTGGGCACATACCAAGGAGGATACCTATTTCTATTATGAAATCCATTCTTCCCAAACAAATGTGGGATAAAGATAAGCCTAAGCACTAAAAAGAAGGCTGACGGTTTTGAACCCAACACCTATTGCGCAAAAGAGATAGGCTTTGACTGCTTGAGTTGTAAAGGTCAAAGTGTTATTTGAGGAGCGAATTTCTATTTGAAATCATCGAATTTTTGGCTGTGTTTTTATTTATAAGAGGCCGAGACTTTGTTAAAGCTTTGGTAAGCTTATGTAATGGATTTTTATCCATCCTCTGGCCTTAATACACAGTCTTAATACTCTTTTTAGCCAATTTGCATATTGGAGGATTATTTTTCAAACCTTAGAGGAGATTTTTAGGACTTTTGGAGTGACTTTGTAAGTGTTTAAGAAGACTCACAAAATTTGAAGGTGCCAGGGTTGAATCAGTCACAGTGAAGGTGAATTTTTGCATTGAGCTATTAGCTTGTAGGAAAGTTGTTTAATATTTCCAAGTGTTTGAAGTGCCCTTAATGGAAATGGTCCACTCTTTTGGTGAACCCAGAGACGTAGGCGTCAATTATTGAGCCAAACTCCGTTATCACATTTCATGTTTTGGTAATTGTCATTTTGATGCATGATTTTGTTTCAGTTTACTGATTTGATTTTAATTAGTAAATGAACTCATGCAAGTAATTTACAACGTTATTAAAAATGGTTAAATGGTGAATGAAAGTACAAGCCACATACAATTTCAATCTATTTTTGAAAAACCATGTTTTTCCGCTAACTCCTATCATTTTTACAAGTTCAGTTGAAATATTCAAGAATTTGAAGTGATTTAAAGGGAGAAATTAAAGTATGCATAAAAACTATTTACTCTTCAATTTTAAGTGTAGAGTTTACGGATCAGTTCCTTACCATTTAGATATGCATTTTTTATGCAATCCATAGTTTCCTATTCCTTTATTTGTCATTTATGGAATGATTTTTTTTGAAGACCTTGGCTTATTCATCTATTGGTTGAGTTTATTTTCCATTCCATTGACATTGAGGTTGTATGCTTATATGGAAGCACTAGAAAATTTTCCTGGAATCTACTGTTGTGTTTTTGTATTAGAGGTATTTGGTATTTGGTTGCAGATTTGAAGTTTTAGTTCATTTAAAAGGAGGATGAATGTTTTTTTACAGATCTAATTTTATGTCATACCACTGAAGCATCAATGATCTATGTTTATTTGATAGAAGTGGTCAAATGAAGTGCAAGTCTGTCTTAAAGATCCAATCTCCTTCGGTCTTTCATTTTTGCCACATACTGAGTCTAAAGTTTTTTAGAGACTTTGAGCTCCCTATTTGCCTCTTTTGTTCGAGATCAACTTTGATTCTTTCATTGTTCATGTTTTGTTTTACCGTCTAAAATCATCATTTGGTTCTACAACCTTAATCTTTGGTGAATTGCTTGATAGTCAAAAGGCTTTAGATGCCCTAGTTCATGTCAAGGTGGATGACTATGTGGAAGGTTCAACGAGGAGTCCACGTTACTAGGAGGATTGAATGGCATCACCAAGGTGCTTGATATAAAAGATATATTTTTCTTCTTAGCATGGTTTTTAGGTTGCTTATGTCATAAGGGCCATTGACAGTCTTCAAGGAGATCTATATCATATGTTCTTTCTTCGATCTAGGCAATATAGCTTGGCTTCTCAATATTATCATCACTATCATCCGTTTCATCCATGATACCCTCATTGCCCTGGTTATTGCCTCTCAAATCTTAGTGATTCTAATCTGAGCCTTGATCTGTCATGCCTGCAGTCTTATGTCCTAATGCTGATATTTCATTATTATCAATTTCCATGGATCTGAGATTGATGTTAGGGCATCCCTGGCCCACCTCATCTCCCATTAAGCTCTCAGTGGATCTAGAGAGGGGACTGGAAATCCCTCATTGATGAAGCCGACATCCCATGTTATTATTCTCTTTCATAAGGAAGGGTCCATTACCCTGACATGTGCATTGGTAGCCTTATAATAGTCATTCGATAATGCCTCTACTTCTGCTTCAACAGAGATCTTTGTCTCTTGAATGACATAAAAACTAATGGTTCACTAAAATAGAAGGCACCTTGTCTCCTTTAATATAGAAGTTTTGATGCTTTGTGAGGATATCCATGTCCTGCTAAATCTATCTCATGGAGAATACACAGTGAGTGGCAGACTATATGGTTACCATCACTTAGCCAAATGACTTGGTTTTTACTGTTCAACACTACACAACCCAAGCCATCATTATTGCTTCCTCCAGACCATTTTTCACTCCAACCAGCTATGTACAGACATGGAGCTTGGTGTAGCATTGGTGGCATCATTCTCTAACCCCATGGTTTTGTCAAAATGCCCACCGTTTGATCAAACTACCAATTTCCATAACCTTCCACCATGCCACAACCTTGCCATCCTCTCATAGCCTGGTAACTCTCTGACACTCCACGTGGCCATGACTTTGTCTAAAACAACCCATGGTATGTAAACCATTCTTGTATTGTCATAAGGTGGGCTCAAAGTTTTAAGTGGGGAGTCATTTTGTTAAGTGACGTACATGTGGAGGGTTTCTTTTTGTTTTCACCAAGTGGTGGACTTTTTTGATGTGTAGGGGATAAATGATCATGGGAGGGCACTTTTCTTTGAAAGGGATTATTTTTTTATTGTTTTTATTAAAAAACAATATATTATGATGCATAAATCTTTTTAAAGGTCAAGACAACATGATTGATTTTTGACTTCTAGTGGCTTGATGAGATTCTTGGTTCCATGCCAGTTCTAATGAATGGTTGGAAGGCTAGGTCCACCTTAGCCATAGTACTTTTTTTAAAAAATTTTAGTGTAAAATTTTTATATAGGCCTTATTGACGGGAACATAATTATTTAATAACTTTTGATCAGTAGCTTGAAATCGAGTACCTTTTTTTTATAAAAGTTTATTTTTTTCAATTTGTCATGCATTATACCTATTTACATTGTAAAATGCACTAAAATATAAAGTGTCTCATTCTAGTGGGTCTCTTCACTTTGGTTTTGTTGTCTGGTGCTTATGGTTTGTGGTGATATTTTAGTGGTGACACATTTTCTATGTTTTGAGTATTTTTGAGGGAATATTCTTTATTTTTCATGTATAGTATCTCTTTTCACTTATCAAATATCAGAGGGTGAGTTTGGTCTAGCAAGAGGTCAGACGCCCTCACAAGCAACATAAACTTCCTTCTTGCTTCTCTTAGATGTCATTGTCATCATTTGTTGTACTCATGGAAGCATCTTTGGATGAGTCTGATGTCTTATTCTAGAGTGTGCATTGTCACTACTAGGGAGTTTCTGGTGCTATGGACCCTGCATTTTACTACGTGTATGTACTATCTCAGATGCATTTTTGATTGAACTCGACATATTTTTACATGTGCTTTACAGGGTGTTATTTTTGGCTGTTGATATTTTTTTGGTGTGTTTTCATACATTATGGCTCTTTTTACCATTTGCCACACTCTTCCATTAGTCACGACATTCATTAGTACTTTGACACATTAATAGTTGTGTCATGTCTCCTTGAGACACTTTCTTAGTACCTCGCCTTTTTCTATGGAGACACTTTTTCACTCTCTTATTTTTAGAGCATCTCTCTTGATATATTTTAAGATAGGTTGACAATCTCCTCATTTAGAACTATTCTGGTGAAGCCCAGTGTATTCTTTATTTCTATCTGGTGTTTTTTTAATGTATAGGTTATATTATACTCACACTAATTTATAAAGTGCCATGGGGGGTTTGTTAATTAATTTTTGTCTACCTTTATACATTTGTGTGCTCTATTCTGGGCAACTTTTCACTTCTTCAGTTGCTTGCCTCTTCCATCACCACCATGGGCCATCTTCATTGAGAGATTTTATCTATATTTTTGACAACATTTTATGATAGTTGATAATCTCCCAAAGCTTGAATTGTAGTTATTCTTGTGCATCCTAGTGTCACTTGTCCTTTTTTGACAATTTGATAGTCTTTTTCAATGTGACATGGAGCTATTATAGTGTATGCAGTGTCATCTTGTTTGGTGTTTGAGTAGTGGATTTAAACCACTTGTGTAGAAATTTTTCTCCATTCCACTCAGTCAAGAGTATGGGGGTGTGATGTACATTCTAATTTTTGGTGTTAAGCATTCCTTACACATGTATTTTTTTGTACTTTCATCATCACTAATAGTCTTCTTGATTGAAACTATTCTGGTGAAGCTCAGTGTCAGTTGTTTTTGTGATTGAGTAGTGGATTTTGACCACTCATGTAGATTGAGTTATTTTGTGACTTGTGAGTACTTAGAGTGAAAACTACTTCAACATCATCTTTGGGGGGATTCTAACTCTCTCTTCTTCTTTTCTCTCTTTTGATGGGGGTTGGCAAGGGAGATGGGAAATTTTTTCCTACAAGTTTTCTCTATTTTTATCCACTCTATGAGAGTTGTATATGTTGTACTTTTTTAGTGTTTTCTAGATTTCTCCTTTGTACATATGTATCTTATTTGACACCAGTGTGGTAGCCCCACCAGTCTTTGTGCTCACTTCTCACCATCTTGTTAGAAGGTGTTCAAGCGATGCTTCCTCAAGTTTATCATTCTACATATTAATTGGAGCACAATGTTTGTGTCTAGTGATCTTTGTATTCAACACCATTCCTACTTTAACTTGGTGGTTACATCAACTCAACATCCATGTACTCTGGTATGATGGATTAGCATCCATAAAGACATGTGCCTTCACACTGCATCCTCTATTGTTATCCCCTAACTTCACTTGAGGGAGAGGCTTAGAGTATATTATTAATTATGCTTGCTAGGCTCTAGGTATTTGTGTTTACTTAGTTTTGTCCTATGTGGGGTTTTATCCCACATTGCCTTGTTTAGCTTACATATTGTTTTGCCTTGCCTATATAAGCAAGTGCTCTTATTTGTAATATACATGTTTTACATGTTTTTAATATCTTTCTCATATCTCCTTTTTAAATAACAATTATTTTGTGCTCAATTTATTTATTCTCTTGTTTATGCTAAAGCATCAATGGTTGTAGTAATGAGCCATTGGAGAAATCTTGACTGAAGAGTTTTGATAGCTCTTTCACTGCATCCTAAAAATTTCCAATATTATTTCAACATAATTATACCTATGATATCACTAGATCTTCATGTTCGAATGATCAAATTTGATCTCAATGCTCAAGATGAATCTTGTTGCATTGAGATCTTTATGTTTAATTATGTTGACAATTGAGAATTTACATGCTGGATCATGTATTTGTCATTTCATATCAATAATTTTCAAACTTATGATTCCAAACTATGGGTGATTTCTTCAAGGCAAACAAAGACTTCCTAAATATATAAACCAAGTCCTCTTTCCCTTTTACCTTGAAATATTATGACTACAACATATAAATCTCTTCTTCAATCTCCCCATTCAAAAACATTATCTTAACATCCATGTAATCTATCTTGAGATTGAGTGAAAAAATAATAGATAAAATAAACCTAATTGAATTTAGGTTTGAAATAAGAGAAAAAGTCTCACCAAAGTTGATTCCTTATACCTAAAATAATCCCTTTTCCACTAAGTGAGCATTGTACTTCCTCAAATTCCCTTATGCATTTTACTTCTTCTTGAAAACCCACTCGTAGCCTATAGGTTTTTTCTAGGAGGTAACTAAACCATATCACAAGTCTTTGTTTTATCCAAAGACTCCATATCCTCCTTCATGAATAGATTTCTTCCAACACTTTTTCTTTGTGCAACCAGGAGCCTCATTCACCATCTTAGGGTCTTGAATATTAGTTAATGATAACAAGAATGCAGTATAAAAATGTAGTGGGATATACCTTTCAAAAATTTTGCACACATGTTCTATTCTCCTCAGAGTTAGGTTAAAAGGGTCTTCTCTTTCTGAATCTTGCAACTCTTCATCCATAATAACATACTTAGAGATAAGCTCTTCAACATCCACCTCAATCCACATCTTTTCAATTTCTTGCTTTAGCTACTTATTTGCTTATTCCTACATAGGAACTTTGTGCACCTATATAAAGTCCACATTCCAACTACATAATGTTTTTTTAGTCTCAGTATTCCACAACTTATACCCTTTGACACCACTCTAATATGCACTAAAGATGTACTTTATAGATTTAAATTCAAGTTTCAGTTTTTATTCCTTTGGAATGTGAGATTAAGATTCATAACCAAATATATGTAGATGTTGCAAGCAAGGATTCTTATTATTCCATGCCTCATTTGAGTCTTGTTGATGTGGATGATATGTAAACAAGGTATAAATTGGTAACTACTTATTCTTTATAAAATTTATACTCCAAATGTGCACCACTCAACATACTTTGAGCCTTTTCCATCAATGCCATGTTCCGCATCTTTGCAACTCCATTTTTATGTGGTATGTATAGAGTTTTCATTACCTTTGAATAAAATTATCCCTACATAATTATTCAAAATATTTTGAGCCATACATACCCTTGTTGTCTATGATAAACACTTTGATCTGCTTCTTCATCTAGTTCTCCACAAAGGTTTTAAAGTGCCCTCACTTGAAGATTGTGTACTATCTGTTTGTTTTCCCTTTTCCACCTTTATATATATATAATCCTTCCTAAAGTGCCCCATCCTTCCATAATACCAACACTTTTTCAAGGATATATTCTAAGTATTATATCTTACTCTAGACTTCAAGTTCTTATCTCCAATATTTTGCTTGCCTCTTTCTTGTGAGAAAACTCATAGTTCAAAGTGTCATATGTCTAATAGATTTCCACATATGTTTGCCTCATCTACTATAAAAATAGAGTTATGACCACATCTTCTAATTTTAGTCACAATGTGGTACTAGTGATTTACATCACTAGACTATCCCACATTTATTTAAAAGATCATAACAATGTGATAAAACATTCTTCCCCATTTATGTTAACACATAGATGACAAATGACTAACTAAAATGTTGAAGGAATTCAAGTGTATTGTAATTGAGAGACCATCACTCATTCATTATGAGTATAGTTTCTTTCACAAAAAATATTGCTTAACAATGACTTGGCCTAGTACAATATTCTTATCTTATCCATAGAAGCTTCATAGTATTTTCTACTGAGATGTTTAGTTACATTGAATCCAATAGAAAAAATATAATAAACATTCTTGCTTTCCTATCAACCTTTTCCCATTATTATGGTCTCACTCAGGTGGGTGATGTGTTTATAATATCAATCCACTAATACCTATCTACCAAGAAATCCTCCATCTTGAGGTTTCATAACTCAAAATTATGACCATTGATTTTCTCAAATTCTATTTTTATGCATCCAAACATTTGATTTGTACAAGATTATACTATACAATATCTTTGATACAGGAGCATCCAAGGTGAAGTACAATATTGCAGAAACCACAAATATGTTAGCTTAGGTTTTTATTTATTTTGTGTTTGTGGCCTTTTTTTTTATTAATCTTATTAACCTATTAGAATGATTTTGTTAAAGTATTCCTTTGCCATAATAAAAGGGTAGAAATATTTTGTCTATTTCTATTAGTCTACATGGATTGTTAAGACATGGATTTTTTTTGAAAATGGTTTTTGAATTACAGTAAGAATCAGATGATGAAAATTTATGAATTCATAACACGTAACACTCATAACATCTATACCAAGTTTTAAACCATTTTGAGTTACCATGAAAACATATTGAATGTTTCTTTTAGGCTATGCTTGTGAGACTTTACATGATGGATCTTATATTATGGTAAGAATTACATGATGAAAATTTTCATGATGATATAATCTGGTGTTTAAAACCTCTGTAGAAAATTTTATATCCTTTAGAGTCACTATGGAAGCATACCGTCTGATTCAATCAAAAAACATGGAAGGATGTTTTTATTCTTTAGATAATAATTTGATGATTAAATTTGGTGAGATGGTATTAAATAACATGTACAACATACATGCCTAATTTCATAACATTTGGAGTTACATCATTAATGTACCATCATTTTTTGTTAGACTATGTCATCTATGTAGTTTATGACACTTGGAAAGAGGGTTCTTTACCTGTGATAATAATTCATTAAGAATTAGATGGAAAAAACTATGAAATGGTAGGAATAGTATCTTAAAATTTATGTTTCAAATTTTAGGTTAATTTTATAAACTTTGGTAAAGTTTTGATGGGTTTTATAGTTGTCGTTCGACCTAAAAAATGTCACCTAAGTCTACGACACTTGGCAAGATTGTTATCTTGATGAGGTAAGAATTTTATTGAAAAAACTAGTACAATGATATAAAATGTATTTTAATATATTCATCTCAAATTTTAGGTCAATGAAAAAAACTATGATAAAGTTATCATGGTTTTTGTAATTTTCATCCAACCTAGAAATGTCAACTCATAATTACTAGCAATTAGGTGTTGATCCTAAAAACTGAAGGCCGCTTAAATATTGTATAATTTGAGGAATGTCAAGGAAGTTGAAGAAACACCCCATAAATCTATGGATACCATAGGAATACTCTTATTTTATTAGATAAGTCATTTTATGAAGGGGACAAGTTATTGTGGGGGCAACATATATAGTAGAGTAGAGCATAATAGAGATAGTTCTTATTCTCACATTTTTGTCTAGGAACATAAGACTGCAAGGTAGTGTGATTTACTGTAGATTATCCAACCATTTTAATGCTTTAATATTTATAATCAAAATGTTTAAAGTATTATTTTTGTCTGCATGTTTGGTCTAAATTTATGTCTTGGTTTGAGTAAATATTTAAGCATTAAAGAATTAGAGGTTGCCCTTAAGTGGATACCCTATATGTGTTGACATCATATAGTATTAGAGTCACATTTTTTATTTCTAAGAAAATTTCACATGAAGAAGAAAATGGATGAACCTACTGGTAATTTATGAAAGATAAGTTTACATCATGGGAGAGATGACACAGAGAAAACATGTTATGGAGTGGGACAATACCAAGAGGAACCCGAGTTGTAGATTTTGATGAGATATTGAGAGGAATGAAATCAAGGTTGGGTGAAATGGAAATATCACAATGAAGTGGAGATCATGGTGGAGACATGAGTGAGGATGAAGAAGAAGGAACTCATGATCTTGGTGTGGAGTACATGGACAATGAAGCTGAAACCATGTTTCTTAGAGTTGTGGCAAGACTTAGTAGTAAAGAAAGAATGAAAACACATTTATATAATGGGATTTTTATGTTGGACATAGTCATTGAGGTCTGAATAATTGTCATTGATGTCAAAGGTAACATGTGTTATCATGAATTAATGACAAAGGTGTTGAGTTGTATAGACTTGTGTGTGTACTTTGAATGCCTTTGCTCACATGGTTATCTTGACAAGATTTGGCTAAGAACATAGGATAATCAATATGTACTTTGAAGTCTGTTGAGTTGAACAAACTTGTGTCTGTACTTTGAATGTCTTTGCTCACATGGTTATCTTGACAAGATTTGGTTATCAACATTTGCATGTGTGGCAACATCTGAAGGAAATGATCACACTATGATAATTAGGTTTGTGTCTATTCTTTATGGTCTAAGTTCTATGTCATAAGGGTGAATAGAACAAATGTTACAAATACATAAGGTTGGTCCTCAACTAAAAGCCTACTAAGTTTCCATACTTAGTCAATTTTGCACATTTGTATTTGTCAGGGGAATTCTTTCAAAAATATTGGTAAAGATAATTCTCTCAAACAAAAAACCCACAACAAATAATGGAATTCTTTTAGGAAAATGTTACAGGCAATTCTTTCAAAAAAAGTGTTGAAGACCTGTCGAACAAAAATCCTGCATCAATTACTTTGAAGTTTTGGAATTCTTTCAAAAAAATTATCCCAAAGGAAAGTTCCAAAGGAAATGAGTCCTGTGTAAAAGTTCTAAAAGGTACATCTGAAAAACATAGAAGGGTAAGTGATTTGATCAAAATTTCTAAAGGGTACATTTATAAAGTGTTGAAGGGCAAGTGACCCAAAACAAAATTTCTGAAGGGTATGTGGACTGTTGTAAACGTTTTGAAGGGTATGTGAACCATTGCAAAAGTTTTGAAGGGTATGTGTCCTACATAATTTTTTTGAAAGATATGAGTGAAGAAGTGGAAAATTTGAAAGTCATGACAGGCACTTAGACATTTTGTCAGGGAAATTGTCTCGTAGGGCACTTAGATAAAAATCCCACAACAATTTGTTCGAAGGATAGTTTGAATGAAGAAAGGACATTTGTAGAGTTTTTGAAGGATAATTTATAAGGATAGAGGACACTTGCAAAGATTCTAAGGGACTTATAAAGGAGAGAAGGACACTTACAAAGTTTCAAAAGACAATTTACAAAATCTCAAAGGGTAGTTTGAATGAAGAGAAAGGACACTTGAAAATTCACTTCCATAAGTGCTGAAAGACAATTGTGTAGGACACAAGGCCATTTAAAAAAAGCCAAAAGGCTTCCATGACAAACTCTCAAAAGGAATATAGGCAAAGATAAAGATCGAGCATATCTAAGACAATTAAAAGGAGCAAAAGCAATACATGAATGCCAAATAAAATGAGATTAAGTCAACATGTCAAAGTTTAATGACCAAGCTAATATAATGATCATGCATCTTCAAGAGATCAAATGGCATGTAGAGTTCGGATGAAAATATAGACAGACACATTTCAAATTTGGAATGAAAAATAAATGAAGAACCGTTGAAGTGAGTTAGTTACAAGAATTTGGCATGACAGTTGAAGAAAATCAAAAGTCAATTTTTGAATAACTGTGAAATAAAATAATTAATCATAGATTCATTCCTATGGTGTGAATGTTGTAATTAAAGAGACAAGGGTATAATTTGAAGAAGGTTCAGAGAATAGAAGTCAATTAGTCATTTTCTTGGAATGAGAAGAGATAAATAACAAATGCAAAATATATAAAAAGGAGACTTGTTTGATTTGATTGATGCCAAATTATAAAGTGAGGAAGAGTAGGGATGAAAAATAATCATTTTTTATTTTTGGAATGAGAGGAGTCAAGCTGTAGATGCAAAAATATGAGACTCATCTAAGCATAGAGTAGTAGTGGTCAAATTGGAGAATATTAGAGTGTCAAATAGATAAATTTAGACATAGAGAAAGGGTGCAAGAAGAGTGAAGATAACATAAAAGTGTGTTGAATGAGAAATGAGCAATTGTATATTAGACATGCAATAAAGAATAGAGACTTGGATTATTTTGTGAATCTGATTCATAAATTTGAAGTATAAATGTTTGATTGGTTGATGCCATCAGATTAAGCTAGGTTGGTGCTCAGTAAAGGGCATGGGTGCTTCCTTAGAGTTGGTACTATTAAAACATGGGATTGGTGTCTCCTTGGGATGGGTGTCCTTAAATGTAACCAATGAGGTTCAGTCAGTGAGACAAACTTTGTGAGGTTAGATTAGAATAGTAGCTTATAACATCATTGTCATCGTGGTTTTCCCCTTTGGGTTTCCACATATAAATCTGGTGTTTTGTGTTGTGATTTTGTGCATGTAATATCTTTCATTTATTTTTTTAATATTTCATATGTTTAAATTTATCTTGAAATTTGTAAGAAATTCATTTTTGAGATCTACTAATTTACCCCCCCTCTCAGTAGATAGGTGTGTTCAACATTTTAATCCCAAAGATCTTGTGGATTGGATAACATATATGGAGAAGTATTTTTACTATGATTTTATGGAGGAACATAAGAAGGTGAAGTTTACTTTCATGAAGCTAAAGATCCATGCTTATTTATGGTGAGATCATGTACTTGATACAAGACAAATGAAAGGTAAAGAGAAGTTAAAATATTGGAATCGGATGGTGACATAACTAAAGGGCAAACATATGTATTATGACTGTCAAAAGAGTCTTTTAAAAAAACTATTGAATTTGATAAAAAAAAGAGATCAACATCATAGAGTACATTGATGAGTTTTATAGACTCATTACAAGTGATGGACATATAGAAGATGATCAAGAGAAGGTGGGTATGTATGTGAATGGACAATTTTTTTCATACAATATGAAATCAATTTTTTGAACCTAAGAACTGTAGAATAATCCTATCAATGTGTGTTGAAGGTAGAGGGGAAGTTGACGAGGAAGAAACAAGTGAACTCTATAGGTAGAGGAAGGTCTTTTAGAGAATGAGGACATAAAAATGATGGAAGGGGTTAAAAAAATGGTGGAGAGGTGAGTATTTCACTTATGGAGAGTTCTAAAAAATACACAAATTTGATCATTTGTTTTCAATGTTTACCAACCTTTGTTCCACATATGTTTACTCATATATAATTCATTCTAACAACTTTTTTTTTCATTTTTCATTTTACACATTCTTTTTAAAAACCATGCTTTTAACAAGACTTCACTTGTGATGTATAACAAAAATAATAATATGCATTTAACAACTACTATTATAATTGAACAATGTGTAATTCTCCTTAACATGTCCATGCTAGATCATGACTAAAACATTGCTAACACTTATTCAATTTGATAGATATAGTTAGACAAGTGTATGGAACATCTTCAAATAACCTTTCATTACTATACACATTGTAAAACTCCTTTTATCACTTTAAATAACTTAACCATTGTGAACTATATGCAATCAAAAATGCATCATGTCTATAAATCAAAGCTAGATCAAAGAAGATAGATCATACCTACACTTGCGATTGGGAATACATTTGTTAAGCAGGAGCATGACCAATGTGGGGATTTGCTAGACCTAATTAGGGGATCACTTATCATAATACACCATGTGAGGTAGGGTTATAAAGCCTATAGTCTAACACAATCATGAAACAACCCTAAAAGAGTGCTAAGTTTAATATTCACCTATTTAATAAATAAGAAAGTAAATCTAATCTAGTGCACACTAAAGCTTATGGCACAACATAAAGGGTTAGTAAAGCAATCAAAACATGTATAAGAGAATATCAATTAAGCTAATTATGAGTAATACCCTAATACATGGAATAAGAAGAGTAATATTATTCAAGCAACACTTATGCTACTTCTATCTACTAAAAAGAGGAGAATAAAATTAGAATATACTTACCTAAATGTGAATCCATCGAGACTCAATCTTTCCATTGGCCAAAAGGGCTTTGTAAGAAGTTGTGGTTTGTAAGGATCACTAAGAAGGCCAAATCATCCAAGACTTATCTACAAGACTAGATTCTCCAAGTAGAAGCCCTAAGCTAAGACTCCTCATGTAGAATGGTGAAAGAGCAGATTGTGAAGAATCATGAGCGAATAATAACTCTTGATTTCATATTCAAATAATTATGAAATGATCTTATATTTATAGGTGGATCTTACCCTAAATCCTCCCAAAAGCATCAATTATATAGGGTTAACCTCAGTCAACCCTATATGTTTTTAGGGACAATTCACTAGGTTTGAGCTAGGTTGACCGAAAGGCTAACAAACCCAAAAAGTGAAAAATACCCCTAAAATATATAGGGTTGACCCTGGTCAACCTAGTACAACTGACAGTCCAAAAAATAATTAAGGAAAGAAAAGGATGGTGGAAAGAGGAAAAAGATTGGATGAATGTGCAAGGGAGGAGTAATAGCTTAGGGAATGGTTTTAAGAGTTGGTTAGATTGGAAATAATGCGGAAATAAGGGACAATAATCCTATGAAGCACCAAAGGTCTACCCACCCATTTTTTGGTGTACCCGTTAGGGTGTGCACTTAGAGAGATTGAGTCTCAACAGGTTCTAACAAGATGTAAAGCATCAACATTTGATAAAAGGTTGAAAATATTATGTGTATACATATGCCCCACTCGAAGCTCATCATGTGTCACTAAGGTGTAATAGGGGATGGTGCTTCAAGAAAGAACATAAGGACACACAACAATGATGCTAAAAAAAGTTACAATATTTTAAAGAAAAAATAACTAAAAGTAAATGACTGAAAATTAAATAATTAAAAAGTAAATGTAATGCGTACCTTGACTTACCTTTATTGTTGGATGGTTGTTTGTTGTGTTATTAGTTTTGATTATGTAGTGCATAGAGACTACTTTTGACAAACCTAAGAATACAAAACTAAAGAGCAAAAAAAAAAAAAAATGCAAGAAAAGCCAAGATAATTGGTGCTATGAAGATGGGATGTACTTGGGAAATTTGGTAAGATAGGGTGATAGGTACTATATTAGACCAAATGACCAAATCAAACAACAACAGTAAATCAGGTAATTGGAAAGCCAAAGCTACTAAAGATTGAAAAAATCAAACAAGCTATCCTTAAGTAAGAAAGGCAAACTCACTAAGACAAACCAAGGATACATGTCAAATATGATGGTAATCAAAATAAATCAATGGTAAAAGAATAAACAAAATGGTAAAACAACATTGATGAGTGAGCACTAACAATCCACATCTCACTCAACAATGGAAAAAGGTGCATAAAAAGAGAAAACCACATTGTCAAGTGAGAAGTAACAAGCCAACCTCACTCAACATAGGAAAAAGGTATGAACTCAGGTGTCTATAATAGTAGGAAAGTAAAATAATGATAAGTGGTAAAATGAAAGTAAACTAAGTCTAGAAATGTAAAATCATGGTGTAAAGAAAGAAGAAATCCATAGTTGCTTAAACATGTTGTTTTGCTCTAAGTATAGATAAAATTGAAATAAACTAGTGCTAGCATGTTTTTAAGAAGTGAAGAAGAAGGAATGAAAGAAGGGAAAATAGATTTGGAATCATAATTTGGATGTCAAGGGGGGAAGTGAAATGGGTGGAGGGGAAAATAAAGGAAAAACCAAGGTAGAGGAAATCTTTATTAAAGTCAAGACACTCAAATTAGGTTTGTCAAAACAAGAGGAATTTTGACCTTAAGGAATCTGAAGAACTTCTCTTAGCCACACAAGTATTAGGTTAACAAATAGAGTATATAGATCATCCCATGAATGCTTTATGTATGAAAATTAAAATGGACCTACCTTTCCACAACGTGTTCCCCATTCTTTAGGACCCCTTATAGAGTCATTGGTCTACTATGAAGATTAGGTACTTTTATGAGAAAGTAGGTAACACCATATAGTTTTTTGAATTTCCATATTCTAATCTACTAGCCTACAATACCCAAAAGGACCTCAACTCTATATGAGGCCAGCTGTGGAGTTTGAGATTCGATTAGAGAAAAGAGATGTTCTTGTAATCACATCTTTTGATGTGATTCTAAATTTTGAGATTTGTATGTTGCCTTTTAGATATCACTGCCTTTTGTTTCAAATGATTTGGCTTTTAACTTTCTTGATGGATTTTTTTTCCTCCTCCATATGGATTTGGAAAACCAAACATGGGTGCTAAATATGAATTTAATTTGAATACTTGGGATAAGGTTACTAATAGAGAGAAATTCAAAGAGCATGAGGTCTATGAGTCTCATAAATTTAGGTAAAATAAAAGTGCTATCTTGACTTTGACCTTATTTGATCCAATGTGGTGTGAAAAGAAAGGGAAAATTAAGAGGAGTGATACATGGAACAATTTGAATTACTTTAAATTTCAAAAAATGTGACAAAAGAAAGGGAAAATTAAGAGGAGTGATACATGGAACAATTTGAATTACTTTAAATTTCAAAAAATGTGACAAAGGGAAAATAGGGATACACTGATAGTAAAGTGTGATTCCTTATCATAAGAATAAGGGAAAATGGAGGAAAACTGCTAACAAAAATTGTTGTGCATATTCTATCTAGCAAAATAATAAAAAACTAAAATTTAGAATAAGGATGATATAAAAATATGAAAAGATGGTAATTTTATGAGGAGGGTCGAGTCCTATCCATGGTCTTACAATGTAATTTCATAAAAGAAAAACCCATGGAGTGTCAATAAGCAATTGAAATATAAATTGAGGTAAACAAAAAGATGCTAATTTTGTGATGAATGCCATGTCCTATCCATGGTCTTATGAAGCAACTCACAAAATAAAAACCCAAGGGGTGTAAAAAAGTAAAATGCAAGAAGATAAAGAAGACTATGGTATATAAAGAAACCAAAAGACCCAAAAGGAAGGACTAAAGGTTTGTGAAAGGAAGGAACTTGCTACAGAGGGAAAGACCCATACTTAAGCAACCTAAAAAAAGTGTCTTTAAATAAATATGAGCCCCACCATTTTTGGGTGTATTTACCTTATTTATCATGTACGTAGTCTAATTTAAGGATAAAATCACCAACATTAAAAGTGAAAATTTCAACATGTTTATTATGTTGTCTGGTAATGCGAGCCTTGTATTGGCAGTTATGTTGTAAGGTGGAAAGATGACGTTCATCAATTAGATCAAGGGCATGAAGGCAAACTTCACATAATTATTCATCAAGAATAATACCATGAAGAGATATATGAAGAGAAGTAATCTTAAATTCTAAATGAAGGACTGACTCATAACCATAAACTAGAGAAAATGGTGTTGCCCTTGTGGCAGTATGCATGCTAGTTTGATAGGCCCAAAGTGTAGGGTAAAAATGAAGATGCCAGTCCATGAGGGTTTCATGAATTGTCTTTTGAAGGGTTTTGCTAATAATTTTATTAGTGGCCTTAGCTTCATCATTGCATTATGGATGATAAGGTGTGGAAAATTTGTGATTGATCTTGAATTTAGTACAAAGCTGTTTAACATGTTTGTTTTTGAAATTACCACCATGGTCTAAAATGATGGTATGGGGAACTCCAAAGTATCAAATGATTTGATTAAGAATAAATTTATAAATGGTATAGATAGTGACATTAAATATGGGCATGGCTTCAACCCACTTGGTAAAATATTTAGTAGTGGTGATGATAAAAGCATGTCCATCATGTGAGTGAGGAAGTTTACTAATGAGATCAAATATTCATGTGGAAAATGGCTAAGGAGATTTGATAGTTTTAAGTTTAGCTGGAGGTGAATGAATTAGAGCATCAAGAAGCTGATAAGGATTACACTTTTTAGCATATTCAATTACACCCTTTTCAAGATTAGGCCAAAAATAACCCATGCATAGGCATTTGCATGCTATAGCATGTCCATTATAGTGATCACTATAAATGCCCCCATGTAATTTTTCAAGAAGAGGAGGGATCTCATCTGGCATAACACAATGGAGCAAGGTACCTTCAGTGTTTAAATAATAAAGGATATTGTGTCTAAATGCATAATTGAAAGCTTGTTTATGAATACATGTATTTTCATGAGAATATAAATTAGGAGGATAAGTTTGATGTTCTTGGATTTGAATGATGTCTTGATACCAAAAACTTTGGTGAATGGTAAAAACCTCGATATGGAAAATAAGCAAATCTAGTGGTTGAGTTGAAGATGGGGATTTTATTATTTGTATAAGAAAATAAGGATACAAAAAAACTTGATGAGGATGAAAGAGAGATGATATAGAGGTAAGATAATCAATAATGGAGTTTTGATATCTAGGAATAGGCTCAATAGCGAAAGAGATAAAATCCTTAGTAAGAGTGGTTACAATTTGATGATAGGTAATAAGGTTCTCACTTTTACATTGATAATCACCAATTAATTAACAACAAATAAGTTGATAATCACCTAAATCATGAAGGTATTGAATGTCTAAATCAAGAGAAAATCTCATGCCTAAGATAAGATCTTCATACTTGAACATATTATTGGTGACATCAAAGGTGAAGTGAAAATCTAAAAGAATGATATTGCTAAGAGGACTCATGAGAATGAAACCTACCCCAGATCCTTGAATGAATTTAGAACTATCAAAGTGAAGGTCCAAGTATCCTCATGCAAGTCAACATTAATTTTAGGGAGCTCATCGATAACTAATTTTGGTTTAGTAGTACCAGAGGGAGTGGAAGATTCATCAAGTTGATTGGCTTCAAGATCAATGGTAAAGCTATAAAAGTAATCTTTGAGAGAGATAACTTAATTAAGACCTTAAATGTAAAGGATATTGTCATCTGAAAGATCATCTTGAAGGGAGAAGTGGCTTTAATGGGAGCTATGGGAAGTTGATCAGCTATGACTTTCCCTTTAAAAACTTTTTGAGTGATGATTTGGAGATCAAATTCCATAAGTAAGACCATCCATTTGCCAATTCTATCTCTAGGAAGAAAGTCTTTAGAGAAGAAATGATGAAGTGTCTCAGAATTAATGATGACATAAGTAGTTTGGTAAATCATGTAATGACAAAGCTTTTTAGCTCCAAAATATATAACAAGGCAATCACATTCAACTTTGCTATAATGTGTCTCATAATCGATAAGGCTTCAACTAATGTAGTAGATAGCATACTCTCTTCCCATTTAGTCATGTTGGGAAATAGTTGACCCAAATGAAATAGGTGTGGAAGAAGTATATAGAATCAAGGGTCTATCATTGGAGGGAAGACAAAGTGTAGGTGGTTGAAGCAAAGACTGCTTCATGCTATCAAATAATTTTTGACATAGATCTGTCCATTCTAAAGAAGTAAATTTATTGAGAAGGGAATTGATGGAGTGGATATGATAAGCCATTTCAAGAACAAAATGTCTAATTACCCCAAGTTTTCCTAAATAAGTATGAATGTCAGGAATAGATCTAGGAATGGGCATGTTGACTATGGCACTCATCTTAGCGGGGTCGACATCAATACCATAAAGAGAGACTAAGAATCCTAATAATTTTCTTGATGTGACTCTAAAGACACATTTGTAAGGATTAAGTCTCACTTTATATTTAAAAATATAGTCAAAGATGATAGCAAGACCAAAAAGATGATTTTTATGATGTTTGGATTCAACAATGAGATCATCCACATAGGTTTCAACAATTTTATGGATGAGATCATGAAATATGTGAGTCATTACTCATTGGTAAGTAGCTCAAGCATTTTTAAGGTCGAAGGGCATTTTAACATAGAAATAGGTGCCCCATTCCATAGTAAAATTAGTCTTATGTTGGTCCTTAAGGGTGATATAAATGTGATTATACCTCGAGAAGCCATCCATAAGAGATAACATTTTGTAACCAGCCATAAAATCAATAATGACATATATTGAAGGTAAAGGGAAATTATCCTTGGGACAAGCAAGATTAAGATTATAGAAATCAATACAAATGTTAATGACCATATTAACTTTCTTTCGAATAGGAAAATTTTTGAAAACCCATTCAAAATAATCCATTGGTTTGACAAATTTAGCATCAAGTAATTTGATGATTTTCTTATGACATAAATTTGAAACTTTAGGCAGAAATTTTCTTTATGTTGATGCACAAGCTTGGCATCAGGATACATAATGATGTTATGGACCACAATACTAGGGTCAATTCCAGGCATGTCCTCACAGGACCAAGTGAAAGCCTTATGATACTTATCAAAGAATAAGCTAAAATTATCATGTTCAGTTGGTGAGAGCTCACAACAAACTGTGATAGGTTGAGGATAAGATGAAATACCATATTCAATATGAGTGGTTTCTTTGATAAGCATGGAATTACCATCTTAAAATTGGTATGGTGCATTGGGTAAGGTTAAAATTAGATTTGTTTTGATATCAATGCTAGCAATAAAATTATTGAATTAAGGAGTTTTAGTTTTAAAATTCCCAAGTTTATGATGCTATCGAGGAAGCTGAGTTTCTTAGGCATAAATTAACTCAAAGAGAGCTTCATAACTAGGCAAGGTAAGAACATGACCATAATACTCAACACATACTTCAATATCTACAATTTAATTTCCATGATGATAAAACTCAGAATGTATTAGATGAACATTGATTGTCTTGGCATCAAGTGTAATTTCATGAGGAAAATTGATAGGAGGCACATGACCCTCAGGATCTAAGATATGATCCACATAAATGGTATGAAAATCTCTATTAAAATCATGAATTTGGGCTAAGTTTTTCTAAGAGTACTAGACATCCAAGTCTCTAGATTGAGCTTGGGTCATGATATAGTTGTCTTCATATGTTGGATAAATTATACATGCTTGAGAATCATGGGGAGTTTTAGAGGGTGAAATCTTGATATTAATGAATGTATGAGGAAACATGATGAGAGGATCTTGAAATAATTTAGATACTCTAAAATCATTGCAAGTGAAGACATATTTTGGTAGAGAAGGCTCCTGAGCATTACATGGAGGGGGAAAATTGGTGATCTCATCCATGCAAGGAATAATATAGTCTCTTGGTAAGAGAGGAGGAATCTACTATGAAATATAGGGAGGCAACTTATTAGTATTACAAATATTTTGAAAATCATTGGGCTCATCATCATTAGAATCTACAAGAATAAATTGTAAATTAGGATTCATGTTGATGATCTTAGGTTACGATATTATGATTTAGGATTGGGAAGTTGAATGCTCCATGGGTTGGGACCAGCTTCATGCTTATATCATTTTCCATTATGTAATAATTTAATACATTGAATACCAAAAGAAGTAATGGCCCTCATTTGATGAGTCCATAGATGACCAAGGAGTATGTTATAAGATCAAGGAAGATCAAGGACCATAATCTTAGTTCAAACTATTTTAGATCCAATGGTTAATTGAAGCCAAATACAACCAAGTGGATTTTGATTTGTCTTACCAAAAACATGAAAAATAAGATAGGTTTGCTTGAGATGATATTTGTTATAACCAAGTTGTTGTATAAGCCATAAATATGTGCCATTAATACCAGAACCTTCATCAGCTAGAACTTTTCAAAAAAGAGTGGTATTAATGGCTCTTTGATAAAGAGTGGTGGATCATCAACACAAAAAAGAATCTCATCATTGATCATGTTATCTTCAAGGAATGCAATAGAGGGTTTGGGAGAAGGACACATAGTTTCAATGGTATTTATGTTGGTAGGTTGAGATTCGATAAAAGGTGATTCTTCATCTATGGAAGAAGGATCTTCAATTTATTGAAGTTTTTGCATAAGGAATTTACAATGATAGGGTGAAGTACGAACCAAATCCATAAATGGAATATTATAAGGCATAGATTTAAGTTCTTCAAGAAAGTTCCAATGATATTTAGAATAACTAACATGAGGTTTGGGAGGGAGATTAGTTTTTGGAGGAATAGATGTGGTTGGAGGAATAAAAGGAGGAAGTTGTTCCTTAGGTGCTTCCAAATCAAGATTTGTAGTGGTAGTATCTGTAAGAAGTTGTTCCCCCAAAGATGGAATTTTAGGCTTGGTAATGGGATCTTTGTGAGCTATTTTATGATGATAGTTGGCCTTAGTAGTGTTGACATATTAAGAATTGTTAAAGTATTGGTCATAATTGGTGTCAATGGCATAAAGACCATTAGAATTTGATTGATTATATGAAGATGATTTTTTATTGTTAGAGGTAGAATATTTACAAGCTTGTCATTTTTGAGAGGCAATAGGGTATTCTTGATGATGAAGATTGATCATAGCTTCATGGTTGAATGAATCACCAATCATATAAGAGACAAAAAATTTAGTGATCCCTCTACAAGATTCATGAGAATGCCTAATGTTGGCATGGAACCCAAAAAATTGATTGGGGTCATACCACTTAAGAGGAGCTTTGGGATAGATGAAAGGTTTTGAGGGTAGTAAAAATTGTTTCATTTACTGGACCAAAAGCGGTGTATGAGAAGGTGAAGGAACATCAATTTTGACAACTCCTAATTTGGTTTGAAGAGTATTACTAGTGATAGTATTAGATGCTTGGAAATATCCCTTAATAAGTTTAGTATAAGGTTCAAATTTATTCATGAGAAAGTCTTGATGTTTATCTTGATCAAGAGCTTCATTAAGTGTTTGGGGAGCAAAGGTTCAAACCTTATATTAGAGAATGGAAGTCAAAGCTTTGATAAAGAGTTTGAATAAGTTATCATCAATAATGTTATGGTTGGCTTTATGGGCCAATTATTTTAATCTTTGATAAAGTCATGAGCTAATTCAATTGGATATTGCTTAGCATTGATGAAATGGCTAACACAATTTTTGAGAAGATCATTGTGTTGAAACTCTTTAACCAAAGGATTAACCAGATATTCAAGTTTCCAAATAGAATATTGGGGAAGTTTATTATACCATTCTAATACATCACCATTAAAAATTTTGACTAAGAGTTTAGTTGTGATAAATTTATTAGTTTGGATCCACTCTTTGTAAAGGTTGCCAAAGGCTTTAATAAATGAGGCAGGTTCTTTAGTCCCATCATATTTGATATTTGGAGATATGTTACCAATATCAATAGATAAAATAGATGGGGTTAAAGGCTCATTTTTAATGGTTTGATGAATTTTTTTTATTCATTATGGGTTAAGGAATAACATTTCCTGAGGCATCCCTAAGAGGTGGAGGAATGAAATTGTGATTAGCTTGAGGATGCATAGTTGGAGGTTGATTAACCACATTGATTAAATATTGTTGAAGTTGCATCATTTGACGAGTATTAAAATTTTACATAATATTCATTTGTTTGGGGACTTGGGATAAAATTTGAGTTGTATCAAGAGGTGGATTGGTGTTGGTAGGAGCATTCCTTGAATTGGTATTAGGGGGAGGATTATTAGAATATGGGTTATTAGCAGGGTTGTTGAATAAACTTGTGTCAATCACTCCCAAATTATTTTGAATCTTTTGAAGATGAGAAGTATATTGGTAAGTAAAGAAAGGATCAAATCCATCAAATTCATCTTGAGGTGTTATTTTAGCATGTTATAGTTCATAGATGAAGGATGAGGAAAGGTACCCCTTGAGTGATGGTCCTCTTGGGAGGAAAAGAGAGGGAGAAATGAACATCCCATATAGTATCTAAATAGATTCAAGCTATCCAAGAAGATTCTAATAGGAAACTTCATTCTGACTAAAGAGAGATAAACATAATGTAAAATTAGAGAAATAGGGAACTAGATTGATAAACATAGAAATAAAAAATAGTATAGGGTTGATTGGGTTAATCCAGTATAGTGAACAGAGATAAGAAAGGAATGAATAGGGTCTGTAAATAGTATAGGGTCAACTGGGTCAATCTAGTATAGTGTATAGAAGCTAGAAAAATGTATAGGGTCAACTTAGTATAACAGATAGGGAAAATGAGAAGGTTGATAAGAAGTTATGAACTGAAACAAGACAATTTTTGTAACTAATCTAAGAAAGTAAGAAATAAATGGAAACAAATAATCAATTGGATCAATGCTAGCTAATCTAATTGAGGCACACAATAAAAAACCTTGCACTAACACTAGCTAATACAAGTTTTTATACACATAATTGAGCAAAGAGAAAGAAATCAAATTGAAAAGTAAAGATCTAACTGATTGGTTAACCTAAAAAGTTTATTAAATTATTAAGAAATAATTTTAAATGTGATGGGAAGTTGACTGTAAAGCAAGGAACTAGATAACAATCTAAGGATGGTTTTAGGTAGTTTGGAGTGAAATGGATTGTAGTGGCAATGATATAGGCTTGGTATTAGGGCCTACCCCCTCACTTCACACACTAAAACAATAAGGGTATTAGGTTCTTAGCTAGAATATACCATAACCATGCTTTATACTTGACCAAAGTATCAAATTGTCTTCCCCCTTGGTGATGAAATCCAAGTAGGTTGGCCTTAGGTAGATAAATGTTAAAATGCTTGTTTTAATTTAGTGATTTGGATGTGTGTATATAAAATAAAAATAGTGAAACTAAATGGTTAATTAAAAACCCCCTAATTAGACTATCTGAACTATTCTAAGCATGCAAACAACAAGAAAAGAAAGGTGTGAACTAATTACTAGCATATAGAGATTAATTCTAACTTGAAACAAGGTATAGTGTTGAAACTATATGTATACAATATAGAACAAGGTTGATAGGGTCAAACTTGTACTATATAAGTAAGGTCTAAAAATGAATAGGGTTAGTTAGGGTCAACCCAGTTATTTAGACATCACATAAAACATAAAACTTGGTTGACAGGGTCGATCTAATTGACTGTGTAGTGGTAGTTTTGAAGACTACAAACTATGAAAGGAAAGATAGAAATGAAAGAGACAGAGAGAGAAAAAATAACCTTAGTGGATCAGATATGCTAAGAATGAAGATTGCTAGTCAAGAACCTTAGAATATGCTTGTAAAACCTATTAACTGAGTCGACTAGGTTGATCAAGCTTTGTAAAATCTTATTGTTGAGTACTTAGAATGTACAAGGTCTACTGGGTTGACCTAATAGTCTAAACTAGAAGTCTAGAAACTTGTATTAAGTCATTTGAGTTGATCTAGTTGCATGTTCCTAAAACATTATGCACAAAGATTAGAAATGGGTCGATAGAGTTGATCTAGTATGACAAATATATGATAAAAAAAAATGTTAAAAAGAATGAAAGAAAGTGAAATAAATCCTACAAGGGTTAGTTTCACATCGGGTTCAAAAAAATATATGTAATAAAAAATGCATCATGTCTATAAATCAATCTTGGCTCAGAGAAGATAGAGCATACTTACACTTCTAAGTGGGAATAAATTTGTTAGGTGGGAGCATGACCAATATGGAAATCTACTAGACTCGATTATGGGATCACTTGTCAAAATACACCTATGAGGTAGGGTTCTAAAGCCTACAATATAACATAATCATGCAACAACCCTAAAATATTCTTAAGTTTAATATTCACCTATTCTAATAAACAAGAAAGTAAATCTAATCTAGTACACACTAAAGCTTGTAACACAACATGAGGGGTTAGTAAAGCAATCAAAACATGTATAAGATAATCTCAATTAAGATAAGTGTGATTAAGACCCTAATACATGGAATATGAATAATAATATTATTCGAGCCAAAACTTATGCTACTTTTATCTACTAAAGAGAGGAGAACAAAGTTAGAATATACTTACCTAAATGTGAACCCATCGAGACTCAATCTCTCCCTTGGCCAAAGGGGATTTTTAAGAGTTTATTATGGGTTTTAAAGATCACTAAGAAAGGCCAAAGCATCCAAGACTTATCCACAAGACTAGATTCTCTAAGCAAAAACCCTAAGCTAAGACTCCTCAAGTAGATTAGTGGAAGAGCAGATTGTGAAGAAGCACAAGTAAATAACTCTTGATTGCATATTCAAATAATGATGACATGATCTTGTATTTATAGGTAAGTCTTACCCTAAATCCTCCTAAAAATGCCAATCATATAGGGTCAACCCTAGTCAACCTTGTATATTTTTAGGGATAATTCACTAGGTCTGAGCTAAGTTGACTGAAAGGTTAATGAACCCAAAAAGTGAAAAATACCCCTAAACTATACAAGGTTGACCCTAGTTGACCTAGTAAAACTGATAGTCCAAAAGGGAATTAAGGAAGGAAAAGGAGTGTTAAGGTGTGGAGCCTAAAAGCTTCACCAAGGAGCGCATTTTAACAGTTGCAGTTTTACACAATCACCGGTGTCGGTCAGGAGCGACTGACATCAGTCAGGTGCAGTTCAAGAGACACCGACATCGACAGGGATCAGCTGATGTCGGTCACAGGGAAGCAAGCAGGAACTAGCGTCGATTACCTGTGCATCTAGAAAGCTATTTCCAAGGATAGAACTGAGTGTTTGCACGATGAGATTAAGTTATAGTCTTAAGTCTGCGTCTCTATTATTAGTAAGACTATTTTTTAGAGCCCTTGTTCAAGAGGCTTAACTGTTGGTTGTCAATGCATGCTCAAGTTTCCTAATTCTATATTAGGATAGATCTTCTTAGCTTAGTGAATGTGAATGTTGAAAAAGAACAGTACAGAATTGTATAGGTGAATCATTACAGGTTGTTGGAGTTGATTGTACTTTAGAGAGAGAGCTCTTGAGGGAAAGAGATCTAGAGAGAGATCTGTACATCTGAGAGAGGTGTGGAAGAAAGAAGTTTCTTCAATTGTATTCCTTCTGTAAAGAGTTTAATACAAGTTTTCAGGGTGGTTTCTTGTATCTCTTGTTCTTTGCTATTTATCATTCTAGTTACTTATCTATCTGATTTAATTCCACAGTTTAGTGTTTTCATAAGTGTAATCAAATTGTTGGTTGATCCCCAATAAGTGGTATCAGAGCTTAGGTTCACTAACAGGTGGTTAAGATATGTGTAGTGTGTATTGATTACAGGTTGCTCATAGGGGTTTCTATAGGGATTTCTGTTTGAGTGGGAGAAACAATGGTAGAAGAAAGTAAACTGAGAATGGAGAAGTTCAATGGCAAAAATTATCAACATTGGAGAATGCAGATAGAGGATTATCTGTATCAAAAAGATCTATACTTACCGTTAGGTGGGATTGCAAAGAAGCCCACAGACATGGATGATGAAGAATGGGAAGTTCTTGATAGAAAGGCTCTAGGGTCTATAAGACTGAGTCTAGCATCTACTGTGATATCTAATTTATCACAGGCAAAAACAACGGTAGAGTTGATGACTACTTTAGCAAATTTGTATGAAAAACCCTCAGCTTTTAATAAGGTATATCTTATGAAGCAACTATTTAATTTGTGTATGTAGGAAGGTGGATATGTATCTAATCATCTGAATGATTTCCATAGAATTGTTAATCAATTAAGTTCAGTCAATATAGTGTTTGATGATGAAATTAAAGCTCTTTTAATATTATGTTCTTTGCCTGAAAGCTGGCATAGCTTAGTAATGGTAGTTAGTAATACTGCATCTGCTTCAAATATTTTAAAAGTAGAGGATGTTGTTAGTGTTATCTTGAATGAGGAAATTTGTAGGAAAAGCACAGAGGAAACATCAGGGAACACTTTAAGTTTTGAGAGCAGGGGAAGGCAAAAAGAAAAGAGCAAGAAAGGGAGAACAAGATCTAAGTCTAAGGTGAGAGGTAGATCCAAATCCCGAAATGGTAGGAAGCCACAATGCTAGAATTATGGAAAGATGGGGCACATAAGCAGAGATTGCTGGTCAAAGCCTAAGGAGGACAATCAACACGAAGGAAAAGAAGAAGCAAAGGTTGCAGGTATTGCACAAGATGCTTTAATATTCTCTTTGCATAATAATATAGAATCTTGGGTTTTAGATTCTGGTGCATCTTTTCATGCTACCCGTAATAGAGAATATTTTAGTGACTATATCTATGGAGATTTTGGAATAGTGTACTTAGGGGATGATGAGCCTTGTAAAATTATTGGCAAAGGTAAAGTGCAGCTGAAAATGCAGAATGGCAACACATGGGTGTTGAGAGATGTTATGCATGTTCCTAGCTTGAAGAGGAATTTGATTTCTACAAGAAAGTTAGGGGATGAGGGTTGTACAGTAACTCTCACAGCTGATGGAAGGTGACCAAGGGTGCACTTGTAATGGCCAGAGGTAAGAGAGTAGGTACTCTCTATTTATGTAATTTTGTTACTGATATTTCTCCTTCTATATTATCTACTTCAGATGTGGATGCAAAATTGTGGCACTCAAGGCTTGGCCACATGAGTGAGAAGGGAATGTCAATTCTTAAGTCTAAAGGTAAGCTTTCAGATTTGAAAAGCATAGATCTAGATTTTTGTGAGCATTGTGTGTTTGGAAAATAGAAGAGAGTGAGTTTTCTCAAGACTAGGTCAACAAAGAAGAAGCATAAGTTGCAGCTTGTTCACACAGATGTGTGGGGACCGGCTCAAGTTGCTTCTATTGGAGGATCATAGTACTATGTTTCGTTCATAGATGATGCTACAAGAAAGGTATGGATCTATTGTATTAAGAAGAAATCTGATGTATTTGAGACTTTTAAGATTTGGAAAGCTATGGTTGAGAATGAAATAGGCAGAAGATTGAAGTGCCTGAGATCTGACAATGGTGGTGAGTTCTACAGCTATAAGTTCAACTGGTATTTTTATATGCATGGGATCCATAGGCAAAGGATAGTTCCAAGGACACCTCGACAAAATGGTATTGCTAAAAGGATGAATAGAACAATTATGGAGCATGCAAGATGTATGAGATTGCATGCTGGTTTGCCCTTAGAGTTTTGGGCAGAAGCTATTGACACTGCAGTGTACCTGATTAATAGAGGACCCTCTACAGCTCTGGATGGTGGAATTCTAGAAGAGGCATGGACAGGTAAAAAGGTAGATCTCTCATTTCTCAAAGTTTTTGGTTGTGAAGCCTTTGTGCACATTGATAAGGAAAATAGAAAGAAGCTGGATGCTAAGTCTATGAGGTGCACGTTTATTGGCTATGGCTCAGATGATTTTGGTTTTAGATTTTGGAATCTAGGAACTAATAAGGTAATTAGGAGCCGTGATGTTGTTTTCAATGAAAAAGTGATGTATAGTGATCAGCTAAAGAAGCTGAATCAATTTGGGCAGAGCAATGGAGAATTGGACAAGGTGATGGTCCAAAATGAGCTCACGAGAAAAAGAAATAATCACTTGCAGGAAAACATAGAGACCGATGTCAGTAAGGTAGGAATCGACATCAGCAGAACATAAACCAATGTCGGTAATACAGAGACCGATGTCGGTAGGATAGGCACTGACGTCAGTTAGGCAGAACCGGCATCGACCAGTAACAGGCCTGGAAGTGACTGAGGTCGGTCACTGTCAGAGAATTTGGGTGGACAACGTGTTGTGGATGAGTCTCAGACACCCATCAGGAGGTCAAAAAGGGTAAGTAAGCCTCCAATTAGATATTCCCCTTCATTATTCTATTTATTGCTAACTGATGGTGGAAATCCAGAGAGTTTTCAAGAAGCAATACAGGTGGAGTCCAAGAGTCAGTGGGAGCGTGGCATGGTTGAGGAAATGGAGTCCTTGAAAGAGAACTAAACATGGGATTTGGTTGAGTTGCTAGCTGGTAAGAGGACACTGAAGAGCAGATGGACCTACAGATTGAAAGAAGGTGAGAATGGATAGATGAGATATAAGGCCAGGTTGGTAGTGAAAGGATTTGCACAAAAGCCAAGTATTGATTTTGGTGATATTTTTTCTCCTGTTGTTAAAATGACTTCTATACGGACTGTACTGTCTTTAGTTGCTATTGAGGATTTGCATCTTGAGCATCTTGATGTTAAGACAACATTTCTTCATGGAGATTTGGATGAGGAAATATATAAGGAACAGTTGGAAGGATTTGAGGTCAAAGGTAAGGAGAAGTTAGTGTGCAGATTGAAGAAAAGCTTGTATGGCCTCAAGAAAGCTCCTAGATAGTGGTATTTGAGATTTGACAGGTTTATGACTGAGCATGGCTACAGTAGGTGTCAATCTAACAATTGTGTGTATTTTAAGAGATTGGATAATGGTAGATATATTATTCTATTGTTGTATGTAGATGATATGCTGGTTACAGGATCACACATGCAGGATATCTCTGAGCTTAAGGTGAAATTAGTTCAAACATTTGCCATGAAGGATTTGGGAGCAGCAAAGAAAATCCTTGGCATGAGCATTAAGAGAGATAGGAAAAATCACAGGTTGATTTTGTCTCAAGAGGATTATGTGAACAAGGTGTTGAAACGGCTCAATATGCAGGATGCAAAATCGGTAAGCACACCTTTGGCTAGACATTTTAAGTTGAGTAAAGAACAATGTCCTAATTCACATGATGAGGTAGAGTGCATGAGTAGAGTTCCATATTCTTTTGCAATAGGGAGTTTGATGTATGCAATGGTTTGTACTAGATCGGATATTGCCCAAGCAGTGGGAGTTGTAAGTAAGTATATGGCCAATCCAGGAAAGGAACATTGGAAAGCAGTTCAGTGGATCCTTAGATATCTGAGAGGAACCAACAGTAGGCATTTGTGTTATGGAGGTTCAGATACTTCTCTACATGGTTATGTAGATTTAGATATGGCAGGTGATTTGGATGGCAGGAGGAGCACCACAGGATATGTTTTCACTGTAGGTAGAACGGCGGTTAGCTGGATATCAAAGTTGCAGAAGGTTGTTGCCTTGTCAACTACAGAAGCAAAGTATATTTCAGTCACAGAGGCTAGCAAAGAGATGATATGGATGACACGGTTCATGGAAGAGCTTGGAAAGGAGCAAGAGAGTTATATATTATACAGTGATAGTCAGAGTGCAATTCATTTGGCTAAGAATTCGGCCTTTCATTCAAGAACAAAGCACATACAACTTAGGTACCACTTCATAAGACAGGTATTGGAGGATGATGAGTTGAAGCTGGAGAAGATCCATACAGATAAGAATCCTGCTGATATGTTTACCAAGCTAGTTACAAAGGAGAAGTTGAATCTTCATTCAACTTCTGTTGGTCTTCATGATTGAGTTGAAGATGGAGGAGCTAGAAGATGTTGCTGTACAGGTATTGGTGCAGCTGTTTATCTCCAAGTGGGAGATTGTTAAGGTGTGGAGCTTAAAAGATTCACCAAGGAGCGCATTTTAATAGTTGCAAATTTACACAGTCACTGACGTCGGTCAGGAGTGACTGACATCAGTCAGGTGCAGTTCAAGAGATGCCGGCGTTGGCAGGGATCGGTCGACATCGGTCACAGGCAAGCAGGCAGGAACTGGTGTCGGTTACCTGTGCATCCAAAAATCTATTTCCGAGGATAGAACTGAGTGTTTGCATGATGAGATTCAGTTTTAGTCTTAAGTTTGCATCTCTATTATTAGTAAGACTATTTTTTAGAGCCCTTGTTCAAGAGGCTTAACTGTTGGTTGTCAATGCATGCTCAAGTTTCCTAATTCTATATTAGGATAGATCTTCTTAGCTTAGTGAATGTGAATGTTGAAAAAGAACAGTAAAAAATTGTATAGGTGAATCATTCTAGGTTGTTGGAGTTGATTGTACTTGAGAGAGAGAGCTCTTGAGGGAAAGAGATCTAGAGAGAGATCTGTACATTTGAGAGCGGTGTGGAAGAAAGAAGTTTCTTCAATTGTATTCCTTCTGTAAAGAGTTTAATACAAGTTTTCAGGGTGGTTTCTTGTATCTCTTGTTCTTTGCTATTTATCATTCTAGTTACTTATCTATCTAATTTAATTCTGCAGTTTAGTGCTTTCATAAGTGTAATCAAATTGTTGGTTGATCCCCAAAAAGGAGGATGGAAAGAGGGAAAAGACTAGAGGAATGTGTAAGGGATGATTAATAGCTTAGGGAATGGTTTTAAGAATTGGTTAGATTGGAAATAATGTGGAAATAAGGTTAAAAAATCCTATGAAGCACCAAAAGTCTGCCCACCCCTTTCTCGGTGTCCCCCTTATGGCATGCACTTAGAGAGATTGAGTATCGATGGGTTCTTGTAAGATGTAAAGCATTAATATTTGACAAAAATTTGAAATATTATGTGTATACATGAAAAACCTCACAATATCCTAAAGTGTAATGAAACTAAGCATATTATCATGTGAAACTCTACCATCTTTATTGCACACTGAGAACCTTACATAAATGCCAAAGATGATATCCATGCAAGATTTTGAAACCATCCTAACTTATAGAATCGATCTATATAATATAATACATGACCATATTTTATTCATGACTTGTGTAGCAACTAGATTATACATAAATAGCATTATGATAATTAAAGTAAAATTGAGACATTTTATAATAATATCCCACTTGTTGAATACTTTGTATAAGGGATCACACATCCATCCTTTAGTAGATTATATAAACCATGCCCATATCCTCCCTATGCCAAGTGAACTTTTTAATACTCACTACCTTGGTCAATGAAATTGAAAATTTTAACTTTGTGTCCACCTTCTCCAGAGATATCTCTCTCTTTGACCATTTCCCTCACAAAATTATATTGCACATCAATGTACTTTGGCCTAGAATGATACTCAAGGTTATTTTCAAGAAAAATTATGCTTTGACAATAAAAAATTATCTTTACAACCCTTTATGTGAACTCTATATAATAACACAAAATTTAAATCCACATTGTCTCCTTTATTTCATGAGTTCTTGTGATGTATTAGTCTTCAATGGTATATATCACAACACTAGTATATCATTTTCTCATCTAATTTATAGCTCACCAAATAAGTTAAACAAAGATGTACTTGTAGACCTGTGAAAATAAATATATCTAACACAATTAAAATAAAAAATTCCATGTAGATCTAATTATTTTTTTTCAATAGGTTGGTGACCCATGATGTCAAATTTCATTGTTTGATGTTTTGTAAAAATACTTTAAGATCCTTTTCATTGGCACCCAATGCTCCTTTCCCAGATCAAACATGAATTTGTTAATGTATTTCACTACTTTCATAATGGTAGGTGTCATATAGGCCATTACATACACTAAGCTTCCCACTACACTCATATAATAAATTTTATTCATGTTTTCTAACTCCTCTTGGGTCTTTGGACATTATGTAGTTGATAAATTATGACCCATTGGAAAAGGTGTACACACAGGCTTATAGTATTACATCCTAGATTTTTTATAATATTATTTAAACATAATAATACTTACGATATAGATATAACTTCATGTTTGCATGATCCTATTTGATTTAAATGCTCAAGATGAATCTTATTTCATTGGGAGCTTTCATGTTTAACTATGTTAAAAATAGAGAATTTACATGCTAGATCATGTACTTGTCATTTAATATCAACAATAGTCAAACTTATGATTCCAAACTTGGGTGATTGATTCAATCCAAATAATAAATTCCTCAGTCTATAAACTAAGTCCTCTTTCTATTTTACCTTATATCATTTTAAATGCAATATATAAAACTCTTCTTCAATCTCTCCATTCAAAAACATTATCTTAACATCCATGTGATCTATCTTGAGATCAAGTGAAAAAATAATAGATAAAATAAACCTAATTGAATTTAAATTTGAAACAAGAGAGAAAGTATTACTAAATCTGATCTATTCTACTTGAAATAATCCATTTGCCACTAGGTGAGCATTGCACTTCCTCAGCTTCCATTATGTATTTTACTTCTTGAAAACCCACTCGTAGTTTATAGGTATTTTTTTAGGAGGTAAATATACCATATCCTAAGTATTTATTTAATCCAAATAATCTATCTTCTCCTTCATGAATATCCTTATTCTAAGACATTCTCTCTATGAAACCATCTTAAGGTCTTGATTATTAGCTAATGACAATAGAAGTGTAATATAAGAAATGCAGCGGATTATACCTTTTAAATATTTTTTCACACATGTTCTAAGATCATTATATTTAGGTTCATAGGCTCCTCTGCTTAATATTGCGACTCTTTATCCATAATAACATATTAATATATAGGCTATTCAACATCCACATCAATCCACATCTTTTCAATTTATTCTTTTAGCTATTTTTTTGGTTATTCTTGCATAAGAACATTGCACACCTCCCTAAAGTCCACATTATAAATATAGAATGCTTTCTTAATCTTAGTATTACAAAAATTATACCCTTTGACACCACTCCCATACCCACTAAATATGTAGTTTGAACCCTTAAAGTCATGTTTCAAACTTTTTTCCTTGAGAATTTGAGAATAAGATTCACAACCAAATATATGCAGATGTCAAAATTAGGGATTCTTATTAGTCCATGCTTCATTATATTCTTGTTGATGTAGGTGATTTGTAAACAAGGTAATAATTAGTATCCACTACTTCTACATAAAATTTATACTCCAAATGTGCACCACTCAACATACCTTGAGCCTTTTCCATCAATGTTAGGTTCATCATCTCTTCATCTCCATTTTGTTGTATTTATAGAGTTTTAATTTTATTTTGATTATCAATATCCTTACATAATTATTCAAAGTATATTTATCCATACACACCCTCATTGCCTATGTGATACACTTTGGTCATCTTCTCCATCTAATTCTCCATAAGGGTTTTAAATCAGCCTCACTTGAAGATTGTGTAGTATATACTTATTTTAATTTTTACACATGTTTCACTCTATAATCCTTCTTAAAGTAACCCATCACACCACAATACTAAAACTCTTTCAAGGACTTATTTTTGGTATTAGATCTTACTCTAGACTTGAATTTCTTATATATAATAATTAGTTTGCCTCTTCTTTGTGAGTAAGCTCACACATTTAAGGTGTCATATATCTGATAGCTTTCCACATACATTTTGCTCATATCATCTAACAAGATATCTATGACCACATATTCTAATTTTAGTTGGGATGTGGTAATAGTGAATTCCATCACTAGAATATCTCATAATTATTTAAAATATCATACCAATGTGATAAAACATTCTTCACCATTCATGTTAACACATGGATGACAACTGACTAACTATAATGTTGAAGGAATAAATGTATATTGTAACTGAGTGACCATCACTTGTTCACAATGAGTATAGTTTATTTCACATAAAATATTGATTACCAATGACTTGGCATAGTAAACTGTTCCTAGCTTATTCCTAGAAGATTCATATTATTTTCTATCAAGATGTTTAGTAACAATGAATCTGATAGAAAAAATCTAATGGATATTCTTGCTATCCTATCATCCTTTACCCATTCTTATGGTGTCATTCAGGTGGGTCATGTGTTTACAATATAAATCCACTAATCTATATCTACCAAGAGATCCTACATATTGGAGTTTCATAACTCAAAATTATGACCATTAAATTTCTCAACTTCTATTTTATGTGCATCTTGACATTTTATTTGCACAAGATTATCTTGTAAAAAATTCCTAATTTAGGAGAATCCAAGGTAAAGTGAAATATTGCATCAACAAAAAATATGTTATCTTAAGTTTTTATTTTGTTTTGTGTTTGTATCCTTTTTTTCTTAAGCTTGTTAACCTATTAAAATGATTTTATTAAAGTATTATTTTACCATGGGAAAAGTGCAAACAGTTTTTGTCTATTTCTATTAGTATATATGGATTTTTAAGACATGGATTTTTTTGGAATTTTTTATTGAATTAAAAAAGGAACCAGATGATGATTTTTTTTAAAGTCATAGTACCTAATAATTACATCTATACCAAGTTTCAGACCATTTAGAGTTACCATAGAAATGTATTGCCATTTATTTTTGGCTATGTTTACAAACATTTACATGATGGATCTTAACCTATGATAATAATGGAATTATTAAAATTTGTGATATCATATAACCTAATGCTTAAAAAACTTGCACAAAATTTTAGGTCATTTGGAGCCACTACAAAAGCATACTGTCTAATTATATCACAACACATAAAAGGATGTTTTCTATCCTTTTTCTATGGTAATAATTTGATTATTAAATTTGGTTTGATGGTATTAAATGTAACATATAATATAGTTCCAAATATCATAACATTTAGAGTTACATCAGTAATGTACCATCAATTTATGTCAGACTATTGTCATTTGTGTAGTCTATGACACTTGGTAAGAGGGTTATTTACCTACAATAATACTTCATTAAAAATTAGATCGAAAAAAACTAGTGAGATGGTAGGAATTTTTTTTTTTACAAAATTCAATTCAATTGGATAAATTGTGGTAAAGTTATGATAGTTTTTTATAGCTATTGTTCAACCTAAAAATGTCACCTGAGTACCATGTCTAGTCTATGACACTTGACAAGATTATTCTCTTGATTCGGTAATGATTATATTGAAAAAATTGGTGAAGTGATATAAAAGGTAGTCTAGTATATTCATATCAAATTTTAGGTCAATCAAATAGACTATAGTAAATTTATGAGGGCTTTTTTAATTTTTATTCGGCCTAGAAATGCCACTTGATAATTATTGGCAGTTAGGTGTTGATCTTAAAAACAGAAGTCTCCCTAAATTTTGTGCAATTTGAGGAATGTTATGGAAGTTTAAGAGATGATCCATAAATCTAGGGATGTAAGAGGAATAAACTTATTTGGTTAGATACATTATTTTATGAAGGGGATAAGTTGTTATTGGGGTAACAAGTAGAATAAAGTAGAGCATAATAGAGATAGTTCTATTTTTCATATTTCCATCTAGGAAAATAATCCTATAAGGTAGTGTGATGTTCTATAGATTATCTAACCATTTTAATGCTTTAATAAATGATAACACAAAAGTTTGAAGTATTATTTTTTTCTAAATTTATGTCTTAGTTTGAGTGAATATTTAAGCATCACATAATTAGATTTGTCCTTAGGTAGATATCTTATATGTGTTTACTTCATTTGATATTAAAGACACATTTTTTTTTTCTAGGAGAAGCATGCATGAATAATAATTTAGATGAGTTTGTTGGAAATATATGAAAGAGAAGTTTACATCATGGTAGAGATGGTACATAGATGAAACATGTTATAGAGAGGGGCAAGACCAAGAGGACCCTGAGTTGTAAATTTGGTTAAGATGATGAGAGGAATGAAAATAAGGTTGGATGAAATGGAAAGATCAATATTAAAAGGAGGTCATGGTGGAGACATGAGTGAGGATGAAGAAGAAGGAACTCACAAGCTTCATGTGGAGGATATGGATAATGAAATTGAGACCATATTTCATAGAGCTATGGTAAGGATTGGTAGTAAACCAAGACTAGAAACACCTTGATATAGTGGAATTTTGAATCCCAAGGATATTGTGGATTAGATAGCATATATGGAGAAGTATTTTGAATAAAATTTTATGGAGGAACACAATAAGGTGAAGTTTACTTTCACAAAGCTGAAGATCAACGCTTCTTTATGGTGGGATCATGTGAAGGCTAAGAGACAAATGAAAGGTAAGGAGAAGCTAAAATATTGGGATAGGATGGTGAGAAAAATTAAGGCCAAATTTATACTTTATGAATATCAAATGAGTATTTTTAGAAAGCTATCAAATTTGAGAAAATAGGAGATCAAAATTAGAGAGTACACTGAGGAGTTTTATAGACTCATTATAAGGGTTAGACATATAGAGGATGATAAAGATAAGGTGGCTAGGTATGTGAATGGACTACATTTTTTCATACAATATGAAATTAATTTGTTGAACCTGAGAACCATAGAGGAAGCCTATCAATGTGCATTGAATGTAGAGTAGAAGCTTATGATGAAGCATCAAGTGAACTCTAGAGGTAGAGGAATGTATTCAAGAGGAAGAGGACATAACAACAGTAGAAGAGGTGAACAAAAAAATGGTGGAGGTGAGTAGTTCACAAAATCATAATTTAAGCCAAACAAGAAGATACTCTCCTAAAGGAAGAGGCTTCTATGGATGAGGTAGAGGTGGAGGTTTTTTAGGTAAGTTTTTTGGGTGTGATAAGTATGTTAGTCATATAGAGCAAGATTGTAAAAAAAAACCTTAGAATAATAGTAATATACCTTAAGGAACAACTCATATAGCATTTGGATATGAGGATAACATTAGGTTTCAAGTACATATGGAAGATCTATAATAAGGAGAGGCTCTATTGATGATTAGAGTGTTGTCGAAACCAACTAATTAGGTGAATTAATTGGCATAGAAAAAGAGATTATTTTGGATTATTTTCATGTTTTTAAATAAGTTTTTTAGAGATGTTATTGATAGTCGTAGCATAGATGATTTGGTTTCTTAAGAGATGGTGGAAAAACTTGGGTTGAAGTGATTGACACATACTACACCATACAAACTTCATCAGTTGCTTAAGGGGCACCAAGTGATAATGAATGAGTAGTGTGTGGTGAATTTTTAGTTTGGTTCATACAAGGATAAATTTTTATTTGACATCATGCCCATGGATGTATATCATGTTATATTTAGTAGTCTATGGTATTTTTATAGAAGAGTCATGCATGATAAAAGAGCAAACACTTACACCATTTTAAAGGATGATAAGAGATTCATATTGAGTCCTTTGAAAGATAAAGGATATGAGGCCAAAGTGATGTTAAAATCCATTAAAGAGTTTTTTAAGGTGGAAAATTATGAATAACATTATTTTGTATTAATTTAAAATCTTTTGCAAGTTTTGAAAACCACTATGGTAAGTGACCCATCTATTGAAATTTAGAATATGTTGAAATATTGTGTTGATATTGTGATGAGTGAATTATCAGATGGAATACCACCTATAATATGCATTAATCATCATATATATTTAGTGTTATCAATAATTTTTCCTAACAAAAAATCTTATAGGTTGACTCCAATGGAGAATGAGGAGATAAATAAGTAGGTTTAAGAGTGATGAAGAATGGGTTAATTTGAAATACTCTGAGCCCATGCGTAGTTCTAGTTATTTTGGCATGAAATAAAGGTGAAGAGCTTAGAATTTTAATATATTCAAATGAATTATACAAGATCACCATTAAGTATAGGTTTCTATTTCCAATAATGGATGACTTAATGGAATGTTTGAACAGGGAAATGTACTTCACTAAGATAGATTTAAAGAGCAAATATCATCAAATTTGAATAAGAGAAAGTGATGAGAGGAATATCAAATTCAATATAAAATTAGAGGGGGAAATAGGAACAAATTTGAATAAGAGAAAGTGATGAGAGGAATACCAAATTCAATATAAAATTAGAGGGGGAAATAGGAACAAATTTGAAATAGAACATTAACATGCTAAAGGAATAAGAGCGGATATCATTAAATCTTTCCTACATAGGAATCAAATGAGCACCTTGAGTGAACCAAAGCTCATAGATCTGCATTCATTAATATTATGACTCTTACAAACTCTAAATATAATTATAATTATAATTAAACTCATAATATAATATATATTTTTTAGGTAAGAGATCATAATGTTAGTTTTTTAGATGCTAAGGTTAAACAAAGGAAGGACAAAAAGATGGTAGTATTTAGGGAAAGTAGATGTCTGTCAAGCTCTATGGGACTCAAAACAGACACATGCCATAGTAGTGATGATTATTTATTCCACATAATAATGATGAATTTGAGTTACCCTCATTAATATTCTCCCACATGGAAATTCAATGGGATTCTTTTCTTTGGCCTAAGACAACCAGACTTTCCATATGCAGTGCTTGTATTGTGCTTTTTCTTTAGGCATTTCTTTCTAATTTTTTCATTCATTATTTTTTTTGTAACCTATATAATTTATTACTGAGGGAAAAAAGAGTGATTATTACATCGATCTTATACTATATATCAATATGATCATTGTTATTCTTTTCATCGAATACAATGAAAGGTATGCACTTTCAAATATCAATAGCATTTTTGCTTTTAGAAATTGAAAACAATGCATCAATGTTGAAGTCTGGTAGACATAATTTGTGCATGTATGGATAAAATGTTTAACTTATATATGATATGTGAAAATGGTGTCATTTTAGAAGTTGTTTCTATTATTAAATGGATTTATGAAGGATTAAATGGTGGATAGAAACACCTCATCTCATTTGAAAGCATTGAATCTCACCGATAAGCTTTCCCCATCAACTAAAAATTTGATGATGGATAAAAGTATTTTCTGCCCTCAATTTTTAAGCATGTGATCTTTTGGAAAATTTTCATTACCTATATCTAAATTCTAAGCCTAATTTATATGGAGGTAAATTTAAAACAAAGGATGTGGCCAAAGACCCTTTCTCTCTCATATAAACTAGTAATTGTCCCTATGGTGCAAAGTATTGGGAATTGAATTATGGAGAGATCTACAAATATAATGATAAGCATGCATATAGACAAAAATTTTTACTTGGGGAAAATATTTTTGGACTAAAAAACTTAGCATAATAATCTTCTTGATTATAAAGCCTCATATAACATTTTATTGTATATTAATATACACAATTGATTGTCTATTTTCAATGTTTACCAACCTTTTTTCCACATATGTTTTCCCACATATAATTCACTTTGATAACATTTTTTTTTTCATTTTTCATTTTCTGCATTCCATTGAAGAACCATGCTTTTAACATGACTTCACTTGTACGAACGACTACGCTAAGTAAACAACATGAAATGTTACTTAACATGTCTGCATTAGATCATGACTAAAACATAGCTAACACTTCTTCAATCTAATAGATATAAATAGACAATTTTAGGTAATGCCTTCATATAACCTTTCATTACTCTACATGTTACATAACTCCTTTCATCACCTTATTACAACTTAACCATTGTGAAACACCTCACAATCTCTTAGAGTGCAATGAAAATAAGAATAATATCATGTGAAACTCTATCATAAATCCCACACATTAATAACCTTACACAATTTCCAAGGCAATATCCATGTAAGACTATGTAACCATCTCAACTTAGACAATCAAACTGCCTAACATCCTACATGACCAAATTTTATGCACAATAACTTATGTACAAATTAAATTATAGACAAATACCATTTTGAAATTTCAAGCAAAATTTAGACATTTTATAACAATATACTTGTTGAATACATTATATAAGGGAACATACATCCATCCTTTAGTAACTTCTAAAAACCATGCCCATTTCTTTCATACAGCAAGTGAACTTCTTGATACTCATTATAGGTTTGGTCAATGAATTTGCAATATTTTATTTTATGTCCACATTTTCTAGATATCTCTCTTATACCATTTCCCTCACAAAATTATATTGTACATGAATCTTGTTCAACCTAGGATGAAACTAAAGGTTATTTTCTAAAAAAATTGTGCTTTAACAATCATAATTTAACTTTACAATCATTTTTGTGAACCCAACATAAGAACATAACCTTTAAAGCTACATTGATTTCTTTCTTTCATGAGTACTTGAGAATTATTAGTCTTGAATGGTAAATATCATAGTAATAGCCTATCATTTTCTCATTCAATTTATATCTCCAACAAATAAGTTTAAAAAATATGCACTAGTAGACCTATGATGATAAAAATATCTAGCCTAATAAGAATCCATAAAGCTCTATATATCCATTTCTTTGATTTCACTAGATGAACCATGATATCAAATTTTATAGTTTGATGTTTTTCATATACACTTGAAGATCCTCTTCATTGGTACCCAATGCTCCATTCCTAGATCAAACATGAATCTACTAACTTCTCTCACTACTTGCATAATGTTAGGTCTAATATAGACTATTGTGTACACCAAGATCCCAATGCACTCAAATAATAAACCTTATTCTTGTCCTCCAACTCCTCTTGGGTCTTTGGATATTGCATAGTTTATAGCTTCTTACCCATTGGAAAAGGTGTACAAATAGGTTTATAATACTGCATCCTAAAATTTCCCAATATTATTTCAACATAATTATACCTATGATATAACTAAAGCTTCATGTTCACATGATCCCATTTTATTTAAATGCTCAATATGAATTTTTTTACAATGAGATCCTTCATGTTTAACTATGTTGATAATTTACATGTTGTATCAAGTACTTGTCATTTCAAATCAATAATTGTTGAACTTATGATTTTAAACTAATGGTGATTGATTCAATACAAATACGGATATCTTCAGTATCTAAACCAAGTCCTCTTTCCATTTTACCTTAAAGCATTCTAACTACAACATATAAATCTCTTCTTTAAGATTCCCATTTAAAAACATTATCTCAATATCCATGTGATCTATATCAAGATCAAGTGAAACAACAATAGCTAAAATAAACCTAATTGAGTTTAGGTTTGAAACAAGAGAGAAAGTATCACCAAAGTTAATTCCTTATACATGAAATAATTCATTTGCCACTAGGTGAGAATTGTACTTCCTCAATTCCCTTGTGCATTTTAATTTTTCTTGAAAACCTACTTGTAGCCTATAGGTTTTTTTCTTGGAGGTAACTATACCATATCCCAAGTATGTGTTTTATCCAAAGACTCCATACCATCCTTCATGAATAACCTTATTCTAAGACTTTATCTCTATGGAACTAAGAACCTCAATCACCGCCTTAGGGTTTTGACTATTAGTTAATGATAATATAAGTATAATATGAAAAATGTAGTCTATTATACTTTTTAAATATTTTTCACACATGGTATGATATCATCATAGTTAGGTTCATAGGATCCTCTCCTTTTGACTCTTGAAACACTTCATCCATAACAACATACTTTCTTCAACATCCACATCAATCCACATCTTTTTGATTTCTTCATTTATATACTTCTTTGCTTATTCCTACATAGGAACATTTTGCACCTCCCTAAAGCCCACATTTTAACTATAGAATGATTTCTTAGTCTCAGTGTTCCACAAAATAATCCATTTGACATAACTCCCATACCCACTAAATATGTAATTTTCATACTTAAAGTCATGTTTCAAACTTGGTGAAATCACAATGAGAGGGGGACAAATTAAGGCCTACCTTTACCTCTCATGTTATAGGGGTTTCAACATCCATGTACACACATGCACATTTCATCAAACAATTGATTATCACACAACATAGATTTTATTAATACATTTCACAAATAAGAATAAAAATTATGATATCAAACACACAAACTCACTCACACATGTTTATATAGGATTATTACATCACATGAAAGAGTTATGGACTCTCATAAAATACTTTATAAAGTAACAAAATTCTTTGTTTTTCTCCTAGAGAGTTTAGCTCCTTCCTAGATTTTTATCTTCCCAAAACTCCTCTAAAAACCCCATTTATTTCCCTCCTATATTCATATTAACATCCCTAGTTTCATGGGGTGTATATTCAACTTTAGTGACCTACACTTAATGTATAATAGTCAAGTGACCTTTAGTTTTCAAGATCCACACCTAACGATCAGAACTATCAAGTGACATTTCAGGCTAAATGATAGTTAAAAAAACAACCATAACTTCCACATAGTTGAAATTATGGATATAAAATTTGAAACAAAACTTATATACAATTTTTTTCATCAATACAACAAATGAACTAGCTACTGTAGGTTAATGCAAGTCACTACAAGTGAAGAATAACCTTGCAGACTACACCCATGCCATTTCCAAGAAGAATAACAATTACTAAAACTTCCACAAATTTAATGTGGTGAATCTAAATTCTATAAAACTTTATATATATATATATATATATATATATATATATATATATATATATATATATATATGACTACATTTACAAAAAACGAATTAAATATGGTAACCTAATTCTTACTGTAGCTCTACCAAAAGGTAGTGAACTGTTAGGCTATATAGATGCATTTTTCTAGTTGAGTGATAGTTAAAAAAACTATCATAACTTTGTATCCACTTATGTAATTTAGATTAAATTCAAAAAAAACCTTATAGACTACTTTATATGAAATATATCCAACTTTGGTAACTCAAATATTGCCTTAGTTATATTTTAAAACCATAAACATTTTTGTAGACTAGGTAGATGCATCTTCTAGAAAAATGATAGTTTATAAAAACTATCATAACTTTTGACTCATATATCTAATTGAGATTTTTAAAAAAAAATTATTTTATACTAAATTTTGTGAAACCTCTCCAAATTTGGTAAGTGAATTCTTATGACGGCTAGACATAAAGGTCATGAACCTTTTGCCTAATGATACAGGCATAACCTAAAATAAATAGTTGTAACATTTCCATGGTAACTCTAAATACTCTAAATTTTTTTTTGGAGGTTTTAAGTGACAGGTGGTAATTTGACACCAAATTTAAACATCCAATTCATTATGTACCATTACTAAAAATGATGAAACCTTGTGTTAGTGAAATAGATGGTATGCATCTGTCCTAACTCCAAATGGTCTAAAATTTTGTACAAAGGATATAAATGTCATATGGTAAGCTTCCACCAAATTTTAACATCTAATTAATTTTGAAAAATAACTTAAAGTGAAGAAACCTATTACTAGTGTAACAATTAGTATGTGTCCGTGATAACTCTAAGTGATTTGAAAATTTTTAAGAGATGTTTTAGGTGTTATATTCTATGACACCATAAAATATCATCATCTATTTCATACCATAGTTGAAGAACCATCTTAAAAAAGTTTATGTGACTATACAGTCCCTACAAACTAATAGAAACAATCAAACATATATGCACCTTTCCTCAGTAAATGAATACTTTTAAAATAACATTCCAAGAGGTAAACAAGCTCACACAAACAATGCCACAACCCAAAAGCCCAAAAAACACACCACACTCTATTTTTGGTTGATAAAAGATTGCATAAACCCTAGGATGCTCTTTCATCAAACACCCAAGGTTTATAAAATGTGAGCTCTGGCTCACATGGATGGGATAAGTAGTAAATCTACTATTTTAGTCTTGAGACATAATGACCATGGCATCCCCTTTTAATATATCAAGAAAATTAGTTATTTGTTCATTATTTTTCTACACCATTTCCAACTCTTACATGTTAGTTCTCATCTTATCTTCACATTTTTTCTCTTTATCCTTCTCCTTATGGTATTTAACACACCATAATCTCTCTCCTCTATGTTATTTAAACCACTATATACCATCCTTATCTACCAAAGACATAACCATATCTCAATCAACTCACATGTGGGTTGAAACCCACTTTCATCTGTCCACCACTACCAAGATGCTCTTTCATGCATCTCACTCTCCCATGTGGGCTTAAACTCACCATAAACTAACCATGTCCTTCTAAATCCCACTTGGCTTTGTTCAAATATTTTAAAACCAACTATTAGATCAATCATACCATCATAACCCATCATTTATATCTCTTCACACATGAATTCCATCTCACTTATCACTTCCAATCTCAACACAATTGAATCAACATACAATTGGGCATCCAAATGAGAGACCATATAATCTAATATCACCTCAAGGATGGTCTTTACATTCTCCTCTTTTGATGTTCATATTTCTATAACAAACAATATCTCCATCTCTACTGCAACATCTGCATCCTCATCTCATGCTTGGTCTGCCATACACATTAACAACTCCTAATTGGTGAGCTCAAGAAACTCACTCTCCATACCTACAACATTAGGTTCCTTCACAGATACTATAGCTAATATCAAACTTGACTGTATTCTCTCATTTATATCAATGCTACAAGCTTGTTCCACATCAAGATTGGGCTTCTCAAAGCCTTCACCTTCATTCTTCCCACTCTTTAGGACAAAATTCAGTTGTTCTTAGAATAACTCTTCTTCTACATACTATTGTAATTAAACATTCACTTGCACATCCCTTTGAGAAAAAATTTGTTCCCATGATCTATCACACTCTCTTGTCTCCATATCAACTTGAATACATACCACATTGGCTAGAAAATAAACACCAATTATCTCTCCATCCATTACTACCATATCACTCACTTGGTCAGCTTCAACAATCCATGTCTCATACAAATGTACATGCTGGATTGATCCACACTTAATCCTTATCTTAGATACCATCTCTATATCTAGACCTATACATTGAACAAACACATTATGTGAAACAAAATCTCCCTCAATCTCCTCATTCACCACTCCATTATGCCCTAAGGACATGTTGTCCAACTTTTCTTCAACACTAGCATGTTGCTCAAGATTTTCACTGTCATAATGGACTACCAATGGATCATTCTCAACAACACTAATGGATATTATCTACACCTCAACATATTTTACTTCATATATTTCACATGGATGATAATTTACAATAATATCCTTATGTGCACTTTCTTGCATAACCTCTACATCTAATACTTCCACCATGGAAACTTGCAAATCTATATGGATACCTTCTTCACTATCTTACAACTCTATAAGGCTGAAAATTTCATCCTCATGTAAGTCTACATGCCTAAAATATATAATCCCCTAAAAATGTACATGGTTGTAATAATTATTCATGTATATCATTACTTTATTGTCCTCAACCCTTATACCATCCAAAATAAAATTTGAAAGCTCATTTTCATCAATAACCAATGATAATTCAACATTTTCCCACTCATGGGACTTCACAATCACTTTCCCATCATCACACAATGGGTCTCCATATTCCACTTCAATTGATATCACCTATCCATCATCCTTCACAAGGATTTCATCCTCCATGGGCTGCTCAAAACTCACATACACATTATTGTTTTAAAAAATAGAATTAGGATATACATGTAGAAAACTCTCCTTTGTGTTGCCTTCCATAACAAACTTCTCTTTGGTGTACCTATGCACATCCATGCTACTTCTCAAAGTAGTCCTTGGATGTTCACATTATAAATCCCCATTTTTATTTCCCCTATTATAAATATGATTCTCACATATTGTCTCAAGCCTCTTCACATGAAGCTTATTCAACCATCATGACTGTAATTTTGGGTGCACAAATTGATCCCACATCTTGTAAACCATATGTTCCCAATCACAAATATTTTTCTTACCTTTCCTTTGTCTCCTCACTCGGATATCTTTACTGTTAAGTTGTGGAGCTAAAAAATTCACTGTTATGCAAATGGGGAGGTTGCTGGGCTTAACCAGTAACCGGCATCGACAGTATCACCAACATCGATCAGGGATCAACCAACGTCGATCATATACAGACTGACAGCAACCGACGTCGGTCACTTGTGTGTGTGCATGCATTTCCAAAATTAGACTTGTATAATTTTAGGTGGTCTGAGTGTTTGCATGTAAAGACTAATTTTAGTCTTGAGTCCACTTTTCTAATTATTATATGCCTTGGATCCTATTTAAGAGACCCATGGGGGCATGTATTGTAAGGAAGTTGCAAGTAAGCAAGGTCAATTAGATCTGCAAGGTGCAATATCAAGAAGATCAGCTGAAGCAAGGGAATAACAACTCAGTTATTGAGTTGGTTGTAATTGATTGAGAGAGAGAACTCTTGAGAGAAATACTGGACACCCAAGAGGTGTGGAAGAGTGAGATTTATTCATTGTATTCTAGAGGAGTTTAATAGAGATTGGTTGTTTCTCATATCTCCTCTTATTTGCTATTTGCTATTTCTAGTTACTTATTACTTCTGGTTCAATTTTGTGTTTAGTTGCTTATATATATATATATATATATATATATATATATATATATATATATACACAAAAGTAATCAATTGTACTCGATAGTTCCTAACAAGTGGTATCAGAGTGGGTTAGTGTTTATTGATTATAGGTTCAATCATAGGGGTTTTTGTTGAGTGGGAGTAAAGCAATGGAAGAAGAAAGTAAACTAAGAATGGAGAAATTCAATGGCAAGAATTATCAATTATGGAGTATGCAGATAGAAGATTATCTGTATCAGAAAGATCTGTACTTACCGTTGGGTGGGGTTTCAAGCAAGCCCACAGATATGCAAAATGAAGAATGGAATGTTCTTGATAGAAAGGCTCTTGGATCTATAAGGTTGAGCCTAACATCTTCTGTGATTTATAACTTATCACAGGCAAAGACAATGGTAGAGTTAATGGATACTCTAGAAAACTTATATAAAAAACCCTCAGCTTCGAATAAGGTATATCTTATGAAGCAGTTATTTAGTTTGCAAATGTAGGAAGGTGGATCTGTATATAGTCATCTTAATGATTTCCATGAAATTGTAAATCAGTTAAATTAAGTCAAAATAGATTTTGATGATAAAATTAAGGCTCTCTTAATCTTATGCTCTTTACCTGAAAGCTGGCACAGCTTGGTAATGGTAGTTAGTAATACTGCATCTGCTTCAAATATCTTGAAAGTTGATGATGTTGTTAGTGTAATCTTGAATGAATATATTCATAGGAAAAGCATAGGGGAAACATTAGGTAATGCTTTAAGTATAGAAAGCAGGGGAAGTCAAAGAGAGAAGGGCAAGCAAGGGAAATCAAGGTCAAAGATGGGAAGGAGATCCAAATCCAGAAATAGAAAAATAACCTGCTGGAATTGTTGAAAGAAAGGGCATGCAAAGAAAGAATGTTGGTTGAAGGATAACAAAGAAAATCAGCATGAAGGTAATATGCAAGCAAATGTTGCAGGTATTGTTGCATAGGATGCTCTTATATTTTCTTTGGATAGTCAAGTAGAATCATGGGTTTAGATTCTGGTGCTTCATTCCATGTAACCCCAAATAGAGAATTTTTCAATGATTATGTCCATGGAGACTTTAGAAAATTTTATTTAGGGGATGATGAGCCTTGTCAAATTGTTGGCAAAGGAAAAGTGCAGTTGAATATATAGAATGGCAACACATGGGTGTTGAAGGATGTCATACATGTACCCATCCTAAAGAGGAATCTGATTTTTGCAAGAAAGTTGGGTGATGAGGGTTGCATAGTAACTCTCACAGCTAATCTTGGAAAGTTTCCAAGGGTGCACTTGTATTAGTAAGAGGTAAGAGAGTAGGTACACTTTATCTATCTACTTGTGTTACTGATTATTATCCTTCTGTATTATCTACTTCAGATGTAGATACAAAGTTGTGGCACTATAGGATTGGTCACATGAGTGAGAAGGGAATGAATGTTCTGAAGTCAAAAGGTAAGCTTTCAAATTTTAAATGCATAGATCTAGATTTCTATGAGCATTGTATTTTTGGGAAATAGAAGAAAGTGAGGTTTCTCAAAACTGGGTCAACAAAGAAGGAACACAAGTTGGAGCTTGTTCACACAGACGTGTGGGGACCAGCTCAGGTAGCTTCTATTAGAGGATCATAGTATTATGTTTCTTTCATTGATGATGCTACAAGAAAGGTATGGGTTTATTGCATAAATAGGAAATCTAATGTTTTTGACACATTTAAGAAATGGAAAGCTTTGGTTGAGAATGAAACAGGTTTGAGATTGAAGTGCCTTAGATCTGACAATGGTGGTGAGTACTACAACAATAAATTCAATAGCTATTGTTCTATGAGTGGAATATGCAGGGAAAGGATGGTTCCAAGGACACCTCATCAAAATGGAGTTGCTAAAAGGATGAATAGAACAATAATGGAGTGTGCACAGAGTATGAGGTTGCATGCTGGTTTGCCCTTAAAGTTTTGGGTAGAAGCTGTGGATACTACGATTTACCTGATTAACAAAGGACCTTATACTGCATTAGATGGTGCAATTCCAGAAGAGGCATGGATAGGTAAAAATTTAGATCTTTCAATTCTCAGAGTTTTTGGTTCTAAAGCTTTTGTGCATGTTGATAAAGAAAATAGAAAGAAGCTGGATGCTAAATCTATGTGGTGCACTTTCATTGGTTATGGCTTTGGAGATTTTGGATTCTGGTTGTGGAATTTAGAAACTAAACAAAATTATTAGAAGACGTGATGTAATTTTTAATGAGAAGGTGATGTATAGTGATCAGCTCAAGAGGCTGAATAATTCTGAGCAGGGCAATCTTGATTTGGATGAGGTTATGATCCAAAATGAGCTCGCAGGTAAAAATCATCACTCACAAGAAAACACAGATACCGATGTTGGTCAGGCAGAGACTGATGTCAGCCAGACAAGAACTGACATTGGTCAGGAAATTGATGTCAGTCAGTTTAGTCAGGTGAAACCAACTTCAGTTGGGTACAGACTGAGAATTAACTAGGATCGGTCACTGACAAAGGATTTGGGCAGACAACAAGCTGTCAGTGAGTCTCAAACGCCCATGAGGAGGTTCGAAAGGGTAAGTAAACCTCTAATTCATTATTCCCCTTCTTTATACTATGTGTTGCTCACTAATGGTGGAGAACCAAAAAGTTTTGATTAGGCAATACAGGTAGAATCCAGGAAGCAGTGGGAACATGGCATGAATGAGGAAATTGATTCCTTGGAAAAGAACCAAACATGGGATTTGGTTGAGTTACTAGCCGAAAAGAAAGCACTGAAAAACAAATGGGTTTACAAGTTAAAGGAAGGAGAGAATGGACAATTGAGACATAAGGCGAAGTTGGTAGTAAAAAGATTTGCACAAAAACTAGGTATTGACTTTGGTGAAATCTTTTCTCCTGTAGTAAAGATGACTTCTATTCAGACTGTATTGTCTTTAGTTGCTATTGAGGATTTGCACCTTGAGCAGCTTGATGTTAAGACAACATTTCTTCATGGAGATTTGGATGAAGAGATATATATGGATCAGTCAGAAGGTTTTGAGGTCAAAGGTAAGGATAAACTTGTGTGCAGGTTGAAGAAAAGCTTATATGGTCCTAAGCAAGCTCCAAGACAATGGTATTTGAGGTTTGACAAGTTTATGATAGAGCATGGCTTTAGTAAATGTCAATCTGACCATTGTGTTTATTTTACCATATTGGATAATGGTAGTTATATTATCTTGTTACTATATGTAGATGATATTCTTGTTGCAGGTTCACACATGCAGGAAATTACTGAGCTAAAGGTAAAATTAGCTCACACATTTGCCATGAAGGATTTAGGAGTAGCAAAGAAAATCCTTGGCATGAGTATTAAGAGAGACAAGAAAAATCACAGATTGATTTTGTCTCAAGAGGATTATGTGAATAAGGTGTTGGAGAGGTTCTATATGCAGGATGCAAAACCGATAAGCACACCTATGGCTGGACACTTCAAGTTGAGCAAAGAACAGTGTCCTAAATCACATGATGAGGTTGAGTACATGAGCAAAGTTCCATATGCTTCAGCAGTTGGGAGCTTGATGTATGCTATGGTATATACTAGACCTGGTATTGCCCAAGCAGTGGGAGTTATCAGCAAGTTTATGGCCAATCCAAGAAAGGAACACTAGAAAGCAATTCAGTGGATTCTCAGATATCTGAGAGGGACCAGCAATAGGCATTTATGCTATGCAGGGTCAAACACTTCTCTACATGGGTATGTAGATTCAGATATGGTAGGTGACTTGGATGGCAGGAGAAGCACCACAAGATATGTGTTCACTGTTGGTGGAATGGTGGTTAGTTAGATTTCAAAGTTGCAAAAGGTTATTTCCTTGTCTACTACAGAGGCAAAATACATTGCAGTTATAGAGGCTAGCAAGGAAATGATATGGATGACACGGTTCATGGAAGAGTTGGGAAAGGAGCAAGTGAGTTGCAGATTATACAGTGATAATCAAAGTGCAATTCATTTGGCAAAGAATTCAGCCTTTCGTTCAAGAACCAAACATATACAGCTTAGGTACCACTTCATTATATAGGTATTGGAGGATGGACAGTTGAAGCTAGAAAAGATCCATATGGATAAGAACCCTATAGATATGTTAACAAAGCTAGTAATAAAGGAGAAGTTGAATATTCATTTAACTTTTATTGGTGTTCAAGATTGAACTTGAAGATGGAGAAATAAGACAGAGGATGTTGTTGTACAAGTATAGGTGCAACTGTTTATCTCCAAGTGGGAGATTGTTAAGTTGTGGAGCTAAAAAATTCACTATTATGCAAATGGGGAGGTTTCTGGGATTAAATAGTAACCAACATCGACAGTATCACCAACATCAGTCAGGGATCGGCTGATGTTGGTCATATGTAGACTGACAGCAATCGATGTCGGTCACCTATGTGTGTGCATGCATTTCCAGAATTAGACTTGTCTAATTTTAGGTGGTCTAAGTGTTTGCATGTAAAGACTAATTTTAGTCTTGAGTCCACTTTTCTAATTATTGTATGCCTTGGATCCTATTTAAGAGACCCATGGGGGCATGTATTGTAAGGAAGTTGCAAGTAAGCAAGGTCAATTAGATCTGCAAGGTGCAAGATCAAGAAGATCAGTTGAAGCAAGGGAATAACAACTCGGTTATTGAGTTTGTTGTAATTGATTGAGAGAGAGAACTCTTGAGAGAAATACTGTACACCCAAGAGGTGTGGAAGAGTGAGATTTCTTCATTGTATTTTGGAAGAGTTTAATAGAGATTGGTTGTTTCTCATATCTCCTCTTATTTGCTATTTCATATTTCTAGTTACTTATTACTTTTGGTTCAATTTCGTGTTTAGTTGCTTATATATATATACAAAAGTAATCGATTGTACTCAGTAGTTCCTAACATTTACAATATACTTTTACAACTCCGCTCAACCAATTTCAAGAAACCTTCACCCTCATGGGGTCAACAATATTATCATTCACAAAACACATCTCTAGCTCAATTATCCAAATTATGAGCTTTTCTAAAATTTCATTTCCATAAAATATAAAAATAGCATTCAAGGATTTACCTTTTTTCTCCAACACAACCTTAACTGGTATCTTTCATCTATTGGTCTCTTTTCCTCCACTTACTTGGACTTTATCTAAATCATATATTCACTCTTGTAGGGATAAAAAACCCACCATTAACTCTTCCTCATCAACATCACATGCAGTTGCACCATCATCACCATGTGTAGTCTTTACCATCATGTACTATTTTTCTTGGAACACTTTTAGTATCTTTGTCAACTTAATCATATCACATACTCTTTTCTTGTGTGATATATCTTACCATGACTCAGAAGGATCCTCTTTCATAACTTACAACATAATATAAATTGAGTGTCTCAAAAATTCTCACACTTTTGTAGGACTTCACACACCTGCAACCACCTATGCAAGTTTCTCAACAACTTGAAATCTGTATGTAGACTTATCTATCATAGCCTAAAACATAAATATATGATTTTATCACAACCAAAAGGACACTAAATTTATATTAAATAATTAAATGAAATCAAAATGATAGGGGGACCATTTAAGGTTTGCCTTTATCTCTCATGTTGTAAGGGTTTCAACATCCATAGACACACATTCACATTTCATCAAATAATTATTTGTTACACAATAGAGATTATATTAATAAATTTCAAAAAATAGAATAAAAATAATTATCTAAAACACACACTCACACCCACACATGCCTATATAGGATTATTAAATCACATGAAATATTTGTAACTCTCATACAATCCTTTTTGAATTAATAAAAATCTTTGTTTTGCTCCTGGAGAGTTTTTCTCCTTCCTAGCATTCTCTCTCCTCAAAACTCCTCCAAAATTCCCATTTATTTCCCTCCTATACTCATATTAATATCCCAAAATTCATGGGTTTATATTAAAATTCCATTACCTCCAGATAAAGTATAATAGTTAGGTGACCTTTAGCTTTCAAGATCTACACCTAACTGTCATAACTATTAGTGACATTTCAGGTTGAATGACAATTAGAAAAACCATCATAACTTCCATGTTGTTGAAATAATGGATATGAAAATTTAACCACAGATTATAGATAATTTTTTTTATCACCCTTAAAAATTTTATTTACCTAAAGTTAACATATGTCATCATATGTGAATAACAACCTTGCAGACTACATTGATGATATTTCTAAGAAGAATGGTAGGTACTAAAATTTACATAACTTTAATTCGGTCCATCCAAATGATCTAAAATTTGAAAAATAATAATATGAATAAATTAAATATAACCCCACTAAATTTTGTAATTTAATTATTAGTGTAGCTATACCATAATGTAGTGAAACGTTAGGCTATATAGATACATTTTTATGGATGAGTGACAATTACACAAATTATCATAACTTTGTCTCCACTTATTGAGCTAAAATTTGAAAAAAAATTTATAGGCTACCTTATATAACTATGATACAAGTTTTTTAACTCAAATATTTCCATAACTATATATCAAAACCATAAACCTTTTATAGATTAGGTAGATGCATCTCCTATTAGAATGATAGTTTACAAAAACTATCAAAACATTTGCCTCACATGTAAAATTGAGCTGAAATTTGAAACAAATATTTTAGACTAAATTTTATGAAACATCTCCAAATTTGGAAATCCAATTCTTACCATGATTAAACTTAGAGGTCATGAAAATTATACCTTGTGAGATAGGCATAACCTAAAATAAATAGCTACAACATCAATGGTAACTCCAAATGATCTAAAGTTTTTTTGTAGAGGTTTTAAGTGTCATATGCTAATCCACCATCAAGTTTCATCATCCAATTCATTCCTCATAATTACCATAAGTGATTAAATCTCTTTTTAGTGAAATAGTTAGTACACCTCCATAAAGACTCTAAATGGTCTAAAATTTTATACATAGGCTATAAATTGCATGTGATAACATGCCATCATGTTTCAACATTCCATTCATTCTAAAACATAACTGCAAGTGAAAAAACCTCTTACTATTGTAACAATTGGTATGTCCCCATGGTATATCCAAGTGATATAAAAATTGGCAAAGATGTTTTAGGTGTCATATTATATGACCCCACAAAATTTCATCAACTATTTCATACCGTAGTTGAATAACCATTTCAAACAAGTTTTTGTGACTACATAGTCCCTACAAAATGACATAAATAATCAAATATCTCATTACCTTTCCACGGATAATGAATAATTTTAAAATAAAATTACAAGAGGTAACAAGATCACACAAAAATGTCACAACTAAAAAACCAAAAAATACATTGCACTTTATTTTTGGTTGATGCAAGATTGCATGAACCCTAGGGTGTTCCTGCACCAAAATGTTTTTCCTTGGGAATGTGAGAATAAGATTCACAACCAAATATATTCAGATGTTTCAATCAAGGATTATTATTAGTCAATGATTCATTATATTCTTGTCAATGTGGGTGATCTATAAACAAGCTATTAATTGGAATCCACTTCTAAACATAAAATTTATACATCAAATGTGCACCACTCAACATACTTCAAGCCTTTTCCATCAATGTCATATTCCTCATCTCCACAAATCCACTTTTTGTGGTATGTATAGAATTTTCATCTAAATTTGAATACCACTATCCATATATAATTATTCAAAGTATTTTAAATCATATTTATCCTCATTGTCTATGTGAAACACTTTTATCCTCTCCTCTATCTAGTTCTCCACAAGTGTTTTAAAGTCACCTCACTTGACAACTATGTAATATCTTCTTGTTTTACCTTTTCCACCTTTTTCATTATATAATCCTTATTAAAGTGCCCTATCCTAACATAATACCAACACATTTTCAATTAATTATTTATAGTATTAGATCTTACTCTAGACTTTAAGTGATTATCCCCAATATTTTGCCTTCCTCTTTCTTGTGAGCAACCTCACACATTCAAGGTGTCATGTGTTTGATAGCTTTCCACATATGTTTGACTCATATACTCTGACAATAGAGATATGACCACATATTATAATTTTAGTCATGATATGGTAGTAGTTATTTCCATCACTATATTATCCCATGATTCTTGAAAATATAATAGTAATGTGATAAAACATTCTTCACCATTCATGTTAACACATGGATGACAATTGACTAACTATAATGCTAAAGGAATTCATGTGTATTATAACCAAGTGAGCATTACTCATTCACAATGAGTATAGTTTATTTCATAAAAAAAATTGATTACCAATGATGTGGCCTAATAAAATGTTCCTATCTTGTCCACATAAGCTTCAGAGTATTTTTAGATAAGACGTTTAGTAACATTGAATCTGATAAAAAATATATAATATAAATTCTTATTTCATATCAAATTTTTTTGATTATTATGGTCTAATTTAAGTGGGTGAGGTCCTTACAATAGTAATCCACTAATATCTATCTAACAATATATCCTCCATCTTGAGGTTTCATAACTCAAAATTATGACTATTGAATTTCTTAACTTCTATTTTTTGTGCATCTAGACATTTTATTTACACAAGGTTATCTAGTAAATTTTTTTTGATGTAGGAGCATCCAAGGTGAAGTAAAATACCGTATCAACCAAAAATATGTTAGCTTATGTTTTTATTTTTTTTTGTGTTTGTGGCCTTTTTTTTATTAAGTTTGCTACCTATTAGAATGATTTTGCTAAAGTATTCCTTTACTATAGGAAAAGTATAGACATATTTTATATATTTCTATCAGTCTATGTGGATTATTAAGACATGGATTTTTTTATAAATGGTTATTTAATTGTGGTAAAAATTAGATGATGAAATTATATGAAGTCATAACACATAATACTTACAACATATGTACCATGTTTTAGACCATTTGGAGTTACCATGAAAATGTACTAATTATTTCTTTCAAACTATGCTTGCAAAACTTTACATGATGAATCCTAACCTAAATTAAGAATTGCATGATGAAATTTTTTGAGATCATATAACCTTATGCTTAAAACCTCTACAAATTTTTTTAGGTCATTTGGAGTCACTGCAGAAGCATACCATTAATTCTTTTAGAAAACTTGAAAGGATGTTTTTCTTTCTACAGTAATAATTTGATGATTAAATTTGGTTTGATGGTATTAAATGGAATGTTAAAAAAAATGCTTAATTTCATAAAATTTTGAGTTAGTTACATAATTAATACCATCAATTTATGTTAGACTATGTCATATGTTTAGCCTATGACACTTGATAAGAGGGCTATTTACCTTCGGTAATATTTTGTTAACAATTAGAAGGAAAAAACTAGTGATATGGTATTAATAGTAGCTTAAAATTTGTGTTTCAAAAATTTAGGTCAATTGGATAAACTATGATAAAGTTATGATGGATTTTATAGTTATCATTTGGCCTAAGAATGTCAACTAAGTACCATGTCTAGTCTGTGACAATTGACAAGATTGTTCTCTTGATTTGGTAAGAATTGTATTGAAAAAATTGGTTAAGTGATATAGAATGTAGTATAATATATTCATATCAAAATTTAGGTCAATTGAATAAACTAAGGTAAAATTATGATGGTTTTTGTAATTTTTATTTGGCTTAGAAACATCACCTGATAATTATTGGCAGTTAGGTGTTGATCCTAAAAATTGAAGGCCACCTAAATCTTGGAAATTTTTAGAATGTCAATTAAGTTTAATAGAAACCCCATAAATCTAAGGATTTCATAGGAATAATATTATTTAGTTAGATAATTTATTTTATGAATGGTACAAGTTCTTATGGGGAAAGAAGTAGAGTAAAGTAGAGCATAATAAAGATAGTACTATTTTTCACATTTTTGTCTAGGAAAATAATCCTATAAGGAAGTTTGATGTAAAATACATTATACAACCATTTTAATTCTTTCATGAATGATAAACCAAAGGTTTGAAGCATTTTTATTGTATGAATTTATTTCTTAGTTTGAGTGAATATTTAAGCATACAAAATGAGAGGTTGTCCTTACATGGATACCCTATATATGTTTACATAATTTGGTATTAGAACCAAATTTTTTATTTCTATGAGAAGTGTGAATGAATAATAATTTAGTTGAGTATATTGGAAATCTGTGAAAGAGAAGTTTGCATCATGGGAGAGATGACACACAGAGGAAACATGTTATGGAGAGGGGCAAGACTAAGAGGAAAGCAAATTAAAACTTTGGCTCAGATGATGAGAGGAATGAAAGAAAGGATAAATGAAATGGAAAGATCAAAATGAAGAGGAGATAATTTTGGATACATGAGTGAGGATGAATAAGAAGGAATCTCACAAACCTAGTGTGGAGGACATGGAGAATGAAGATGAGACCATATTTCATAGAGTTTTGGAAAGGCTTAGTAGTAAAGCAAGACTAGAAACACATTTATATAAGGGGGTTTTGAATCTCAAGGATCTTTTGGATTAGATAATAGATATGGGGAAGTATTTTTACTATGAGTCTATGGAGGAACACAAGAAGGTGAAGTTTACTAGCACAAAGCTGAAGATCCATGTTTATTTATGGTGGGATCATGTGCAGGATGAGATACAAATTAAAGGTAGGTATAAGATAAAATATTGGGATAGGATGGTGATAAATTTGAAGGAAGAATTTATTCCTTATGACTATCAAATGAGTCTTTTCATAAAAATGTATAATTTGAGAAAAAAAGATATCAAAATCAAAGAGTACTTTGAGTAGTTTTATAGACTTATTATAAGGGTTAAACATATAGAGGATGATTATGAGAAGGTGGGTAGGAATGGGAATGGTCTAAATTTTTCCATGCAAGATGAAATTAATAATTTAACACTAAGAGCCAAAAAGGAATCCTATTAATATGCGTTGAAGTTAGAGTAGAAGATGACGAGGAAGCATCAAGTGAACTCTAGAGGTAGAAGAAGGTCTTCAAGATGATGAGGACATACTAATGATGGAATAAGTCAAAAAAATAATGGTAGAGAAGAGATAAATTCAAAAAATCATAATTCATGCCAAAGAGGAGGATACTCTTCTAGAGGAAGAGGCTTTTATGGATGAGGTAAAGGTGGAGGTTTTCGAGGTAAGGTTATTTGGGTGTGATAAGTATGATAGTCATATAGATCAAGATTGTCCAAAAAACCCTTAGAATAGTAGTAAGATACCTTAATGGACAAATAATATAGATTTTAGATTTGAGGAGAGCATTTGGTATCAATTACATATGGAATATCTAGAATATGGAGAGGCTTTGTTGATGAATAGAGTGTTTTTGAAACCAACCAATGAGGTGAATGAAATGACATAAAGAAAGAGTTTATTCTAGATTGATTTCAAATATGGAAATAAGTTTTTTAGAGTTATCATTGGTAGTGATATCATAAATGATTTATATTCTCAAGAGATGGTAGAAAACTTGGGCTAAAGAGATTAACACATCCTATACCATACAAGGTTTCTTAGTTGCTTAAGGGGCACTAGGTACTAGTGAATGAGCAGTGTGTAGTTAATTTTCATATTGATTCATACAAAGATGAATTTATATGTGACATCATGCCCATAGATGTATGTCATGTTATATTGAGTAGGCCATGGTAGTTTGATAGGAGAGTCATGCATGTTAGAAGATAAAACACCTACACCATTATGAAGGATTGTAAGAAATTCACATCAAGTCCATTAAGGGATAAAGGGAATGAGGTGGAAAAAAGTTTCAAAGTGATGTCAGTATCTAGTTAAGAGTTTTTAAAGGTGGAAAAAGAGGAATAACATGATTTTCACTAATTTAAAATACTTTTCAAGTTGTGACAACCAATACGTAAGTGAACCATCTATTAAAATTCATAATATGTTAAAATATTGTGATGAGTGAATTATCAAATGGATTACCACCTATAAGAATCATTAGTCATAATATATATTTAGTTTCAAAAACAAGTTTTACTAATAAAAAATCCTATAGGTTGACTCTAATAGAGAATGAGGAGATAAAGAAACAAGTGTAAGAGCTGTTGAAGAAGGGGTTAATTTGAAAGAGTTTGAACCCATGTGCAGTTCTAGTTGTGTTGACACAAAATAAAGGTGGAGAGTGGAGAATGTGAAAAAATTTAGGTGTAATAAACAATATAACCATTAAGTATGAGTTTCCATTTCCAAGAATGGATGACTTAATGGACTGTTTGAGTGGATCAAGGTATTTCATTAAGATAGATTTGAGGAGAAGATATCATCAAATCTAAATAAGAGAATGTGATGAGTGGAAGACCACATTCAAGACAAATGACATGTTATATGAGTGGTTGTTCATGCCATTCTGTTTATCAAATTCTCTAAGTATATTCATGAGATGCATGAATAAATTATTGAATACTTTCATCAATAAGTTTGTGATAGTATATTTGGATGGTATTCTGATTTTCAATAATTCCAAGGAGGAGAATTTGAAGTTAGTTTTGGATAAGTTGAAGGAAGAGTAATTTATATTAAAATTGAAGGAGTGAAACTTGATTCAAAAGGAGCTAATATATTTAGGATTTTTAATGTCAAAGTATGGTTGAAGATGGAGCTCAAGAAGGTGGGGATAATTTTGAATTGGAATTTTCCAAAGAGCATGCCTGAAGTGATAAGTTTCCATGGTTTCAAAATTTTATACAAATTTTTTATCAGAAACTTTAGCGGCATATGTGCACCCATTATAGAGACTATGAAGGGAGATAATTTTTTTTTAGTGGACTATTAAAATATAAAGTAAATTTTAATTTTTTATTAGAAAGGTGATATAACAACCACTGTTAGCCTTACCATATTTTTGGAATGTGTTTTAACTTGAATGTGATGCAAGTGGAACATTTATAGGAACAATGTTATATCAAGAGAATAAGCCCATTGCGTATTTAAATGAGAAGTTAAATGAAGATAAGAAGAAGTATTCAGTATATGGCCAATAATTATATATGTGACCATATGATTTCAAAGGAGGTTATTTTTGTCAGGATCGTAACAAGAACAATTGATTACTTGTGCAAGCAACTAAACACAAAATTAACCAAAATTGAAAGTAACTAGAAATCAGAATCAATAAAGAATAAGAGATACAAGAAATAATGAAAACTTGTATTAAACTCTTGGAAATACAATTGAAGAAATCTCTCTTTCTTCCATACCTCTCTCAGATGTACAGATCTCTTTCCCTCGAGAGTTCTCTCTTCACAATTACAAACACAATTCAACTACTTGAATTGCCTATCTTACATCTTACCACTTACAAGCCATGAAGATCTATCCCTATATATAGAATTAGGCATCATGAGCTATGTAATATAAACCATTAGATACACCTCCTAATCTAAGGCTTAAAACAGTCCTACTAAAGATAGAGATGCAGACTTAAGACTAACACTTAATCTTATCATGCAAACAATCTGTTTCATCCACGAAAATAGACTTTCTAGACTGCACAGGTGACCGACATCGGTCCCTGTCAGTCTGCACATGACTGACATCGGCCGATCCATAATTGACGTCGGTAGCCTCTAGTCGATCCCTGATCGATGTTGGCAACTGTGTGAATCCTAAAACTTTGCATTTGCTCATCTGTGAAGCTTTTAGTTCCACACCTCAACAATCTCCCACTTGGAGATAAACAGCTGCACCTATACCTGTACAGCAACATCTTATAGCTTCTCCTCCATCTTCAAGCTCAATTTTGAAGACCAACAAAAGTTGAATGAAGATTCAACTTCTCCTTTGTTAGCGGCTTTGTTAACATATCCACAAGGTTCTCATCTGTATGGATCTTTTCCAGCTTCAACTCACCATCCTCCAATACCTGTCTAATGAAGTGGTACCTAAGCTGTATATGTTTGGTTCTTGAATGAAAGGCTAAGTTCTTAGCCAAATGAATTACACTTTGACTATCGCTATACAATCTGCAACTCTCTTGATCCTTTCACAACTCTTCCATAAACCGTGTCATCCCTATCATCTCCTTGCTAGCCTCTGTGGCTACAATGTATTCTGCCTCTGTAGTAGACAAGGCAACAACCTTCTGCAACTTTGAAATCTAGCTAACCACCATTCCACCAACAGTGAAAACATAACCTGTGGTGCTTCTCCTACCATCCAAGTCACCTGTCATATCCGAATCTACATAACCATGTAGAGAAGTGTCTGACTCTCCATAGCATAAATGTCTACTGTTGGTCCCTCTCAAATATCTAAGAATCCACTGAACTGCTTTCCAGTGTTTCTTTCCTAGATTGGCCATGAACTTACTGACAACTCCCACTGCTTGGGCAATATCCGGTCTAGTACATACCATTGCATACATTAAGCTCCCAACTGTGGAAGCATATGGAACTCTACTCATGTAATCTACCTCATCATGTGAATTAGGACACTGTTCTTTACTCAACTTGAAGTGTCCAGCCATAGGTGTACCTACCGGTTTTGCAACCTACATATTAAACCTCTCCAACACCTTGTTCACATAATCTTCTTGAGACAAAATCAACTTGTGATTTTTCTTATCTCTCTTAATACTCATGCCAAGGATTTTCTTTACTGCTCCCAAATCCTTCATGGTAAATGTGTGAGCTAATTTTACCTTAAACTCATTAATATCTTGCATGTTTGAACCTTCAACAAGCATATCATCTACATACAGTAATAGGATAATATATCTACCATTATCTAATATCTTAAAATAAACACAATGGTCAGATTGACATCTACTAAAACCATGCTCAGTCATAAACCTGTCAAATCTCAAATACCATTGTCTAGGAGCTTGCTTAAGACCATATAAGCTCTTCTTCAACTTGCACACAAGCTTCTCCTTACCTTTGACCTCAAACCCTTCCGCCTGATCCATATATATTTATTCATCTAAATCTCCATGAAGAAACACTGTCTTAACATCAAGCTGCTCAAGATGCAAATCCTCAATAGCAACTAAAGACAATACAGTCTGAATAGAAGTCATTTTTACTACAAGAGAAAAAAATTCACCAAAATCAATATCTGGTTTCTGTGCAAATCCCTTTACTACCAACTTGGCCTTGTGTCTCATTTGTCCATTCTCACCTTCCTTTAACCTGTAAACCCATTTGTTTTTTAGTGCTCTCTTACCCGCTGGCAACTCAACCAAATCCCATGTTTGGTTCTTTTCCAAGGAATCAATCTCCTCATTCATGCCAAGCTCCCACTATTTTTGGGTTTCTACCTACATTGCTTCATCAAAACTCTTTGGTTCTCCACTATTAGTGAGCAATAAGTAGAATAATGAAGGGGAATATCGAATTGGAGGTTTACTTACCCTTTCTGACCTCCTCAAGTTAATTTGAGACTCATTCACTACTTGTTGTCTGCCCAAATTCTCTGTCAGTGACCAATCTCAATCATCTCTAGGCCTGTACCTGACCGATTTCAGTTCTACACGACCAAAGTTGGTTCCTGTCTAGCTAACATCAGTCACTATTTGATCGACATCAGTTCCTATGTGGTTGATGTCAGTTCCTTCTTGACCGACGTCAGTGCCTATATTTTCCTTTTTATGATTTCTAATGAGCTCATTTTGGATCACAATCTCATCCAAATCTGCATTGCTCTGCTTAGAATCATTCAACCTCTTGAGCTAATCCCTGTAAATCACTTTCTCATTGAAAACAACATCACGGCTTCTAATAATCTTGTTAGTTTCTAGATTCCACAACCGAAATCTGAAATCTTCAGAGCCATAACCAATAAAAGTTCACCTCATAGATTTAACATCCAACTTCTTTATTTTTTCTTTATTAATGTGCACAAAAGCTTCAGAACCAAAAACTCTGAGAATTGAAAGATCTACCTTTTTACTTGTCCAGGCCTCTTCTAGAATTCCACCGTCCAGTGCAGTACAAGGTCCTCTATTAATCAGGTAAACTGTAGTGTCTACAGCTTCTGCCCAAAACTGTAAGGGAAAACCAACATGCAACCTCATACTCTGTGCATGCTCCATTATTGTTTTATTCATCCTCTCAGAAACTCCATTTTGCTGAGGTGTCCTTGGAACCATCCTTTGCTTGTGTATTCCATTCATAAAATAGTACCTGTTAAACTTATAGCTGTAGTACTCACCACCATTGTTAGATCTAAGACACTTCAATCTCAAACCTATTTCATTCTCAACCAAAGCTTTCCATTTCATAAATGTGTCAAATACATCAGATTTCTTCTTTATGCAATAGACCCATACCTTTCTTGTAGCATCATCAATGAAAGCAACATAATACTGTGATCCTCCAATAGAAGCTACTTGAGCTAGTCTCCACACGTCTGTGTGAACAAGCTCCAACTTGTGCTTCCTCCTTATTGATCCAGTTTTGAGAAACTTCACTCTCTTCTACTTTCCAAAAATACAATGCTCACAAAAATCTAGATCTATGCTTTTCAAATTTGAAAGCTTACCTTTTGACTTAAGAACTTTCATTCCCTTCTCACTCATGTGGTCGAGCCTATAGTGCCACAACTTTGCATCTACATCTAAAGTAGATAATACAGAAGGAGAATAATTAGTAATACAATTACATAAATAGAGAGTACCTTCTCTCTTACATCTGGCCAATACAAGTGCACCCTTGGTAACCTTCCAAGATTCAACTGTGAGAGTTACTGTACAACCCTCATCCCCCAACTTTCTTGCAAAAATCAGATTCCTCTTTAGGTTGGGTACATGCATGACATCCCTCAACACCCATGTGTTGCCATTCTACAATTTCAGCTGCACTTTTCCTTTGCCAACAATTTTACAAGGCTCATCATCCCTTAAATAGAATTTTCCAAAATCTCCTTGGAGATAATCACTGAAAAATTCTCTATTTGGGGTTGCATGGAAAGAAGCATCAGAATCTACAACCCAAGAATCTATTCTATTAACCAAAGAAAGTACAAGAGCATCTTGTGCAACAATACCTGCAACTTTGGCTTCTTCTTTACCTTCATGCTGATTTTCTTCTTTAACTGGTAACCATCAATCTTTCTTTGTATGCCCTATCTTTCCACAATTCTAGTAGGTTATTCTTCTTCCATTTATGGATTTGGATCTTCTTCTCATCTTTTACTTAGACCTTGATCTCCCTTGCTTGCTCTTCTCTTTTTGCTTTCCCCTGCTTTCAATACATAAAGCATTACCTAACGATTCCCCTGTGCTTTTCCTGTGAGTCTCTTCATTCAAGATTACATGAACAACATCATCTACTTTCAAGATCTTTGTAGCAGATGCAGTATTACTAATTGCCATTACTAAACTATGCCAAATTTTAGGCAAAGAGCATAATATTAAAAGAGCCTTAATTTCATCATCAAAAACTATTTTGACTAAATTTAATTGATTTAAAATACCATGGAAATCATTTAGATGACTAGATACAGATCCACCTTCCTGCATTTGCAAATTAAATAATTGCTTCATAAGATATACCTTATTTGAAGCTGAGGGCTTTTAATATAAATTTGTTAAAGTGTCCATCAAATCTACCATTGTCTTTGCCTATGACAAGTTGGAAATCACAGAAGATGCCAGGCTCAACCTTATGGATCCCAGAGCCTTTCTATCAAGAACATTCCATTCTTCATCTTCCATATCTGTGGGCTTCCTTGAAACCCCACCCAACGGTAAGTACAAATCTTTCTGATATAGATAATCTTCTATCTGCATCCTCCATAATTGATAGTTCTTGCCATTAAACTTCTCCATTCTCAGTTTACTTTTTTTTGCCATTGCTATGCTCCCACTCAAACAGAAACCCCTGTGAGTGACTTGTAATCAATACACACTAAATAGATATGAAACCACCTGTTAGTGAACCCAAGCTCTAATACCACTTATCAATGGTATCAAGCTCTGAACCAACAACCTTGGCTCTGATACCACTTGTCAGGATCGTAACAAGAACAATTGATTACTTGTGCAAGCAACTAAACATGGAATTAACCAGAATTGAAAGTATCTAGAAATCAAAATCAGTAAAGAATAAGAGATACAAGAAACAATGAAAATTTGTATTAAACTCTTGGAAATATAATTGAAGAAATCTCTCTTTCTTCCACACCTCTCTCAAATGTACAGATCTCTTTCCCTCAAGAGTTCTCTCTTCAAAATTACAAACACAATTTAGCTACTTGAATTGCCTATCTTACATCTTACCACTTACAAGCTATGAAGATCTATCTCTATATATAGAATTAGGGATCATGAGCTATGCAATATCAACCATTAGATACACCTCCTAATCTAAGGCTTAAAATAGTCCTACTAAAGATAGAGATGTAGACTTAAGACTAACACTTAATCTTATCATGCAAACAATCTATTTCATCCATGAAAATAGACTTTTTGGACCGCACAGGTGATCAACGTCGGTCCCTGTCAGTCTACACATGACCGACATCAGCCGATCCATAACCGACGTCGACAGCCTCCAGTCGATCCTTGACCGATGTTGGTGACTGTGTGAATCCTAAAACTTTGCATTTGCTCATTTTTGAAGCTTTTAGCTCCACACCTCAACAAGTTTATCATTAGAATGAAAATCAAACAAAATAATATGAAACATAACATCCTGGGAAGATGCCCTCAAATTGGGCAAGGTCAAGAAAGAGACAAACAAGCAAATAGGAAGATAAATCAAACCGTTATACCTTCCCTTTTGTATTTCTTCCTCTTTTCAACATTTAAGTGTGGATTAGCCCAAACATAGAGTTTGAGGTATTTATCAATGCCACAAAGCTATTCCATCAACATTTGCTCTTGTGTTATGTGTGATTTAGATGAACTATTGATATGTTGGTGGAATCTTGATATGAGAGTGGCTCTTCAAAATGACAACACTTCATTGTGTTATCAAGACTTATTTTATTGGTTGAGATTAGATTTTGACAACACTTTGGTATGATTCCATGACTTATCTAAATGAGGAAGAGCCTTCTAATTTCTATATTTGGATGATGAATGTGGACCATTGCATTAAGATTAATATCAATGGATGAAAATTAGTCCTACATCTCCATGATGAGAGGGGAAGAGTGTGTAGGAAGAAGTTGGAGTGTGTAAGAAGATGTGTAAGAAATCCACATATGATAATTTTGGAGTTCATATACATTAACTTGTCATGTGGAAGAATATGATGACATCATGATGCATGATGTCATGATCTTGATATGGGAAATATGATTGTTTCTACCTCAAATTTGCTTTTCAGACTTAAGAAAAAGAAACTAAAAGAAAGTAATGGACAAGGCTTGGAAGTACCTGGACTAGAGATTGCACACCGTAAATCCAGACGTTCGTGGGCACTCCTCTTTGGCTGTGGAGGAATGACACCTGCAAAAAAAAAAAAGGAAACTAGGACAAGAAAAACGTTAGACAGATAGGCAGTGGGTTGCCAAGCAAAGGCTTGTTCCCAGAAGTGTAAAAACTTCCTTAAGGGAGGTCAACCCACTGTTTTGATAGGATAAGTGACTGATAAAAGACAGAATGACAAAATACAGAAGTGACAAAAAGATTAGAAAGGAAAGAAGAAAACAAAATGATTACCTGAATGAAGGAGTATGGCTGAAGACAGTCACCGAGGTCGGAAATGTCACCGGCGTCGGTTAGCTGATCTGCCGTCGTCGGCTATCCTGCCGACGTTGGTTTGGGAAGTGACCGGCGTCGGTCGGGGTTGTGGCCTGTAGTCGAGTTTGAGCAGGGTCTGGTCTGAGTCTTGGTCTGTGGTCTGTCTGTGGACGGGTTTGAGGCTGATGGACGGGTCTGAGTCTGATGGACGGGTCTGTGGATGGTCTCAGGCAGAGATACAGAGGAGAGGAAGAGACACAGAGGAAGGGGAAGAGGAGGATTCACAGAGGAAGGGGCCTGAGAAGGCTTTGCAGCCTCTCAGGGGGGAGGGACAAAGGAAGAGACACAGAGGACAATAGAAGATAGATTATTGAAAAACAAATGAAATAAAATATCAGACTAGCTTACCTTTAGCTTACTGAATGAAGAGGAAGGAGATGTTGCTGGAGCCACTGAAGAGTTGCTGCCAGGAGGAGATACTGATCCAGGGCCTGTTTCACCTGTTGCTGTTGCTGCACGAGGTTAAGACGGAGGAGAGATGAGAGCCAAAGCGCCGAGAGAAGCTGTTTGCGAGCTCAAGAGTCTAGGGGGTGCATCAGACGCAGAAGGGGATAATGAAGGCTGCCGACGCCGGTAGTTTCACCGACGTCGGCTGAAGGGTTGCCGACGTCGGCGGTCGCAGGATGGGCACAGAGGCTAAAAATAGCCTCTGCCCATTCTTGCATGCTGCCGAGCGGGGGGTCATGGGCAGAACGGTCATAAGGATGCTAAAATGGACGAGGGGGGATATAATGGTGAGATTTGGGCTAATAAATGCTAGGGGAAGGTGGAGGGATTCAAGGGAGGATCCAAGGAGGCAAGGGTAGGGTGGAAAGGGGGCCTCAATTAATTAAAAAATAGATGTTAATTTATAATTAATAAGACCTAGGTGGGTTAGGGACCAAGGAGGACTAAGAGGAAGAAAGGACCAAGGGGGAGAAAGGACCAAGGGGGAGAACCAAGGTGCAGACACGTTTGCGGTGTCTACATTTGCCCCTTTTTGTCTTGTTGGTTGTTCTAGACGAACTGTAAGACAAAAACAGGAGTTGATTGCCCCAGAAGAAGGATGAGGTGTTCCCCCCTCAAAGCAATAGTCGAGAGAAGGGAACCGAAGGTCGAGTGTCGATTTGACAAAGAAATGGATAGAAGAGAGTGAGTGAAAATGCTGCCATAGTCATGATTGCACGTAGTCCACTTCACGAGAGGGTCAGGTCAAATTGTCGCATGTCAAGGGTCAAGGAGTGCCAAAATTGAAGTAACTGGGCCCCAGCATTTAGTCGTCTGCTGATCGGGTCACTCAATCTAAGCTGAAGCTCCAAATGGTCGTCGTGTCCCAGGTATCTAGGGCTCAGGAAGTGCTCCCAGAAACACGAAAAAGCCACAAGTAGTAGGGATCAACTGGCTCGCGATCCTACACTTGTGAAGTGTCAAAAATAGTCTGCGGACAATTCTGCTAACCAGCCGTGGAATAGCATACACGCAAAAACAACCAAGGCAACATTGGCTTGGAAGTGGGTCAAAGGTCGAAGGAGATAGGCATGATCTCCAATGGTCATTGGTCAAGAGGATGGATGGACGAAAGGATGCGGCCGAGCTAACCCCAGGAGACCCCATGTCAACTGAGTGCTGCCTACATAGCCCTGGTGATAGGGCCTCAGGCCGATGTAGTTCTCCCTAAAAGGGAGGGAGGGTCAGAGGGATTGATTGGTCTTGGTCAAAGTCGATGAGTGGTCGTGATCAAAGGTCTTGGTCAAAGTGACGAAGTTGGGCGTGATAAGAGTCAAAGAAGAGAAGGTTTGTCCATCATAGAGACAAACAAAAGGGGGTGGTCGAGCTAACCTCAGAAGATGTGGTATCTGAGTGCTGCCTACATAGCCCTGGTCCTAGGGCCTCAGACCAATGTAGTTCAGACTAAGAGGGTCAAAATGGTCGGTGATGAGATTGGTCAAGCGTCGAAATGATGAGGCTAAGATGAGGATAAAAGGATGCTACAGATGGTGTATTCTGTAGAAGTGGTCGAGAGTCTTTCATCTCTAGCAAGTTTCCATAGTCGTGATGGATATATGCTAAAAATGAATAAAGGGTCTATTTATGCTTCAGCAAGTATTGGTTTATGCTTAACATAAATTGGGTCTGGTCGGTAGTTTCCATGCGTATTGGTGTCCATGGGAACTATGTGAAAAGGACAAGGATGATGCCTGATGTCATGTTGAAAATGTCGAGGCTGGTGTGAAAAATGTGTTGAAGTTGGCTTGGTTTAAGGATGAGTCGACAATAGACGTGGCCAAAGCGTGACCAAAGTGTAGAGAAAAGGTGAAAGGCAAATTGCTCTTTCATTGACAAGGTCCAGAAAGGAAGCATAGATAGGGGTGATTAGAACCAAAGCCCCATTCATGCATTACGTCGTTGACCAGTGTTGAGTTAGAACGGTAATCGAATCACTTTGACATTAAAGTGAGCTCGAAGTCCCTTGAGTCGGTGATAGGAGGAGGATGGGGTAACCCAGTGTAAGAGCAGGAATAACCTTGCCCCTTTTATAGGAGACCCTGAGACAACTACAAGCCAATGTCCGTGACTCATTTTTTTTTTTTTTTTTTTGCGCAGACTGATCGATGCGGAAAGCCTGCATAGAGATGTCATTTGATGTAATGGTCAGGTTGTGAAGCTGATCGATGCGGGAAGCTTCTAAGAAAAGTGCTGTTTATTGCCAGAGTAGTCATAGCCATCCTTCGAGGGAGTGGTCTATATTTTTGTTTGATAATGTTTGAAAAGTTGGCCTAGCTGTCCTTCAAGGGATCAGTCTAGTAATACAGCAATGATAGTACAGCTGTCCTTCGAGGGATCAGTCTGTCTTTTTGATTTGACTTGATTTAGAGACCATGGATATGTTTTGACATCTTGACTTGGATATATTGATAGAAATGAGAGTCACGGACAAGACTGTAGAAGCTCAAGGACGCCCCTTTTATTAGGACAAAGCATCACTGCATCCTAAAAGGGTTGTAGAGGACTTGTTAAGGGGGAATAGGGTTGAAAGGGGATGAGGATTAAGAGGACGAGGATTGCTCAAGGGACGAGCTCAAGTTACGTGCCAAGTAGACGAGTACTCGACTAGCATAAGAATGGTCGAAGATGCAACGCATTAAGAGGCTCAGGTTCTGGCCATCCGTCGAGGGAAGACAGACGATAAGTCCCTGACCCATACTTGTGCGTGATGATAAAAGGTCCAAGCCAATTGGGGGCGAATTTGCCTCGTTTACTTCGCTCCATATTGGTCACGTGCTGATTCTCTTTGAGGACGAGGTCTCCGATGTTGAAATCTCGTTCTCACAGATTTTTGTCGTAGGCCCGCTTTATGCGACTTTGGTAGACATGGAGATGATTAAGGGCAGCCAGATGGCGCTCGTCGAGTAACTCAAGTTGAGCTAGGCGATCTTGATGAAAGTCATCGTTGGAGAGAACGTCATGCAGGGAGATACGAAGAGATGGGATCTGTACTTCGAGAGGTAAGATAGCCTTTGTTCCGTACACGAGAGAAAAGGGAGTAGCACCCGTAGAGGTTTGGATGCTAGTGCGGTAGGCCCACAAAGCGAAGGGGATATGAACGTGCCAATCCCTTCCTGTATCGTCGACCACCTTCATGAGGATTTTGGTGAGAATTTTGTTGGAAGCCTCGGCCTGCCCATTTGCTTGTGGGTAGTAAGGCGAAGAAAAGCTGAGTTTGATGCCAAATGAGTCGCATAGTTTTTGGACAGTCTTGTTTTTGAAGGACTTGCCATTGTCGGTGATGATTTTGTGAGGGACACCGAAACGACAGATGATGTGGCTGCTGATGAAGTTGACAATTTTGTCGGCTTTTGTGGAGACAAGAGGAATGGCTTCCACCCACTTGGTGAAATACTCAGTGGCCGTGATGATGGACTGATGACGAAGAGACGAATGAGGGTTGATCTCACCGATGAGATCCAAGCCCCACTGAGAGAAAGGCCAAAAATCCTGAGCGACTTGCAAGGCGTGGCTGGGGAGATGAAGCAGGTTAGAGTGCTGCTGACACTTGATACAACGCCGAACATAATCGCTACAGTCTTGATGAAGGGTGGGCCAATAATAACCCAGGCGAAGGAGGCGCTTGGCAACCAAATTTCCACTGAAGTGTCCACCACAAATCCCGTCGTGGACTTGCTTTACGGCATGAGAAGCTTCAGCGGAGGTTAGACAGCGAAGAAGGAGACCGTCGAAGCCTCGCTTATAAAGAAGACCCCCTAGCATGGTATAGCGAGTTGTGCGCTTGATGAAAGCTCGCCGCGCATTGCTAGAGAGGTTGGGAGGAGTGACACAAAGAGACAAGTAGTCCACAAGTTGCTTATACCAATCATCTTGTGGGCTAGAATCGATAGTGTTGATATGGTCGATGTGAGGACAGATGTATGAAGGCAAAGGTACGCGATGCACTGTGACAAAAAGGCGGGATGATGATGATGAAGACGAGATATGCGAAGCAAGAGAAGCCATGGTGTCGGCAAACTTGTTCGTAGAGCGTGGAACAGTCTGCAAGAGGTAATGGTCGAAAGATGCCAAAAGAGTGTCAGCATGATTCTTATACCTCTGTAAAACTTCATTTTTACAGAGATACGAACCGTTAACTTGATTAACGACGAGCTGCGAGTCGCCGAAGATGTTGATAGACTTGATGTGGAGAGAAAGGGCAGTCTGAAGTCCCAAAATTAAGGCCTCGTATTCGGCCATATTATTGGTACAATCGAAGTCAAGCTTGAAAGATAGAGGCAAGGGCTCCCCGTCGAGTGGGATGAGGATGACCCCCGCACCCCCACCGAGTTGACATTTAGAGCTGTCAAAGAACATAGTCATTTGGTAGACGGTGTCATCGGTGGAAAGGGTAGCGATAGACTCGTCAGGGAACTCACAGTGTGAAGGTTGGTTGTCAGGAAGAGGGGCATCTGCCAGTTGGTCAGTGATGGTTTGCCCCTTGATAGATTTCTGTTGGATGAATATGAAGTCAAACTCAGCAAGCAGCATGAGCCACCGAGCCATATGTTGATTCTGATATGGCTTGGAGTGCATGTACTTGAGAGGGTCGGTGTGAGTGACGACAAAGGTTTTGTGGTTGAGAAGATAGTGGCGGAGCTTGGTAGCGGAAAAGAATAATGCCAAATAGATTTTCTCGGTATGAGTATACTGAGTTTCATAGTCGACCAGTGTTTAGCTGATGTAGTAAACCGCTTGCTCGCGATGATGCTCGTCTCGGTGCGCGATCATGGCACCTAACGAATGGTTGGTAGCAGAGATATAAAGGTAGAAGGGTTGGTCATCCTTAGGTGGAATGAGGACTGGTGGAGAGACCAGATAGCCTTTGAGGGCTTCAAAAGCCTCTTGATAGCCCTTATCCCATTTAAAGGAGACGTCTTTCTTAAGGAGGTGATGAAAAGGTTGGCAGCGGTCTGAAAGCTGCGAGATGAAACGGCGGATGGACTGGAGCTTCCCTTGGAGACTGCAAAGCTGCTTGAGATTGGTCAGGGGCGGCATTTCGAGAATAGCGTGGATCTTGGCGGGATCTATCTCGATACCACGGAAGGAAACGATGAAGCCAAGAAGTTTGCCTGAGAGGACCCCAAAGACACACTTCTTGGGGTTGAGGCGTACATTGTATTGAAGAAGACGAGAGAAGATGATTGTGAGAATGGTCAAGTGGTCGCGGCGGAGCTTGGACTTGCCGAGAAGGTCATCCACATAGTCCTCCATGATTTTGTGGAGGAGATCGTGGAAAATGTAGGTCATGGTGCGCTGATAAGTGGCACCAGCATTTTTCAGGCCAAAAGGCATGACTCGATAGCAGAAAGTCCCCCATGGGGTGATAAAGGTAGTCTTGTGCTGGTCTTCCGGTGCGATCAGGATTTGATTGTATCCTGAAAACCCGTCCATAAGAGATAGCATCTCATGGCCGGCCGTAAGATCAACAAGCTGGTCAATGTTAGGCAGAGGAAAGTCATCTTTGGGACAGGCTAGGTTAAGGTCGCGATAGTCCGTGCAGATCCGAATCCCCCCAGTTGCTTTAGTAACTGGGACGATGTTAGAGACCCACTGTGGATAATCGATGGGTTGGATGAAGGAGACAGAAAGAAGGCACTGAAGCTCCTCTTTGACAAGAAGCGCAACGCGAGGATGCATCTTTCGAAGCTTCTGCCTAACAGGCTTAGCCTCTGGTTTGGTGACAATGTTATGGGTAACAATGGTGGGGTCGATGCCAGGCATGTCGCTGTAAGTCCAGGCAAAGGCCCTGCTATGGTTGGAAAGGAACTGGGCATAGTCAAGCTGCTCCTGAGCGTCTAAAGATTGGCCAATCTTTAAGACGTGAGGAACATCAGAAGAAGAAGGGAGGTTGATGTCAATGGTGGATTCATTTAACATAACCTGGGTCTCGGAAGGGAGAAAACGCTGGATGAAAGAGTTATCGGCACCCATGTAGGAAAGGATGGCGTCATCGTCAACGCAGTGGACAGTGTGAATGGTTGCCGACTCATCCTCTACCATGCTAGGAAAGATGAGAGGGAGAGACCTGGGCACCCCATTGAGCTGATAAGTCAGGGGTTCCAGGCGGATGGTGTTTATGGAAAAAAAAACTAGGAGGGATGGAAACCACCGACTCCGTAGGTGATGAAGGAGAAATGGGCGAGTCTGAAAGAGATTGGTCAGTGGTTGGTTCGGGACAAAGGTCGAAAGGAGCCTGAGTGGGGTCATGATATCCCAGGCCATAGCATTTCTTGGCATCGTGATCATTGAGCGGCTCGATGGGCTGATGGGAGCCCTGCTCATAACGTCCGAAACCAAAACCCTTCCATGCACACCTGTGAAGGTAAGTGTGTGCAACGGCAGGGTTGCCAAGAAACGAGAAATCAGATGTGAAAGGTTGGGGTGAAGAGAGGGAAGTGCCATAGGTAGGAGCTTGATTAAGCCCCCCATAGACAAAGTTGGTTTGGAAGTGAGGAGGACCATAAGGTACGACCGTCCTGATCCGAGGGTCGTAATTAGGACTGAGGTGAAGGCGTCCATACTCTTGTGGAGTTTGGAACATGTCGAGGGTCAACAAGCGATATTCCCCAAGCGATAGTCGTTGGAAGATGTCTTCCATGGGGTCTTTGGTCGGCGCTTGAAGAGGAGGGGTGAGGGCAACCGCCGATTGCGAACTGGTCAAAGCTTCCGCAGATGGAGGCGGTGCCGGAGTGGACGGCTTGATGGGGATGAGGACGTCATTAGGACGATAGGTGGTGTTGCAAGTCTTGAAGGGTGAAGGGTCAGCGGGAATGGTGTGGACTTGCCCGTCATGCTCGAACTTCACACAACGGTGCAGGGTGGAGGGTATACAGGCCATGGCATGGATCCAAGGTCGGCCCAGTAGAAGGTTATATTGAAACTCTCCTTCGATGATATAGAAGAGCTCCGGGACTGTGCGTGGACCAACGCGAATGTGGAGGATGACTATGCCAATGGTCGTGGCGGTGGTGTCGTTGAAAGAGCGTAAGATAACGTCAATTTTGGAGACGCAGTTCTGAGGAAGAGCCAGCTGATCAAAGGCATGGGTAGAGATTATGTTGATGCTAGCGCCGCCGTCGATAATAACGCGTTTAATGCGTGTCTGATCAACATAGGCCGTGATGAAGAGGGCGGCGTCCTGATCTTCCGTGTTAGATGTGGGAATCTCAGAATTGCTGAATGTGATGGAAGCGATAGGAGACAAGGAATGGACGAGGGCAGCGAGTGGTTGGGGGTCCTCGGGTCGGACCTCCACTGCCTGCAAGGCTTGGATAAGGGCTTGACGGTGCTGAGGCGAGGTTTGGATAAGGTCGTAAAGAGACATCTTCACAGGTGTCTGGTGAAGCTGCTTCAGCATGGAGTCGTGGATTGGCCCGAAAGAGGAAGACGAAGAAGGTTGGGACGCGCCAAGGATAGAGATTTTAGGCTTGGGCGCAAGGGGTGGCTTGACGAAGGGATAGGTCCAAGGAATGGCAGCTTTTTCCTTGGCCTTGTCCTTTTGTGATCTAGTGGTTATACAGACAGCATTGATTTCAAAAATGGGAGGCGAAGAAGGGGTCATGTCTTGCTGGTGAGATGTTGACGTGTTTGAAGAAGTTGGACAGGAAGGAGTCGGGGTCTGGTCAAGAGTGTCCTCAAGGAGAAGAGTGTCTTTCTCCATATGGCGGCGAATGACGGCCTTGAGGGCACAGCAAGTCTCGGTGTCGTGTCCTGGTGTACGATGATATAAGCAAACTTTCATATCGTCGAACCAGGAGGGCTTGGACCCGAGAGGTTGGAAAGGCTTGATGGGTGGAAGGGTCATGTCGGAAGTCTGGAGAAGTCGGCGCAATATCGACGAGTATGAGCCCAATAGAGGGTCCGTGCCATTTGATATGCGCGAGGTTGGTGAATTTTGCTTAGGCGAGGTTAGAAGAGGTTTCCGTACCACCTTATGGGTTGATGGCGCGGTGACAGATGGAGACGGCTCTTTCTTGACGATTGATACCGCCTTTTTAGGAGAGGGATGACTGGAGGTAGGCAGAGGAAGCAAAGGAGGCAATGAGTTTTGGTTGAAGGTCGGAGTGGGAAGGATGCTAGCCAAGGTCGAAGGATGGGGGCCCAAAATGGATGGCAATGGTGACGGAGAAGGAGGCGTTCATTTCGGCGGTCTGGCAGTCTTCTTCACCTTGGTCGGAAGACTGCTACTGGTCAAGGTCTGGCCTAAGTCCACCTTCACTTGCGGGTGAGTGAGGGAGGAGATAGGACGAACGCCAAATGACTTGATGGGTTTGGACGAGATAGATGCAGGCTTCGGTTTGGACGGCTTTGGTTGGGGTTTGAGAGTCTGGTCTTTGTCAAGAGTCTGACGAGATTTCGCCTTAGGAGGATTAGCGGCATGTGATGAGAGGGCGCGGGTATGTTGAAGGGCTTTAAGTCGCTCCCACAACACCTGAGGCATCACTTTCCTCGGAGGGAGAAGTTCAATCTTCTCCACTAACCGAGAAAATGGCTGAGAGGAAGATGTTGATGGTTGCGAGGTTGAAGACGAGACGGGAGTAGTGGTCTTAGACACATGATGTGGTGAAGTCATGACAGATCTAGACAAAGACGAAGGGGAGAAAGATTCTTCCCTGGGTGGAGAAGAAACCAGGGAGCGAGGCTCCTCCAGCGGGTAAAGGGCAGGGATGACAGTGCCCTCCACTTGTGGCTGAGGAGTAGGAAGGGTCGGGTCCTCAAAAGGCTGCAGAAAGGAGGATGGTGAGACTGGAGGTGCTGATAAGGCCGAAGCGTCCTCCAAGATGAGAGAGGTCAATGGAGAACTAGCCGGGGAGAGAGGCTCGTCCACATGTGACGGACTGATGGATGGACTAACCTCAAGAGGTTGATTGGGGACGAAAGGAGAGACCATATTGACTGTCCGAATATTGTGCTCATGATTGTCGTCAATTAAGGTCTGGACATGGTTCTGAGTTGGCAGATGATTGGGGAAAGGTTGTTTGAAGATGTCAATGGCCTGATTAGGGGGTGCATTTGGATTGTCTAAGATGAGATCCCCCTTTTCAAGCATGTCCTGTATTATGTTCTTAAAGGTCTTGCAGTTCTCCGTGTCATGGCCCTTAACACGGTGGAAGCTGCAGAAGTCTTGCTCCCTATACCACGCGGGGATGGCGTGTGAGGGATCGAATTGCGGAGGAGGTCGGGCTTGAGGGAGATTGAGGACTCCCTGTTTAAGAAGCTTTTCCAGCACAGACGCATATGATTCTCCAAGAGGAGTATATCGTCGCTGTAAGTATCTTTGCTGGAATTGCCGAGTAGCGCTCTGAGACGTAGAGGGCTCAGGCTGATTGGTCGAAGAAGATGAAGGTCTGACAACCACAGCATTAGCTGAAGCCTTGGATTTAGAATTGGATGATGATGGCTTGGCAGAAGAAGAGTCATTGGTCTTAGAGCTGGGATTCTTACTCCGCAACTTGACTTTGTTCTCCTCGATGGCACGCAACTCAAGTTTGCGGGCCATCGTGAAGGCCTCGTCAAAAGTGCAGAAGGTTTGAACCCTCAGAGTGGAAGAGATATGTCAGGCACAGGCTTGAGAAAAGAGTTCAATAAGCTCAGCCTGGGGCAAGGAAAAGGAGAGTTGGTTGATAAGGCCTCTCCATCGAGCCACGAAGTCGGCTATGGACTCGTCCTCGAATTGCCGAATAGAATAGAGGTCCGTGATCGAGATCTTCTTGGTTATGTTGATAGAAAAGTGATCGAGGAATAGCTGAGCCAATTGTGTGAATGAGAAGAGAGAATGGCTAGGAAGGGAGCTATACCAGTCAAGTGCAGCACCCGAGAGAGACATAGGAAACGTGCGTAAGAGTAACGCATCGTCATGGCCAATGAGGTAGCAGGCGTGTCTGAATGCCCGCAAATGTTTTTGTGGGTCTTCCTTGTTTTGAAAGCGAGAAAACTTTGGAAGCTCCCACTAGCTAGGATATGGTCTGATTGGGACAGAAGGATGAATGGGCTCGTTACAGATTTGCTCATATGAAAGAGTGTTGCGCGAGCCAGAAACAGAGGTCTCAAGACTGGTCATCTTGTCCATCAGCATCTTGATGATGTCTGCCGACGGATTGACGGGTTGCGTGCCCCCTAAGTTGTAGGGCGCTTGGAAGAGGTTAGAGGAGGCGTGCGACATAGTCGGTTGTATAATATATGGATGACTAATCGCAGGGGCAGAAGTGAAGGCTAAAGGTGGTTGGTTAGAAGACATAGCTGGGCCCATTGTTGCCACGAGAGGTTGGACTGTGGTAACGGGGGCCAAGGGGTAAGAAGCCACCCTGGTGTTGATAGGGGCCAGGGTAGGCGGGATAGAGATGACAAGGTTTTGAAATGGAGTGGATAGAGGTTGAGCAGGTTGAGGTTGACAAGGGGCCAGAACCTCGGTGGAAGTGGGCCCAATGATAGAGGGAGAGGCCACACCTGGAGGATTGGTCAAAGTCTAGTCAGTGGTCAAAGCGATGGCTTGAGTGTCCGAAGGTTGAACTATGGATGTTGTCGATACAGCTGTAGTCGCGACAAGGGAGGTCGGCATTCCGTAGATCGGATTACCCAAGGAGTCCCGCGTTCGGCTATGCGCGAGATAATGTTGCAAAGCCTTGACATTGAGGTCCAAGAATCGCTCGAAGTCTTGGTCCCCTTCTTGGACAATGGGAGTCTACGGCGGGGTTGGACGGACAGGAGTTCTTTCGGTCTCCGAGTTGAACTCCATTGTAGGCTTGGTCACGGATGGGGTGGACGGAAGTGGTTGACGGCAGGCATGGTCGAAAAGGGCCTTGGCTTGGCTACGAGTGAAAACCATGCAAGGCAAAGAAGGTTCAGGTCTCAAGAACTGTGTTGCTCAGTTTCAGAAGACCAGGATGAAGTTTTTGACAGAGAAAGGACAGGTTTCAGGTTGCTGGTTTTGAAAAGAAAGGACAGTGACAGAGACCGACGTCGGTTAAAAAACCGATGTCGATAGGAAAGTAGGCCGACGTCGGTCAGATAACCGATGCCGGTAACAGAGGAAGCCGACGTCGGTAGAAGAACCGATGCCGGTAATAGGGGAAGCCGACGTCGGTGGCAGAACCGATGTCGGTGACTGTGTTTTCCAGAGAGCCAAAAGGTTCTTGGAAAAACAAAGAAGAAAACGTCCTCACACACTCAAACAAACAGATGAGAAGAGGAAAACAGAGAAAGACAGACAAGCCTAAGCGATAAATCCTAGGAATTAACCTTAGAAACTTGTGGCTTATGCCTTAGATGAATGTTTGGGGAGATTGGCTGAAAAATGGGTCCTAGAAGAAGGCGGTCTAAGGATGGTTTCAGGTGTTGTTTTAGGTGCTCAAAGATCTGTGTTAGGGTATGGTACGTGGCCTGGTGCTAAGGAGCAAGCTCCCCTCACTTCACGATTCCAGTGGTTAGCTGGTCTCGCTTAGCCAAGATATACCTCGCCTAGAGTTTAGACTCCGCCAGAGAACGGAGTGGGCTTCCCCCTTGGTGATGAAATCCAAGTAGGGTCACCGGGACGGGTAAGGTATCCGCTGGGTGATGAAATCCCAGTCGGGCCTTGTCTCAGGTATGTTTTATGTTTGTTTTAGTGCATGTGATTAGGTAGTGTAACATAAAGTGTCTACGGTTTATTCAATATGCGCCTAAGTTACTAGATGTGGACTAATGCAAGCACAAGCAGAAATGAAAGTGCAATACGTTTTAAGCCCAAGTCGAAATGTGATATTGCTATGAAGACAAGAAGGAGAAAGGGACGAGAGTATGATATTTAGACTAGTCTAGAATGCAAGGAAGAAAGGTTTGTTTTAGACCTGCTTATAGTGTCATTTGGAATAGAAGAAAGAGACAAGAAGGAAGGAGCCTAAATGCACCTAAATGAATGGAAAAAGAAAAAGGAACCCAGGAGGAACCTAGGGTCCCACTGGGCGTGCCAGAGATGTTTCTACCTCAAATTTGCTTTTCAGACTTAAGAAAAAGAAACTAAAAGAAAGTAATGGACAAGGCTTGGAAGTACCTGGACTAGAGATTGCGCACCGTAAATCCAGACGTTCATGGGCACTCCTCTTTGGCTGTGGAGGAATGACACCTGCAAAAAAAAAAAAGGAAACTAGGACAAGAAAAACGTTAGACAGATAGGCAGTGGGTTGCCAAGCAAAGGCTTGTTCCCAGAAGTGTAAAAACTTCCTTAAGGGAGGTCAACCCACTGTTTTGATAGGATAAGTGACTGATAAAAGACAGAATGACAGAATACAAAAGTGACAAAAAGATTAGAAAGGAAAGAAGAAAACAAAATGATTACCTGAATGAAGGAGTATGGCTGAAGACAGTCGCCGAGGTCGAAAATGTCGCCGGCGTCGGTTAGCTGATCTGCCGTCGTCGGCTATCCTGCCGACGTCGGTTTGGGAAGTGACCGGCGTCGGTCGGGGTTGTGGCCTGTAGTCGGGTTTGAGCAGGGTCTGGTCTGAGTCTTGGTCTGTGGTCTGTCTGTGGACGGGTTTGAGGCTGATGGACGGGTCTGAGTCTGATGGACGGGTCTGTGGATGGTCTCAGGCAGAGATACAGAGGAGAGGAAGAGACACAGAGGAAGGGGAAGAGGAGGATTCACAGAGGAAGGGGCCTGAGAAGGCTTTGCAGCCTCTCAGGGGGGAGGGACAAAGGAAGAGACACAGAGGACAATAGAAGATAGATTATTGAAAAACAAATGAAATAAAATATCAGACTAGCTTACCTTTAGCTTGCTGAATGAAGAGGAAGGAGATGTTGCTGGAGCCACTGAAGAGTTGCTGCCAGGAGGAGATACTGATCCAGGGCCTGTTTCACCTGTTGCTGTTGCTGCATGAGGTTAAGACGGAGGAGAGATGAGAGCCAAAGCGCCGAGAGAAGCTGTTTGCGAGCTCAAGAGTCCAGGGGGTGCATCGGATGCAGAAGGGGATAATGAAGGCTGCCGACGCCGGCAGTTTCGCCGACATCGGCCGAAGGGTTGCCGATGTCGGCAGTCGCAGGATGGGCACAGAGGCTAAAAATAGCCTCTGCCCATTCTTGCACGCCGTCGAGCGGGGGGTCATGGGCAGAACGGTCATAAGGATGCTAAAATGGACGAGGGGGGATATAATGGTGAGATTTGGGCTAATAAATGCTAGGGGAAGGTGGAGGGATTCAAGGGAGGATCCAAGGAGGCAAGGGTAGGGTGGAAAGGGGGCCTCAATTAATTAAAAAATAGATGTTAATTTCTAATTAATAAGACCTAGGTGGGTTAGGGACCAAGGAGGACTAGGAGGAAGAAAGGACCAAGGGGGAGAACCAAGGTGCAGACACGTTTGCGGTGTCTACAATGATTAATTGATTTATAAAAATATTAATTGTGCATTCTAAGATTTCCAATTAGAATAAGATTATGTAATTCATTGAGATTAATTAACTAATGTAATGTGATGTGAATTTCTGAGAGGAAGTGATAATGGAACAAATAATAAATTGACTAGGTGTGAATAGTGGATACAAGACTAGTTAGATGAAGAAATTAAAATTTAGGAAAATGTTACTGTAGATAGTTAAAATTGACACAAAGTGTCTAATTTTAGGTTGTCTACATTTTTTCCCTCTTTAATAAGGTATTGTGAGACATGATGGGTGGAGTAATAGATTTTCAAATAAATAAGATGCTAAAAAAATGTGGGAGGACAAAAACTAGACGATGATGAAAGAAAGAATGTGATGGATGTTTCCCCCTTGAGATGACATGAGGGTATAAAGGACATAGATAGGCTATCAAAAAATAAGGTGATGTAGGATATGATGAAAATGGATGAAAATAATCCATGGTTAAAATTAATCCACTTGAGTTGATGCTTGCATGATTTAATTTTTGATGATGATGGATTTATTTCCCTAGGCATAGTAGATTTGGGAAGGATGCATCCTAGGATAATGAGATGCATGCTTTGATTTTATCTAAAAAGAGAAAAAGCTATAAGCTTATAATGGATAACTTGCCCCAAATAGGGCAAATGATAGTTTAGCACCAAGCATGGTAGATTTGATCACTGATTATACTAATTAAATGACCAAGGAATTGATTTATTGGAAAGAATAACTCAAAGATTTAACCTATTGTATGGATTAAGGATCATATAATCATGGTGATGGATAAAAAGATGTTTATTGGTGGACACAAACATATGTGAAAGTGGTATAAAGGATAAAATTATTATTGAAGAATTACGTGATTAGATTTGGAATGAGTTGGATAAATAAGATATGGGGTGCATTGATGTCCATGCACATAGGTCATGATAAATACTGCTAGTTATATAATTAGATGTTGATAAGAATGGATGGAAACTATGGTGATGGTGGTAATGGTGGCCTAGCTAACCTCAAAAACTTTGTGTGACTTAGTGATACCTAATAGTCCAAATGGACTTTAGGTTAATGTAGTTCTCCAAAAATAGGAAGAATATGATGATAAATGATGAATAATAGAATAAAGAATCTGATTAGGTGTTGACCAATGTCAAATAAGTATGAAATGATGTGATGTAGTTAAATATGACTGAAAGCATGTGATTTAAAAATATATTATTTCAATGGGAGAAACTACCACTATAGTATATATGGAGAACATGCTTCCAAAGCATGCCCCTACTATATATGGAGAAATCTAAAAACTAAAATAAGTGCCAATGTGGAGGGAATGTTTCTACAACATGCCCAAACTAAATTTGGGTGTGTTGAATACTAAGTAAATGTGGATAATGTGCTTCCAAATCATGCCCCTATTGAAACTGTAAACTATGCCAAATGTGAAAAAGTGTGGATAACATGCTTACAAAGCATGCCCCCACTAAATATGAAAATTATGCCAAATGTGAAGAACATGCCTATATGACATGACCCCACTGATATTCCCTCCCTTTAGGTGAGGTAATAATATAAATCATCAATTACCTCACCTTAAAATTATAAGACAATTGTATAGTCTATGAATGGAACCATGTAGCATATAGAAGGAATTTGTCTAGGTAAATTAGCATTGAAACACATAGAACAATGTGATCACATGAAGGCCTAAGATGCATGATAAATATCATGGTAATGTCTAGATATTAACAACATAATCTCAAAAATAAAATAATCACACACATAAGAGCACTCAAAATCAAGTCAACATATAGTGGTCATAATATATCACAAATAAGGGGCATATTCAAATGTCATATAATCGAAAGGACTTGACTTAATCAAATGACCATAGAATTAAGAATGACATGTTCAAATGTACATACAAAAAATAATGACATATTAAAATGTTAAATAAAGCACATATAAGCATGGGGGCCATAAACAAATGAGTATTTTTAAATGCTTGAATACGTAAGATAATAATAAGGCAAGACACTCAAGGAAGTGCATGTAGGAAAACATAAGCAACCAGTATAAGCAAATCATAGTATCCCATCAATCAAATGTGTTAGCAAAAAATGTTAAATACATAGCATATCAAGTACCTTATGAAAAATATAATCATAGATAAAGGCACATGTAAGTACATATGAGATCAAAAAATGATAATGTAAAGTGACCATTAAATGATATAACTTGTTAGTATCATGATCATAGCGATGGATGCCCCTAATGTCCATATGACATGAGTAGAGGAAAGGCCCAACATATAAAATGGGAATATATTATGTGTATATTTATGCCTATATCACACTCAAGTACAAGCATGAACACACACACACACACACACACACACACACACACACACACACACACACACACACACACACACACACACACACACACACACACACACACACACACACACATATAGAGGAAAGGCCCAACATATAAAATGGGAATATATTATGTGTATATTTATGCCTATATCACACTCAAGTACAAGCATGAACACACACACACACATAGATATATATATATATATATATATATATATATATATATATATATATATATATAGGACTAACTGATATTTCATCCATTAACATAGAACTAACACATACATTCCAAGGATCCAATAAAATATGTAGGTGCTGAAAATGTTTTTCGAGTTTTGAATGGTTTTTTGTTTTTTTTTGTATTTTTATAATATTTTAAGAGTTATCATGTAATATATTTATGTAAGTGCATAATGTTCATTGAATTTTTTTTTTTTTTTCTTGAACTATAGCAAGGTGGAATACGCTTTTTCCCAACTTTTTTGTAACTATGAATGGTCCCAACCAATTTGGTTTGAATTTTCTTTTCTTGTCTTTTTTTGCATTTGTGTTATTTTGATTTTATTTTAGTATTAGGTCACCCATTTCAAATTCATGTGGATAAACCTTTTTGTTATATGCTCATTTTATATGGTCTTGATAGACATGTAAATATTCAGTATTCTATGTGTGTTTTCCACTTAATTTCTCTAATTGATGAAATCTTTTTTCATGGTATTCATTATTTTTCATAATGAATTTATTTAAGAGAAACACATAAAGATGGTATCTCTAAATCAATTGATAAAATGACATATTTATGATAGGCCCAAGATTAAGGTGTAGCTTGAATAGGTGTGTGGATACTAGTTTGGTATGCCCATAAAACATATACCATCTTTTGGTGCCAATCAATGTTGTATCATTCAACTATTTTGCCAAGTTGGCAATTGTCTTATTTGTTTCCTTTGCCTGAACATTGACCTATGGGTAATAAGGTGTCAAAAAGGTATGTTTAATCTTTTATTTATTGTAAAGTTTTTTTACCATCTTATTTATAAATGATGATCCATTATCATAAATAATAGCTAAAGGTATGCCAAAACAAGAAATATTATTGGTCATCATAAACCTGCATATGTCATATTCTATGGTAAATTCAAGTATAAATGATTCCACCCATTTTGTAAAATATTATGTAGCTATGATGATGAATTTGTGTCCTTCTGTGGATACCAGATTTACCTTTCCAATTAAGTCAAAACCCCATAAGGAAAAATGCCATGGTGAAATAATTGGTTGTAACTCATGTGATGATGCATGATTCAAATTTTTGTATTTTTTGAATTGTAAAAATAATTTTTCATATTCAATACATTATGTTTCCATGGTAGGCCAATTATAACCTTAGCATAATAGTTTTTGAGACATGGCACATTCACTAAAATTCACACCACACTTGTTGTCATGCATTTCTAAGAGTGCAGTACAGGCCTCATCTTATTTAACCATCAAAGTAATTCTCCATAAAAACTTTGTTTGAATAAATAATTTCCAATAATAATATACAAAGTGCTTCACATTGTAAATTTTGTTTATCATTTTATGTAAAATGATATAGTATATAGGATCGATAGAGAAAATTATAAATATCAATGTATCATTCTATGTTTACATTACTGTGAGTAATAACAAGAATGACCAAGGTATTGATTTTATCAAAATAAATGGAAAGATATCATAATTGGCATATGGTAAAGTCTATATGATCATAATTAATATAAAAAACCTCAAAGATGGTACATTTTCCATGGCATCTGCATGACAATTATCTTTACATAGAATACTATTGATAGAAAATGTATCAAGTGTCTATGTGAGTTTATCTACCATTTATTTATATGTCTGAAAATGATCTTATTTGGTTTGGTAATGATTAGTAACTTGATTAAAAACTAATTAGGAATCACCAAAAAATTGGATGTCTCTTATATAAAGCCTGTGTGCTATGGATAATTTAATAATCGAGGCCTCTATCGGCTATATTATTGGTACAAGAAAAGGCTAATTGATAAGATTAAGGCATGCATTCACCCTTAGGGGTAAAAAATACAATACCAACACCCACCCCTCTTATACATTTTTATCTATTGAAGAACATTGTCCATGGATTGGAAGATATATTACATGCCTCGAACTCATCACAAAAATATTCGATGAGTGGAAAATAATTAGGTAAAGGAGCCAAAACCAATTGGTCAACTATGAATTGACCTTTTATTGACTTTTGGGATACAAATTTGAGATCAAACTCTGTAAGCTGTATCACCTATTTTATGATGTGTCCAATTAAGTGTGTTTTATTCATTAGGAATCTTAATGGATCTTCTTTAATTATAACATGAAGCTCATTATTGAGAAAATAATGTCATAGATTTTGAGTAGTAAAAATTAAGGCTAAACATATATTTTTCATTGATGCATATTTGCATTCATAATCAACTAACTAGCTGATGATATAAGAGATTTCATGCTCTTTGTGATTATCATAAAATTATGTTATGAATACATCTTATGAAATCTATAGGGTTAATTTTGATTTGGTTATATCCTATGAATACATTCATAAACAAAAAAGTCTCATATCCAGTTGTAGAATCTAAAATCATGTTGATATTAGGTAATATAAAATCATCTTTAAGATGTAAGCCTTATTTAAATCATGGTAATTAGTGCAACAACAAATTTCACCGTTGGGTTTTGTAATAGGGACAATGTTATACACTCAGTCAAAATGTGCAATGGTTCTTATTAATCTGACATCTAAGAGCTTTTGAATTTCATCTCTTTACCAATAATGCCAATTTAGGATGCATTTTTAAATTTTTTTGTTTTACTAATTTTGCATTTGGGTACAATAATATGTTGTGCATTGTAACTGATGGATCAATCCTAAGCATATCCAAATAATCCTAAGAAAAGAGTTCATAAAAATCATGGAGGACATGTTGATAGGGTTTTCCTTAATCATATTGCATCATTTATGCAAGTAAAATTGATCAGGGTCCTCATCCGTTATAAAGTTATATTTTATTATTTATTTGTTTAACAAAGTAGATCTCTCTATGATTAATTTTGTGGTAGGAATAGTGTTTGATGCATCATATTGGTAATTGGTATCATCACCCTCACCAAAGTACGCATGAACAAAGGTGGAATGAGAAAACATATTCTTATGATAAAAACAAGTGAGATCATCATACGCCCCCACGTACTCTAGTAATGATTCATCATTAGAGAACTCATCTAGTGTCAAAATTTATGGGGAAGCACCCTTGTCGATTAGATGAGGGTTGACCACTTGGAGCCAGTTTTAGAGTATTCATACATGTTTTGGCCTTCTTAAAACAAATATTATCTGAGATATGCTTGTGTCTTGTAGATTTTTCAAAAAAACCCAAACCTTTCCAGTTTGTAATATTTATATGGAAAATGAGTTGAGCTATATGTTTCTCATTTTTACCTAACCCTTATCCCTTGTACCAATATTTGAGCAAATATTGTGAACCAAAATTTAGACTATAAGATTACAATGTAGTATTATTGGTTTGTTAGACCATCATATATTGTTTGAAGGGATTAGTGTCTAGTGGGCATGTGTAAATAAAACCTGATGATTAAATTTTAAGCATGCATATAACATAGAGGGAACTACAGACATATCATATATCCAATGATGTCCTAAGAGAATGTTATAGTTCAAATCATTTGGCATAAATTAGGTAATGTATGGGTCCCATGGTAATATTTAATGTTATTTATCCCAAAGATTATCATGAAATGTTATCAGATACTTTGATACTCATATTAGATGGTTCTGAATCTAAAGGTCCAATGCCAATTAAGGAGAGAAGGATATGTTGAAAATCTTGATCCTTGAACCATTATCTACAAGAACACGTTTTATCATTTTATTGAAAACTCACACCTAGATGTAGAATGGTAAACAAATGTTTATAATATGTTGAGTTAGTAAATCCTCCTTTTCAAAGGCTATATTATGCTTGGTCCACTTGATGGAATTTAAGATAGAGGCCACATATGGTAATTCAACATTAAAAGGGAGTATGGTCATATGCCATGCATCCAAAAGGACATCCTTGTAATGGGATGAATGGCATATAAAATTCAAAAGTGAAGTTTTGGTAGTAATATCCTTGTATTCAATGGTAATATGACATGGGGAGGATGATTTTTTCATGCACTCCATTTGGTTTTCTTGTAGTAATAGGTAAAAGCTCATTGTATACATTAGAACAAGAAGGAGTATGTAAGAATAAAGGTTTGGAACCCCTTATAGATCAAACTAATATAATTAGACATGAGACATAAAAATTAATGACCACTATAAGGTATCAAAACATGAAATAATTAACAAAGATATCTATAACTAACAAGATTGTAAGAAAAGAGAAGATCTGATTCTTTACAAATTTGAGAACTTTATTTTTTAGATTATTTAAAAAATAGATTGTATTTCATAAAAATAAATAGAAAACCCTACAATAGCTAGGATTTTAAGCTCAGAGGCTAGATTCACCAAATGTTTAACCCTAAATTTCTATATTGGGGTTATCTAGAGTTAAAGGGGATAGAGATAGCTTGAGGTAAAATGGTGGTAAACTATCTCTATAACATGTTAATTAGATGCTAAACTCAAATATAACATATACTAAATTAATAAAGCTAATATAGGTTATAAATAGTAAGTATAACTATGATATATTTGGAAATGACAAATAAGTAATATACTTAACTGGTTTTGATGTTCACACAATTTTGGATTTGGAATAAGTAGAAAGCAAAATAGAAGATGATTCTCGAACAATCATCAAATTTTATATTGAGGGCCTATGAAGTTGTAGATAGTATCATCATCCTTGGATGGTTGTGATGATGCTACTATCTGAACCTAATGCAGGTTCCTATACAAAATACCTAATGGAAAAAGATGTGACCACCTAGAGGCTTTTAGGTTTGTATTTTATTTTGCTCTAGTGATTTCAGATCTGGTTCATGGACTATCACTCTTCATTAAATTATAAAAGCATAGTTCTTTATCTTCATAGTGACCTTGGAAAAAAATAGGTTAGTGGGCACACAGTGTCAAGATGACCTCAAAGACCTCTCTGTCAATGAATGTTGCCTACATAACCAATACTCCGAAGAGGGCCTTAGATTGATGTAGTTCTACTTGCGTGTTGGCTTGTGTGTGAATAATGTAATACATGGAAATATATTACAATATTGACCTATCTTATAACTTGTAAAATCTAGCTCGTAGACTATTTCTTTAATATTTCATACTTGTAGATGTGTAGTCCCTATGACTGGTATAGAAATAAGAATAAATAGGGAAGCGTTGCTCAATTGAATTATCTTTAAATTCTCTTTTATTTGAATGCTAGGTATTTTGTAGGTTAGGAATGAATGAAGGTTGATATTGTATTTATATCCATTCCTTTGGAGAAATAACTCGCATTAAATTACTTAGGTTGACCATTAGGATACATTTTATTTGAACATTAGATGACTTTAGGGTATTGGACACCTACATTGGAGTATGAAACTTGCATTGATGTAGGTGTTTGTCTGTGGTGCTTGTGTTTAGTAAACATGAAAGTAGGTACAAACTCAGAACTTGCAAATATGGAAGATAAGTAGGTTTTAAGCATTTTGAGGAAGATAGAAGGTCTAGATAATCAACTTAAGACTAGTTGGACTAATAATAGGCCAAGGGACATAAAATAGAGAATATATGAGACTTATGAAAGTGAGAAAGTTATATAAGTAAGAGGAATAACCAAGGTCTGAGTTTGCCAAGTGTACAAGACTAAGGTGCTATATAATCTATAAATATCATCTACATTTATATATTTATTTCTTACCATACAATGACACCCAAAATATTGTAATTTCCTTCTCTTTATATCTACTTGGATATCATGTGTATATTCCCCTTTCAAATCCCTTATAAACTCTTATATGTACAACCCTTTTCTATAGACCTAGGCTACTTTTTCAACCAAGATATTGTGTGTATGTTGGATATAGAATGGTCTCCTACCTTGTCTTATTTTAATAAAACCCTATATCATATACCTATTTTAGGTTTACAAAGATTCTAATGAACCCATTTTGAATCTTACCCCACCACTTATTGGGCCATTTTCATGTTTTTCTTTCTTTTAATTTATAAAATAAGTCCATTTCACTATGGGTTTTCAATCACACATTTCATTCCAAATATCTCCTCCTTTATCAAACCCAAATATTATTATGTCATTCCTATAATGTATTCCCTTAATTATACCCAAGTGAAATCTAAAAATAGTCTCCTTTCACTTAAACATACAACAATATAAATTGTAACATAATTTTTATTGATACCAAGAAAAACACAACTCTTCCTCCTAAAATAAATATCAATTCCTTATGTTTAAATTGAATCAAAGGAAACTACCACCCCATGAGGTTATTGACCATAAAGGAGGACATCATTAATATGTCAAATTTACTCTTGAAGTGCAACAAATTTTAAATGGAATGAAAAAAAATGTGAGAAATATCCTGTTAGCAGTAAAGTATGCACATAGGGTGCCATCGTAGCATAAGTCCATGCCATAAATTTACTAGGTCAGTATACATAGGATAATTAGTCATCAACCATATTCCATTTTGAACAAATTACATGGTTTCTAGTTTCTCTAACTTGGGAAGCCTATAACAGTGTTATAGTTGTTAAATATTCTAAATGTAATTTGTTGTAACCATGTGTCTAAGATAGAGATAGTGAATTATGTATAAATGAAAACTGTGAAGAATTGGAAGGGGTTAGACATTGAAGAACTAGATATTGGACCCATGTAATAGAGGAATCTTGTAAAAGCACAATGTGATAGGTTGGTCTCTTCTTAGTAATTATAAGTTTCTATGATTTTATAATTGAATGTGTTCTATAAAACCACTGTAGAATTTATATATTGTAAATGATAGTATTTTGAATATATATAATGTTTTTTGAGTAATTGGCTATCCTAAATTGTGTAATGATTGTTCAATATATATTGCTAGGTCCAAGAACTTTTATTGGAATGACAAATGTACAAGTAGGACTTGACTACACTAGATGCCTCCATTGCTCCTATGGTCAATGATCCTATTTTCATTTCTCTCAATCAACACCTGATGATTCTTTGGTAGAGGAATAAGGAAGGATCTTTGATGATGTAGTATTCCACCACTTTTTTACCACCTCCTACCAAATCTTAGGTGTACTACAGGTTATATATTTTTGGCACATTTTATTTCCTCTATGGCTTTATTTCATAGAGATCAGGTTGGTTGAAAATTTGAAAAGATGACTAATTGGTCTCGTTAGCAAATGAAAACCCCAAAGGGTAGTAGGTTACCTTTTGATTTTTTGTTGAGAATTCTATAATTTTGAATTTTGCTAATTTTTGGTTATTTTTCTTCTATGTTATCTCAGGACGAGAAAACTAATTAAGTCTGAGAAAGTGTTAGTGGGAAAATATGCACATAGGGTGCCATCACAACATAAGGACATGTTAATAGTTTACCAGGTCAGCATACATGAGAGAATTAGTCATCAACTATATTCCCTTTTGAACAAACTACATGGATTTAGGTTTCTCTAACTTGGGAAGCCTATAATGGTGTTATAGTTGTCAAAGATTCCAAACATAGTTTGTTGTAAATGTGTGTCTAAGATATAGATAGTGAATTATGTATAAATGAAAATTGTGAAGAGTTGGAAGGGGTTAGACATTGATGAACTAGATACTGGACCCATTTAATAGAGGCATCTTGTGAAAACACAGTGTAATAGGTTGATCTCTACTTAGCAATTATAAGTTTATATGGTTTTATAATTGCATGTGTTCTATAACACCACCATAGAATTTATGTATTATAAATGATAATATTTTCAATATATATAAGGTTTTTTGATTAATTGGCTATCCTAAATTGTGTAATGATTGTTGAATCTACATCGCTATCTTGATGAACTTCAGATGAGAATCACACTAGCCTAAACATTTGAGTTTTCTTGTATTTCTGTGATATGTTTTTATGAATCTGCATTTTTATAAATTAAGGGCCCATTACCTCTCCCATAGTTTTCCTCATAATTAACAAGTTTTGGGAAACCAGGAACCTCTATTAACATATCCCTATAAAAATTTATTCTCTTTGTATTTCTAGTATCTTTTACCACTTTTTCTAGGTTAAATATTTTCTTTGGGAAAGTCAAAGGCAATACTTTTCCCATCTCCTCCTCAATCAATATTCCAACTATGGCTACAATCATGGTAAGTCTAGTGCCACTAGTACCTTACCCCATCAAACCAACAAAACTTAAACAACTCAAAATACCCAAATAATTTTTTGATGATAGTTTTCACAACACAAGATGGGTTCTATAGATGGGACAAATGAACAATAAACATAGATAATGACTAATGGATATGATGGACAATTAATCGCAACATGGGTAACATGTTATGATCTTTAGAATCAAAATAGGGTCCACTTGGGTAGTGTAGAGCTCATTAAGAGCTTAGAAGGCCATAAGAAAGGATGGCTAAGAGTATCCCATGAGAGTGTTGCAATGGTGTGGAGAGTGGATGGTTGGTTGAGCTATGTTAACTGTGCATAAAAGGGACATTGAGTGTAGCCTAGAAAGAGTTAATTGGGTATCAAGGGATTGAGCTTCCTTGCAATTACAACTAAAGTTGTAGCATGCTTTAAAACTTTAGAAAAAATGTATTTTTTTATTTCCATTTTCGCGAGTGTAATTTGTTTTTAATTTTTAATTTTCAAAATTTTTAATTTGAAAAAAATTAAATAATAAAAAGTATATTTTTATTTTTATATTATTAATATTTATAAATTTAAAAATAATTAATTTAAGAAAGTGTGTTAAAATGAGAAAAGTAAAATGTATTCTAAACATATTTAAATATTTATTAGTGGAGTATTTGAACTTTGTTTTTTGATGAATCAAAAGTCAAACTCGACTTATTAAGATGTTCTAAATGGAATGTAGTAACTAAAACCTCTATAAGAAGCACTAAAAGTAGTAAAACTATGAATGTCCTTTTCATGCAACTTTGAAGGAAGAACTTAAAAAATATTAAGATATAATGATTCTAAAGATGAAAATCATTTAATAACAAAGCTAAGATTTGGAAAACTCTAATACCATGTAAAGTTATAAATATGTCTTGAATCTTGAAGGAGTAACCTAAAGATTGTCATCTATGTTCCATGCATACATATAAATAGTAAACATTCCAATATGTTTAATATTGAATGGATTATATATATATATATATATATATATATATATATATATATATATATATATATATATATATATATATATATATATATATATACGTGAGGGATAATGGCCCTCTTCATAGTAATATATGTTAATAATATGAAATAAATTCCAAGAATCAACTTTCATTTGTACTTTCCAACATCTTATATAAATAAGTTGGTTTAAAATTGCAAAGCATCTCTATAATTTAAGGTATGAATAATCACTAAAAATATTCATAAATAAGTTATGAATATTGATGCATCTATAAAATATATTAATCTAGGTATCTCTTAGATGATACAAAAATATATATACATATATATTAACCAATTATTTTTTTAGCTTATATTTATTTTTAACTTGTTTTCTTTTTAATATAAGAGGAATCATTATATCTCTTTTTAACTTGTTAAAAAAATAAATAAAAAATCATGTATATATATGTGTGCTATTTTAAACTCACATGATTTGATTATAAAAATATGACATAAACAAGAATTAGCCAAGGGACTGCAAAATTTACTTAAAGAGTTAAAGTTGTGAGTTTCATAGAAACCCATTTTGTGGAGACCAATGTAGCTAATTATAAATGTGTGGTGCAAAGATTTATAGCACTAGAATCGAACACATGCCCTCAATGAACCCAAGCTTAGATAATGTTATTTTGGCAGATGCTGAGGTTGAAGAAAGGAAGGATGAAGATGGGAATGTAGATATCTACTAAGCGTTATGGGACTCGAAATGGAGACCACCAAATGCAATGCTGATTATTTCTTCCATAATAATGATGATGATGATTTTGAGTTTCCCTCATGGTTATCATATGACCATCCTACTAAATGAATCTCATTCAATGATCTGATCATCAACTATTATAATTCAATGTTCTGATATCAGTGCTTTCATGTCAATTTTTTAAGGAAGAGCAATGTATTTTTTTGTAAAAATTATTTAGAAGAATGTTTTGCAAAAGAGACTGAATAGATGGCTCTTCTAGTGAGAATAATTCCCAAGGGAATGGAGTTCTTATCAAGAAAAAAGTTAATCTATGGCCCTCAACTTGTCAAATTATAGTCTAATCATTTGCTAATCAATCTACCATTTATCTCTAGTGAGTAGTGGACCCTTGAAAGCAGAGGGCATGATGACTATGATGTCTACTTCCATTGAAATGATTTTCACATAAGCCATGCCATTAATGTTTTAATAGTCCTCCAGTGATGATTTTTTAGTGGTGTGTATTATTGGATTACAACTTTCGATTCCTAAGGGCCCTGTCAAAACAAGTGTTGTCAAGTGCATCAAAATAAGTATTCTCAAGTACTAAATCTAATCATTACTAAATCCAATCAATAGTTGTATTCATATAATAAAGGTATATAATTTCATATTATATTAGGTGGGAGAATTTACTATGATTTGTAAAAGAGTACACTTGTATATCATATTAGATGAGAGAACTTTATGTGACTTGTTTTCTCTCTTTGGAATATTGGCAACAACCAATCATTAGACATGGATGGTTGGGATCAAATAAATCCATTATCCTTCTCAATTTTTTTTAAGTTTGGAGTCCTCATAATCACATATAGGGTTGTATGACATATAAGGTTGATTTCAGAATCTATGCATGTTATGAGGGTTTAAGAACATTAAACATAGGGCAAGTAGAGATAGTCAGATGTGACCTTACCATCACTATGGTAGACCTCTGCATAGGTCAGTTCCAAATAGAAGGTCAATATTGACCTATGATACTACTTGATCTAACAAAATTGACCCAACACAAGTAACAAATTAGTTCCTAAATCAAATGAATCACATGTGTGATTATCCCCAATTTTCATTTTTATAACACAATCATCGTTAGACAATCAACCATAAAAATAAAGTATCATAATCTCATCAATGCTTTTCATATTTAAAACATGTACCATAATTGATTAAAAAGAATCAATTATCATTTATATACATTTAGATATATAATTTAATTCTATATCTTATGATCTAAATTTCTATTTCAAATTTCAATCTTAATTTGATTAATCTTACCCATTAATCTAAGTAAAGTAGAACACATAGTTGACTAATGTTATGATCTTGAATTAGTATAATTGGATGGCATGTTGATCTATTATATTAGCATATTTTACATAAATTATAATACATGTCCTATAACATTACTATATAATTAACATCAAAAAAAAAAAATTGAATGTGCAAATAATAATATTGAGTAGTGTCATTTAGGAATGATTTCATACTTGATTAGTGTTATGATTTGAATTAGGATGGTGGGAAGACGTGGAAATCTATTACAGTATGATATTTTATTGAGGTTATAATACAAGTTGTTACAAATTTATTATGGAATTAATGTAAAAAAAATATTGAATGTGCACCATTAAATTAATACAAAAAATAAAACAAAGCGCATAGTGTTTCCTATTATATTTTTCCAATAACATCTTAAAGAAAAGAAGACATGACTATGAAATGTTTTATAAATAAATGGAAAGAAGCCATGAGTTTCTCTATGTTTTAGCGACCACAACTCATGATAGAGTTGGGACCTGCCATGATATTTTGAATGGATAATTCACAAATAGATCAATGAAGCTTGATGACTTTCTAAAGATGTGTAAAACATAAGTGGGTTTAGAAGAATATGTAAAAAACTAACATGGTTTTATGGTTTCCACTTAATTATTAAATTTCATTAGAAGAAATCATGATTTTGATTAAAACCTATAATATATTTTAGTGATACTAACCAAGTTTAATTATTTCCAGTTTAATTTGGGAGAATCAATCTCTTTGCTTATTAATTCACAATTGAATTTCATATTCTTTGTAATATAGATATCCTATGAAATGCTTGACATAGATTTATGTCCTTAATGTTTTTATATTTCAAAATTTTCAATGGAAAAATATTTATAGAGAAGAACTTTATTTCTTTGTTTCATAAATTTATGTAAACTAGAAAAATATTGTCAAGAGGTGGGCGTTCAATGGTGGAACCTTGGAAAAGAATAACTTGATACTTGAAAAAAAGAAAAAGGGGCACGAAGTGCCAAGTCCCTATGGGAATATATATATATATATATATATATATATATATATATATATATATATATATATTTCTAGCAAATTCAAGAGATTTATAGATATTTAGGCACTCAGATAAGTAGATACATCATACAATGGCATTATCTCTACTTAGGACATCAACTAAAAATGAGAATACCCGTCCTCAATTAGTAGATTTTTTAACAACCTATTTATTGGAAATATAGGATAATTTCCTCCTTTGTTAAAAATAATAAATTATTAAATATTCCTTAAAAATTAAGCTCATGTGATTATTTTTAAATAAACAAAAGTTTCTATTAGTAAGCAGAGAGCAAGATTGCATAAATAAATCATGTTATTCTAAAAAACCTAAAACTAGTAGATAAAATTATGTAATATAACTATTGGGGAAGTTGTTTCAGGGTACAATGTCTATAGTAATTTTTTTCGTTTTATAATAACAAGCATCAAATTTGATTCTCAATTTACATAAGCTATAGAAACAGTTGATTCTGTTTACATTGTCATAAAAGTTTATTGTCCAGTTTTCAGCATTCACTTCCTAAACTATGGAATTTATGGTCATGTTATCCTTATCAAAATGCTCATATATGATGCTATGCACTTCTTACCTCAAGTAGGATTAGGTGAGTTAATATCACCATTCCATTTTGAATTTGGTGGCACAAATGATTATACAATTTTATTAGTTAAAGGAATGGCCACTTCTCTGGTAACAATGCCAACAAACTTACCACCTAGGTTGTCAAAAGATCAATCATTAATAGGCTCATGTGTTAGTATTATTTGAGGTTCTAGAATCATAGTTTAATTTCTCATTACTATTTTAACTTCTCAAATTGCTTCACCATTCATATCAACTAGGTTTTTTGCTTCTTTGGTGACTGTGGATTCACCTTTAGATCCATATGGCTATATGTGAGAATTCAGAGGGAGGATGCAATACTATAACTATGGACTCATTCACTAAAGGTCTATCAATAATTTAATTTTGAGATGGAAATACAATGCTAGTACAAATATGCATTACATGAGACACATCATTTCCTTCCAAAGTAATCATTATCATTAAGTCTTCTTTGACATTTATACTATTTAGACAAGTAATAGTTTTTGCTAGCACTAATGTGTCCTTACCAATTGATTTTTTTTCACCTAAAAATAATGTATGGTGTAACAACTCTTTCTTTGTACACCCTACCAAATAACATTTTTCATAAACTTTTGCACCATTCTTGCAACTTACATTCCTATCTGAAATGGTAGGTGTGCATGGCTTATTTTGAATAATGGTTATTCAATGTTTCATATATTGGCCAAAATACATAAAATTTGAAATGGTCATGGTTTATTTTTGGAGATGATTAGATCATGTATATCCATAGAAGGTTTCATTCTTCTTGTCATCATTGTGGCCCGTAGACACCAACTCACTTATGATGTAATAAATGTTGAAAGTGTATATAAAAACATCCAATATTTAAAAAAAACACTAAATGGAATAAATGCAAGTGATAAAAGAATTGGGACTTTCATAATAGATCCCATAGGTTTAAATCCAAAAAATATAAAAAAATCAATAAAATAAGTACCTACCCAATAGAGCCTGAATTCTCTGGTTTAAGCACAACTACATTTCCATCATTGTCAAGGTCCATGCCTAATACCCAAGCAGTCACTCCATCACTATGCCACTTGAGATACCAAATACATGGGAAGAATTTTTGGGTATGGGATTAGAGCACCTTACCTATATAAAATACATCAAAACAAGTAAGCATATCAAAATCAAATCTTAGTAGCATATATGGAAAAAGATATTAGCCCTAAACCCTAATAACTAAGATGATACTACTTAGTTAGACTCCAAATAAATATGATTTTTCCATGATATTTTCCTCTTTCTTTCCATATTCTCAACAAACACATTCAGACTATTCTTGAAAGTAGAGGTCTTTTGATCACTAACTAGTCCAATGCTCTCATTGACTAATTTTAAGATGATGAATTTGTATGAACCATTGGTATTTATAAAGTCTGGTAAAATAGGGATTTATGTTATATGCAACAAATTATATACATACAAAAATCATATAAATTTTTAATATAAAAATAAATAATCCTCTAACGAATTTACTCCAATCATATAGAAGTTCAAATGTTAAATACCATTACATTCATAGGAGACTAAGTTGAAGGTTCTAGCATAATTGTTTGTGAAGCAAAATTTTCACTAGGTGCAGATGGATTATTTCAATAGATATATAAAATAAACATCTAATTGTGTTGACAAAAAATTATGTTTCATGATATTTTCTCAACTTGTGATAACTGGATGATAGATACACCTCTAATTAAGAATTTTTTTAGGAAAAAGGTGTCACGGTGCATATGAAAAATTTACTGATACCATACAAGTTATGGGTTTAAGTTAGGCTTTAAAAGTTTGAGAATCTAATGATTTTCATAAAAAAATAGACTAATGCAATAATTTAGTCTACCAACTAACACTTTAGGATTAGGGAACATGGCACCATGGATATGAGGTGCCTAGAGGATCTAAATGCCCCTTAGAATTTAAAATTGCAAATAAAAAATGTATACATACTACAAAAACTAACCAAAAGTAACAAGATTAATTAAATACAAATATAAAAGAATGTACAACCCTCTTGGGTTTGAAGCTAGGGTGTAACAGTCATGGGCTTATGCAAAATTCAATAAGAAGAGAATATTGTTTGAAATAACATTTTTTTTACCTAGATTCTTCTTCTCAAGAGCAATAATAAGATATGACGAGGCATATTTAGACTATGAATTAGGAATATAAAATTCTCACATTCTTCATACCCCTCCCTAAAAAATTCAAACTAGAAATTAAATCTTAAAAAATAAAAATAAATATAAGGATAAAATGGAAGAGGTTGCACTGGAGAGTAAAGGATAGAAGTAAGGTTAGATTCTCCTTCATTATTTACCTGTAGGTGGTAGATTTGTTAAAAGAAAGGAAATAAGCATGAAATGTTTGGCACTATATCAACCTCTATGGATTTTTGAGAACTTGGAAAGGGTCTTTGCACCTTTCAAAAGGTTTTGTGAGTAGAGTTTGTTATCCTTGAAAATAATTGATGTTGTAGACAAGGCAGTAGCCATCTCTACACTTAATTTTGAACAATAAGACCATGAGGATATAGGACACATGTAGTCAATATCTTCATTCCTCATCTAGTACTAATGATCATTTGGATTTCTAAGCCCACTTGAGGTATCTCCCTTATCGACCTGTAGGTTCATAACTAGTATTTCAGTTCATTTGATAGTATGGTAGTAGAAATAAATGTGTGTAGACAAGAATAGGTGTAAATCCATGAAACATCACCAAGATATTTAATAAAAAATTTTATTCAAAGTACTTATATGATTTCTCATCAATAGTATCTTCTGTGAGAACGAAACCATTAAATAGAAACTTCCACATTCTATACTACTAAATCATATTAGAACAATCAAAGACTATTATAGTGATTTTAACCTACAAACAAAAACAATAGTAACAAGTGGAACATTTTTTCACACAATCAAGAAGACAAACCTAAAATAATATATTAACAAAAACCATTTAATTTCCCTAAATTACACAAGTTACATAGTAGATGAAAATGACATCTCAAATAATACCTCGATAAAAAAGGATATAAATAGATAGAAATATTTTTGAGCTAAGCAAAGCTGAGAAAAAGGATGGATCAGTGTGATTTGAATTAGAAATAACCTAAAACATAGATTAAAATGAAAATAAAGAAAGGTGCAAGATCTACTAAAAAATCACTAATAAATAAGAAAAAAACCTCGTGCCACTGATGGATGGAAAAAAGATTCAAATCTATGAAGGACCTAAGAATAGATCACATTTATATTATCAGAAGATGAATTTAATGTATTGTGTAGGTAATCTATTCCCAATTTTATGACCTATTTAGCATGGGTGAGCTCTCCTAAAGATTCATACTTTTCATTGTACTCAATAATGCTCCGAATAAGCATAGTCATGGCATATGCAAAACACATAAACTCAAAATAAATAAGTAAACAAACAAATATTTTTGAATAGAAATAAACTATAAAAAATAGAATATAGGTACCATATTATTGTCACTACATGCCATGAGTCTAAGCCATCTCTGCCATAACTGCAAACTCCCCTAGATATGTAGGTTATTAGATAGACAAATAAAAAATGTGGTAGAAAGAATTGGAATATTAGTGGCATTCTATATGGTAGATGTTGATCTATTAGAATACTAGATTTGATTTGGATAGTAATTCCTACCTTTCTTATAGAATTTTATTAAAAATAAGTTCTTAATAAAATTAGGTATATTTTTGGCCTATTGAATTTGTGCTTGTTGTCAAAGATGAATGTGCAATGTATGATTGTAGGTGCACCTCCCACCCCTTCCAAAAGACAAATACTATCATTATCATAATCAAAACCAAATTAGGATAGCCTTGATTCTAAAAAATGGTGCTTCTTACTTCTAATAAATCATTAATAAATGATTGTGCCTTGGCCCAAGTAAATCTAGCCATAACATCAAATTATTTCAGTAAATCAAAACACAATAGATAATATTATTTTATGATATTAACTAAACATTTGATAACTTATCTAGGTTAAATGTTTACATATTAACAACACAAATTAACACAATCTAATTGGCATACAGTATAGGGATTAATAAATAGTTAAATGAAATTGAAACCTAAAGATATCCCTACGGGACTTATAACCTCTTATTTTAACATATTGCCATTGACATAGTTCATATGATCCTTTGTAACTTTTGAATCAACCTTTGCTATTGTCGATACTAAAAAGACTAACTCCTAGGATTACATTATTTTTCTACATACACCAATAGATGAAAGGGTATGAAGAATCATAAGGACATATTTTTTTATAATTATTTTCAAACACAAGGGTGTGCATATTTAACATATTTTAAGATTATTATTTATTTGTTTTTCCTAAGGTGATAATATTACGGAGTATTTTTATAATTTTGGCTACATAGTTCAGAGGCAGTGACAAAGGCAAGTTCTAGTCACTTGAGGATAAATTTTTATCCCTTTTGTATTTATGCACCATGTTGAGTCTGTAATGTCAAAACAATCAATGTTCCATGCTTAGTAATGTTGTAATCATTAGTGTTAATTCATTGAAAATGTTAGGTAAGAAAAACTTATTGTGTTGATTTCTTTTCATTTAATTTTAGATTCCAAAAACCTTGCTCATTTTTTTTTGCCTTTCCTCAGATCACTAAGAAAATGGACATCTTCTTCTTACCCTAGTTGGGAATATAGATATAAAAATGTTAGGAAAATAATACATATTTTGGGACTTATGTTACATATCTTGAATCTTATTAGGGTCCTCAATGATGTACAATATTGAAAAAATACTCTAATAATTTTAATAACCTATTATCTAGGCAAACCCATGTAATTTAATATGTCACTAACATCAACTTCAATACTTTAATGAATTCTCTATTAATTACTTGACTTCTCTTGAAAGCTAGTAGATTCTAATGAATGACAATGGATTCTTTCCAAATAATAGATGGCTGTTAGATGATGTTTTGCATGCCTAAATGCATTATGATGTTTCTATATTTAAATATGACTTGAAATCAAATTAAGACTCTATTCACCTCCTTTTGGTGTTACTACTTATACATAGTTTACATTTGTGATATTGTGTGTTATTTTGGCTTTATAAGCATGTTTCAAGTCTCTTGGGTCATGAATACCAACTAATCACATTTTTATTGTGAACCATTTATGTACAATGCCTTTTATATTTTTTGTTTAATAGATATGTTGATGTGTTACAAGTAAAAAATTAGGACCCTATTGGTTCATAATCCAACATCAAATATTTGAAAAATTAAAAAAGATAGGATAAGGGCCACACAGGCTAAGGGATAAAAGGGCCCAGATGTTCCTTTTCATTCCCATATAGTTAGGCTCTAGACATATTTAAAATAATGTTTTAGAAAGGAGACTAAATACAAGACTCTTCCAATGAGAATAGTTCCTAAGGTAATGGAGTTCCTAGCAAGATCAAAGTTAAGTTATAGCCCTAAACTTGTTAAATTATAATCTAATCAGTAGCCTTGATCAATCTTCCATTTATTTATAGTGAGCGGTGGCTACTTGAAAGTAGAGGGCATGATGAGTATGATTCTTACTACCATTGAAATGGTTGTCATGCATTCCATGCCTTCAATATTTTAATCCCTCCTTAGTGATGCTTTTTTTAATGGTGTATATTATTGGGTTATAGATTTTAATTCCTAAGGGCTACGTCTTGAATTCACATCAAAATAAGTATTTTCAAGTAATAAATCCAATCATTAAAATTGCATTCATGTAGTAAAGGAGTATAATTTCACATCACATTGGGTGGTAGAACTATGTGTGACTTGATTTCCCTCCTTGTAATATTAGCAATGACCAATCATCATACAAGGGTGGTTGGGGTCTATTGAACCCATTACACTCCCCCCATGTTTTATAGGTTTTGAACCCTCACAAGCACATCTAGGTTTGTAAGACATAGGATGTTGATTTATTAATCTATGCATGTCATTGGGGTTCAATATCACAAAACACAGAGTAAGTAGAGGTAATAAGAGTTGACCATACGATCATTATGATAGACTTTTACATAGGTGAGTTCTGAATAGAAGGTCAATATCAACTTATGATACTAACCTGATCTTATAAAACTAACCCAATACAAGCAACAAATCAATCCTAGAATTAGGAAAATGACATGTGTGCTTATCCCTAGTTTACACTTCTATAACACAATCATAGATAAATAGTCAGCCATAAAAATTAAGTATCATGATCTCTTCAACACTTTTCATATTTATAAGATGTACCCATATATGACATTTTTTGATTATGTAACACCTTATTATTTTACACTTTAAAAACACAAACCTTCATTATTCCTCTTAGTTATACACTCTCTTTTATTTTGAAAGCCTCACATCTACTCTATATTGTGCCCCTTGGCCTATCTCTTAGTCTAACCTATCTTATATTGATGAAACAAACATTTTATCTTAACTAAAATGCTTAAAATATATTTAACTTACACCTCTGCAAGTTTTGAGCATATACTTATTTTGTTACTCCTTGGACACTAACATCCAAGACAAATAGTAGCATCAACATTATGATCCTACCCTAATACAAGTGTCAAATGCACTAAAGTCATCCAATTTGTAAATGAAATGTATCCTAATGTTTGAATTATGTGATTTAATGTAAGTTATTAATCTAAAGGGATTGATATAAATAAAATATCAACCCTCATTCATTCCTCACCTAACATAAAAACTAAAGAGCACTCAAAGAGCATTAAATTGAATAAATATTCTCTATTTATTCCTATTTCCAAACTAATCACAGTGACTAAAAATATACAAGTCTAAAGTAATAAAGGATTAACCTAGGAGCCAAATTTTCCAACTTACAAGCTATGTCACTATTATACCTTTTTTACACACATTATATGATTCACACACAAGATAACATGTAGGGGACAACTACATTAGTCTGAGGCCGTTTTCAAAGTATCAACTATGTAAGTAGCATCCTTTGACATTAGGGTCATTGGGATCAACTTGAAACTATGTTCTCACTAACCCATTTTTTCTTAAAGTCACATTAAATATGGAAAACTAGGGTTTTTCTATTTGACAAGGAACAACTATCCATGAGCTGCATCTAAATGCACCAAAGTGAAGGCAAAGCCAAATCTAGAATCATCCTAGTTGTCACATCTTACTTTACTATATATTTCATATAGGATAATATGGTTAGACTCAGATAGTAACATTGACACAACCATCCAGGGTTGACATAACTATCAAAAAACTAAAGGCACTGGATTCAAAATTTGACAATTGTTATAGAACTATCTTCCCACTTACTTTCAACCTCTTCCATATCCAAAAATGCATTAGCATCAGAACAAGATAATTACTTCTATTCTTTGTCACTTCTATATCCAGCATAGTTTTACTTTCCATATTTAGATTATCTCAACATAATAAATTCAATGTATGTTTATATTTGAGTTTAGCATTTAATTTACCTACTATAGATCTTATTATCACTCTTATGCCATTAAATTTTATATTCTTAACCCTAAGCTTAAAGTGAAATACATATGCCCAATTATTTCATTTTAGGGTTAAACATATGGTGAACCTGATCTTTGAACATCAAAACCTATGTCTCTTAGGGTTTTTTAATTTTTCTATTTTGCTCACCCCTGATTTTCATAAAATATGTGCAATATGGATTGCTCCCCGGAGTTTGTATGCCTCTCCTATCTGATCATCATTTTGATCTTTAATACATTTCAAAAGGATAAAGAGGATTTTATTCCCCTTTCAAAACTAAAAGAGGATGACAAATTTCACTCATCTAATTAGATTCATGTTATCCCCTCTTCAAAGGATAAGGTGGATCATACTATTTTACAAAAACTAGGTAACCATAAAACACTTCCAACAACCCTTGATGGTACATGTTAGAGCCCAAATTTTAACCCTATATAATTCAATGAGACCTTCTCAAATTTGAGATAACATGGAACTATCTCTACATATAGACAATCTACTAAAAGAGACAGATCTCTAGATTTGAAGGCCTAGCTCCCTTCATTTATAATTTAGGATCGCACACTACACTAGACTAATCACTACTGGGTGTTAAAAGGGAAGAAAGAAGCATAAAATAAACCTATACTAGTGAAGGTAATGTACCAAAGATAACTCCACAAACATACTTGCATTTTCATTAAGAAAGAAGATTGTTAAAACTAATATCAACTCAATGTTTTTCTAGCATAAGAGTTTCTACGTGGAGGTAGATTGTAATGCATATCCAAAGGTGGGTAACTAGGAGGTCTAATATTAGACACTTCTAATCTCTTTCAAATTTCAAAATACACCTATAAAACATATACACTTCATGAGAACTGTTAGAAATAATGCTAATCACATAATACATACAAGAGTAGAATGGAAGCAAGGAGAAAACATTCATCACTTATAATCCAAATACACTACTTGACATACTTAGGCAAGAATTAAAAAGACTAAACCATCTTGATAAAACTTTATTCAAAATAAATATAAGATGTCAAACCATTAGGGCTTAGCTATATCAATTGTGGATTCTTTACAAGGCCAAAATGACTTGAATATATAGAGCATAAGATAGGAGAGAGAATACGTGATGTTGAAGAGTCATCATGCCAAGTGTCAAGAATTTAAAATAGTTACAATGAAAGATGAGGAGTTAGAAAACAAGTCGTGAAGGTCCTCTTAGATGAGTGTCCATCTAAAGTACATCATTATATTAAAGTTGGCATAGAGACCCTTCATGTCCTTGTTGAAACTACTCTACACAATGGGGAACCACTTAATAGTCTAGAAATGCCTTTGGGAGTTGTTCAAACATGTTTCCTAACCTGATGAGGTGAAAATATGATTAGTGTAAGTCATCATACCCTTTTAACTGATAACATCATACTTGTCAATTATCACTTACCATCTTTATTGGGTCCCTTTTTATATCAACTACATGGATCATGCCAATTGGACCTATCTCAATGTGAGGTAGTCTTTGGTGTGGTTGTGTTAGGTTATGGAGCTAAAAGCTTCACCAAGATGCAAAAAGGAGGAGTTAAAGAGGTTGCGAAGAGTTGTAGAATGAGTTGTAGGGAAACCAACATCAGTCAGATAGCAGTGTAGATGCAACTGACGTCGGTTACAAGTTGATCGACATCGGTCAGGAGGATCCGACGTCGACAACTTGTGTGTGAACATGCAGTTTGCATGCAGATTCTGGAGAGTCTATTTTTAGATTGTCAGTTTGCATGTTAAAGGCTAATTATAATCTTAGAGTTACGAGTCTAATTATTGTAATTAAGATAGTCTAATTATTGAAAGCATGAGATCTATATAATAGACTCATGGGTTGTATTGTAAACTAGTGCTAGAGAGTAAGAGAGCAAAATAAGCCCCTTCAGAGAGAGGAGAGCAATGGTGTGTTCCTCCTAGTGCCACAGTACCAAGTGTGGGTGTTGGTTTGGAGAATTAGAAGGGTTCTTCGTGTATATATGATCTTGGTTAGTAGGTGTGCAGGATCACATTTGGAGATCTACAATGGTGAGTAAGGTCTGGTGATTTGCAGGTGGCAGCAGAGAACAGGAGATATACTTGGAGTATGGTTTTGTACTTGGTGTACTGGCAGTGTGTTACTGACTAGTGGAGGTGAACAAAAATTCTATATTTGAGTTGTGTGTTGGGACCGAGAGAGAGAGGGAAGAAGGTATTGAGGTGTGGCAAGCCTTTGAGGTGGAAGAAGAAGTGGCATCTTCTTTATTGTATTTTCTTCTAAGTGATTATTAATACAATTGTGTATTGTCTCTCATATCCTGTGTTATTTCATATTTCTAGTTACTTATTCATTCTAGTTAAATTCCATGTTTAGTTGCTAATACACGAGGTAATCATATATACTCTTATTGGTGGAGCAAGATCTTGACAGTTGGTATCAAAGCAGGTTGAGCAGGTTGGTACAAACTTGATAATTGGTATCAGAGATTTTAGTTGGGTTGACTAACAGGTGGTTCAAATCTGGTTAGTGTTTGTTGATTACAGGTCACTCTCAGGGGTTTCAGATTGAGTGGGAGTATAGCAATGGTAAAAGAAAGTGAGCTACGAATGGAAAAACTGAATAACATGAATGGTCTGATTGATGGAAAGAAAGAGCAGGGAAAAGGGGATTGGTTTTCAATAGAAGATCAGCATGTAGAAACAGATGTTGTAGGTGATGTTGCACAGGTTGCTCTGGATAAAGTAGAATCTTGGTTTACAGATTCTTTTGCCTCTTTCCATGCAGCCTGAAATAGAGCATCTTTTCATGGGTGTCTTTAGAGACTTTGGAGAGATTTATTTAGGGGTTGGTGAGCCTTTTCAGATTGTTGGCAAAGGGGAAGTGAAGCTCAAAATGCAGATGGATAACACACAGGTGTTGAAGGAGGTCATGCAGGTACCAATCTTGGAGATGAGTCTAATTTCTTCAAGAAAGTTAGGTGATGGGAGATGCACAGTAACTCTCACAGCGGATGCACTTGAATTAGATGGTGGTAATAAAGTAGGTATCCTTTATCTATCTACTTATATTATTGATTCACCTTCTGTTGCAGAGATGTGGCTTTGTAGGATTGGTCACATATGTAGGAGGGGAATGCATGTTCTTAAGTGAAAGATAGATGTTTTTGACAAACTTAAGAATTGGAAAGCCTTGGTGTTCATGGAGGAGATGATAAACAGAGATTAGTTGAGGGGACTAAATTATTTTGAGTAGGGCTATGTTGATTTGAATAGGGTTTTGATCCAAAAGGAGCTCACAGGTAAAAAGTCATCACTCACAGGCGAACATAGGTACCGACATCGATCATACAGTAACTGACGTCGACAACAAGAAGACTGATGTCAGTTAGACAGGAACTGACATCGGTAGAAGGGATACTAGTGTCGGCTAGGCAAATGATGTCGACAGTCATGATCAGTGTAGGGAACTGACATCGATCAGGTGCAGACTGGGAGATGGCTGAGATCGGTCACTAGAACAGATGGTGGGCAGACAACAAGCTATCAAAAAGGTCTCAAATGCTCATATCAAGGACTGAAAGGGTAAGTGAACCTCATATTCGTTGTTCACCTTCTTACTAGTTGCTTACTGATGGTCGAGAACCAGGAAGATGTGAAGAGGCAATGCAGGTAGAATCCAAAAATAGTGGGAGCTTGGCATGGATGAGGAGTGTGAGTCCTTGGAGAAGAACCAAATATGAGTTTGTTGGTGGAGTTGTCAGCTGGAAGAAAGCACTGAAAGATGGATGGATTCCTAAGTTAAAGAAGAGAGTGGATGGATACATGAGATGGAAGGCCAAGGTATATGGTCTTGAGGAAGCTGCAGGACAGTGGTACAGGTTTGATAGGTGGATGACAAAGCAGGGCTTCAGTCAATGTTAGTGTAACCATTGTGTTTAATTTACCAGGTGGATGATGAGTCATGACATTATCCTATTACTGTATGTGGATGGTATGCTTGGAGTAGGTTTGTACATATAGGGATTTGCTGAGCTAAGGGTAAGGTTAGTTCAGAGGTATGTCATGGAGAATTTGGGAGCAACAAAATTCTTTGGCATAAGAGACATGGAGATTTTGTCTCCAGTGGGAGCTGATGTGAAGAAGGTGTTGGCGAGGTTCAAGATGTAGGATGCAGAATCGGTAAGCACACCAAGGGCTAGACAGTTCAAGCTAAGCTTAGAACAGGGTTCAAAATCACATAAGGTTTGGTGTAGACCTAAGTTTTCCCAAGCAGTGGGAGTTGTTAGAGAGTTTGGAGCCAATTCAGGAAAAGTGGATTCTCATGTATCTAAGAGGGACCAGCAGCAGGGATTCATGTTATGCAGGGTCAAGGTCTTCACTACATGGGTTTGTAGGTTCGGATGCGGTAGGGTACTTGGATGACAGGTGTTGCATCAAAGGTTGTTTGGTGGTTGGTCTTCAGGATTGAGCTTGAAGAGGGATACAAGCTAGGGAATAAATTAGATGGTGTACAGGTATAGGTACAGGTGCAACTATTTATCTCCAAGTGGGAGATTGTTAGGTTGTGGAGCTAAAAGCTTCCCTAGGATGCAAATAGGAGGAGTTACCAAGGTTGTAGAGAGTTGCAAAATGAGTTGCAGGGCAACTGACATCAGTTTGATCAATCGAAATCAATCAGATAGTAGTGCAGAAGCAACTGACGTCAGTTACAAGTTGGCTGACATCAGTCAGGAGGAGCTGACGTCAGCAACTTATGTGTGAACATGCAATTTGCATGCAGATTTTGGAGAGTTTATTTTTGGACTGTCAGTTTGCATGTTAAAGGCTAATTATATTCTTAGAGTTGCGAGTCTAATTATTGTAATTAAGATAGTCTAATTATTGTAAGCATGAGATCTATATAATAGACTCATGGGCTGTATTGTAAACTAGTGCTAGAGAGTAAGAGAGCAAAATAAGCTCCTTCAGAGAGAGGAGAGCAATGGTGTGTTCCTCCTAGTGCCATAATACCAAGTGTGGGTGCTAGTTTGGAGAATCAGAAGGGTTCTTTGTGTATGTATGATATTGGTCAGCAGGTCTGCAGGACCACGTTTGGAGATCTACAATGGTGAGTAAGGTCTGGTGATTTGCAGGTGGCAACAGAGAGCAGGAGATCTACTTGGAGTACGGTTGTGTACTTGGTGTACTGGCAACGTGTTACTGATTGGTGGAGGTGAACAACAATTCTGTATTTGAGTTGTGTGTTGGGACCGAGAGAGAGAGAGGGAAGAAGGTCTTGAGGTGTGGCAAGCCTTTGAGGTGGAAGAAGAAGTGGCATCTTCTTTATTGTATTTTCTTCTGAGTGATTATTAATACAATTGTGTATTATCTCTCATATCCTGTGTTGTTTCATATTTCTAGTTACTTATTCATTCTGGTTAAATTCTGTGTTTAGTTACTAATACAAGAGGTAATCATATATACTCTTATTGGTGGAGCAAGATCTTGACAGGTTGATCCTTTTTTGTATATTTTGGCACTAGCTAGAGGAGTCCCTAAGGATCCTGTACCAGTTGGTAGGTAGTTACATGGAACTAAATTTCAAAGGACACCCATGTTAGAACTTGTACATGGTGGATTAAGAAGCATGAATGTCAAAAGAGTGGTTCAAGTGAGATTGTGACTTCCTTTTGATAGATCAACATATGACATGTGCTCATCCAACCTAGGAAATGTAGTGGAGCTGATAGAATTGAGACATCTCATCAATTTCCATGTGCTCATCTAACCTAGCAAGGAGATGCCCAGTTGCCTACAAAAGAAGGCTTGTATTTAAAGGTCGACGAGAGGCAACTAAGGCAATGAAGATCTATAAAAACAAAGAGCCACCATTATCATTTATTAGTATGTATAAGATATATTATGCATATGAATGTATATCCCAAACTCACTTATGATCCATTAGGCAAGATTAGTATTTAGAATAAGCACATGATTGCATTTATATTTTCAACCTTGATGCTAAACTATATAGTCAATGAAGAATATTGTTGAAGGAATGGAATATTGATCCTTGCATTATAATTTGCATAGTATTATGTTTGTGACTTAGCTTTATATAGATAATGTTATAATATTATGTTGAATGTATTATTATATAAAGGTTTATCCCTAGTTGCTAATGGCATTCTTATGCTATATAACAACTTTGGCCTACCTAAAATAGACTAAGTATTGGAAAATGATTATACCAAGGCCTTAAGACCTATGCCTAAAGTGATACCTTAAAGGATGATCCATTAAACCCAAGCAATCCCCATGACTTATCTAAATGACCAAATGACCCTATACTATCTGTTCCCATAACTTGCACCAATGAGAACTCGGTCTAGCTAGTTATGAAATTACACCTTAGGACTTGTGTCCTTGAGAAGGCTTGCATCTAATGACCTTCCCCTAAATAACTTAGCATTGATAGGTCACCCAAACCTGTCTTACCTATGACTAAGTGTCATGTTTCAACTATCCCAACATGGGCTCAGTCCCTTCACTATTGCACTTTGGGTGAATGTATAAGGCTTGTGCCTTATGTAAAACTAATACTAGTGAAATAGTGTGTTAAATTTTGTGTACAAAATATTAATATGTTCATACCTAGCTCTATCAAGTTTATAACTAAATTAGTTTGATAGATAAGTGCATAACTAAACATAAAAGCTAATCCGGTGATCTTTTATACAACATTTTAGTTCCATTGCCAGGAATCATGTTGAATTTAATTGCTATAATGGTGTAATATAGTAATGCTCTGACTATCACTAAAAAATATTGAGAACTGGATAAAACAAGTGGAAGATAGTTTCATGTAGAAGCATCCCACATGTAAAGGGTAGGATATAAGAAAATGGGTGCAAGCTAACCTATATGATGCTCTATATGAGGTGTTATTTTGTGAGATATCCAAATATGCATACTGATGGTTGGTCACCTACACTACCTCTAGAAGGTATAGTTACGACCAACACCTTGACTGGACTATATAGTGCATAGAGAGGCTTGAAATCTTGGATGAAGTTTGGATGCATGCTATACATAAGTGGTGGAGTAGTGAGTTTAAAAACTACATGTTAGAGTTTGTAGTGTTAACCTTATTATACCCTAAAGAATAAAAGTATAAGTTTATTTATAGAATAAAGGGGCACATTCATTAGAGGACTTGACACTGAACTAATTTTTTTTGGGTATATTATGGTATAAAAAAATAAGAATGGAGGGATAAATTCCTTGTGGGTATGAGCAAGTGTAGAAGGTGAAAAGGGGAAGTATAGGTGAGGTATGATGGTAGAGGATGAATAACTTGACACCCGAGAGTTATAAATATTGAACTATAGTAAGTGAAGGCATAGGCTAATGGATGATCTAAAACTTAGAAGTGTCGAGAGGACCCATAGTGAGTGGGAAGGGCATGAGGAATGATCCTTTGATTTATAGTAACATGAAGAGAGAGAGAGAGGAAGAAGCATAAACTAGGCTCAATAGTTGGGTGTATGATTTAGTGGCTTCTTACAAGATGTGGCAATAGAGGATGTATTATAAGAACATACCCCCTTTGAACTTAAAGTGCAAGATCATATGCTAGATCCTTCATCAGAAGATAGAAGAATGATAACTAAACCTATTATCAATGTTGAATTTGATAGGATTCAACATTTGGATCAAGAGCTTGTTATTGAAGTAGTGATACCCTATAAGGAACTGAGTGAGGATACAAGTAATTTAGTAAGCATTTATCTAAGAACCATGAACATAGGTGTAATCATTCCCATGCAAAGGATGTCAGCTGTGCCAACTAGGCAATATCCCATAGGAAGTGGCATGGTGCCACAAGTAAGTGGTACTACACTAAGAAGTTTGATAGTATAGCTAATGATGTTAAGATCAACACCCCAACCTAAAATTGAAGTTTCTAGAGGGCCACTTCCAATATATATACAAGGGGGAAGGTGCCTCAAAACCTATCACCACCTCCCTAAAAGATCTAATATGAGATGGTGATACACTTACTTTAGTATTAAGGTGTTAGTGCTAAAGTATGAATTATAATGGCATGATTGAGGCATCACTCAACCTGAGCTTAAGCCAACCCAATTTGCAACCAGTTTGCTAGATCATGCCCATACCTAGTATTATAAATTTGATTCAAACTAGGCTATGGTTAACTATAATATGCTAAAAGAAGCCTTCTTGAAGGATTTTTATATCCCTAAATTGAATTAGTAGAGCATCATTGTGCTCAAAGAAATCAACCAAGGGTTATTCAAGACTATGTGCTTATATGATGCATGGTTTAAAACTCTTCTCTCTAAGATTTCATATGACTTTCACCCCTCGTAGCATGCATAATGGTTTGTTGGAGGCCTACTGGTACCCTTTATATAAATACTATTTATGAAGATGTTCATAGATCCCCACAAAGTGATTTAAGCTGTACTCTATAATGAGGTAGGAGGTAACACTGATACTAGGAATTGCTAGAGGCACATATTGTGTCAATAGCCTCCTAGCTATAGAAGCTGACCATTGGTTCGGTGCATAAAACTCATAATTGGTTATAGTGAACTTATTGTGAGATAGAGGGGCATAACAAGAATAATTTATTGCAAAAAATGTTCACACCATACTCCTCAACTATGAAGTTTGTCATGGGCCACATAAATATTAGAACTATCCTCTATTGTAGTGTGATAGTCAAGTAAATACTACCATTTATTATAAGATGTGTGATGCTTATATGCATTGAAAAACAAACTACCAAGTCATTGATGAGATGTGATAAAACATGGAAAGAGGCATGAGGTAGGAGACAACATCAACTAAAAGTTAGGTGGGTCAAGGAAATGAGGGCTATGGCTAACATAATATGGGTTATGGGAACCAACAAGGCATGCATGAGTGAGAAAGAAGATGTGGTAGATGAAGATTCCCACCATGATCATGATACAAGTGTGGGTCAACTAAGCATTATCAATGTGACTAACCCATACACCCAATGTGTGGGTATTGTTAAAGACCATTTATAATTAAGGAATTCTTAGACTTATACAATAAGATAGCTCAAGGTCGACCTAGAGTAGATAGAGGTGATGCAATGGTTAGACATGAATTTAAATAAGAAATGTGGGCTCCCAAGCCATAACAGACTTGTAAGTAGATACGTAAGATGTAAGCCATGAATTGAAGTGGTTTTACCACACAACCACCTACTATGATGACCCAAGAATTATGCTTGGAATATGGTGAGTCAAGCCACACTGAGTGCATAATGTGGCTTGAGCCAAAATATGTTCCCTATCTTGATCCTACATGATAGAAGGACATCCTACAATAAGCCATGAGTATGATACATAATTTTCATGCTGAGCTCCAAATAGATAAAGATTTAGAGGCATAGGCCACCATGACATATAGAAGATAAGATAACTAGGAGGTTGAAGTATAGGAGTTGACCAAGATCCTACACCTCCTACAAATTGAAGGGATGCTGACCCTAATAAAATATTTATTGTTGAAGCATGTAGGGAAGAAACTAAAAGAAGAGGATGTGCCTTAAGTTATTGAAGTTGATATGCCACACATGGAGAGGGTACGTGAAGTAAGGCATACTCATAATGTATATTGTGACTAAGATTTATTTATAGATGCCATCATCAATGGATGGTTGATTTTTGAAGTACTAATTGATATGAGTGCATAAGTCAATATTCTGACCAAAACAACTTGTGAAAATATGGGTCAACCAACCTTGAAGCCTTCAAATCACATGCTATTTATGGATAAAAAAACTTGGGTGCAACTTATGAGGGTCTTGAAGGGTGCCATTATAGATATCATGGGCACCGAGTTCCAATCCAACTTTGAGGTCATCAAATTGGAAGAGCAGGATAAATATCCAACACTTTTGGGTAGGGCATGGTGCTATGTGAATAAAATAGACATACACTTTAAGAAGTGCTACATGAATTTTGAAAATAATAAAGAGAGGGTGGTGATCCCTCTATCAAGTGACCAAGGGCCCTTATATGTTGGAAGTTTTGATCTCAAGGATGAGATCTACCACATTTTTAACATCACGATGTAAGGTGCCACGAAGCTCAATCTTAGTAACCAAGGCATGCTTGAATGGGAGGATGTTCAATCAAACTCTAATAAAACTAATGTGGAATGTGAATTATGGGTATAAGAGACTTATGAGGTCATCGATTGAAGGTAACACCTAGTGCATGTAGTCAAGCTAAAGCTAGCTAAAATGGGACTGGTTAAGATTGAGTGAAATAAGAAGAGATGGGTTCCCCACACTAGGAAGACTAGGAAAAGGGTATTCTAAATAAGTAAGGGGAAGCTTAAAATTCTTCCAAAGTATTAAGGGATTTAACCCATGTAATGTTATATCTATGATATTGAAGCTTGCATCCCCAAGAAAATAGATAGAATGGGCAAACTAGTATATACCTTAAAGTGTACTACTGCTTATTGGTGGGTAGTGTAAAGACATAACTTGCCAACTTGGAAAGATGTAAAGGTATTAATATTCCCTAAGTTTAGAAAGAGTAATGAAGAATTGGACATAACTAGCTACTTAGGTGATTCCAACCCAATCATGCATGTATGATTGGGTGAAGAAACCCAGACTATTTATGGTAAGAACATGTCAAAAGCCCTATGTGTACATGCCTTCTATAGTAACTTGAAAACATGGGAATGAGAATGGTACATTTTAAATGAGATGAATTTAAAGATAGGGAACTAGGAGGTACTTAAGGAAAGGTTTGTGGACACCTTCTCCTTTTCTTCCCAAAATTTAGAGCTACCGGAGCCACTGCAAGTCATTCATAGGGTAGTGTATGATGACACTACCATCTTAGAAGAGCACCTTAGTGAAAAGTTTGGGGAGAAAGGAATAACAATCCTAAAATTATTTAAATAATGGTTTCTTAATAGTGACCCTAGTGAGGAAGATGATGAGACCTAGAAAAAGCATAATTGGAAGGCTCTAACAGGTAGACAAATTTGTGCACCTTATGGATGATAATGCCCCAAATGAAGATGGTCTAAATCATATTCAAATTGAAATAAATGAGGGGAACTAAAAATTTGAAGACTCTCATCAATATAAGAATGATCCCTACCATGTGCCACTCAAGACCACTAAAGTAGACATAATCATAGAAGTTGAGCCAAAGATTGCCACTATAGGTGCTTACTAGTCTGAGGTAGAGATTGCATGAATCATAGACCTCCTAAAGGAATTTAAAGATTGGTTTTTGTGTAGCTACCAAGATATGAATGACACTCACCCTTAAATTTTCAAAATGAGCATCAAGCTAGTGGATAACATAAGGCCAATCAAGAAACACCCATACCAAATGAATAGCAATCTTCATACCAAGGTGAAAATGGAGATTGATGGAATGCTTACCACCAACATCATCTACCCTATGTAAGAATCTAAATAGATGAGTTTGATAGTTATCAACATCAAGAAGGATGGATGCATTTGGATCTACATCGACTATAGAATATTGAATGCCACCTACATCAATGACACATTCCTGACCTCATTCACTAATGAGGTCCTAGATGGAGTCATAGGCTGTGAAATCTATACCTTCACTGATGGTTTCTCAGGCTACCATTAGGTGTAAATTGAGGAGGATAATCCCAAAATAACCTTTATAATCGAATGGGGCTATTTCACTTATACCATGAACCTTTTGGACTCAATAATGCACCAACCATATTCTCTAGGGTTAGTGATCACTGATTTTAAGAACTTTAGCCATAAGTTCCTCCAAGTCTATTCTGATGACTGGACTATGTATGGTCTTTTAAAATACCACTAAGACAGTCTAAAACTCATGTTTGAGAGGTGTAAGAATCTCCATATCTAATCAAACCTAAATAATTTCATCTTCATAACCCTTTTTGGAACATTTCTCATGCACATCATCTATAAGGATGGTTTGCTTGTTGATCCTACAAAGATAGCCATCATCATTTAGCTCCAGACTTCCTCAATGTAAAAATATGTTTTCACCTTTTTAGGCCATTATGGATACTAAAAGAATTTAATTCAGATCTATGCAAATATTATATCACCTCTAGAAGAGCTCTTTCACAAGGATAGCCCATTCTACTAGGGTGAAACATAAGAGGAGGCCTTTGAAACATTTGAAGCTAAAGTTGGCTAGCATACCAATTTTATAATTTATAGACTACACTACTCCTTTCCACATATATGTTGATTTTTGAGTCTCTACTATTGACACAATATTGGTGTAACTAGGCAAGGGTAAGATGAACCACCCCATCTCCTTCACAAGTAAGAAATTGATGTAAGTAGAGTAGAATTACACCAATACCAAGTATGAGGCACTGGTAATGGTCTATACCTTAAAAAAATTTAGGAAATACCTATTGGCAACCCCATTCATCTTTTTCATAGATCATGAGGTGCTTAATTACCTCATGAACAAGACTATTTTACATGGGCACATATGTAGATGAATTGTTCTCTTCTAAGAGTTTAGTTCTCTATTGTCATTAAACCTAAAAAGCATAACTTGGGGATATAACATCTATATTGTATCAATTTTGGTGATGTGGTGATGCTGATTGAGGAAAACATGTTGGATGTGAAAGTATACAAATTCCACCACACCCTGGAAGATATAACAAAGATTGCCACTTTCATAACATCTAGGTTTGCACCCTAGACCTTGTCAACTAAGGAGAAGAAATAATTTGTAGTTTGTGCCACCCCATTATATCTCATTGAAGGGGAATTATATAAACTAAATAGGGATGAATTCCTACACTAGTGTGTTTTGAACATGAATGGGACTCTATCCTATAAGAGGTGCTTGAAGGGTTCACAAGAGGCTATTACATTGGATATGCAATGATGTGCAAGGTATTGTAATTAGGCTTGTGGTGGCCAAGCTTGTTTCAAAATGTAGAAGAGTATACTAAGGCATGTGACATATGCTATCATACCAAAAAACCCAACCATCAATATTAGATGCCTCTCATCCCTATTCTTGCCTAGGTACTATTTGAAAAATGGAGCATGTACTTTATTGGGCCAATCAATCTTATAGTATGGCACATAGGTAAAAGATATATTCTAGTAGCCACTAACTATTTCACCAAGTAGGTGAAGGCCACATTAACCAAAGACTACAAATTGACAATATCCATGTGCTTCATATAGGAGAACATCATAAGTCAGTATGGGTGCCTATTGAGTCTGACTAGTGACCAAGGCACTCATTTCATCAATGAGACAGTGTGCATCTTTTTGACTAAGTATATGGTGGTACACCATAAGACCACCCCATATCATCCCCAAGATAATGAAATAATTTTAGAATTCAATGAAATTCTAGGAATGTCCTTGATAAAGACATATTATGTAGGTCATGATTATTGGGATGATCAGGTGTCAATGGTACTTTGGGCATATCGCATAACATACAAGCACCTAAACAAGGCTACACCCTTTCAATTGGTGTTTGGCACTAAAGTAGTTCTTCCCATGGAATTAATGGTTCCCTCCTTATGCATTACATAGATTAGTTTCTTAGATAACCAAGAATCTTTAAACACAAGGTTAGAAAACTTAAAGTGCTTGGATGAAAAGTGCACCCAAGCTAAGTGGAGTTAGCAAATTGAGAAGGTGTACTAGAAGCACTGACATGCAAAGCATATCAAGCATAAGTAGTTAAATAAAGGAGCATTGGTGTTTTTTGTATGATTCCAAGTACTTTAATCACCTAGGTAAATTTTAAATCTGGTGGATGGGCCCCTAAATCATCCATCACATATTGGAAATAGGCACATGCATGTTGTAAACATTGTCCAATGAAATGCTCCCTAGGAATTTCAATAGAAACCAATTGAAGCCATATTGGTAGTAGGATGGTGCTTGTACCATGGAAACAATAACTTCTTAGTCATAATTTAATTGGGAGTAAGCTAACTATGATATCCATTGGCACAAGCCAAGCCATTCTTTTAATTATTTTATTTAGCTTGTGTATAACTTATAGGGGCATTGAGTGTATGCAGTGGTATTAAAAGCTTATGTGTTAAAATTTCATGTATAATTCCAATCAAGTGAGTTGAGTACCTGTGCGCTCTTAATACATAAGGGCATACATATAGGTGGTAGGCATGTGAAGATTACCAGGTGCAAGCAAAAGATATATATGTGTAATATGAATAGTGCAGGCCACTTGAAGGCCCAAGAATGAACTACTATGGCATTTATCTTTGTGGCAAATTTAAAAATAAGGTGAAAATAATGATATTGCACTAGAAACTAGAAAGGATAGTGAAAACACTCAACATGGTTAAGTACAAGGCAAGAAGTGAAGATGCTCAACATGGTTGAGCATAAGAAAATAGTGAAGACACACAATCTAACCATGTGCAAGAGAGACAAAAGAAATTCAAGACACTAGAGAGATAGTGAAAGGGATTTTTATGGGGCATGATAGGTCAAAAAAAGATGATGCACAAGAAATTGACTAATGTAGAGAAGAACACTTGAAATAAGAACATAACTAGAAGATAAAGTGGAACTAAGGAGGCTAAATCATGCACATGTGAGGCATTAAGCCCAGGTTACCATAAGGAAGGTTAAGGTCATTCCAAAGTATATAAGCATAGAAGGAGAATGTCTAAGATAACTGGCATCCACCCAAAAATGAGTGGTAAGTGATCATTTAAACCATATGTCACTTTGCTGAAAAATCCATTAGGAGTATTCAATGAGGTGGTGGTGGAAGAACAAAGATATGAATTTAATGTGTATAAGATAAGATATTTTCGAGGATCTCATAGATTTTCACCTTTTTAAAAAGAAATCAAGGCATTGACACCATTAATCTTACATTAATAATGGTAGTTGACATGAAAATGGTATAAAATAGCAAGAAAAAAACTTGCTTAGGTTATAAAGTTTATGATAACTTAGACTTAGAGCAACCCTAATAAAGAACCAAAGAGATGAAGAGAAAGTACTCTATCATAGTGAGAATTCATCCAATTCAAGCACATAGAGTGAAAGGAAGCACATTGAGAAAGAGTGCATTTATAGTGAATCCATTGTGAAAGGTTGAAAAGAGAGATCTATGTAGATAATTGAGTTGAAACAAGAAGACATTACCTAAGCCACCATTAATGACCAACAAAGATCAGAGGCAAGAGCATTGTTGTATATTTTTGTCCACAAAAGTGCCAACCACCATTTGAGGCTTCAAAAAAACATGCCTCCATAGATTCAATACAAACTAATTTAGAATGGTGAGGAAGAGGAAGGCAATAATCTCTACATCAGTGTAGTTGGAACCCAAGAGGGTGAAAATCATAGAGGAAATGACAACTACCAAGACCAAGGTACAACCAATCAAAGCTATTATCATCAGTGAGGCAGACACTGAGGTGCTAGCAAATATGTTGTACCAATACATGTAGTATCCCCCAAAAGTATATGTGGGGGAAAGTTGGTGATAATTTACATATAAATTCAAGCTTAAAGAATACAACCATTGGATTTCAAGTCACTTCCAACTTGGAGCAGGACTGGATGGTAGACACAGGGCACACTATACTGGAAGGTGATGCCCTATTTGATGTCTCAATTTGAGATAAGTTGACCACTTCTGGTGAAATTTAGTTTTATGAGTTAACTTCCTTTTGAAATCTAGAGGAACTTGTTTAGTTCCTTCTCTCATGTGTCCATGAGAATCACATATATTTTGTGGGATGATGTATGAATATATTTACATAGATGATAAAAAGGATAATTAGGCTCCCAAATACTCATAGAGACATCCATCAATTGATGGATGATGTAAAAGAAGTGGAGCACATCAAAAATCCTCTCAACTACTTCAAGGGGGGTTTCACATTCCCCATTATCAATTGTGAGGACCCCAACATGAGGGTAGTGAGGTGCCTCATGAGTTCTATGTTGTGTCTAGGCAATTTGTGGATATATGTGTCAAAGGTATATCTTTATGTTGTATATCACATGGCACAAGGTGTATAATTTAATATCACCAAGTTCATCATAAAAGAGTTGATAAAGAATGCACTAGAATGTCATAGTGCCAAGAGGACCTTCAGGTGGGGGTTCATCCTCATCTTGATCATGATGGAGAAAATTAGGATCTCGAATGGGAATGAAGATAATCTCTGGGTCTTCCTAAGACACCAAGAATTCCCCACACAAAAGTATAAGGACTACACATGCCCCACCATTTTTATCCCAAAATACAAGATGCATGTAATGCATTGGTGTAAAAACTAAATAGAAACCTTTGAACTAGAGTGGCACATCCCCCAAAGGCTCCCCCAAAGTATGTTTGGGATGAAAATGTTTGTCATAATGTAGCACTACTATGTCATATGATTGGCATTAAAGGATAGAAATAGGTTAAGATGGTTGAAGATTCCCTTCACCTTCTTGGCAGAGTAATTTAGGGATGTGCTACACGATATCTAAAATATGTAATAAATGGACATTCTAGCTAAGGAACTAAATGTATAAAGGAAAAAGTTGAGGTGTAGGTTTCCCTATTTAGATGGAACAGCTATAAAAGACAAATAATATGCCTCATATTTAACAGACATTGATCCCATTTAATATGTCACCATCCTTAGTTTCATCCATAGAATTTAATATTAGCTAAAGCCACAAAAGAAGGATTCTAGCACTGGGTCTAACACCAAGTAGAGAAAATACCACCTAGTCTAGATTAGGGATGTAAGAACCCCAATGCCTATTGAAAAGAAAAAGTCTCCAAATAAAAAAAAGGGGAGACTTTGGAGGAAATTAAGGAGTAGTTAAAGATGAAGATATATTCAGAAGGAGAAGCATCTTATTCAACCTTCATGCTAAAGCATGTGTGCTTCACACCAAAGACTTCCCCTAGTGTAGGGAAAAAGAAGAATAAGGCTCCTCCTGTGGTACAAAGGATAATCCTCTCTAAGGAAGAGGAGGAAAAGGAGTTAGAGGAAGAAGAGAGTGGGAAGGGCATTTATATTTTACTCAAGGATGAAGAGTCCTCATCAAGTGAGTGAACCCCTCCCCACCACCACAAAATAAGCTGGAGAAGAGAAGGAAAATATTTATGAAACTTAGCTTTAGTAAAGCTAAAATATAGAGGGCATATGAGATATAAGAACAAAAGGATGAAATGACTAAGGTAGGGGTGCCAAATGAATTCATTGAGATGGTGGAGGCTAAAGAGAAAATAAAAGAAGAGCATAAGGCATAGATGGGAGAAGGAAGTAAGGAAGTACAAATAGGAAAATAAATCAAGGAGGCAACCCATTCAGGCACACCATTAAAAGAATAACTAAAACACTAGTGGAAAGACATGCACCTTAACCAACGGCATATTGAAATAGTGCTGAGGTTTCACTAAAAGTGTGAGGAGATGTAGGCCAAGGGAATGTCCCAAGCTGAGATCAATCAGCCAAAGGCCAAGGAAATAAGATCAAGAAAAAAAAAGTGTGAATCTCAAACCATACAGAGGAAGGATAAAAAAGAAAAGGCCATAAAAGAGGAGGAAAAAATAAATGCTAAGTAAGAGAAGGCACAAAGAAAAGAGAATGAAGAGAAAGTAGCCCAGGAGGAAAGGGAAAGAATGATAAAGGAAAGAGAGAAGAAGAAGTTTTCCATGAGTGTAGAACCAAGATCAGAAGGAATTCTAGAAAAGTCACCTAGATCCCGCACCAAAATAGTAGGATAAGATACATAATAGGCATGCCCTATCCCTAAATGGGTGCTTGGAGATAAAGAAGGTGATATTGGTACCATGGAGAAGCAAATAGATAAGGATATAGAAGACTCATTAGGGTAAGAAGAGTAGAAGGCTAGTGTAATGAAAGCTCATAGAAAAGAGCCTCTATGAGAAGAAATGGATGAGGGGGAAACATCCACTAAAGAAACCCCATGAGAAGAAGAACTTGATGGTGAGTTGAGAACTAAAGATAGAGGAGAAGCAGACATAGGGGAGGAGTTTGAATAACTCCAAGAAGAAGAAGAGGAAGAGGAAGGAGAAGAAAAAGGTATTGGCACAAGATCCAACACCAATGAAGAATAAGATATGGGCGAGGATGAGGAATATAAGTCAAGAAATAGGGAAAGGTCACAATAGGTGTTTAAGGAGGATGAGGAATTATACATAATGGAGTGAATGCCACCAAAGACTACCATGAAATTGATGTACCATCAAGTTTATTTGGTGCTATATTTCTACATGGACGAGCCTAAATTTGAGGTTCAAATAAAATCAATTCTGAGTGCCAAACAGGCAGAGGAAGGACATGATTTCCAAATCCTCAATCCTCACAACATGAACTCCATGTGCTCATCTAATGACCTGATTAATATGGATTTTGTAGTGGTATAATAACATCAATGATGTTCACGCATATAGCTAGAAGAAGATAGAAAAAAAGGTAGAGAAAGAGATTAAGGCATCAAAGCTTAAGTTCTAACAGCTAGTTTATTACATAGAAGAGGTAGAGCCATCCCTCTTAGATGATGTAGATAACTTGGAAATGAATGAAGTTGACCAAGTTTGTGTGCTTGTGGAGTATATTCTACCTAGGATAAGGCTAGTGCTTGAGGAGCAACAAGACCCTTTTGAGGCCTTGAGATGAGAGTTGAAAAAAAAAATTAGATGTGGTGGAAGACCTCTTTTCCAAACTTGAAGAATGCATAGAGGAAGGATGATATATTTTTAAACTTCACTAATAGGTAAAGTTATTGATGCACACCTTAAGAAGGAAAATGAGGAAAAGGATTCTTTATTCCAACCCTCCTTCATGTTAATCATGATCAAATGCATTTAAGTAATGGTTAAGGTCAAATCCTTAAGCACCTAATTGAAGACTCAAGTGCAAGACCTAGAGGCAGTCTTTTGTACCTTCTAAACAAAGACCAGTGAGTAAGGGGAGATCTTGGATGGTGGGGTAAAGTACACAAAATAAGGGCTTGAAGCCTTTATAAAGGAATTATAAAGCATGGATGTGCTTGATATCAAGGCTATATCTACTAAAGTAGATGATATCATGGAAGAAATAAAGGGTGATATACAAGGATTTGAAAAATTTAAGGTAGATTTAGAGTAGGATTCACCCCATTTTTTCACACCAAAGGCATTAAAAGACTAGTTTGGGGTGGACTAGTAATTTTGTATGGGGTAATGTTGGGCCCTTTTTTGTAGCAACTATGTGGACTGTGCCAACTAGACCTATCTTGGTGTGAAGAAATATTTAGAGTGGTTGATCCCTTTTTGTACATTTTGGTGCCATCTAGAGGAGTCCCTGAGGATCCCATGCTAGTTGGTAGGTAGTTTCATGGCACCAACTTTCAAAGGACATCCCTACTAGAACTTGTACATGGTATCTCAAGAAGCATGGCTGTCGAAAGAGTAGAGTAGGTGATATTGCAACTTCCCAGTGACAACACAACATACAACATGTACTTTTCCAACTTGGGTAGTGTAGTGGATCTAATAGACTCAAGACAAATCATCACTTGACATGCACCCATTTGACCTAGCAAGGAGATGCCCAGTTGCCTATAAAATAAGACTTGCATTTAAAGATAAAATAGAGGCAACTAAGAAAGAAAATATCTGGTGAAATAAAGAGCCACCATTAATATTTCTAAGTCTACATAAGATATATTAGGCATTTAAATGTATAGCCCAAGCTCACCTATGAGCTATGAGGCAAGATTAGTATTTAGAATGAGCACATGACCTACATTTATATCTTGAACTTGTATGCTAAACTATATATTCAATTAAGAATATTATTGAAGGAATGAAATAGTGATCCTTGCATTATAGTTTGCGTAGTGTTATGTTTGTGACTTAGCTTTATATAGACAATTCTATAATCTTATGTTGAATGTATTATTGTATAAAGGTTTGTCCCTAGTTGCTAGTGACATTCTCATGCTCTATAATGACTTCAACCTACCTAAAATAGACAAAGTTTGGAAAATTATTGCATCAAGTCCCTAAGACCCATGCCTAAAATTCTACCTTGAAGGATGATCCATTGAACCCAAGCCATCCCTATGACTTATCTAAATGATCGAATGAGCCTATACTAGTTATTCCTATAGCTTGCACCAATGAGAGTGCAGTCTAGCTAGTTATGAACTTTCACCTTAGGACTTGTTTCCTTGAGAATGATTATACCTAATAACCTTCCCTTGAATAACCTAGTTTCAATAGGTTTCCTAAACCCATCTTTCCCATGACTAAGCCCCCTTGAAATCCAAGTTGCACCATGTTTCAATTAGCCCAATGCGATCCTGGTCCCTTCACTGTTATGCTTCGAGTGAGAGCACAAGGATTACACCTTATGTGAAACTAATTTTATTGAAATAGTGTGTTAAATTTTGTGCACTAAACCTTACTATGCTTTCTTCCTAGATTTATCAAGTCTAGAACTGACTTGGTCTGATAGCTAAGTGCATAAATAAGCACAAAAACTAATCTAGTGAACTTTTCTACAACATTTTTCCAGTCACTCACTAGCCATATAGGATTGAATTCACACACTTACCACTATGGTTACCTACAAATTTTGAAGGAGATTCATTTTAGATGTTTAATAAACATCATCAATACCTATTTGTCCTCTGGTCTATCATATAGGCCTCAAAATAACTCAATATCACACTTCTCACTTCCAATTTTGATAGTCACCCTCTTTCTCATTATCTTGTTAGAAACTACCTTCAATGAACAAATTAATAGAGGTTTTTCCATACGTCACTAATGTAATAATGAGGTTTAAGTAGTTATAATACATCTATACACACTTCTCACCATGAATTTAACCTGTTTGTTGCCCTCTGCACCTTCAATTCAACCCAAATCTTACAAAAAACATAAAATTAGGCATGTTTGTACAAGTTAATGTACATAATAATTGAGTTTTAAGGATATTGAGAGAGTTATAAACATGTATAAATCACTTTATAGTTAAATTTATCCTTCTAGATGCATTTATCTTCATATCTTCTTCATCGGGTTCATAAGAGGGTTTTAGGTCATGTAGGTTCTTAACAATGATTCATAAAATTTGAGGCCATAACCCTTGAGCCAATACCATTGAGTTTTATTTAAATACCTCCCTAAACTATTCTTAAGTTATTGAGACACTATGTAGATCATCTGTATAGATATGAGTTAAAAAAGTGGCTTCTCGATTAGCTGCTTACATTCTAGACACCTCTGAGATATATTTAGGCCAAAATGACCAATCTAGGTTAATATTTTCAAACCAATGGGTTAAATAAAACATACACTCTCCCATTAATTTTCTCATTTTTTTTTGAAATATCTTATGGTCATATGAGTGTCATTAGAAGCCATGAATGTTTATGCTTATTTCTAGGCCTAAAAGCATAGATTATGTTTTTGAGTGTGTGGCCACTTTTGAGTGGTCCCAATAGATGTAGGTGTTTATCCAAAATAATTTACACCAAATTAAACTATAAACATCATTATATATTCCATTAAGACTCCCCCTTTCATCCTTTTCTCATTTATGTACCATGTTTACAGGTTATGTTGACTGTGGAGTGCCTCTTGTTTGAGACAAAACAAAGGACACTTCCCATATTAGTACAACCCAAATAATACCATGGGGGTCTTGGTAAATTCATATTTACCTTCTATGTTTATTTTAAAATAGATATCATACCTCTATATCCTTCAAACATCAAATGTTCTCAGTATTAGCTTATAGGACAATGACTATGTGCAGTGTTTTTGATTCACTGAGTATGAGGTCTAAGAACCTAGCTTGCTCAACCTTATCTATATTTTTTCCTCTAATAATGACATGAAGGTATAATTTTATCAATCTGAGTGTGATTTATACATGTTCATCCATCTGACACCTTTTCTCACCAACCAAGCTTTCACCTTTCACTTTCCTAAACTAGTCTGCAGGTTTCACTTCAAACTATAAGTTCTCATTTAAGAATATAAAGGATTCCTATAAGTGTTGATTCATGTGTGAGTATTTTACTTATCTCCTTTTATTAATTGGAGTTAATTATGGATATATGACACCTAGATAAACACATTCCTTCATTGATACCATGCAACCATTTCATTATCATCAATACACTATAGTGTTACTATTACATTATAAGTTCTAAGTTCATTTGGTTTCAATGGTATTGTAGTTACTAAATGTTTCTATCAATATTTTGGTTGAATTAGAAACATAATCTACCATCATCCTATATCAACCAAAAAAACTCATCTTTTGTCAATATGCATCACTTAGGCCTAGGATACAAGAAGGAAACCATCAAAGTTACCTAGACCTCATAGTCTTTCACCATAAAATGACACTATACAGAGAAAAGTATCTTTTCAAAGAAGTTAAGGTAAGTCATATCATTAAGTAACTTACTAAATTTGTGAACATGGATTTAAATCTAACTGTAGGCATTGGATTGGTTCTCATAACCAATCTCTAACCCTTTTAATGACTCAGACCTACTGTTGATACCTTGAGAAACTTCTCAACACCTTGGAATTCTTTGCTCCATCAATATGTCTATGCAATTGCTCCTACAAAGTTTTGTAGGTGAATTTATTCTTGTATGTGAGTTTAATATTCAACTCCACCTAGTTTATAATGCTTTGATATTTCCATTGGTCCATTTAATATTGCTTAGACCATAACCATACTCTGAGAGGTTGAAAATAAGTGCATTACCTTTGATTTAAATCTACTTGCACAAGTAGAGACTCTACAACTTTGAAAATAATGTTCTCAGTCCATTAGTGTTCACTTCTAAAATAAGAGAGTGATCTTTCCCATCCTTCCATGATCACACTAACAATCCAATTGAATTCAACATGAAATGAGTGGACATTCTCTACAAGACTATATGCATAACTTGGTTCACATAGACCAATGTAAATAGATAAGAAAACCAAGGTGTTGGGAATGCATAGGTAGTAAGAGGTGTTAACAATATTAGTATTGTTGATATAGTACAAACCACCATTATTGAAACTATGGCCATATAATGGAAGTACACAGGGACCCATAACATCCCCCAAGTGCACTCACTTAAGCTCTTCTTCTGTCCATAGCAAGTGAAAATTGTGGACCTCTTTTGACTTGTCTAAGGGAAAGATAGGAGAGAGAAACTAATTTTGATAAATTTTGACCCTATTAAAGATTTTTAAGAATGGAAAATACCTATGGGCATCTTAAGACACCTTTTTGAAGCTTCCACATGTGTCATATGGGTCATCTCAGTTCATACACATTTTGAAACTACCCTTTCTTTAGATGATCTTCTTGTTTGTACACTGAACCTATAAATTTTTAATTTGTTAGTCTTCCTCTAACATTCTATGACATGTGGTACATTAGTTTTCATCTTGAAACATTTTTATTTTCGTTAAAAAGAGTAAAATTACCTTTAGATTGACCAAAAGGTGGCAAAAAGGGATATTAAGACAAGTGGACAAAAAGACAAAGGTTATAACATATTAAGTGACCTTCAAGATAGAATTTGACCTCACTAAGGACAATGTGACCACTTTCAAACCTAGGGGACCCCATTAAAGTTTGAATATGTAGGGGGGGTTAACCAAATTTTACCTAGTATGAAATTTAGTCAATATTACATATATAAATGTTCAATATAAAATCCCTAGGGCTTGTCCTTATAAAACCCTAAAAGATCCAGTCACAAATAATACCAAGTTACTACACAAGTTACAAAAGTAAAATCTATCTTTAGACTCATAGATCACTTTATTGAAAAATTAGATTATTAAATTACAAGAACATAATTAGGTTATATTATCTAAGGTACCAAAAATATAATTTACACATTTACTTAAGTCCTTGACTTCATAAATCCTACATTTAATAGAGTATCAGCTTATATATCTCCCTCATCCTATCGAGGTTGATATGAGTCAACCTCTATCCAAAGGATATGATGTGAATGTTTATTTTTACTATCATCAAGGACCCATATATTCTATGAACCAATTATTTAACTTGAAGCACAAGATCCAAGATCTTATCGATGACCAAAAGCTTAAATTTGAGGATCCTCCAAAGGAATTAGCTTCACAACAACTCAAAAAAATCCATGATAAAAATATTTAACAATTACATTATATATTGGTGGTGATTATTTTTGGCATAACCATATTGATCCTACATGAACAAACACCACTTTCCATATAAAGTATTTTCAACATCTTAGTTTTGATCTACAAGACTTGTAAAAGAAGTCCACTTTAAAATATTCCTTGGGAAACATAACAATACTAATTGCTTATGGTCCTAAAGTAATTCAATCATGTTTTTGGGTTATGCCTACCATGTATCCATATGAATTTACATTAGTAACTCTTTGGCTATACCAAATGGAAGTAAAAATTGATCCCAATTAGCAAGGTATCTCCTTTCCTCATAAAGGTAAATTAATACATATTTTAAATGATAACACTAGATCTTATACTACACATGCAAAATAGGAGGAGGAACATGCTATGTTCCTTTTCAACCTATCTAATCATGATATAAATAATATAAAAGATCCAACTTAAGGTTTCAAGACACTAAATTGGGGAGATATCTATGATCATCCATTAGATAGGATCATAGCTTAGTATCTCAAAAAACCTCCAAAAATATCAAAAACATTCAAAAAATTCAAAAACACTATTGATACGTACATGTTATATTAGCTCCTTGACATCCATATGTCACTTTTATATTGATGAAAAACATACTTAGTTACTTCTACATACACATTTACGTCATATTTATACATTAGGTATGATAAAAGCATACACAAATACATGATACACTCCTATTTTGGATGTTGGGCTTTCACTCTAATCATATCATATGTACATTAGAGGATTCTACTTATTTGATCTTGATACATTGAGGTTATATGGCTCTATTATCACTCTAAACTATCATGTTTGATCTTACATATCTAGTTACACATGATTATTATCCATGATTATATCTTACATAGTGTACTTCATATGTTATATACTTGATAAAAATTTTCAACACATTGGATCCATGGGCTACTATGACATGTTTATGCTTTAGTTTATGCACTTCTTTGAGTGTCTTGTCTTGCTTGTTAGAGAATTTAAATATTATCCTTTGCTTACAACCCCCATACCTATGTACACTTTCTTTAACAATTCCATCATGTCATTATTTATTGTATGTACATTTGAATATGTCATCCTTGCTTTCATAGACATTCGACTAAGTCATGTCCCTTTGCTTATGTGGAATTTTAACATATCTCTTGTCTATAGTCTCTTTTGACCATTGCTTGTTGACTTAATTTTGAATGTTTTTGTGTGTGTGATTATTTTTTTGTTGAGATTTTAAAGTTACTAAATAGACATTTCCATGATATTTATCTTGCATCTTAGGCTTGCATGTGATCATATTGGTTCTATGTACTTTAATTATATATTTACCTAGATATGTTCCTTATATATGGTACATGGTGACATTTATAGATTTTACAATTGTCTTACCCTTTTGAGGTGAAGTAAATATCAATTACTATCTTTTCCTCACCTTAAAGGGGGTCATATTATTGGGGGCATGATTGGGAATCATGTTCTCCACACTTGGCACAATTATTAGATTCAATGGATGCATGCTTTGGAAGTATGTTATCCACACTCATTTGGTATTTGGTACTTATATTAGTTTACAGATTTAGTGGGGACATGTCATATGGACATGTTATCCACACATTCATAATTTATATATTATAGTGCAGGTATGATTTGGAAGTATGTTATCCACATTATTTCAATATGTGGTACTTATATCAATTTTTAGATTCAGTGGGGGCATTATTGGGAAACATGTTATCCACATTTATTTAGTATATGGTACTTATATTGGTTTATAGATTAAGTGGGGTCATGCTTTGAAATCATGTTATCCACACTTATTCAGTATTCAACATCTCCACTTTATAATGGAGGCATATTTTGGAAACATGTCCTCCACATTGGTACTTATATCAATTTAAGATTGTGCCATATATAGTGGGGGCATATTTTAGAAGCATGTCATCTACACTTACACAATTATCTAAATTGGCCAAAGTACATAGTTATATGATTCATATTCATAGTTGTGGTTGAATTCTATACATTTTTACCATTTTTATACACAATTTTATGATGAGACATATCTAAGGTGCATATTACATGCAACACGTGATAATATTATAAAATATAAATCAATCTCAGATTCCAAAACCATTGCATGTACTAATACCCCATGGACTGTTATGAACCATATTGATATAATCTATTATAGTAGTTGGTTAACCTTTTAGTATGGTTGAGGTGATAAAATCACTCAATCTTTCCAAGTTTTTAGGTTGGACTTGATCATCTATCCTCACTAGGTTATAATTATTTTTGGGTTTCATGGTTGAGTTGTTTCATGGTTGAACTAACTCAACTGTTAAGTGTCAACTTACATTTACTCCAAAATTAGGGGAATGTGCCTTCCAATCTCTCTCTTTTTATCCTTCGATATATGAACTATAAGTATTTATATATATTTATCCTAATCTTAGTTTCAGAGTCTTACAATGATACATCTTTTTCAAAACAACTTGCCAATAGGCAAAGTGGTTACATCAACACACAGGTGTACTCATGAACCTTGTTTTTTCAATTTAAATAAATTTCATGTAATTTTTGTTAGGAATAAAATATAAATTAATGTGGAATAATTTCCTAGATCACAATAACAAGATATATGAAAAAATCAAAAATTAAAATACACAACAAGAAGACATGATTTAATGTTTTTCACCCAATGTGGACTACATCCACCAAGAAACACTTGCTCATATCTTATTAAAACAAAACAAGAGTATAATCCACTCTTAGATCAGTCTCATCATAATTAAAATTCAAAAATATTGTTTGAATCTATTCTTAAAAAAATCTCCTAAATTTGCCCCTGAATTCACACATTCTATTCACCTTCTTAAAATCTATATCTCTGATGTATTACCTATATCCATCTATAATAAATCAATAGGTAACCAACATAGTGGTTTTACAAAACAATGGGTACCAAAACCATTGTTGAAGTAAACCATAATGATTCCCTATTAATCATGGGTGATGACACCACACATATACAAGTATAGATAAACCACATAGCTATACTCTTGGAAAAAGGGGGTCCAAAACCTCAGTGAGGATACATTAAGAGTGTACATTATATTTTAGTGTACAATATTTGAAATATATTTTAATGTGGAAACAATATCCATAACATAAAAATATCCCACTTGGAGAATGTTTTCCTCAGAGTAGGTTTCTCAACCCTTCATCGTAATGTATAAAGGCCAACTAAAAATAAACATAGCTTTAGTTTATCCCTTGTGAACACCTTGGTTATCATGTCTACAAGATTCTTAATGTTATGAATCTTATCCATCTTCAACTTCTCTTCCTCCAAATCTATCCTCATGAAATGGTACTATTGATGGCATAAAATTGTGCTAGGTCTTAGCCAATCAACAATGGGAAGTTTCAAGCTGTGGGACAATGCGGCTTGAAACAACCTCTATGTTTTAAAGAAGCTGGTCTCTTCTATTTGTATTGGGTGTTGGGGAAAAGGGATAGGAGACTAAATAGAAACACAAAATGCAAGAATTAAAACCTAACTATGGTGATGCACCTAAGTGTAATCCTAATCCTAACCTGAGCACATAGTGACTATTATAGGATTCAATTACATTTAAGAGCAGACAAGTGCATGATCAATGTAAAAGATTGGAATAACAGAAACAAAGGCTCACAACAAGGAGTCTTTTGCTGAGATATAGGAATTGTCAACAATGGCATAGTGTTCAATCTTCTTATTGGAATCCTTCAATCACATAGGAGGCACATAAGTCATGCACAGTTATGTAGAACTTTGGACTCCAGAAAATGAGACAAAAGCAAATAACATTTCCAATCACAACACTAGAAAATCTATAGCATAGACTATTTTAAAAATGACACAGATAACATCAACAAAGGCATGGAGCTTAAATTTCCTTAATTCATTTAACCACATAAAGGGCACATAAACATGCATGATTATATCAACTTTATAACTTAAGAAAATTAAGACAAGAGCAAATGATATTACTAGTCAAAATTATAGAAAATATGAAACTATAGGATCCCCCCTTTTCTTTTTAGAATTCTTCCTCCTTTATAGCCTCGAATCACTCCTTTAATTATCCCTTTTCTCATGAAATCTTATCCATCCTTTGCTCATAGGTGAAAAATATACGGTGCCTTTAATGCTGTGGGGGGCTCCAAAAATCTACTAGGTGAATTATTCCATCTACTCGAATTAACTCTAGCTGATTTTCCCTCCATTTTGCTTTGCAGCAATAGATACACAGAACACTCCATTATATTTGAAATGGGAGAGGAAACTTAGTCAATTTTTTGAAAATCCTCGTCTTACTTAGGAGGCACCAAAAAACAACACTTGGCACTTTCCACCAGATTTATCTAAGACATGTGGCTTTTTCCGCTTTCCTTTGGCTGTGCTGTAGTATCATTCGGGGCATATATTGGATTCTTATGGATGGCAACACTTGGTAGCTTCCAAAAAATTTGAAGTAACCCCTGGTGCCCACCACCTCCTTTATTCAATAGTGAAACTCAAAGATAGTTTCTCAAAAATTGGCACATGGTAGCCTCCGCTGCTTCTGGAAAGATACGTGGCATCTTTCACTTCTTCATCTAGGGGTGCGTGGTGCCTTCCACTTTTGTTGGGGGTAGAGTAGAGAGGGACTCAAAAAGTAACACTTGGTAGCCTCCACTGTACTTCAATATTTAAGCACAATGAAATGATGCCTTTATGCGTTGAAGGAGAGCACTGGACCCAGGCATTTAAACAAAGTCTCTCGATAGTCGACATGTGGTGACTTCCACTGTTGTTAATAAATACATGGCACATTTTGTGGTTCTCTTGAAAGTCATAAAAGGACCTCAAAGGATGCCAACTGGTTAGCTTCATGCTTTAGAAGGTGAAACTTGGTAGCTTCTGCTTGAATCCAATACTTAGGCCAAAATTGAAACGAAAGGACCAAAAGGGGAAAAATGAACCATGCTTTGAGGATGACACTTGGTAGCTTCTGCTGCACTTTGACACTTAGGAAAAAATGAATCTGTCCTCTACTCCAAAACTCTGCTACTTCATCCAAGGTGCATAGGAACCAAAATTATAGTGCTCAACCCAAAAATTTAAATGCAACTTAGAGTAAATTTTTTACTCTACAGTTACTTCAACTCTATATGCTTCATCCTAGAGTGGAAAGTGGAGTTATTTACTAGGTGTTAACACTCTAACTATCATTCTACAACTTACCTTGATCTTGCTTATGCCCCAACTCCTCAAGAAATTATTGTAACCAAATAATCTCTTTGTTTCCCTTTATGGCATCAACATACTTGACCTCTATGGTTGAAAAAGCCACACATTTATGTAGTCATTAAATCCATCTCATCGCTATGTCACCTATAGTAAATACATATACTATCATGCTCCTCCTATTATTTAAATATCCAACCATGTTTGAATATACATAACCACATAAAGTGGTGTCTATTACACCATATATTAATAATGTCTCCATGGTCCATCTCAAGTACCAAAGGATTTATTTCACTGCTTATTCGTGCTCTCTACATAGATGACTCATGTACCTACTTACTGCTCCCACTACATTGGCAATATCTGGCCTAGTGCTCACCATGGCATACATCAAAATACCAACTACTAATAAGTAAGGTACATAGGACATATGCATTATCTCCTTATTTATCTTGGGACACTGCTCCTTTGATAACTTGAAATTGATTGCCAAAAGAGTCCCAATCAATTTAGCATCCTGCATACTAAACCTATCTAATACCTTTTCAATGTAATCTTCTTGAGATAAATTCAGATTTCATTCCTTCCTATCTTGAGTTATTCTTATACCAAGGATTTATTTTTCTACCCCTAAATCCTTTATAGAAACTGAATTAATAAGTTATTCCTTAAGTAACTTTATTTCCTGCATGTTCTTATTTGCAATGGTCTGAATGACACCCAACCTAGTCTTTAACCTTGATGAGAATATATTAAGAGTGTACAATACATTTTAATGTACAAAATTTGAAATACATTGTAATGTGGAAATAGGCTCCACAACATAACACTTTTAACCCAAATTATATGCATTGATTTTACACTATAACATGTTCTTGGTTTCAGGTCAGTCACTAGAGAAGTACTCAAATTCAACTCAAGCAAAGACAAGTTGTGCATACACACCCAAAAACTTATTCCTTTCCTTTAAAATATAAATTTTATTACTAAATTAAGGGAGAGGGTAATGTAGAATATATTTTGTGATTATGTATCACCTTAGTCTTATACACTTGGCAAATTGAGACCTTGGCTATTCCTCTTAGTTATGCATTCTCCTTTCTTTAAAAACCTCATACCTACTCTATCTTGTGGCCCTTGGCCTATATCTTAGTCCAAATATTATTATATTGATGACACAAAATTTTTATCTTGCCCATAATGATTAAAATATACTTACCTTACATATCTACAACTTTTGATATTATACCTATTTTGTTACTCTTTGGACACTAAATTCTAAGACATACAGTAGCACTGACGTTAATGTCATGCCCAAACATAAGTGTATAGTAATCTACAGTCTTCCAATTTATAAATAAAATGTATCCTAGTGGTTGGCCTAAGTGTTTTAATGCAATTTACTAATTTAAATGGATTGACATAAATACAAGATCGACCCTCATTCATTACTCACCTAGCATTATGAACAAAGTGAACTCAAAGAGAATTCAATTGAATAAAGATTCCCTATTTCCAAACTAGTTATAAGGATTACATATCTAAAAGTTTCAAGTAATAAATAAATAATTCAAGAACTTGATTTGTCAAGTTACAAAATACATCATTGTTATACTTACTTTACACACATTGCATGATTCACACACAAGCCAACACATAGGGGAGAACTAAATTAGTTTGAGGTCCTCTTCAGAGTATTGGATATGTATACAACATCTTTTTATAGAGAGTTTATTGGGGTAATCTTGACACCATGTTCACACAAACTCATTTTCTCCCAAGGTCACATTGAAGATAAAAATATAGGATTTTACCATTTCATAAGAAACAACTATCCATGACCTTGATTTGAGTGCACTAGAGCAAATGTGAAGCCAAACCCAGAAGCATCTAGGTGATCACATCATGTTTCAATAGATATTACATATATGACACTATAATCAAACTTAGATAATATCATAGATGTAACCATCTAGGGTTGACATAACTATCCAAATAACTAAAGGCACTAGATCTAGAATCTGATAATTATTCTAAAACTATCTTCCTACCTACTTTTAGCCTATTTCATATTCAAAACTACATTAGCATATAAACAAGCTAAGTACTTATATTCTTTATTATTTCTATATCTAGCATAGTTATGTTTTCTATAGTTAGACTATCTCAGTATAATAAATTTAGTGTATGCTTATATTTGAGTTTCACATTTAATTTGCCTACTATAGATCTCATTATCACCTTTGTGTCATTTCATTTCTATATTATTAAACCTAAGCTTAAAGTGAAATACATACCCCAAATTATTTCATATTAGGGTTGAAAAGTATCCTAATTAATTCATAGTAATCAATTATAATTAATTTACATTTAAATACATTTTTTAATGTCATATCTTATAATCTAAATTTTTATTTCAAATATAAATCTTAATTTGATTAATCTTACCCATTAATCCAAATTAGAGTAAAACACATAGTTGTGTGATGTTATGACCTTGAATTAGGATAGTTGGATGATATGAAAATCTATTATATTAGCATATTTTACATAAGTTATAGTATATGTCCTATAAATTTACTATATAATTTATGTCAAAAAAGGGGTCAAATGTGCAAATAATAAGACCGAGTAGTGTCATGTAGGGATGAATCCATACTTGATTAGTGTTATGACCTAATTTAGGATGGTGGGATGACATGGAATTCTATTATAGTATGATATTTTACTGAGGTTCCAATATATGTCTCTAAAAATTTATTATGGAATTAATGTTTACAAAAAATATTGAATGTGGACCATTAAATTAATATGAAAAATAAAATAGAGGGCATAGTGTTTCCTTTTATGGGATTCCAATAACATATTAATCAAAATAATACATGACATATGGAAGGTTTTAAAAATAAATGGGAAGAATCCATGAGTTTCCCTATGTTTTGCTAACCACAACTCACGATAGAGTTGGCACCTACAATGATTTTTCAAATGGATAATTCACAATCTATCAATGGAGCTCGACAAATTTCAATGGATATGTAAAATGTAGGTGGATTTAAAGGGATATTTAAAACACGTGGTATGGTTTAATGGTTTATAATTAATTATTAAATTTCATAATAATAAGTCATGATTTTGATTAAAACTTATAATATATTTCACTGATACTAATTTTTTTTAGATATTTACAGTTTAATCTAGTAGAATCAATCTCTTAGCTTAATAATTCACACTTGAATTTCATATTCCCAATAATGTAGATATCCTATGAAATTCTAGGCATATATTTATGTCCTTAATTTTTTTATATTCAAATTCTTCAATGGCATAATGCTCATAGAGAATAACTTTATTTCTTTCTTTCATAAACTTACGTAAACTAAAATTTATTTTTCAAGAGGTGGTGTTTCAATGGTGGGCCATTGGTAAAAAATTACCTAATTCTTACAAAGAATAATAACATCTTTTTTTAACATATTTCCCCTAACATAGTTCATATCCTCCTCTACAACATTCAAATCAACCTTTGCTATCGTTGACGCTAAAAAGTGTAACTCCCAGGCTTGCATTGATTTTTCCTATAAACACGAATAGATTAAAAGATATGAATAATCATAAGGAAAAATCAATCCTACATCTTTTTAGTACTAGTCATTCAAGGTAATATTATTTTGGTGTAGATTTAATAAAATACGTGTTAAGTTGTGGAGCTAAAAGCTTCACTGGTGTGCAAATGTGGAGGTTGCTGAGTTACACATTAACTGACGTCGGTCAGGCCAACCGATGTTGGTTATATTCAGTGACAAAGTAACTAGCATCGGTTATTGTCAACCAGCATCAGTCAGACAAGAACTGATGTTGATCATCTACAGATAGACAGAGACTAACATCGGTCATCTGTGCATTCTAGAACTATTCTAATTTTAGACGAACAGTTAGTTTGCATGTAAAGACTAATTTTAGTCTTCAGTCTGTGCTTCTAATTATTATTTGGTTTGGGATCTATTTAAGAGACCCATGGAGCTATATTTTAATGTAAACAAGATCAATTAGATCTGCAGGGTGCAAGATCAAGATCTACAGGGTGCAAGATCAAGAAGATCTATGGTCAAGGATTGGAGGCAACAATAATTGGGTTGATTGTCACAAGGACTTGGAAGGTAGGCAACAACAACCATTGGGTTGATTGTCACTGGAGGGAACAACAACTCGGTATTGAGTTGATTGTGATTATATTTGAGAGAGAGAGAAATCTTGAGGGAGAATTACTATAAACCCAAGAGGAGTGGGAAGAGTGAGATTTCTTCATTGTATTTCCTTCTGGAAGAGTGTTAATACAGATTGTATTATTTCTCGTATCTCTTATTCTTTTCTGTTTCTAATTTCTAGTTACTTATTACTTTTGGTTTAATTTTGTGTTAGTTGCTTATACAAAGGTAATCAATTATACTCTAAGGAGGATCCTAATAGTTGATATCAGAGCTAAGATCACTAACAAGTGGTAGAGCGGGTTAGTGTTTGTTGATTACAGGTTCACTCACAGGGGTTTCTATTTGAGTGGGAGTAAAGCAGTGGCAGAAGAAAGTAAACTAAGAATGAAGAAATTTAATGGCAAGAATTATCAATTATAAACAATGTAGATAGAAGATTATTTATATCAGAAAGATCTATACTTACCATTGGGTAGGGTTTCAAGTAAGCTCACATATATGCAAGATGAAGAATGGAATGTTCTTGATAGAAAGGCTCTGGGATCTATAAGGTTGAGCCTGGCATCGTCTGCGATTTCCAACTTATCACAGACAAAGACAATGGTAGAGTTAATGGAATCTTTGGCAAATTTATATGAAAAACCCTCAGCTTCAAATAAGGTATTTCTTATGAAGCAATTATTTAATTTGCAAATGTAGGAAGGTGGATCAGTATATAGTCATCTTAGTGATTTCCATGGTTTAGTAAATCAGTTAATTTTAGTCAAAATAAATTTTGATGATGAAATTAAGGCTCTCTTAATCTTATGCTCTTTACCTGAAAGTTGGAATAGCTTGGTAATGGTAGTTAATAATACTACATTTGCTTCAAATATCTTGAAAGTTGATGATGTTGTTAGTGTAATCTTGAATGAAGAAATTTATAGGAAAAGCAAAGGGGAAACATCAGGTAATGCTTTAAGTGTTGAAATTAGGGGAAATCAAAGAGAGAGGGTTGAGCAAGGGAAATCAAGGTCAAAGATAGGCAGTAGATCCAAATCCAAAAATAGAAGTATCACTTGCTGGAATTGTGGAAAGAAAGGACATGCAAAGAAAGATTGTTGGTTGAAGGATAACAAAGAAAATCAGCATGAAGGTAATAAAGAAGCAAATGTTTTAGGTATTATTGCACAGGATGCTCTTATATTTTCTTTAGATAGTCAAGTAGAATCATGGGTTTTAGATTCTGGTGCTTCTTTCCATGCAACCCCAAATAGAGAGTTTTTCCATGATTATGTCCATGGAGACTTTGGAAAAGTTTATTTAGGGGATGGTGAGCCTTGTCAAATTGTTGGCAAAGGAAAAGTGTAGCTAAAATTGCAGAATGGCAACACATGGGTGTTGAAGGATGTCATGAATGTACTTATCCTGAAGAGGAATCTGATTTTTGTAGGAAAGTTGGGTGATGAGGGTTGCATAGTAACTCTCATAATAGAATCTTGGAAAGTTTCCAAGGGTGCACTTGTATTAGCTAGAGGTAAGAAAGTAGGTACACTTTATCTATCTACTTGTATTACTGATTCTCCTTCTGTTTTATCTACTTCAGATGTAGATGCAAAGATGTGGCTCTGTAGGCTTGGTCACATGAGTGAGAAGGGAATGCATGTTCTTAAGTCAAAAGGTAAGATTTTAGATTTGATAGATCTAAATTTTTGTGAGCATTGTATGTTTGGGAAACCTGAGAAAGTGAGGTTTATCAAGACTAGGTCAATAAAGAAAAATCACAAGTTAGAGCTTGTTCACACAAACATGTGGGGACCAGCTCAGGGAGCTTCTATTGGAGGATCATAGTGCTATGTTTCTTTCATTGATGATGCTACAAGAAAGGTATGGGTTTATTGCATAAAGAGGAAATATGATGTTTTTGACATATTTAAGAAATGAAAAGCCTTGGTTTTCAAAGAGAAGGTGATGTACAGTGATTAGCTCAAGAGGCTAAATAATTCTAAGCAGGGCAATTTGGATGAGGTTATGATCCAAAGTGAGCTCATGGGTAAAAATCATCACTCATAAGAAAATATAGATACTGACATTGATCAGGTAGAGATCGACGTTGATCAGGTAGGAATCGATGTTGATCAGGTGAAGACTAAAGTCAGTGATGTCAGGCAAGTGGAAACCAATGTCAGTCAGGTAAGAACTAATGTCAGTTAGGTCGGTTAGGTGGAACTAATGTCGGTTGGGTGTAGACAGAGAGATGACTGGGATCGGTCACTGTTAGAATGAAATTTGGGTGGACAATAAGCTATTAATGAGTCTCAAATGCCCATGAGGAGGTCTAAAAGAGTAAGTATACCTCAAATTCATTATTCCCCTTCTTTATACTACATGTTGCTCACTGATAGTGGAGAACCAAATTTTTTTGATGAGGCAATACAGGTAGAATCTAGGAAACAGTGGGAGCATGGCATGAATGAGGAAATTGATTCCTTGAAAGAGAACCAAACGTGGGATTTGGTTGAGTTGCCAGCTGAAAAGAAAGCACTAAAAAATGAATGGATTTATAGGTTAAATAAAGGAGAGAATGGACATGTGAGATAGAAGGCCAGGTTATATGGTCTTGAGCAAGCTGTAAGACAATGGTATTTAAGGTTTGACAAGTTTATGACAAAGCATGGCTTTAGTCAATGTCAATGTGACCATTGTGTTTATTTTACCAGGTTGGATAATAGTAGCTACATTATCCTATTACTGTATGTAGATGATATGCTTGTTTCAGGTTCATACATATAGAGAATTACTGAGTTAAAGGTAAAATTAGCTTAGACATTTGCCATGAAGGATTTAGGAGCAGTAATCCTTGGCATGAGTATTTCTAGAGACAGGAAAAATCATAGGTTGATTTTGTCTCAAGAGGATTATGTGAATAAGGTAGTGGAGAGGTTCAATTTGTAGGATGCACAATTGGTAAGCACACCTATGGTTGGACAATTCAAGTTAAGCTATGAACAGTGTCCTAAATCATATGATGAGGTTGAGTACATGGTATGTACTAGACTTGATATTACCCAAGCAGTGGGAGTTTTTATCAAGTTTATGGCCAATCCAGGAAAGAAGCACTGGAAAGTAGTTGAATGGATTCTTAGATATCTAAGAGGGACCAACAATAGGTATTTATGCTATGCAGGGTCAAACACTTCTCTACATGGGTATGTAGATTCGGATATGGCAGGTGACTTGGATGGCAGGAGAAGCACCACAGGATATGTGTTCACTATTGGTGGAATGGCGGTTAGCTGGATTTCAGAGTTGCAGAAGGTTGTTGCAATCACAGAGGCTAGCAAGGATAAGAACCCTGCAAATATGTTAACAAAGCCAAGGAACAAAGGAGAAGTTGAATCTTTATTCAACTTTTGTTGGTCTTTAATATTGAACTTGAAGATGGAGATACAAGCCAAAAATAAATTAAAAGATTATATAAGTATAGGTACAGGTGTAGCTGTTTATCTCCAAGTGGGAGATTGTTAAGTTGTGGAGCTAAAATCTTCACTAGTGTGCAAATGTGGAGGTTGCTGAGTTACACAGTAACTGACATCGGTCAAGCCAACTGATGTCGGTCAAGCCAACCGATGTTGGTTATATTCAGCTACAAAGTAACTAGCATTGGTTATTGTCGATTGACATCAATTAAATAGGAATTGATGTTGATCATCTCTAGACAGACAGAGACTGACGTTAGTCATCTGTGCATTCCAAAACTATTTTAATTTTAGATGAACAATTAGTTTGCATGTAAAGACTAATTTTAGTCTTGAGTCTGCACTTCTAGTTATTGTTTGGTTTGGGATCTATTTAAGAGACCCATGGGGTTGTATTGTAATGTAAGCAAGATCAATTAGATCTGCAGGGTGCAAGATCAAGAAGATCTGTGGTCAAGGATTGGAGGCAACAACAATTGGGTTGATTGTCACAAGGACTTGGAAGGTAGGCAACAACAACCATTGGGTTGATTGTCACTAGAGGGAAAAACAACTCAGTATTGAGTTGATTGTGATTTTAATTGAGAGAGAGAGAACTCTTGAGGGAGAATTATTGTACACCCAAGAGGTGTGGAAAGAGTGAGATTTCTTCATTGTATTTCCTTTTGGAAGAGTGTTAATATAGATTGTATTGTTTCTCATATCTCCTATTCTTTGGTATTTTTGATTTCTAGTTACTTATTACTTCTGGTTTAATTTCGTGTTTAGTTGCTTATACAAAGGTAATCAATTTTACTCTAAGGAGGATCCTAACAATACATTGATTACATTTAACTACTAATAGAAATACACTAGATGCTAGAAATGGAAACCATTTCCCAAAATTTGGTGAAAGCAAGCAATATTTTATTATTTTACCAGTTAGGGATAACAAGTGAATAACTCAAGAAATTGAAACCAAAGAAAATTCTTGTTTGGTTAACTTTATTTTGTACATCTTAGCACATTTTTAACCATGTTTATTTTATTAAATTATTGCTATATAAACTGACACTTGTTCTGAGAATTGGTTGGTACTTTGACACTATTAGAGGCAATGATAATGTGATGACACCCATAATATATTTCTTCTATCGAACCAACTAGGTATTTAAAAAACATTTCTGGTTTTTTCCCATGTTTTCAAGTTTTGGTTCTCAAATTCAATTTTTTGTCTTCTCTTCTAGTGATTTCAAGATACTATTTTCAATCATAGTTGTGGATATAAAGAGTTATTCAAGGTACTAGTATCAAAATTTTGATATTCATTTCATTCACTTAAATGTACAATTTTTGAAATAAATAAAAAACTTTCCTTAATTTTTGCATTATTAAATGTCTTGAATTCTTATTGTGAGACTATTGTTAAGGGCATGTCTACAGTAAATATATATTACAAAAAATAGTAGATTTGTCAACAATGTAGAAAAGGCTTTATCCACCCCATGTAATGCTATCTCTTTCTTTCGTTAGTGGGAATGCACTTTTTATTGATATCTATTGGGCCTAAGTTAGAAAAAATACATAAAAGTTATGACAATAAAAATGTGTTAATAGTATGAATAACCAAATTTTAAGGTATTTTTATTTTTACAAGAAACAATGCATGATTCTACTTCCAATAAATAAATACCAAGATGCAAAGAATCTCAAACTTAACACCTTTTTAAACCATATTCTTCCCTTTAATAAAATCTTACCCATTGCCAATAGGTTTTATATATCCTAAGTTGCCACTCTATGAAGGTAAAAGTGATCTCAAGTAGAATATTTGATCATTCCATGAAACATGGTTTTATTATGCATATAATGACAAATTATTTTCAAAAATCCTCAATGACTGATTTATGATGGTTATGTAATATTACACTCCAATTAGTTAAATCATTCAACCCTTTGACATATAAGTTTCTAGCACACTTCTCTATCAATGTTGGTGAAAAAATATCTTATGTGCAAATTGCTAAAATCAATCAAGTATCAAATGAGCCAATAAATGAATATATTATTCAATACAAAACTATGCTAGCTAAGATGAAAAATTATATTAGAAAAAATGAGTTACAAGATATCTTCACATAGTTTTCTAGCACCACTCCATGAGTCTATCATGTTTGACAAATTTAAATTTGTGATAAGTTATGAAATTAAATCAAAGAAAGTGAATTCAAGATCATAACTTTAAATAAACTCAAGTATGAACCAAATTCTCCATGTAATTAAATTACTAAGTTTCAAAGGAAAGTAATCTATAAGGTAAAATATAATGAAACCAAGAATGAATCAAAAGTAATAGTCAATTGAATATCATAACTAGTGAATAATCTTCAATTGACATCTCTACCAAGGAATAAATTTGTGAGGTTATCATCACCTCCTCATGTATTTTTACATAAATTATTTGGTAGTAACACATATTTTGACTTTCACATATTTATTGGGCATTTTAAAAATAAGTGTTAAAAGTTAAGGCATAAGATACCAGATCTTATTGATGATAATACTATTGAGTTAAACACAAGAAAAAAGGACATTAAAAAATGAAAATACAAATTTGAGAATATTCAACAATCCATTTCTAAATCATGACATATAGAAAATATAGATAATTAAAAATTACATCATGCTTACAATGTGAATCCTCATATTAAGACATATGGACATCCAATATATGGTATTATTGACACATTTACATGTACATGAACATCATTAGTGATGATTTAGATGGGCATGCACTATTTATTTTAGCTTATATCAATAAACAACATATACCACAGTATCAAGATAGATAATGGGTCAAGTGAAAATGCATGTATAATGTCACTTATTCACACTTTGGAATATATAGAACAAGATTTACCAGTTATGTCAAAAGTAATCAAATAATTAATTGTACATAAAAAAAATACTCTTGGGAATATATTGATACCTATTGAGGTTGGTATAACAATAATGATTAATCCATTCTTAGTCTTACCAAGAACATGGTTTTTTGATATGTTTATTGGGATGCCCTTGGATATAGAAGCTTCATGCATTTCCATATATAGTAATTCAATGTTTCAAATATATACATTGTAATCAAGTGATCAAAGATTTAATAATTAAATATGATTACTTTATACATTTAGCGGGAACTCCTCCTCCTTACCTGCCACCACTATAGTTCACTATTACACATATTAAATATCATAGTACAAAGACACTTGTTAAACCCATTCAAGATCACATTATAAAGATAATTATTGAATCTAATCAAGTGCAAGGTATAAATATGGTTGTCTCACCTTTGAAAGACATTTATATATAGTCAATTAAAAAGAGAGTGGTACACCCTCCTAGATAAGATGTTTTCATTTAAATTAAAATTATGTCTGTAACATGACTAACATCACAATTGAACATATTTTAAAATACATATTCCCATTTGATTCATTTATATGTGATAAATTTATGTAATAAGATCCACCACTAAGTAGTATAGTCCCTTATCATTTAATCAGATGATACATTCATTTCAAATCATGGTGAACTAAATATTGAAATCAATCCTTTAAGCATTTTTATTTTCATTTACACCTAAGCTCAATCTTTCCTATTCAATGCTCATTTTATGGAAAAGGTTGATTGATTATCAAAGACCACTATGCTATGTAGTGATATTCTAATGCAAAAATTACTTCCAACTTCTCAAGAGATTATATTAAATATCATACTTATTCACCATGTGATCATTCAAATCTATTACTATTCAAAAAATAAAAACTTAAATATTTTATTTGGATATAAATTTGTATCAAAGTTTATATAAATATGATAACACATTCATTATTTAATGAGAATAATATGTATGAGAAAATGATTAACATATGACACCCTTCTTTTTCTACTATAAAGTACTTTTAATGTTTATATAAATGTAAGGGATTAACAAGGTATATGCACATAGTTCATGGACACAACCAAAAAAGACTCTTTTTAAATGCTTTCATTGAGGAGTTATAATATAAACTCACACAACTACAAATCCGTGTAGGTCTATCAACATACAAATACATACAATGTTATAAAACTTCAATCCACTCCTAAACATGATTAAATCCTATAGTTTCCACTAAGATATGTACCCTATAGTAAATATTTTCTCACACCACTGTAATGGTTGAACTCTTTAAATTGTTTCTCTCCTTAAGATAAAATCCCTGTTTAAATGGAACTTGTTTCCCTATTAGGGACATGCCCAAGAACTTCTATGCAAGTCCCAATGCTCCAACATTTCTCATGAGACATTTTTATCTCCCCATTGTGATTTTTAGGATTACTTAGGTTATGATCTATTTATTTTTATCTGATCTTATGAAATGTGCAGGAATACCTAAATGAATATTTAAAATTTATAAACTATATGTTTAATGGCATAGGGATAAGGGTGAGAATAGTTTAAGAGATGATATAGTACAATTTGAGCATTAACTTGGAAATTATAAATATTAGTGATGAAAAACTGAGGGGTCAAGCTTGCATATAGATAAATGTATTAAAATAATGGTGAAAAAGAGTCATTTATTTGGGCACAAGTCAAGTGGTTTAAGATATGTCTATAATTACCATTATCAAGTACTTGTGACCAGATTTAGGTATCTGCATTCCCTTCCCTTAATTATTGTAATGGAATTTCTATATTAAAGGAGAAAACAATATCTATATGTGTATAACAAACTTTGTCTTTGGATAAGAAACTCCAATTGTGTAGGGCACTCAAATTTAGCAAATCATATAATAACAGATGAAGTATTCATTGTTCATATTTGAAATTTGAAAGGTTTGAAACTCTAAATTTTGAAAATGGAAAAGATGGAATGGAAGGAGTACACCTACATGGAGATAAAACCATATTTTCTTCTAACATGTAAAATATGGAGAAGTTTTCCCTCTTTTTGAATCATTCGAGAGATGGTTCCTCATATTAAACCATTGGCTAATTGAGAGTGATCATGTCCCAATTTTGAATAACTAATAAATACCCTAAGTTGGAAAGATGCACATTAAAACTCTAATGATTGGGTAAAAGTACCTAATGTACTAATCTAAAATGGTGGAACCTCAATCAGTTCACTAGAAGTGATGCCAAGGTTGTTGAGTGCCATTAAAATTGAATATACATCACCCATAATAGAAAGATGGAAAAACACAATGGGTTAACTAGATGTAATGCTAAGGCCATTGAGTGTCACTATACTTAAACATACATATGTAAAGGTATCTACATTTTACTTTCCTGATAAAAAGAGAATGAAGAATATTCATGCCCCCATCATGAACTCAATGCCAATAGATTTGAGTTTAAATAATAATTAGTTTCCTTTCAATATGTAAATTATATTTTAGTTTATTCACATGAATCAATATCATGCCTTTTGAAATTTAAAATTTGTATATATGTGCATGAACAAGTATTATGCCCCTTGAATTTCTACCTAGTAATATAGAATGCCATGCATGCATAAGCTCAACTATAACTTTATATGAAACATGTAGTTTTTATCTTGTAATTGTTTTTCATATTCTAATGCATATGAATTCAAGTGTGTATGATCATATACTCAAGTCCTTGTAAAGTGAGTGTATTTTCATGGCATATGTTTCCAAAATTTGTATCAATGTTCCAATATTTGTCATGTGTTTAATTTTTTAATTAATTTGAATATTTTAAACATGTAATCTATCCTAAAATATGATTTTTAAATTAATTATAATGTTTTAAACTTGTACCTTATCATAAAATTTGATTTTCATGCTTATGAAGACTTGAATTTCTAAGACAATCCTAATGTAATGCCCCCACTTTTATATAAGGGATGTAACATGCAAGTCACTCATCTCAAAATAAGAGTTAATTATATGATGTAATATAAATAAAATCATGTATAATTATTTAAACATGGGAAGAGTATGTTATCATATTAATATAATTATCATTGAATAATGTATGTAACATATTGAATATGAGGCATATAAGTGTCATGTCTAGATAGATATAGCAATGACACATACAATAATTTAACTATTTACAAACAAGACTACATAGTAAAATTGTATGATATGGATCATGGTACCATAAATAAAAATCAACAAAAAAAACACATAATTTTATAGATAATGTCAAGTTTCACATACAAGGGACATGTTAAAATGTTGTGTGTACAATCAAACATCACACGTATATTGCGAAGGTCCACAAGTAATAAACATGTTAAAATATTGTACATACCAAAATAATATTACACGCATATGACTAAGGGACACTAAAAATGGATATGTTTGAATGTTGCATAGACCAAGAAAATATCACACACATAGGGCCAAGGGTGACACACAATAAGTAAACAATGTCCAGCCTACCATGTAAGAAACATAAACACATCAAATGAACATATAACAAGTGAAAATTTATATTACAATCCATATATATCAAAATCACATAATAAAAAATAAGCATATTCATATATCACAATGTAAGATATGAGTAATTAGTAAGACACTTGAAAGATACGTAGTTGGATATGGTATAGGGGTTATAGATAGATATAACATGTTATAGTGTAACTTCTAAAATAAGATGCCCCAAACATAGTCATAGCCACTGGGTAGAATGAAATCCAACACCTAGGAATCCATATATAATATGTATGGCAAGAATTGCACTCATATACCTTGTGAAATGAGTGTGTGTATAAAATAGAGTACAATATCTACCAAAAAATATGATAAATAACATATTTAAAAGAAATAAACTAGTAACTCGAGTCATGTTCAAGTTCTGGATTTTTACTTTTTGAGAATATTTTGAATGTTTTTATATTTTTGACATATTTTTGTTTAAAAAAATTGAAATATTTAAATTTTGATATGTATGCAAAATCTAATATCAAGGCTTAAAAAATAGAAGAATGGGAGGGATCCAAAAAAATTATAACATGTGTCAAGGTGTAGTGTGCAATATATGTGATAACATGGTGATGTGGAGAAAGTAGAAGTAGGCAATATGGCCCCAACTGTATATGTGTATAATAAAAATGTAGCTCAAAATTATATGTGGAGATAATAAACTACATGCCCTGAGTGGGAAAGAATTAATGTGAATTCATTTAGTATATATAAGTAAGAGTAAATAATCATGTAAGATCAAATTGAAGCCAAAGTATGTGTAGATAGTCAATATGTAAGAATGAGAAAGTAACATGTCATTCAAGATATGTTCACTATAGTCACTATAGGATGAGTTTCTTGGATGTCTAAATCATGATAGTAAATCAAGAGGCAAGACCCAAAAAAAAAAATTTAATGGCTAGAAGAAAGGTTTATGTAATTGCATATGAATACATGCATTCTAAGATAAAATAATATAATAGATGATAAATCAAGAGGCTATGCACAATGGATTTTTTTCTATTAATCAATGATCCCATCAATCGAATGACCCCATGTGAGTCTTGTACCAAATAAGGAAATGGATACTTTTCATTAGAAAGTAGAGGTATAATACCACTTATATCCATCATCTACTACATCCTTAACTATATCATTTTTTATAAAATCATTATTTTTATTGATTTCATCTTCATTGTACCAATCCTCAATATTATTGAAATCATAATCATTATCATTCTCTTGGTCTTGGAGTTATGTTATGAAACTCTTATCATATTTTGCATCTATATATGTAAAACCAATTGCACCATTTATTGGAATTATCTTGTTGGACTTTTGTTTCTCTAGAGTATATTCATCATTATAAGGATCTTACATCTCATTTGGAAATAAAGAATAATCAGGTATCACTACTTGATTTATAGGAAGAGAAATGGTTTTTTCTTTGACTTCTTATCTTAGAGATGTAATCATAGATTTTTTACTATTGTCCTTATCTTGTTCCTCTACACATGAAGTAGATAAAATGTTTGAATCCTTACAAGCCACATTTTTACCATTAGTATTTTTAGAAACATATTGATTTTGGAACTCCTTTATGATAAACCCTTTCTTAAGGATGCTTTCTTGTTTATCTTGAGCTTGTTTTTGTAGCTTCTCTTTTGGTAGTTGATCCTTTTCAATTTGTTCCCTTTTCTTATATATATTTTTCCCTTTGTAATTGTTCTTGCCATTATGTTTCCTTTTGTAATCTTTATTGTTTTAATTTTTTATTTAGTAACTTGTCTTGTTCTTGTTGGCCAATATTTGGCCCACATACCAAGATTCTACCTAGTATAAATAGATGAGCAGGGTCCTAATTATTGAGTGGATAAGGTGGTTTAGAAGCAGGGTCAACATTGAAAATGGAGGGATCCAAGTAGGTTTTCATGGTGATGAATAGTTATAGGGATAGGTCTAGAAAAGCCTAAGTTTACATAGCCAAATATTTCAAATTTTGGCTAAGTGTTAGACAATTTAAAGTTCATTTAGACAAATTTTAAAAATTTATTTTGGATAAGTGTTGGGGAATTTTTCAATAAAATTATCCAAGGAAAGGATCTCGTAGACTTATTTCTTTTAGGAAAAAGTTATACAACAATTTTCCTAAAGACCTAATTGTTTTCATAAAATTGTCCACATCAAAAGCTAAGTGTTGAATTTATTTTGGGAAAATTGTCTGCAAAATTTTACTGAAGACATAATTCTTTTAGGGAAAATGTTTGAGAAAAGTTTCAAAGGTAGGTTTCTTTTAGAAAAATTGTGTGAAACACAAGGCTCTTATAAATAATTTTGAAACAAAAATCTTGAAGGGTCAGTTTCTCGAGAAAGTGTCCCAAACAAAAAGCCCAAAGAGTATTTCTTTTAGGATAGTGACCAAGGCACAGTTATGAAGGGCATTTAAAAAAATCCCAAAGGACACTTTCAAAAATTATGAAGGACACTTTTAGAAATCCCAAAGGGTAATCTTGAGGGACAAAGGGCCATTTCAAAAAGGCCAAAAGGAAATTCTTGAGGGAAAGTGTCCTTGAAAAAAGTTATGAAAAAAGGTACAAGGGTAGGAATTCTTCTAGGAAAATTGTTTCTAAAATTTGGCTAAGGCATGTATTTCTTTTAGGGAAAATGTTCCATGATAATTTTCCCAAAGATCAAATTGAACATTTTATCTATAAAAAAACACTGAGTATACAAATATTTTGGTAAAATGGTCTGAGATAATTTACCCAAGGACATATTTATTTTGAACAAATTGTCTAAAAAAATCTTTATAAAGACCAAGACATGAATCCTTTTGGGTAAATTGTTCTATAAAAATTTCCATGGAGACTAATTTATTTTAGACAAATTATCTGAGACAAAGTCTAAAGATGAATTATTTTAGAAAAATTATTTTAGCAAAGTTGATCTAGTAGGTTGGTGATAGGTGTGAAAATGTCAAAGTAAAGCTTAATAACCATCCATTGGAGTCTAAATATTGATGGTCATGTAGATATCATTGACATTTCCATGGACATGAATTGACGAGCATGCGAACATCAAATTTAAGCATCGATAAATAACCATTAAAGTTAATATCTTAGTGATGGTATAGTGGACATCAAATATGTTCATGAAAATGTCAAGTATGGTTATATAGATGTTAAAATTTGAGCTCATGAAGTAGAGATTAGAATTCAAGAAACAAGATCAACTATCAATGTTCAATCATATAAATGATCCACTATTGAGTGGTGACTAGCAGGTCAATGGGTCTAAGTAGATCTAATGGAGTATGTTTTAATATAAAAGTTAATATCAATGGAATATGAGTAGAGTCAATGAGTCAAGGATCTATCATGTGGTGTAAGTGTAGGAGTTGGCAACAAATCTTGAGAATGAACAAACATTTAAAAAGTGGCACTAGTGGGGATAGAGTTGAAATTTCAAACATGGATATGAGGGCTCATGTTTGTTCATGCCTAAAAATACAACAAATTGAGGGAAAGGATAGTGTAAGTAGGACTAATTAAATCCAAGGATGACAAGTGTCTCAATCACATCAAATTAGCAGAGGATATATGGCTCTCAATCAATCATAAAGAGAAGGATCAATAGAGAAAATTGAGTCAAAGGGTCAATGTCCAAGTAATTTTTGATATCCAATGAACAAATGAGCAAGCCAAGACATTTTTGACTAAGGTTGATGGAGTAATTCATCTTGAGCAAAATAAATGAATGGACCTGAGTTGGTAAAAAATACATGGAATTGAGCTTGATCTTGACCTCAGATGAACCAAGATAAATAGTGATTAAGCATGGCCAAAAAAGCTCTATAAAGTTAAAATAGGTACTTTAAGACCTAATATAGGCCGAAATGGGTGGAAAATCATTGTAAAAGGGGCTAAACATTGAGTAGAGTGCCATCTATATGGATTATAATAAAACCAATAATCTTAGATTGGGTTTCCTCTATAGTAAACCTAGGTCTAGCTCTCAAAGCAAGGGGTAGGTATGTATAATAAATGAAGAAAGGTCCCAAGCCATGATCCTAATAGATATCCATCCAAAGTGGACATAACCAAAGCTCAGTCAGGTTTATAGATGTGAGGGTTTTATCCATATGTATAAGTAGTCAAGTAGAAGATGGCGTGAAGATCAAAGATAGAGATCTGGTGTTTGGAGAAGAAACATAAGAAGTTAATTGATATTTAGAGTGACTAAGGGTCCCTTTCATAAATAGGATCATGACTCACCATCTTTGGCAAAACTCTTGTCTTTTAGTATATTACTATAAGATATTAGGAAAAATTAGGCTATCTTATCCATGATCGATTACATCCTGATTGGACCAAATCATGGTGGGCTATTAATTAAAGACAATAACAACTCATAAATTGTTATCAAAATATGTTCTCTCTTATCTCTTTTACCCTTATCCTATATTATCCCATTCTTTTCTCCTTGGTAGGGGTTCCCATTTTTATAGACTTTTTTCATTTTTCTAGGAGATGGATGCTCATTGAGATGTTTTCAAAAGCATGATCATTTGACTAGACTATACCCTATCAAAGTATTGTAAGAAACACATATTGATGTAATGAGATGATTTATTTTATTATCTCTTGTCTTTGATTAGTTATTTATTATGCTTGTACTTGGTGGATTTGTGAAGGAGATTCTTCTTAGTCCATAAGCCTTCTACTTGCCTCTTTAAAGTATTTTCAAGTTCTTACAAGTTTGGATTAGTGTTCTGCCCAAACCTCTTCTAATGTGTTAACTTGATCTTGAGATCATGAAATCCATAGTTATCTTATGACTGATATAGTGTGGGTTTAAGCATAAATGAGTGTTCATTTAAATTTAGTGCATTATCTGGTTAAATTTCTTAGGAGCCTTTTTCCCTTTCTAACCCTTTTCCTTGTGAATCATTACTCTAGCTTTAGTTTTAGGTGAGAATCAAAGAGGAAGTAAACCTAATCAGAAGGTTTAACCTCAACATAGGTTACCCACATCTTGGGGTTATCCAAATATTGTGACTTAATGGGAGAGAGCCTAAATAACCCTCTCTAAAGGTGCACATTAATGTCATAATAGTTTTTGGCATGCCTAGTGGGATTAAGGTCCAAAGCAGTGGAACGACTTTTAATGTCATTCTTCTACATATTAGCTTTTAGAGGCATTATACAACATTAATTGTGACTCTGAGCATCTATTAGCTAGTTAAGTGGTCTAACTAAGTGCCGAATCATTGTAATTTGATATGTATAATCAATCATCTTTTGATTAATATGCTTATCCTTTACCTCAACATCATCCTTATCAGGAAAATAATGTTTATGTGTTCCCCCAAATTGGCCCTAAAATAGCCTATCAACCATATCATAACCCTTGTCCTCCTTCTACCCCATTATATGACCAAGGTCAGCCTCCTTTGCATTCAAATCAATGTTCTACTTCCCCTTGCCAAGACTAGGCTTACACTGTTACATCATTGTCAAAAGTCAAGCAAGCATTATTAGTTCATATTGAGTTTATAAGGGAGATTGATTAGATTTTGTATTTTTTTCTAGTTATCCCTATCCATGTTCTATAAAATGAAAAGAGTGCTCTTTAGATAGTCAAGAATAGATGGTTAGTTTGTGAGGGAGAATAGTGGTCACCTTGTAAGAATGAGGACATAATGATAAGGAACATGGTCTAAAATATAGAAAACATATTAATATATTATGAAGGGAAGAATGGTCATTTTGACTATCCTTATGTTCCCTCCCTCCTCTAAGAGCCTTAAGCTCAACCTTCAAGAGTCTCTGATCAGCCCCCTAGTCAACCTTGTCAAAGTCCATCCTTATCAAAACTTAGAGAGGCAATATTAGACCAAGGAAGAACAATCATGAAAATAAAGTAGGGGGTAAATATTAAACATTAATTTACTATTCACCATGGAAGGGATAAATATCCTCTTATAAGAGTTATGGAATGTATGGGCACCCATTGAAGAAGCTGACTAACCATATGTTGAGAAGCAAGAGATAAAAGGGTGGGTATTTTCCATTAAAGAAGTGTTTGAGAAATGGGATAAAGAGTAAATCAATCCTAAGCCAATAAGTTTTCCCTCACCTACTCCTATGCCCATTGCACTTATTAACATGAATTCATCCTATCATGGATCTTCTCCAAAACTTTTGACCCTGGCTATGTCACATCCTCACTTATAAGGCCACCTTCTCCTATAACCATTCAAAAGGAAGAAAAAGTGTCTTTTCCATACTCATTTACATCATTAAAATTAGTTTAAAAAGGCATAAAGAAGGAGGAGGTGTTCGTTGAAGCAGTCTAAGAACTAGTTTAGGTAGAGGAAAGGTTAGTTATGTAAGAAATGAATCAAGCAACCATAGATTAGCTCAATGAGCTTAGTGTAAAAGAGTTTCAAGACTCACTCTCCTTTCCTCAAGAGCTACCTAAAGAGCCTTTAAGGTCCCTAGTTGGAAGGATACTCTCCTATGCTATAAGCAAGGATAAATTCTTCACCCTCCCACCATCTTCCTTATAAAAGAATACCCTTTTTTATAAAGGATAGAGGAGGAGATTGTAGTCGTAGATGAGCCTAAAGAGGAAAAAATAAGTGTCTATGATGAAGATATCATGATAGGAAGTCCACTTTATCCAAAAGGGGATAAATTAGGTTTGGACCAACCTTCTTGGCATGGATGTGACACTAACAAATTGGACCCTAATGAAGATAACCCTCAAGATGAAAATAGAGAATATTTTGAATGAACTACTGAAGGTCCATTCTACATAGATCAATAAGAGGATCAATACCAGGTGTTTGAGGTGGGTACAATTCAAGATGAGGTTCCAAATAAAGGTAGCCCTGATAGTTTGGAATAGAGGAAAGTAGATTAGAGTATAAAGTTAAGCAAGACAAGTGTAAAGTTTTGGACCCTAGATGGTCAGATCAACCCTCATTTGAAATTCAAGAGCAAGATGAAAAATTGAATGAGGATGATGAATAAGACATCTCAAGTGCTCAAGTGATGTATTTTGATGAGCATAATAGTAAAGAACATCAAAATCATGATGAATTAGACCTTGCTTATAAATATGAACCTCCCCTCTATTTAGAGGAAGAAGACCAATCTAAATGATATAAAATGAGTCTTGATGAGGTTGAGATGGGCATCCCTGCATGTGACCAAGAGGAGGTTGCCTTCTGGGATGAACTTGAAGATTTTTGTTCAAGCTTGGATGACACACCTATAACTTTAAGTAAGAAATTCCAAAAAGTATTTAGTCAAAATGTACATTTTGAACATGATCCTAATGAATCATCAAAGGTTTAAATTGTAACTCTACTCATATTGGAAGACTTGGTTAGGGTCTTAGAAATAGGATATGTTCCTCTCCAAAGAAACTATGACCTAATTATGCCTGAGGATCATAATGATGGGGCATCAAGATATAAGAGCTAGGTAAAATCTAACTGCTCAACGTTCATATTAACAAAAGTATGCTATATCAAGTACTTGGATTATTTGGAGGATGATAAAGAAGAGCTATCATATGTTGTGCTTCATTCAAATCACAAATATGAGTTATCAAATGAGAAGGTTGTAGATTCTTCTATAGTCCAATATGAGGTAGGCCTTGAAGAAATGGACCATTATGTCTATATTGGAGACATGTTTGTCCCATTTCATCTACTTGAGAGCATGCTAAAGGGATCAATATCCAAGCATCTCAACTCACATATCATGAGCTCTCAAAAGCAAGTTATTTTTTAGCCTATTTTATTAAAAGTAATTGACAATCAATAATTTCCATTTGACCTTGGTGAAAAGTACTGGTAAATTGTAACCTTGTACATATTAGAGTATTTTTCATGTTTTTATCTAAGTATATTTATGCAATTTTGTTTAGTAGGTTAGTTGTTTTTCCTTCTTGCCTTTGATTTTATTTTTGTTATTTTATCCTTGTTGCTTCAAGAGGAAGTTTTGGAAATGGTTAGCCTTGTATCTAGTTTTAGACTAGCTCAATTTTAGAGGCTAGAGACTCCATGCCCAATAGACTGGACTAAGCACATGGTATAGGTTTTTTTTCATAGATAGGCATGCAACCCATGTGAGTCACCAAAGATGTTGGCCAATAATTATCCCACATATCAATATTCTATTTTTTTTAAATTGATGAGAAGGGTCCTAATTTTTGAGTGGATCAGGTGGCTTGGAAGCAGGCACAACATAGAAAGTGGAGGAATCCAATCAAGTTTTCATGATTTTGAACAATTGTAGGAATAGGTATGGAAAATCCTAAGTTTAAACTTAGCCAAATATTTCAAATTTTGGCTAAGTGTTAGAGCATTCAGATTTCCTTTAGATAAATTGTTCCACTTTATTTTAGCTAAGTGTTGGGGACTTTTTAAAGAAAATTATCCAAGGCAAGTATCCCAAAAACTTATTTATTTTGGGAAGAAGTTCTAAAACAATTTTTTCAAAGACCTAATTGTTTCAGGAAAATTATCCACATCAAAAGCTAAGTGTCATATTTATTTTGGGAAAATTGTCTAGATAGTTTTCCCAAAGGCATAATTCTTTCAGGGAAAATATTTGATAAAGTTTCCGAAGGCAGGTTTATTTCATACAAATTGTATAAAACATAAGGCCCACAAAAATGTTAGGGTGTGGAGCTAAAAGCTTCAATTGTTGCAGACACAAAGAAATAGGAGGTTGCTAAAGATCTAGAAGTACCAGCATCAGCAGCATGACCGACGGCGGTCATTACCAGTGCAAAAGGCAACTGGCATTGGTAGAAATTCAGCCAACATCGATCAACACCAGACAGACAGGGACCGATGTCGGTCGCCTGTGGCAGTTCTAGAACTGCTGTTGATGAACAGTCAGTTAAGTGAAGTGAGTGTTTGCATGTTTAGGGGCTAATTATAGTCACGAGCTATGTGTCTAATTATTGTAATTAGAGTTCTATTTTTGTATGCATGGGATTCTATTTAAAGACCCATGAGGCATGTATTGTAAATCAAGCAAGCAAGTGAAAGCATTGAAGCAAGGAGCAAGGTCAAGGAGATCAGCTGAAGTATTCAAGGAGGGGATAACAACTCAGGTTGTTGAGTTGGTTGTGTTGAGCAAGAGAGAGAGGGAAGAAGGTCTTGAGGTGTGGCAAGCCTTTGAGGTGGAGGAAGAAGTGGCATCTTCCTTATTGTATTTTATTCTAGTAATATTTAATACAAGATTGTGTATTGTCTCTCAAATTCTTTGCTGTCTCAAGTTTCTAGTTACTTAATCATTCTGGTATAATTCCATGTTTAATTGCTTATAAGAAAGTAATCAATTGTGCTTCCATTGGATAAGGTGTTCCTAACAGTTGGTATCAGAGCTACGGTTTGTAGGGAGCAGGTTATTGTTTGTTGATTATAGGTCATTCACAAGGTTTCTAATTGAGTGGGAGTTCAGCAATGTCAGAAGAAAGTAAGCTATGAATGGAGAAGTTTAATGGCAAGAATTATCAACATTGGAGGATGCAGATAGAGGATTATCTATATCAAAAGGATTTGTACTTACCATTAGGTGGGGTTGCATGCAAGCCCACAAATATGAAGGATGAAGAATGGAGTGTTCTTGATCGGAAGGCTCTAGGTTCCATAAGGTTGAGCCTTGCATTGTCTGTGATGTCCAACTTATCACAGTGCAAGACAATGGAAGAGTTGATAAAATCCTTGGCAAATTTATATGAAAAGCCCTCAGCTTCTAATAAGGTATTTCTTATGAAGCAGTTATTTACTTTGAAAATGTAGGAAGGTGGATCGATACATACTCATCTTAGTGATTTCCATGGTTTGGTAAACCAGTTAGCTTCAGTCAATATTGTTTTTGATGATGAAGTAAAGGCTCTTTTAATTTTATGCTCCTTACCTAAAAGTTGGGATAGTTTGGTTATGGCAGTAAGTAATTCTGCATCTGCTTCTAAAATCTTAAAAGTTGATGATGTTGTGAGTGTGATCTTGAATGAAGAAATACGCAGGAGAAGCACATGTGAATCATCAGGGAATGCTCTAAAAGCAGAAAGCAGGGGAAGGCAAAGAGAGAAGGTAGAGCAAGGGAAATCAAGGTCGAAGGTGGGAAGGAGATCTGAGTCCAAAGGTGTTACCTGTTGGTTTTATGGAAAGAGAGGACACACAAAGAAGGAGTGTTGGTTGAGGGATAAAGAGAATCAACATGAAGGTAATGAAGAAGCAAAGGATGCAAATATTGTGGTACAGGACGCTCTCATACTTTCTTTGGATAGTCAGGTAGGATATTGGGTTTTAGATTCTGGTTCTTCTTTTCATGCATCCCCAAATAGAGATTTGTTCCATGAGTATGAACAGGGAAATTTTGGAGTGCTTTATTTAGGGGATGGTATGCCTTGTCAAATAGTTGGCAAAGGGAAAGTGCAGTTGAGATTGCAGATGGACAACACATGGGTGTTGAAGGAGGTCTTGCATGTCCCAGTTCTGAAGCAGAGTTTGGTTTCTGTAGGAAGGTTGGGTGATGAGGGATGCAAAATAACCCTCACATCAGATTCTTGGAAGGTTACCAAGGGTGCACTTGTTTTAGCAAGAGGTAAGAAAGTAGGTACTCTTTATCTATCTACTTGTATTACTGATTATACTTCTAGTTTATCTACTTTAGCTGTAGATTCAAAGATGTGGCTTAATAGGCTTGATCACATGAATAAGAAGGGAATGGATGTTCTTGATTCAAAAGGTATGTGTTCAGATTGGAAAAGCATAGATAGAGTTCATTGCAAGAAAAGGAAATTTGATGCTTTTGATAGGAACAAAGAAGCCTTGGTGTTTATGGAGGAGATGAAGGATAGAGATCAGTCATAGGGGCTAAATAATTCTAAGCAGGGTAGTATGGATAGAGGTTTGATCCAAGATGAGCTTGCGGATGAAGATTTCATCACTTACAGGAACACACAGACACTGATGTCAGTCACATGGGACCGACGTCGATCAGGCAGATACTGACATAGGTCATGTGCAGACTAGTAGGGTCGATAGAGTCGGGCAGGAGAAGTTCGATGTCAGTCAGGCAGGGACTGAAGTCAGCAGGTGGGACACCGGTGTCGGCCAGGGAAATGACGTCGACAGTCAGGGTCAGTGCAGGGAACTGACATCAGTCGGGAGCAGACTGGGAGATAGCCGAGATCGGTCATAGGAATGGATGTTGGGTGGACAACAAGCTATCAAGGAGTCTCAAATGCCCATATGGAGGTTAGAAAGGGTAAGTGAACCTCATATTCATTGTTCACCTTCTTTATATTGCTTACTGATGGTCAAGAACTAGGAAGATGGAAGAAGCAATGCAGGTAGAATCCATAAACAGTGGGAGCTTGGCATGGATGAGGAGTGTGAGTCCTTGGAGAAGAACCAAATAGGTATTTGTTGGTGGAGTTTTTAGCTGGAAGAAAGCACTGGATGAGGGATGGATTCCCAAGTTAGAGAAGAGAGTGGATGGACACGTGAGATAGAAGGCTATGGTATATGGTCTTGATTAGGCTGCAGGACAATGGAGTTTTGACCATTGTATTTATCTTTACCAGGTTGGATAATATTAGCTACATTATCCTATTACTGTATTGTGTTGCTTGTTGCAAGGTTTCATATACAGGGAGTTTTCTGAGCTAAGGGTAAAGTTGGTTCAGAAGTATGTCATGAAGAATTTGGGAGCAGCAAAATTCTTTTGGCATAAGTGACAGGTATAACATCATAGGTTTTGTGGTGGTTGGTCTTCAAGAGTGACTTTGAAGAGGGATACAGAGCCAAGGGAACAAAGTAGATGGTGTACAGGTATAGGTATAGTTGCAGCTATTTATCTCTAAGTGGGAGATTGTTAGGGTGTGGAGCTAAAAGCTTCAACTATTGCAAACACAAAGAAATAGGAGGTTGTTAAAGATACAGAAGTACTGACATTGGTAGCATGACCGACGTCAGTCATTATCAGTGTAGAAGGCAACTGGCATTGGCAAAAAGTCAGCTAACATTGGTCAGCACCAGACAGATAGGGACCGATGTTGGTCACCTGTGGTGGTTTCAGAACTACTGTTGACGAATAGTCAGTTAAGTGAAGCGAGTGTTTGCATGTTTAGGGGCTAATTATAGTCACGAGCTGTGTGTCTAATTATTGTAATTAGAGTTATATTTTTGTATGCATGGGATTCTATTTAAAGACCCATGAGGCATGTATTGTAAATCAAGCAAGCAATTAAAAGCATTGAAGCAAGGAGCAAGGTCAAGGAGATCTACAGGTGTAAGGTCAAGGAGATCAGCTACAGTATTCAAGGAGGGGATAACAACTCAGGTTGTTGAGTTGGTTGTGTTGAGCAAGAGAGAGAGGGAAGAAGGTCTTGAGGTGTGGCAAGCCTTTGAGGTGGAGGAAGAAGTGGCATCTTCCTTATTGTATTTTCTTCTAGTAATATTTAATACAAGAGTGTGTATTGTCTCTCAAATTCTTTGTTGTCTCAAGTTTCTAGTTAATCATTCTGGTATAATTTCATGTTTAATTGCTTATAAGAAAGTAATCAATTGTGCTTCCATTGGATAAGGGGTTCCTAACAAAAAATACTTTCAAAACAAAAATCCCAAAGGGTTAGTTTCTCTAGAAAGTGTCCCAAAAAAAATCTCGAAGGGTATTTCTTTTAGGAAAGTGGCCAAGACAAAGTTTCAAAGGGAACTTTTCAAAAATCTTGAAGGACACTTTCAAAAGTTCTGAAGGGCACTTTTAGAAAACTTGAAGGGTAATCTCGAGGGGCAAAGGGTCATTTTGAAAAGGTTGAAAGGCAATTATGTAGGGCAAGCGTCCATGACAAAGTTTTTGACAAAAGGTACAAGGGCACAAATTATTTCAAGAATTTTTTTCCAAAATTTGGCTAAGGCATGCATTTATTTTAGGGAAAATGTTCCATGATAATTTTCCAACCAAATTCTTTTAGACATTTTATCCATGGAAAAAGACTAAGTACACAAATATATTGGGAAAATGGTCTGAGACAATTTCCCTGAGGACATATTTCTTTTGGATAAATTATCCAAGATAATCTTTCCAAAGACTAAGACATGAATTATTTTGGGGAAATTGTTCCACAATAATTTCCCCAAAGACCAATTTCTTTTAGATAAAGTATTGAAGACAAAGCCCACCAATGAATTATTTTGGATAAATTGTTTTGGCAAAGCTAATCTAACAAAGTGGTGATAGGTGTATAAATTTTAAAGTAAATCTCAATAGCCATCCATTGGAGTCCAAAGATTTATAATCATGAAAATGTCATTAAAATTCTCATGAACATCAATTGACAGGCATGTGAATGTCAAATTCAAGCCCTCAAAAATAACTATTAAAGCTCAAATATCCTAATGATAGTCATGAAAAAATCAAATACATTTGTGAAAACACCAAATATGGTTGTGCAGACATCAAAATTCAAGCTCATGAAGTAGCCATTGGAATTTAAAAAATAAAATAAACAATTTGTGTTCAATCATATAGATGATCCAATGATGAGCAATGACTGGTAGGTTAGTGGGTCCAAATAGATATAACTAAGTGCGTTTGAGCATAAAAATGTAGATCAATAACACTCAAGTAGAGTCAATGAGCTGAGGAGATACTATGTGGCATAAGCACGGGAGTTAGCAAACTAAAAAAGAATCCTGAGAATGAATGCACATTTGACACATTGCATTAGTGAGGATATGGTTGACATTTCAAAGATAGATCCAAGGGCTCACATTTTTTTGTACCTAGAAAATCCAATGGAGTGAGGGAAAGGATCACATAAGTAGGACCTAGTAAATTCAAGGAGAAAAGACACAAATGACAAACATCTCAACTAAATTAAACTGGTAGAGGATCTATGGCTCTTACTCAATCATATAAATAAGAATCAATAAAGTAGAGTCAAACGGTCAATGATCTAAGTCATTTTTGATAGGTAATGAATAAAGGATTCAGTTGGGAAATTTTTGACTAAGGTTGATGGATCAGTTTGACTCAGGTAAAGCAAATGAATGGACCTGAGCTGGTGGAAAATACATGGAATCGAGATTAAACTCAACCTGAATTGAATAAGGATAAACAATAAATACCAAGTATGGCTAGTAGAGCTCTATAAAGGTAAAACAAGTCTTTTAAGACCTAATATAGGCCAAAAGGGTGGAAACTTGTTGTAAAAGGGATCAAGCATCGAGCAAAATGCCATTTATATAGACTAGGAAAACCAAAAATCTTAGATTGGTTTTCCTCTATAATAAACCTAGGTCCAATTTTGAAAGCAAAGGGAAGCTATGTGTAATAAATGAACATATTGATTCATACTCCCAATAGATAGCCACCCAACGTAGACATAACCAAAGATTAGTCAGGTTTATAGATGTGAAGGTTTTGTCCTTATGCACAAGTAGTCAAGTAGAAGATGGTGTGAAGATCAAATATAGAGATCTGATGGTTGGAGAAGCAACTTGAGTATTTAATATATTTTCAGAATGCTTAAGGGTCCCTTTCATAAATAGGATCATGACTCACCATATTTGAAAAAATTATTATCTTCTAGTATATTACTCAAAGGATATTAGGAAAAGGCAGGCTATCATATCCATGATGGATTACATCCTGATTAGACCAAAGCATAGTGGGGAATTCATTAAAGATAACAACTACTCATTAATTATAATTGAAACATGTTCCCTCTTCTCTCTTCTCCCCTTCCCCTATATTATCCTATTCTCTTCTCCTTGGTAAGGGTTCCCAAATTTTTAGATTTTTTTTCAACTTTTTAGAATATGGATGATCAGTAAGATGTTTGAAAAAGTGTGCTCATTTGACTAGGCTATACCCTATAAAAATATTGTAAGAACTACCTCTTGATGTAATGAGATTATTTATTTGCCTATATCTTGTATTTGATTAGTGATGTAGTATGCTTGTGCTTGGTGGATTTGTGAAGGAGATTATTCCTAGTCTATTATACTTTTGTTTGACTCTTTAAAGTATATTCAAGCTCTTGCAAGTCTGGATTAGTGTTCTACCTAAACCTCTTCTAGTGTGTTAACTTGATCTTGAGATTGTGCAAGCCATAATTATCTTATGACTAATTTAGTGTGGGTTCAAGCATAGATGAGTGCTCATTTAAATTTGGTGCATCACATGGTTAACTTTATTAGGATCCATTTTCCCTTTCTAACCCTTTTCCTTGTGAATTATTAGTTTATCTTTAGTTTTAGGTGAGCATCAAAGAGGAAATTGACCTACTCTGGAAGTTTAACCTCAACATAGGTTACGCACAACCTAGGGTTGTCCCAATATTGTGAATTAATGGGAGAGAGCCTAAAGAACCCTCTCCAAGGGAGCACATTAATGTCATAATAGTTATAAATTTTCCTTTTGTAACCTTTCTTATTCTAAATTTACCTTTTTAAAACTCTTTTGCTCTGAATTTTTCTTTTGTAACATTTCTTGTTCTGAATTTTACTCTTGGAACTTCTTCATGTTAAACCCTTTTTTAAGGATGGGTTCTTTATTATTTTGTGTTTGTTTTTTTAACTTCTCTTTTGGTAATTGATCAATTTAATTTTTTCCCTTTCTTATATTATTATTCCCTTTATAATTGTTCTTTCCATTATTTTACCTTTTATAACCTTTCTTGTTCTAATTTATCCTTTTGTAACCTTAAGTGTTCTAATTTTTTTTTTGAAAACTTTCTTGTTATGAATTTTCATTTTGTTCTTTTTGCACGTATTCCACAAATGGTGTAATAATAGTGTAAGTAAGTTTCTCGATTGATGCATCTAGTATAGAATCACCACTATTAATGATATTTTGTATTTTTTTCTTCAAATCCCAATTTTTTTAGTATGATGCAAACATGTATCTTATGATATGAAAAATAGTATTTGAATCTATTTAGAAGATGCATAGGAGGTAATGTGATAATTTTTTCTTGAATCATTTATCTTAGAATCTCATTTGGAATTTTATTATCCTTTTGTATACTTTTTGAATTGCTAGTTGTAGTCAAATCTTGTTTCATCTTCCAATATTGATATGAAGTATTTTGAGATAAATAACATTTGGATAGAGATGTGGATATATGATTAATATTTAAATTCTTTGTATTATTTATATATGTGATCTTATTTTCAAGTGATGTGATATTTAAATTGAAATGTTAATTTGTATTTTCCAACTTTTCTATGGACTCTCTCACAATGACTATTTGATCTTGAAGGGATTCAAAAACATAAGACTTAGGTAATTTTGATTGAATATGTAGAAAACCACCATCAATAGGATGCACAGAAGGTGGAGGGAGTTGAGGAAGGATATGTTGGTTACCTTCATTTTTTATTAAAGGGTGTTTGCTACTAGGGATCCATAGACATACAATATGTATTACAATTGATTACAAAATTAATTTTATTATACATTAGAGTTACCCAATTTATTTCATGATTATGAAATATATTTAATAATTTTAGATGCCACCATGAAATTAGAACAATCATTACTTGAATTAGAAAATATATACCATGAATATCGAATATAGTGAGGTGCACAATAAAGAACCAACCATGTAATGAAACTCATTACATATTTTTAAAATCAAAGAAATGTTTTTGATGATAATAATTAGATAGATAAAACCAAACAATTAAAATGAAAATACATACATTGTTCATCCTATAGGCCAAATCTATTAAAAATAGTAAATTACAAATTTTGAAAATATATGTATAGAATTTTGACAAACAAAAAAAGGTTTTTCATCCACTAAATATGAATTATTTTTTTTTGGAGAGTTTTAAATATAAATCCATTTTGATACAAATATCATCCAATGAAAGAATAGATTTAATGGGAGAATCAATGTAATTAGGCAATGTGTGCTTTATTTTTAGGATCTTAGATAAATTGTTCCCAATCATATATAGTGAAAATGCCCAAGGAGTACTAACTACAAAAGATTACATCATACCTTATCTACATTACCCTGTCTCTAGGGTATGTTGAAAGTAACATACTAGGGATAACTGCTTACTAGTGCACTACAAAACTAAATTATTGAAAGGCCTCATATGGCTGGAGAAAAAAACCCATGCATTTCTAATATATTGGGAGGCACATGAAAACTACTTTCCATATATGGTATTATCTAATGGCATGAGTATTGAACTAGGATCCCTCACACCATGGCTTAGGTAAAACTAAATACCATTTTACTCAAAATAAAATCTCCTAAGAGTTTTATAACTACTAGAACACAATTAAAAAAACATTTTTTAGTTTCCTTTTTTCAGAATGCAATTTGTTTTTTTGTTTTTTATTTTCACAATTCTAAATTTAAAAATAATATATTAAATAATTAAATTCTTTTTTTTATGTTATAAGTATCTATAAAAAATAAAAGTGGTTTTTTATAAAAACATTAAAACTCAAAAAAAATGCATGTAAAATAAAAATTAAACCTCTTTTATTTGAACATTAGATCTTTTTTTTTGATTAATTGAAATTCATCCCTAACTCTTTAAGATGTTCTAGATGCAATGAAATAACTAAAATCTCTCTAGGAAGCTTTTAAAATAATAAAACCAACAAAGTCCCTATTATATAGCTTTGATGAAAGTGTTGGGAAAACTTGAAGGTAATCTGATTCCAAAGATGTAAATAATCCATACATTAAAGTGAAGCTTTGAGAAGTTTGAATACAATGTAGAACTCAAAATATATATAGGATCTCTAAATAAGTAAGCTCAAAATTATCACATGTGTTTCATGAATACTTGTAAACATTTATTATTTAAATACGTTCATGGTATAATGACTATTAATTTTTAATAAAATTTAAGTGTACATGAATGATAATGAACCTCTTCATAGTGGTATATATTAATGATACAAAAAAAATTCTAAAAATCAATCTTCACCCATACCCTCCAACATCTTATATAGATAATGATGTGGCCTCAAAACACATAATGGATTCAATAATCCATAAACCCACATAAACATAACTAATTCAATAATTATTATCAAAATAACCTCATAATTCTCATTAATTATCTCTCAACATACACAATATTTATCAAAAAGGAATCCCTCGCATTATAATATTCAATAAGCTTCCCTTAAAATCACATACATAATTGGTATCCCAAGCCAAGGAAGAGCCAAAGACATCACACAATCCTTCCCAAATAAACTCGCCTACCTAAGCAAGGAAAGGACACAAACATATATAGAATTGGAAGATTGAATAAAACCCAACATCTATGCCCCACATACCATGTGAATAGATCATGAAAAAGAAGAGTGAGGTCTAAGGGAAAATGATATTCCACATGATCCACTTGGAGTGATCATTTCTAGAGATAAAGAATCCATCACCAAAGTTGGTGCCACCCTTCATATGTGAACACTATTGAATGAATAATAAAATCTATTCACATGTGCAAATTTTTTTTCAAAAGTAAGATCATATTATTTATAAAAGTTGTACCACTACCATGTGCCTCCATGTAATCCCATAGAATTTCAACCCTTGCCACCTATGCAGTCAGGAATAGTTTTGTGATACCTCACCAGGATGAATAGTGTCTACCACATCATTAGTGAATAGTGTTGCATGAATAGTGTTTTTTTACCACATCATTCTCCTTTGGTTCAAATATATTTTATCTCTTGTTGGTTTTATTGATTGCATCTATACCACTTATTCTTAAAAAAAAAGGAAAAGCACACCACTATGCTTTTGGTTGATGCAAGATTGCTTGAACCTTGGGATACTCTTACATCAGATACTCAAGGTAGATAATGTGATATTTTGATCACATAGATAGGGTAAGTGGTAGAACCACTATTTTAGTCATGCCAGATAATGACCATGACATCCCCTTCTAACACACTAGTGCACCTGGAGAATATCATTTTTCCTTCTCTGCTTTTTGCATCTCTGTACTGGCCCTGAAACCATCCTATTAGGACCAAAGATCTTTTTCCTCTACAAAAAAATATGCATATCTCAATAGATTCATATGTGGGACTGCACCTACTATAAACACTCTTAGGACAATACCCACCTAAAACTGACCTCCTCCACTAAGATGCTCTACCATGTATCCCATCATCCCATGTGATCTCAAGCCCACCACTAGCCATATACCTCTAGCAAAATCCCACTTGGATTTATTCATCCATCATCCAACCACCTATTGAATCATCTTCCACGTCATCAATAACCACTTTATATTCCTCTTTCATGGATACAACATTAATTTTCTCCTCCATATGTGTACTCTCTTGCACAAAAATATCCTCTATGGTTGGAACATCAACACCAACCATATCTTCATCCATGGCTTTATCTAAAAAAGTTTGCAACACATTTTCAACACTTGAAACATCAAGTTATTCCACATATACACTTAATGACACAAAATTCTCTATCATCACACCATTTTTTTGTTCCAAAACAAGCCTTGGATCATCAAATCATCCTCTATCATTTGTTAATTATTCTTCTTCCTCCACATTATCCTCATGTGCACATACTTACACAACATTCTCCTCCAAAGCTTCCATCATGGAAACTTGAAAAATTATTTTGTTGATTTCTTCACCCACATGCACCTCTTTAAGGATGCAATATACAATATCATGAAACTCTCTTCACTCACAACTCCTCATGGATGCAATCTTTACTCCATCATCCTTCACAAGGATATCTTCACACATGGGATACCCACATGACAACTCCTCTCTCATATTTCCTTTCATGATAATATTCTTCACCTTTTCTTCTCTCTTTAGTAAATTCTAATTTCTTTCCTCTTTCTTATCTCAACAAGAAACTTCACAAGCCACTTCATCCTCTTCTTCATTACCCAACCATTATATTAAATCTCTTATTATTGCTAATGCTCTATCATCATTTCCAATTTATCTTGGATCTTTATCAACACATTCACCATGTATTTTCCTCCATTATTGTGTGTCATCCTCACACCTATAATAGACTCAAAATAGAGCCTTCTTCATAATCTCTCTACACTTGACAAGCTTCATTCATACCTATAATAAAATATGTGCAGAATACATAAACAAGGATGCACTCTAGCATTTCCTCCTCATCATAAGATTCAAATTTTATCTGATACTACTTGATGTGGCCTCCAACCACATAATGGATTCAACAATCAATAAACTCACATAAACATATCCAACTCAAGAATTCTTCTCAAAATAAACACATAATTCTCATTAATTATCTCTCAACATACACAAGCTTTATCAACAAAGACTCCCTCACATTACAAGCTTCAATAATCTTCCCTTAAAATTAGATACATACTTAGCATCCCAAGCCAAGGAGGAACCAAAGGCATCATACAATCCTTCCAACATAAACTCGCCTACCTAAGCAAGGAAAAGATACAAACATATATAGAATTGGAAGAATGAAGACAACCCAACATCTACACCCCACATACCACCATGTGGATTGCATCATGAAAAATAAGAGTGAGTTCCAATAGAAAATGATATGCCACATGATCCACTTGGAGTGATCATTTCTATAGACAAAAATTCCATCACCAAAGTTGGTGCCACCCTTCACATGCGAACACTATTGAATGAATAGTAAAAGCTAGTCACATGTGCAAAGGTCAAAAGCAAGAGCATATTCTGTAGACAATTTGGACCACCACTATGTGATTCCATGTGACCCTACATAAATTCACCCCATGCCACCTATATAACCAATAATAGTGTTGTGATACCTCATTAGGATGAATAGTGTTTACCATATCATCAGTAAATAGTGGTGCATTAATAGTGTTACACGAATAGTGTTTTACCTCAACATTAGATAAGGAAGCTTATAATTGGAAGGAATATATATATTTTAGGGAGTGAACAACCACTAAATACATATTCTTATTTATATATAAGTTATGAATAATGATGTGTACATAAAAATCTGCTTATCTATAAGGCATAGTAATATTAATATACCTTAAATGATATAAACTATATGTATAAATATACATTGACAAATTATTTTTGTAGAGTTAAAATCTATTTTTAACTTGATAAAAATAAATAAAAAATTTAAATGTATGTATGTGGTGAGTATGTGTAAAATAAATTGAGGGATATCATTCTTGAGGCACCTATATGAATTTAGATTTATAAACTAAATAGAATATAACACCTCAAGAATAATATCTCTCAATGTCTTTTACATAAATTTATCTAAGATATATATTCTAATTAATTAATAATTATATTTCTCCATCCATCATAAAAATATATTATACTAAATAATAATAATAATTATTTATTAACACCATTTTAATTTTTTTTTGAGAAGTCTTTTATTCCTAATCCCCATATTATTCATTTCTAAAGATATAAATACAACCAAAACTCAAATTAGAGTTGACTACAAAATAAATGAATACCATCAAATGCAATATTTATTTTTTCAATATTATTTTTACCTACATATAACATTAGAAGTAATAGTTAATTTATAAAAATAGAAATACAAACAAAATTCAAATTAGAACGTACTATTAAAAACATGAATACCACAAAATGTAACAATTTTTTTTAATACTATTTTCACTTACATCTAACACCAAAATTAATGGATCAGGTATCTCTTGAAAATATATTTATATATATTTTATTTTGAGATGTGTTGGCTAATAGATTTTACTTAAATTCTTCTAACTCTATACCCTTTTCTTTCAAGAACAAATAAGTTAATCAACAAATGGGTGAACTATCAGGAATAGTTCCCCTCTGAATTAAGGTACAACTCCCTTTAATATCTTCAATGAATTAAAATTATTCTAAATATTTAGATACACTTTTAACCAGAAAGTGCTTAAAGGTGAACTAACATCTATACATCATCATGCTATGAATGTGAGATTTTATAACATCATTTGGTAATAGAATACATAGACTCCATCTTCAATAATAACTAGATATAAACATTTAAATTATTGAACCAATAAACAATAAAAACACATACAATGAATTGTCCAATAAAAGAGAAATTACCATATGAAAGAAGATCTTGCACAAAAAATCTAATTTCAAATACTCAAATGCATCGATCTAGGTATGAAGTAATTATTTCTCCTTTTCATTCATAGATGAAAAATGTTTTAGATAAACATCATATATATTGTAAAATAGGTAATCTTCAAATCTATAAATTATTATTTCTTTTTTTTTTCTCCATTTATTTCAACAACTAAAAACACCTATATATAGTTGCACTAATTATCTAATCTTTTAAACCAAACCCATATTTAAAGTAACTTTGACCCATACAGGATATAGTTTTTACAAACTCATTTTAAAAAAAAAAGTTTTAAATAGAATACCAAATAAATAACTAAATAAAAGATTATGTAAGTGAGATTAAGATTGGGGAGATAGATTAGAATCTCTGGATTTGTTTTGCTTAGCTGAGGAGGTAAGTTGCACTTTCCACTCTTGAGATGCTATAACAAATTCCTAGATTTTTGAGAAATTAAGGATGACGATGTGTTTCACTCTTGCCTTCTAGATGTCTTTTTCCCTCTAAATTTTCCCTACTTTATCGGTGTGCTTTGAGAGTGCATCAACATAGAGATGAAGGAGCGACTCCACCTTTGAAATCCAAGAAAAATCTTCAGTTAATAAGTTGTCATTTTCTTTAACAAAGCTAATCTTTTCCTTGAAGGATCGAATCACAATATTGACATCTTTTTATTTTTCTCCATCATCCTTTATGTATTTTACATCAATACACTATAGATCATGCTATAATGATTGAGTGAATTCAGTTATTTCTTTGATCATTTTTGTGAGTTCAATTTGCCCTTGTCTAGATACTAAATTCCTCCATTCAATATTTTTTTACTTACATATAGCATATCCTCATTCAGACCTATTAAATTCTTTTCTAACAAATTTTTTGTTATCCCATACTTCTATACTTCATTAATTTGATTCATCACATTCATTCATTTACCTTCATCTTTTGTCCACAAAGCATTCTATTTTTTCAAGTCTTTGATGGTAGCTGTGGTTTGATCATATATATTATTCAGTTCATGAATATATTCTATACCTTATACCTTTTTGGATGATTCCATCCAACCAATCATCAAATACCCTGGTGACCATTTTGTTTCTGTGTATTTGGTCCAACATCTTTTGATTGACTGGTGATTTCGAATTGAAAGATAGGGGCAATTGGGCAATAGGTTGTGGATTTAGGTTATGAATGGCGTCGATGTACTCTACCATTGACCACAAGGTATATTTAAGATCCCTTTTAACTTTCTCATCCTTCTAGGTTTATCTAACTATCCTTTTGGTAGATGCTTCAAGGTGATGCACATATGTGGCACCTGATGTAGTCCCAAGATCTATCTTTTAAAATGTAAAATCTTGAATTGTAGGATCTTAAACTTCCTCATTAGTTATTGGTCAGGCTATTTTTACACTCTAGTTCCCTGTGTTAGGGTCAACGTCTACCCTAGATGTTGTTTTTAGCTTCTTAGATTTAGGATTCTTCCCTAGGCATTTACTAACAATGTCCTCTAATGGCAATGAAAATGGGACTATTTTTATTTTGTTGTTGATCAAACTTTCTATCCATTTGGGTGCAGAGGCTAGGACTTCTTTACCAGGATTTAATTGATCAAAAGGCACATCTAAAATCATCATCAAGTCATTAGACTATAAATCAACCTTTGTCTATTATTTTTCACTAATCTCCTCTACCATTGGTGAATCAGACTCTTTATCAACTATTTCTTCTCTTGAATCTTCTTCAGAATTCAAGTCTACAACTATTCTCTCAAAAATATACTTCTTCCTCTTGATTTTTGTTTTTGATCTAGTGGCATGAGGGGGTAGAATAGTTGTGAGGGATTTCTTGGATTCTCTAATGACATGACTCTTTCTAGTTTTAGGCTTGGAAGTACCTGCATCATAGATAACAATAAGTTGATTAGAAGAGCTTATTGGGGATGGTGATTCAACCATTAATGCACATTATAGGGAACCTTTATTTTGAACTTCTTCTAGCCTACATTCCCTCAACCATTTCTAAGTTCTCTTTATTACTGGGAGAGTTTTGACCTCAATTTGATCCTCTTCATCTTTATCCCAATCATTTCTAGGATAGGTAATTGTTTTATTTTTTCAAATTGAGGATCAATCAGTTATTCTTCATTATCAACTTTTCCAAAAATGTCTATATTTAAATTGAGGGTGACCATTTTTCCCAAGAAGAACCTACACCAAAGTCTCTTTCTGACCTTAAATTTATCCAAACAATCTTCTCAATAATCCTCTATTTGAGGGATATGTGAAAATCCTATCCCAAAATCTAAATTATCTCTAGTAAAGCCTTTGCTATCAAACTGGGATCAGGTAGTATAATGCTAAAAATTGAATTTTTTTAATTCACTTCTAAGTTTAAAGTGTCAGAAATTGAATGACAAGAATAATGTCCAAATTCAATGGGAAAAGAGATACCAGCTTCCTTCTTCTTTGAGAACCTCTTATCCACATGGGCTAGCTATTTGTAGACTTCTATCAATATAAAATGATCAAAAACATACCTGGGTAACTTCATGGGTTCATCATCAAAACCCCCAACTTTGATATAAGTAAATTTGGGGAACTGGATAAAGAAGCTACCATAGATATTGATCAACTGTATTGCTTCATCAGACATTATCTTGCTTATGTTTCCTGCCAATTCATAAGTCATTATTCTAGTAAAAACATCATTAACCCTCCTATAATTCTCATAAAAATTATGCATCTGTAACTGTGAATGATAGTCATAAATTTTGGTGTTTTCAACCAAGGGTGCATGAGGTAGCCCTAACCACTATCTCATAGATGCTAGGCAATAGAAAATATATGAAGACATACAAAAATATTTACTTCCTAAATAATTATTGAGACTCAGATGCAAAAATTTGGCTATAATTTTAGCCTAGTACAAATACTATTCTCCTTAGAAGATCATCTGGATGAAGAAATACATCCAGTTTTCCCAATAATATGCCTGGGAGTTACCCTTCAGCCTGTGCAATAATACCATAATATCCTTTACCTCTTGAATCATGTGGTTTCTTCTTAGTGGTCTGGGCAGTCTTGAACCCCCCTTTTGTAATGTTAATAACCAATTTCTTTCTATTATGCTCCTATAGTTCATTTTATTTAATGGGAAATACCCATAGGAAGAAGTAATATTGAGATCAGAATAGGAATCTTTGGGTGAAATTCTCATCACAGACATTAGGGTTTTTATATCAACATGAAGTAACACATTACCATATGTAGTTATGATTCATTTATTTTGGGGTTCATATCTATTCATGCAATCTAAAATTAATTTGGGGCACTGTAAGGCCATGGGAAAGGCCACAACTTCAACCAAACCACTTTTTACTATCTTCTTCATCATAGGATTTGGTACATGATTTTTAACCCTCTCACTAAAATATTCTAAGTCATATTGAACCAAAGAGGTATCTCTAAATTCAAGGAGAGAGCAGATGAGACCAAAACCATGCTCATAACCAAGACAAGCCGACTTCATAGCTACAGATTGTAGGATATAATGTAAAAGAATACTTTGAACTTCTTAAATAATGTCAAAAAATCAAAAGGATTTTTATTTCTAGTTAAGAAATGGAAAAAAATTACAGGAAGAGTAGAAATCACCTTCAATGTATCTGAAACAACTATGAAATTGGGCAACAAAAATATTATACCTCTGCGCTATTCTCCTTTGCATCACCTAGTATGTTTGTTTGATAAATTTGGCTTATTCTCTCTTGATATAGACATTAACCAAGTCAAATAATTATTAACCAAAAAAATATGTGATAAAAATGCTTGATAAGACATGAAAAATGACATATGCATTAATGGAATGCATTCTTCATGTGTGACCTTGATGAATAACGACTATCCATAACCTTGAAAAAGTTAAAACTTTCTACTTCATAATGAGTTTCAGATATATTCTTCTCTAAATCTCCCACTAATTTTGACTTAGAGAAAGCCTTAGGGTGAGATGAGAGTATAGTCACTAAACCCTTGAACAATTAGACTTTTGGAATGTGGTTCAACTTGAAGGTTTAAAGATACGAGATGAACTACACAAACTGACCAATAGTCACATGACTTTTCAAGAAACTTTGAATTTTAAAATAGTGAACTATTGATCCATTGAACTATTGAACTCTGCTATGAGGTTCAAGTGGTAGGTTTAATGATACATTAATTTATACAAGGGAACTAAGTGAACATGACTCCTTACAAAGCATCGAGTATTGAACTCTTGAACAGTTGAACCAATTGAACTATTGAACTCTTAAACTTTGAGAATGGTTCAAGTTCAAAGGTTCAATTCTTTAGAAATTGCACACATAAAAGATGATAGATGGGTGAAATTTAAAATAAATAGCTGACTTAATAAACAAAGATATGAACAATAAGGGGAAAATGATAACTCGACTCTTGCTTAAGGAAATTTCATGAAAAATTGAATAAGGGTGACTCAAAAGGTAACAAGATAAAAGTTTCTCCAATTACTTTTGTTACAAAATTTATTATTATTAAAAAAATCAAAGTATCGTAAGCTTGATGCTAAATATATATAAATAGTATATCTACATAGAGTAAGCTATTAGTGTCAATACCCAGATCATAGTGTCAAGGTTAGTCTCCACTAGGTAAAATGTTAGGGTCAAGGTTATACTATGAATTAAGTCTCCATGAAGATGAAGAAATACAAATTAGGGTCATATTCTTAATGGTATTCTTCATGAAGACCTTTAAAAAGGGTTAAACAAAGGCAATGATGTAATCAAGAGACCAAAATGTTGTCTCTTCATTTACTTCATCAATGTATGGAGACAATGTTGACCATGTTATCAAAATATCTAGATAACAAGGCAAGCCTTGAGTTTTATGTTATACATGTGCCATATTATAGACGTGCCATCATTGGAATAGGCTACCCCCACTCCCTTATCAAAGGGGATGACAATGAATATTCCCTTGTGGTTCATTTATATGTGATAAAATTATGTAGTAAAAAACACCACTAACTAGAAGGAAACTAGTAAATTATGCATGTAAACATTAGAATCAAAAAATCTTATCTCATTCAGTAGATATAAGTGTAGAAATTAGATCATGTATAGTTTGAACACAATCAATATAGATAAGACTATAGTTAAAGGAAACGACAAATCTATATTATTTTTCAAGGAGAGTGGTATTGTTCAAGAATATTTTTAATTTTTTTTACTAAATATGAATAATATAATTCTATCTTTTTTTATTATCATTACTAAACATAAAAAACAACCAATCAAGAATCTAAAACTAAACTAAATTAATTTCTTTTTAGTGTTTTATAAAAATAACATGTTTCTACATTTAAAAAGCTACAATTAGAATTGTTAATAACTATATATCTTTAGCATTCTAAAATCTTAATTTTGTCTACCTATTTATACAAACATTCAATTGTTAAATAAAAATCGGGTAAAATATATTGTTGAAACTGATATTTTTGAATATTTCCTTTTATAATTTATAGATTTTTGTCCCAAGGTTTCAAATATTTTTTATTTTATTTATCCAAAAATATTTGTTTATGATTTTGATTTCAATTTCAATTTCAATTTTATTTTTATTTTTCCTTACTTTTTTATAATTATGTTCTGATAGATTTAAAACTCATAGGATCTTTCATTCTAGGCAAAGAAGTCAATAGTTTTACTTGAGCTATGATGTGAGGGACACTATTTCAATACTCAATCCATTAGATAAAACTATATAGAATTTAGTTTCCACAAACCTTTCTATATATCAAATACATGTAGGATTTTTGTTTTCACCATAGGAATTCTTTTGACTATTTATTTTTTTAGTGCACTAGTAAGCAATTATCCTTAAGAGGTTATTCTGAATATACCCTATAGACAAGATAGTGAAGCTATGAGATGATGGAATCCTCCATAGTTAGTGCCCTTTGTTTTTTTTACTATTTTATGACTTAGATAAATATATTTAAAAGCCTAAAAATTAGATATTAATGTCTAGTTACACTTGTTATACCTCATCTTTTACACATTTTGTATGATTCAATCTTATGCCACTCAATAAAGATAACTCTTCTATTTCTATAAGGTGTAGTGATAGATTAACTGGAATCCATATAGACCATATTCAGATTTCTTTTATTTCTTATAAAATGGATAATATAGATATTTTTTATCAATATGATAATACAAATTTTCAAAGTTATGTATAAATAGAACATGATGTTAATGATGAAGATTATAATCAAGATAATGTAACTATGCAATATAAGCCTAAAACCTCAATATAATTGATCTTAATGAGCTCAGTGGGTACATCTTAAACAAGTTAAATAATTTTTAGATTTACATCAATTATTTCATCAATGTATAAAATAGGTGGATAGGGCTATACAATTATTCCTAGCATTTAAGGCTTCACATTAAACTAAAATTGCACCATTTCATGCACAACAATAAGAGGTACCTTTCATATTTGTTCATACTTCCAATCAAGTTTTTTAGATTATACTATTGATTTTATTCCTATATTGACTCCTTCACTTACATATGTGATAGAATCCCTATGTATGGGGTCATCAAAAGTTTCCCAATAGATTAATATGTCTATTTCTATGTAGGCATCATATATACATCATTTTATTACTATGAATGGTCCATCACCAACCTCACTTAATGCACACTCTATTAAACAAAGCACTATAGCCTTACATGCTAAGGTTTTTAAGTTAAAGAAGTTGTTTATAGATCTAGTCATTCAATGGACTCCCATACTTTTCCTCATAATCCTTTTGTAATTAATATAACATCTTACCCATTACCAGTAGGTTTTATATCTCATAAGTGGTTACTCTAAGTAGGTAAAAGTGATCTCAAGTAGAATCTTAGATCATTTCATGCAACGTGTTTTTATTATGCATACAATGATAAATTATTAACCAAATTATTTTAAAGAATCCTTAAAGACTATGATTTATGATGGTTATGCAATATTCCACTCTAGTTAGTTAAATCATTCAACCCTTTGGCAAACAAGTTTCTATCACACTTCTCTATCAATGTTGGTGAAAAAATATCTTATATGCAAATTTATAAACTCAAGCAAGTATCAAATGAGCCAATAAGTGAATATATTATTCAATACAAAACTATTCTAATTAAGATGAAAAATTATATGGCAAAAAATGAGCTACAAGATATATTCACATAATTTTTAGCACCACTCCATGAGTTTATCATGTTCGATAAATTTAAATTTGTGATAAGTTATGAAATACAATCAAAGAATGTGAATTCAAGATTTTAGCATTAAATAATCTCAAGTATGAACCAAATGCTCCATCTACTTAAAATACTAAGTTTTTAAGTAAACCAAGCTATAAGCTAAAATATAATGAAACCAAGAATGAATCAAAAGTAACAGTCGATGCAATATCACAACTAGTGAATAATCTTCAATTGATAGTTCCACCAAGGAAGAAATTTGTGAGGTTACCATCAACTCCTCATGTATTTTTACATAAATTATTTGGTAGTAACACATATTGTGACTTTCACAGATTTATTGGGCATTTTAAAAATAAGTGTTACACATTAAGGCATAAGATACCAGATCTTATTGATGATAATACTATTGAGTTAAACACACCCACAAAGGAGATTAAAAAATGATAGTACAAAGTTGAGAATATTCAAAAATCCATTTATAAATCACAACATATAGAAAATATAGATATTTCAAAATTATACCATACTTACAATATGAATCCTCATATTAAGACATATGGTCATCTAATAGATGGTATTATTGACACATTTACATGCACATGAACATCATGTCTTACGATCACATTTGATGATAACAATGTTATCAGTGATGATTTAGATGGACATGCACTCTTTATTTTATATTATATCAATTAAAAACATATATATAGTGTCATGATCAATAATGGGTCAAGTGAAAACACATGTATAGTGACACTTATTCACACTTTGGGATATATAGAACAATATTTACCAATTATGACAAAAGTAATCAAAACATTAATTATATATACATAAAATACTCTTGGGAATATAGTGATATTTATTAAGGTTGGTTCAACAATAATGACTACTCCATTCTTAATCTTATAGACAACATGGTTTTTTAACATGTTTTTTGGGATGCCCTTGGATATATAAGCTTCGTGCATTACCATATACAATAGTTCAATGTTTCAAATATTATACATTGTAATCAAGTGATAAAAGTTTTAAACATTCAATATGATTACCTTATACATTTAGTGGGAATTATTCCTTCTTTTCAAACACCAATGTAGCTCATTATTTCACATATTAAAGATCACAATATAGAGACACTTATTAAACCTATTCAAGATCACATTATAAATACAATGATTGAACCTATTAAAGTGAAAAGTATAAATATAGTTTTTTCAACTATGCAAGACCTTTATATATAGTCAATCCAAAAGAGAGTGGTACACCCTCCTAAACAACAAGTTTTTATTTAAATAAAACTTATGTCTATAACATGAATAACATCACAATTGAACATATTTTAAAATGCATATTCCCTCGTGGTTCATTTATATGTGATAAAATTATGTAGTAAGAACCACCTCTAACTAGTATAGTACCTCATAATTTAATCAAATGATACATTAATTTTGAATCATGATGAACTTAATATTTAAATCAATATTTTAAGCCTTTTTTAAGTACATTTACACCTTAGCTAAATATTTCCTATTCAAAGATCATTTTTTGGAAAATGTTGATTGATTATCAAAGACCACTACACTCTGTAGTGAGATTCCAGTGAAAAAATTAGTTCCAACGTCTCAAGAGATGATATTAAATATCATCATTATTCACCATGTGATGATTTAAATATGTTACTATTCAAAAAATAAACACTTACATATTTTATTTAGATATAAATTTGTATCAAAGTTTATATAAAAATGACAACACATTCATTATTTAATCAAAATCATATGCGTGAGCAAATGATTAACATATGATACCCATCTATTTATACTATAAAGTACCATACATGTTTCTATAAATTTAAGGTCTTAACAAGGTATATATACATAGTTCTTGGATATGATGAAAAAAATAATCTTTTTAAATGCGTTCATTGACAAGTTATAGTATAAACACACAAAACTACAAATCGGTGTAAGTATATCAACATACAAACACATACAATGTTATAAAACTTCAATCCACTCCTAAACATGATTAAATCCTATAGTTCCCACTTATATACGAACCCTATAGTAAATATTTTCTCACACCACTCTAATGGTTGAACTCTTCAAAAAAATTCTCTCCTCAAGATCAATCCCCTATTTGAATGGAACTTGTTTCCCTATTAGGGATTTACCCAAGAACTTATATGCAAGTCCCAATGCTTCAACACCCTTCATGAGACATTTTTCTTTCCCCATTATGATTTTTAGTCTTCCTTAAGTTATTAAGTATTTATTTTAGCCAACCTTATGCAATGTGCATGAAGACCCAAATGAATATTTTAAATTTAGAAACTAGATGTTTAATGGCATAGGGACAAGGCTAAGAATAGTCTAAGAGATGATATAATACAATTTGAGCATTAACTTGGAAATTCTAAATATTAGTGATGACAAAATGAGGTGTCAAGCCCATATATAAATAAATGGCTTAAAATAATGGTGAAAAAGAGTCATTTATTTGGGTGTAACTTAATTGGTTTAAGATGTGTCTAGAATCACCATTGTCAATTATTTGTGACCAAATCTAGGTATCTACATTCTCTTACCTAAATTATAGTAATAGAATTACTAGATTAAAGGATAAAATAATACCTACATGTGTAAAACAAACTTTTTTTTAGATAAGAAACTCCATTTGTGTAGGGCATTCAAATTTAGCAAACCGTACAATGACGCATGAATTACTCTTTGCTCATATTTGAAATTTGAAAAGTTTGAAACTCTAAATTTTACTCTTAACACATGAATTAAAATTAATAGGAGTACACCTACATGGATATAAAACCATATTTCCTTCTAACATGTAAAATATGGAGAAGTTTTCCCTCTTGTTGAATCACTTGGAGAGATGGTTCCTCATATTGAACCATTGGCTAATTGAGAGTGATCATGTCCCAATTTTGAATAACTAATAAAGAAATTAAGTTGTAAAGATTCATGATCCAACTCTAATAAATGGGTAAAAGTACCTAGTGTACTAATATAAAATTTGTAACCACAATCGATTCACTAGAAGTGATGCCAAGGTCATTGCGTGCCATTAGAATCGAATGGACATCACCCATAACAGAAAGATAGAACCACACAATGGTTTCACTAGATGTAATTCTAAGGCTATTGAGTGTCACTATACTTAAACATACATTACTAGTAATAAAATAAATCACACTAATATAGAGGTATCTACATTTTACTTGCATGATCAAAAGAGCATGAAGAATATTCATTCCCCCATTTGACCTCAAGGCCAATAGATTTGATTTTAAATAATAATTATGTTGCTTTCAATCTATAAATTATATTATAGTGTATGTACATGAATCAATATCATGCCTTTTTAATTTTAAAAGTTGTATATATATGCATGAACAAGTATTATGCCCCTTGAATTTGTGCCTAGTGATATAGAATGCCATGCATCTATAAGCTTAACTTTAACTTTATGTTAAACATGTAGTTTTTTTATTGTAATTATTTTGATTATTCTCATGTATATGCATTCAAGGGTGTATCATCATATACTCAATTCCTTTTAAAGTGAGTGTATATTCATGGCATATGTTCCCAAAATTTGTATCAATGTTTCAATATCTATCATGTGTTAAATTTTTGAATTACTTTGAATCTTTGAAACATGTACTCTATCTTAAAAAATGATTTTTAAATTACTTTTAATGTTTGAAACTTGTAATTTATCATAATTTTTTTTCTTGCTTATGGAGACTTGAATCTCTAAGACAATCCTAATTTAATTCCCCCCGTTTTATATGAGGGATGTAGTATGCAAGTCACTCATCTCAAAATAAGAGTTAATTGTATGATGTAATATAAATAAAGTAACATATACTTATGTCAACATGGGAAGAGTATGTTATCATAGTAATAAAAATATCATTGAATAATTTCTGTAACATATTGAATGTGAGGCATACAAGTGTCATGTCTAGATAAATATAGGAATGGAACATACAATAATTTAACTATTTCCAAGCAAGACTACATAGTAAAAGTGTATGATATGAATCATGGTGCCACTAGTCAAAATAAACAAGCACAATACACAATGTCATAGATAAGTACAATTTTTACATACAAGGACATGTTAAAATGTCATGTGTACAATCAAACATTGCACATAGAGGGAAAAGGGCCACAAGAAATATACATGTTAAAATATAGAACATACCAAAATAATATTACACACATATGACTAAGGGACACCAACAATGGATATGTTTGAATGTTACATAGACCAAGAAAATATTGCAAACATAGGGCTAAGGGTGACACAAACTAAGAAAGCAATGTCTAACCTACCATGCAGGAAATATAAACATCATCAAATGAACATAAAACAAGTGAAATTTTATATTACCATCCATATGTATAAAAATCACATCATGAAATATTATCATATTCATCTATCACAATGTAAGATATGAGTAATTAGTAAGACACTTGAAATATAGGTATTTGAATATGTTATAGTGATCATAGATACGTATAACATGTTATAGTGTAACCTATAAAATCAGATGCCCCAAACATAGTCATAACCATTGGGTAGAAGGAAATCCAACAACTTAGAATCTATGTATAATATGTATGGAAAGCATCACACTCATGTACCTTATGAAATGAGGTTTTGTATAAAATAGAGTAAAATATCTACCAAAATGTATGATAAATAGCATATTTAAAAGAAGTAAACTAGTAGTCAAGTCATGTTCAAGTTCTAGTTTTTACTTTATGAGAATATTTTGAATGTTTTTATATTTTTAACATATTTTTTAAATTTTTTTCTAAACATATTTAAATTTGATATTTATGGAAAATTTATTATCAAAGCTTCAAAAATAGAAGAAAGTGAGGTATCCAAACAAGTTATGACATGTTTCAAGGTGTAGTGTGAAATATATGTGATAACATGGTAATGTGGAGAAAGTGTAAGTAGGCAATATGCCTCCAACTATATATGTGTATCATAAAAATGTAGCTCAAAATTTTATGTGAAGATAATAATCTACATTCCCTGAATGGTCAATAACTAATGTGTGTTCATGTAGTATATATAAGTAATATTACATAATAATGTAAGATCAAATTGAAGACAAAGTATGTATAGATAGTCAATATGTAAGAATGAGTAACATGTCATTTAAGAGATGTGAAATATAGTGGATATAGGATGAGTGTCTTGGATGTCTAAATCGTGATAGTAAATCAAGAGGCAAGACCAAATAAAATAAATTCAAGGGCTATAAGAAAGGTTTATGTCAACACATATGAACACATGCATTCTGAGATAAAATAATAGAATGGATGATAAATAAAGACGCTATGCTCAATGGACTTTTTTATATTAACTGATGACCCATCAATGGAATTCCCCCATGTGAGTCTTGTACCAAATAAATAATTGGCTTCTTTTCATGAGAAAGTAGAGGTATACCATGACTTATGTCCATCATCTATTACATCCTTCATTATATCATTTTTTGGAAAATCATTAATTTTATTGATTTCATCTCCATTGTACCAATCCTCAATATTATTGTAATCATAATCATTATCATTCTCTTGGTCTGTGAATTATGATATGCCACTCTAATCATATTTTTCATATGTATATGTAAAACCAACTACACCATTTATTAGAATTATCTTATTAGACTTTTGTTTCTCTAGAGTATGTTCATCATTAACAAGAACTTGCATCCCATTTGCAAAAAAAATATAATTAGATATCACTTCTTGAATTATAAGAAGAGAAATGTTTTTTTCTTTGACTTCTTGACTTGGAGATATAATCATAGATTTTGTACTATTATTATTATCATGCTCCTCTAAGTGTTTGAATCCTTACAAGCCACATTTATACCATTAGTATTTTTAGGAACATATTGCTTTTGGAACTCCTTCATGATAAACCCTTTCTTAAGGATGCTTTCTTGTTTATCTTGAGTTTGCTTTGGCAACTTATCTTTTGGTAGATGATCCTTTTTTATGTGTTCCCTTTTCTTATATATTTTTTCCCTTTGTAAATATTCTTGCTTTTATTTTGCCTTTTGTAATCTTTATTTTTCTAATTTTTTCTTTTGTAACCTTTCTTGTTCTAAATTTTCCTTTTGTAACTTTTCTTCTTCTGAATTTACTTTTTTTAAACTTTTTTGTTATGAATTTTTATTTTGTAACATTTTTTGTTCTGAATTTTCCTTTTGGAACTTATTCATGATAAACCTCTTTTTAAGGATGCTTTCTTTCTTATTTTGAGTTTGTTTTTGCAACTTCTCTTTTGGTAACTATTCAATTTCATTTTTTCCCCTTATATTATTGTTCCCTTTATAATTATTCTTTCTATTATTTTTCTTTTTATAACCTTTCTTGTTCTAATTTATCCTTTTGAAACCTTAAGTGTTATAAATTTTTATTTTGTAGCCTTTCTTGTTCTGAATTTACCTTTTTAAACCTTTCTTGTTCTAAATTTTCCTTTTGTAACCTTTCTTGTTCTGAATTTACCTTTTTTAACCTTTCCTTATTCTAAATTTACCTTTTATAACCTTTTTAATTTTGAATTTCAATTTTGTTATTTTTGCACTTATTCCTCAAGAGGTGCAATCATAGTGTAAGTATGTTACTCGATTGATGCATCTAGTATAAGATCACCACTATCAATGATATTTTGTATTTTTTTCGTCAAAGCCCAAACTTTATTTGTATGATGCAAAGATGTATCCTATCATATGAAAAATAGTATTTGGATCTATTAAGAGGATGCATAGGAGGTAATGTGATCAACTTGTTTTGAATCATTTATCTTAAAATCTCATTTAGAATTTTATTATCATTTTGTATACTTTTTGAATTGATAATTGTACACAAATCATGTTTTGGCTTCCATTATTGATATGAGGTATTTTTAGGCAAATATTTGGATAAAGATGTATATATGTGATTAAAATTGGCATGATTTAGATTATTTGTATATGTGATCTTTACTTCAAATGATGTGATCCTTAAATTGAAATATTAATTTGGATTTTTCAACTCTTCTATGGACTCTCCCATAATGACTATTTGATCTTGAAGGGATTCAAAAACACAAGTCTAAGGTAGTTTTAATTAAATATGAATAAAACCATCATCAATAAGATGCATGAGAGGTGAAGGGAGTAGGGTTAATTTTAAGAGGCCATGATGGAAACCCAATAGGTTTGTTTAGGCAAATCGGATTCACTACCTTGGAAAATTAGAGTGTGCAAAAGAGGTGGAAAATTGCCCTATTTGTTTTTCATGATACTATGTTATTGTGTGACTACATTTTATTGAGTGAATTCAAGTTATTGGGCAAAAATATGCCACTAGGAATCATTATGTTGGTAGAAGGAATTATGATATCAAGTATTATTATGTTGTTGGGTGGCAGTATGCCACTAGGTGGTAGCATGGTGCTTGGTGATAGTAAGCTATTAGGTGACATCATAAGGTTGGGTAGTAGCATAAGACTAGGCAATATTATAATACCACTCAATAGCATGGTAATAATTGATAGTATGCCATCAATAAATATATTGCTACCATGTGGCATTATGCCCCTAGGTGGTAGCATGGTGTCATGTGGAAACATATTGTCACATGATAACATATTGTCATGCAAAAACATACTATCATGCGATAACATACTATCATGTGAAAACATACTATTACACGACAACATATTATTATATGACAACATAATATTATGTGAAAACATACTATCACATGATAATATACTATCATGTGATAGCATCATTTTATCACCTAGCATTGATGTGCTACCATCACCTATCAATATTTTACCACACGGTACCAAGCTACTGCATGGTGCCATGATATCACATAGCATTATGCTACCACCTATTACCATTCATCCAAACTAGTTGTTTCAATTTCCCTCCTTGCTTATAAATAACCCTATAGCGCCCTCATTTTCACACTTTGATTATAATATTTTCTCATACTACCTACTTGAAGCTCAATCTTTTTAGGATTTACCTACCTACATTAGTTTTACACTAAACTTTCACTAGTATACACATCCATAAAAACTCATAATCATCAAGGGTGATACATAAATGTATTTTAAAGAATCTATTGTGTCCAAATTTCCTCTAGATAGTGGAACAACCAAAATCTTATGTTGATTGAATTGATCAATGCAAGGTCAGAGGCCTCATGTAGATTCCTTAATATGATATGATGATCAACAACCTGTTGTGATGTCTGATTGCCTATTTTAACCATAGTGAGAGTAATTTCTATGTCCAATTTAACAATAAAACAATATCCTTTGACACCTCTCCATTAGATATCCATAATTTAAAAGGTCTTCCACATTATAATTCAAGACTTTTTAGCACAAAGGTTGCCTTAGCTAATGTCAATTAAATTTACATGGAGTTAGTTTACAACATGGCCATTGACTCAGCTAGTAAGTTTTAAATTTATTAATAAAACTAAAATTTATTAATTATACCTAAATAATTTATTATAAATAGTTTGGTATCCTAATTTTAATTTCATGTTTTCTAATTTCATTATAGATAGTTGAAATTGAAGGCAGATCCTCATTGAAAAAATCACCAATCTATTTCTCAAGTCTATTGTCCATTTCTTTCAAGCAAGAATTATTTTGCATGGAATACCATTAGACATTCCCTTCTAGGTTGTTTACTATATTATTCATTCTCTATCAGGCGTTGTATGTGACTGGTGCACAGTTATATCTAACAAGAATAGGGGGGAGTTGAACTTTGCATTTTTGAAGGACACTTGCACTATTTCATCTTCCAACTACATTTTAGCCTTGTATTTTAAGGCCTTATATGAAATATAGAATAATACAATTCCCACTACCCTTCATCAAAAAATTAAAGCTAATGATTTGTATATCAAGGAATAGGAGGTAAGTTTAGTTTTTCTAAGTCTCATTTTTTTGCTTTATATATATTTCAAATTTTATCATTTTTTAGCCTATTATTTGTTAAAGGTGAGAGTGCATGCTTATAACACAAGAAAATAGGTGGAAACTAAAGGTAAGAATGATCTAGAGGGATATAGTGATATCCAGTCCATGTAGACTAAGATTTTGACTCAAGAGAGGAGTTAGTATCTTGTTAGTGACAAAATAAAATCAAATTGAAAAACCAACACACTAGCTAACATACATCTCTAGGCCTAGTTACTTGGTTGAGATTAGTTAACAATAATAGAATGGAAACACAACTAAAATATGAAAGAGAAAAAATATTTCATCTCCCTTGAATGCTCCAAATTATCTTGTAGTAGTGGCTTGCTCAGCTTGTGCTCATGAAGTCTTCATCAAAGGAAGCTTGGCTATCTCCTCTTCTCCTCAGCACCTTGTGGCTTTGGCTTGGCTTGGATTAATATTTAGAAATTATAAAAATAATTTACATGAAGATTTTTAATTAATTTATCATTATAAATTTGGCATGTGAGAGCTTAAAACTTAATAGGCAAGGCCTCCTATTTATATATTTTTAGAATGGTTTGAGGATTAACCATGACCATCCATCTCAAGATTGAGATGTGTGGCCATGAATACATACAAATATAAAATTAATTATACAAATATATCCATTAATATTTGGGATATAGGGGTATTTAATAGGCATGGATGGTCTTAGTGAGGCATGGGAGACCCATAATCCTGATATTTTGTGCATTTATGGCTTATGGATGCCACCCCATATGATGATGCCACATAATAATGTAGTTAATAGGAATCAATTTTTAATAAATATTTATTCAAAAAGTTTCATGGAAAATTAAATTAAGGCCCTAATTTGGTTTAATTAGCTTAAAACATGATTATTCAACTTTGGTGCAAGTTTTGGCTCTTGGTGCACAAATTAATCAAATTGGTCAAAATGTCTTGTTATTAGTCCAAAATTTGACTAGATTGGAATTGGAAATCAATGTTAGATGAATTGGATATATTATCCAATTTAGGATGTTACCAATACCAAATAACAAAGGCACATGTATTGTGTAAGATATTTTATAGAAAAGAGCAATCCAGAGCACCTAAGTGCAAAATTGTCATTTTGACTCAAAATGATCTTATCAAAGTTAGCTGGCCCATAAATTGAATTGTCCTATTTAATGATACTCTAGCCAAAATAAACACTTGAATATAAAAAAATTTCAACTCATTTAATGAATTTTAGTGTTTTTAATCTAAATTATGTACTTTGATACAAATTGGTCAAAATCCTAGTTTGAGGTTATCGATGGCCAGTTTTAGGTGTCTACAGTTTGCCTCTATTTGGGAAGATGTTGCAAACCATAGACAAAGTAATATATTCTCAAATAATGAGAAAAGGCCTATATGAAAAAAATAAGATGATGGTTGAAGAACAAAGCTCTAAATTGTGTTTGGGAAGCCTAGGATGATTGCCCCTTAAGGGAGTAGCCATCACATTTATTGATGGACAGTTCCTCAAAAATAAATAAGGAGAAAGGTGGAATTAACCCATGGTTGAGATTAATCCAAATGAGAAAATGCTTACATGTATTGAGTTAAAAAATATATTGATTTGCCCAAAAGTGGTTATAATCAAGAATAAAATCCAAAATAATGATTTGCCCATAGGCAGTTATAATCAATAAGAGGGCCTAGATTGGCTAAAGATGATGGTGCCCCAATTAGGGATGATTAATAATCATAACTCAAGGATACAACCTAAAATATATATTACAAATGAGTGGTCATAAAATGATGAAAGAGATGAATAGAAGAATAAGATTGATTAGTATGAATGATTCAATTGTCCTAATTAGCAATGATACAATGAGAATGGTTAATGGGTTGATTTGATCAAGGCTAGGATGGTAGGATTTTACAAGGTGCCAAGGAGAAACTTTTGTGACTCCATTGGTTATAGACCTTCTTGAAGCTAATTTTTGTTGTAGCATGTGATGGTAGGCTTCATAATAGAAAACCATCAAGACTTGGCCAAAATATGCATAAGGACTGAATCTCAATCTAATAAACACTCAAAAATAATGTACAAATGATAAAAACTATGATGACAATGTTGATGTATGGATACAGATGGACTGAAGAATAATGCTCGAGGAATCACCTAATGAACACATATATACTAAGTCAAGGCAATAATATTGAAAGCAAACAAACAAGCAAGTGAACAAACAAACGAACAACTTAAAATAAATTAAAAAACAAAAAGCCTAAAAATAAAATCAAAAGAAATTATCCTAACAATGACTTTTCCCTAGTAGGGTAGATCGTGGATAATTGACTAGGCTTAGATAGGAAATATATTTTTGGATTTTTTAAATATTATGAATGTTTTTAGAATTTGAGGTATCTTAACTTGTTAGAGAATGAAAATATGCCTGCTCACAAAATGGTGAGAGAATTTAGCTTAGGTTGCTCATAAAATAAAGAGAGATTATGGAAAAGGGGACTAAAGTGACCTCAACATGAACTGAGCATAACCTACTTAGTCTTGAAATGATCTCAAGTCAAGTAATTCCATCCACATAAAAGGTGAGGAAAAACCAACTAGGTCCCAACAAGTTCTCAAATATAGAAAATAGTCAGTCAAATGAAAACAATGATGGCAAGGTGATGTAGTAATACATGGTAAACAAGTGTTGCCCCTAGTTTTCCCATAGGTGATTATAACTAGGATACGATGGAATAGGTCAATGATACTAATTTTCTCATAGGTGGTTATAATTAGTAGTAAGACTGGTGAGACACTAATTTGTCCATAAGAAGTTATAATTAGTCTCACATAAACAAACTTGATAGGATGAAAGATATCTTTTTATATCAATTATCACACTACTTTCATAGACTATCATTGTGAACATGAATTTGATAAGAGTTAAAACCTAATTGAAATCCCCTCGTAAAAATTTTAGGAAGAACCAAAGTAGCCAAGATCAAAATAGGATTGGGTAGGATGACTAAAAATAGGCTTTGGTCTAGATAGAAATGGATTGGTTAGGTGGCATATTATTGCTAAGGATAATGATGGTTTGATAAATTGGATAAAATGTTAAGAGGGTTGCCCCCAAGTGAAAAGGTGATTAGGTGGGATATGCGATAATAACAAAAGGATATGTAACAATGGCAATGGCATGGAAATGAAATGGTATGGTATATATTTTTGTCTTAGGCATGGTTTTTGATTTTATTGCTTTTGTTGATGGGGAGATGCACATCCTAATCAACAAATGATATAAATAAAATACTTGATCATGTTAATTGCTAGCCCACATCTCATCTGAATAGCTATTTCATTAATAATTGTTTATATATTTGGATGTTGAGAATGCTTTTGTGATCTTCATTGGTCATTGATTTTAATTCTTTCAAACATTGATACAAGCTATCTTTGTAGCCTCTACAAAGGAAAGTATGACCATGGATGGTAAACAAGAGAAAATAATGGATGGTAGGTTTGATTGTGAAATGGAATTGTAGATGATAATGTAGTGTGGAATGGTTGGGAAACAAATGAAGATTAGGATGTTTAGTTACATGTAATGTTGCTGATGCCAAATTTGACATAATTTTGGTTGTGGTGGGGTCAAAGACTTAATCGATTGATAAGACCATCAAATTTTTTTGTTATTTGAGCTTGAGAGTAGCTACCATCTGATTAGGCTATTGATAAGAAGCTATTTTGATTTGATTTTTGATTTTGTCTTCATCAAGCAGTGAAGAAATTTTGTGCTCAGTTATTGATGCCTCAATGAGGTTTTTACCAATGAAATTATCTTGATTGTCTTGTAGCACCTCGAAGAAGGTTTCACTAATGAACATTAGCTTTTAACTTTGATTTTTTCTAGTGCTTCTAAAAAAGTTTCACTAGAAGATGATGAGTTGAACTTTGATTGCATCCTAGTGCCTCTAAAAACATTTCACTAGGAGAGTGTTCTTCTACTACATGAATGTGGTCTTGGCCTCCTTGCTCTTCTTTAACTACTATGTCACCATGGATGCAATTAAAAAAAGTGTGATTCTGTCGATCCCAATTGACACTTTTGGGAGATATACTGTCAATAATATGGCTATCTTGGTTGATGGTAATGACATGTGGAATGGTAATGGAATGGGTGTTGACATCACAATCCTTGTAGAAGATATTAGGAGAACCTCTATCAATGCCAAAGTACTCATCTTCAAAAATTATAGAAGGATAAAAAATGTATTCAAATTGATTTTTGAGGTATGCATAACCAATGTTGTAATAGCCACAATCATATTTTTATTTTGAATCTAATTCTAACTCAAGGTACTTTGAATTTGATGTTGAGACTGATGCTGATTCTAATGCTAAATCTGATGTTGATCCAAGAGTAAAACCTGACTCTAACTCTGATTTTTCATCTAATGGGTACTTTTTTACAATGATGTCTTGTTGAATGTTTGGTATTGGACAAGTAATGACCTGTGATGGCATAATGGGCTTCACAAAGATTAGTTTTTAAAAGTGAGACTCCTCCATAATGAGAAATAAGTTAAAAGATAACTTCTTAGAGACTAGATTATCAAGGGGAGACTCTTAAAAAATAGGCATATAGTCAAGGCAATGATTTTTCCAAAGGCAATTATAATCATTAAGAAGTGACTCAACAAATACTGGCTCATTAGAGTGAGACTCCTCGACAACCGATATAAGATCAATAGGTAATTCATCACATATTGACTTATCATAAATGGTTGATTCAACATAAACATCTTGGATTGGTTGGTTCTCTTGGCCTTGGTTTCTAATGAGTTAGAAGATACTAGTTTTGAACATAGATTGGTCTTTTGATGATTGGATCAGTTGAGGTTTGGATGGGATTGATAATAGAGGAGGAATGGCTTATGGTTAGATAATGGTAGGGCATTAGAGAGCATGATTAATTGCATGAGATAAATTATAAAGTCTTGATATGGTAAAGATAGGGTGGTGTGGATCTTGATTGCTTGCATAAGTCAAAGGACTAGGTCCTAGAATGATGAAAGGGTTTTGTGGAGCCTGGTTGCTCACATAAGCCAAAAGACTAGGTATAGGAATGGTAATGGTATTCTTTAGATATTGTAGATCTTGATATCTCATATAATCCAAAGGAGGGTTAGGGGTAGTCAATGATTATATATCAAAAAGATGTTATGAAACTTGATTTCTTGTACAAGCCAAAGCATCCAAGTCTTCCTCATAAACCATATCATCCTAGTGCTGAGTTGGCTCATAAGCTGGTTCTTGACTATGTTCCATGTACTAATTATTATAAAAAGAGTATGGATTTGTATCCTAAACAAGATTATCTATAATTGGGTCTTCAAAGTCCTCCTCACAAGCCTCTTCATGCCAATCAAGGTCTCGATTTGGATTTTATGGATTTTGACTATGTTCCCCATATGGAGTATTGTAGGGAGAATAATAAAACTCCTTAGAAAATATTTCTCTATAGGGGTTCCTAATGGGATTTTATATGGCCATTCTATTATAAGTTGGATTGTATTAGTGTAGGTTTTTATTTTTCCCTATTTATTAATTAGGGAAATTGTATTTCTTGTGCATACATGGAGTTTTCCTACATTTGTGGGATATGCTAGCTTATGTGGAGGTGTGTGTCATAGATGTGTCATAGGTGTCATAAGAATGTCATAAGTAACTCCCTTGATGGGAGTTACTTCTCTATTCTTATCACCTTGTCACCACCTTTCATGGATGAGTTATTGTCTATTCTTGGGGTGCCTTGTCCACCTTTTGTGGAGGAGTTACTTACGTACTCTCCTATATGTATTCCTCACTTTAGCCATCTCATGCTAATCAGATTTTGGTTTTCTTCATTTTTTCTTGTGCAATTTATATTCTTGTGTTATTTTCAAATTTCTTTAGCATCTATGTGGTGTGCACTTGCTTCAACTTGTGTGATCACGTCTCCATTACACTCGCATTATCCAGATTCTAACAACAACTCCGATATGGTATCAGAGCAAGAATGGTAATCGTGTGTCTGGTTATGCTTTTAGTTCATTTTGAAATCAAGAAGAGTGGAGTTCTCTTTATTTTTTTATTTTCTAGATCTGATCTAAAATAAAAAAAATATATCATTTCTGGTATCATTTTCTTGGGAATCCTTGGCCTTTGGGTGTCTTGGTTGTCTTCACTTCAGGGGCTGGTTCAACAGTTAGCCTAGGTTTCATTGTTGTGTGCAAGGAGCAGAGGGAGAAACAACTCTAAGCAACTTCAATTCCAGCAGCAAAAGTCCTTCCTTCCAGCCACGCCATTCGCTGTACGGCATCCAAAATAGGTCTATTTTTTTGTGAATATGGTGCTTTTTTCTTGTATTCTTCTACCCAGACCTATTGTGCATTGAATTCAGTAGATTCCAGCTTATTTTCTTGCCCAGTAAGGTGCCAAGCAAGCCGTACGACATCCAGAAGGGCTGCACATTTATTTTTTTGTCTTTTCTGAGTTAAAATTCTGGACTGTGCTATTTTGGCGCCCCTTCCGTACTTGGCATCCCATGTGGCACCCCTTGGACACGTGGCATGCTTCATTTCTATCTATGCTTCATTATTTTTAGTTAAAAATTGACTTGAAACAAAAATCAGTCAATTTGATTGAATATTCAATTTTTTAGATAGTTTTGTAATTTGGGGGTTTTCATTTAAAACTTGTATCTTCGCCTGTCAAAGACGAAGGGTGAGGCTCGGGTTGGTGGGAGGCCAATTCCCCCTCACACAAACCTCCTTTGGATTCTTTGTTCTATTCCAAATCCAATGAGTGGTTGGAAGGCCACTTTCTCTCTCAAAATAGGCATTTTTTAATGTTTTAGTGCTTTTTTTGCAAAAACACTAGTTTACAGGAAAATTGAACCTTTAATATCTTGCAAACGATAGCTCGGATTTGGGTGCCATTTTATGAAAAAGTGTTTGTAATTCAATTATCCACAGTTTAGGATTGTTATTTGTCAAAAATGCACTAGTTTATAAAGTGCCAAAAATTTGGGTCTCTCGAGACGCATTTTCGGCTGAGTCCGACGTCCTATTTGCTTTAGTATTGCACTGATTGCTCTAAGACACATTCTCAGCTGAGTCCAATGTCTTTTGAGCATGCAATTACATATTTGGGGGGGGGGGAAATATTTTTGGGGGGGTGTGATTTCTTTCTACAACTTACAATCTTTGCTTTCATTCTCCTTTTTGCCTAATTTCACAACTTGCAATCAACACAACTTCATCTAAATTCAGCTAAAAAAATGGATTATTTTCAACTTAAACCCCAAACACCCTTCAAATATAATGAATAGAAATTTAAAATGTCAATCATTCTTAGAAGCAAAGGGTTGTATAGGATCACCATGGGTACTGAAGTAAAACCCAACACTGATGTTGAAAAGGTCAAGTGGTACAACCGTAGTGATGAATCCTATGGATTACTAAGCTTGTCTATGTCTCCAAAACTTCTCTTTCATTTAAAATTCTCCCAAACTCCCAATGACATATGGGACACCTTAGAAAAGTTATTTGGGAAGCTTGATGAGATGAGAGGTCATGAGCTCGAAAATGAACTCATAAGTCTAAGTCCTAGCAAATTTGACACCATACAGGACTTCTTCACTAAGTTTAAGGCCCTTAGATTGTAATTGAAAGAATGTGAGATAGAGAAGAAAGATGATCAACTCATCCTTTCTATTCTTGCAAAGTTAGGTCCAAGCTATTCAGTCTTTGTCTCCACTTTCCATGCCACCAAAAGTGCCCTTGGCACTACATGGAAAATGCCTTCTTTGGATTCATTCATGGCCGACTTGACTAGGGAGAAAGATAAGCTAATTCAAATGGGCACAATGAAGTCTACTCAATCCCAAGATTTGATAGCTGGAAATGGTAAGGACAAGACTTCAACAAAGGAGAAGAAAAAAAAGAACAAGGACCAAGAGAAGAAGAAAGAAAATAACAATCCTGCCAAAAACAACACTGAGTCTTCATCCTCTAATGCTAAACCTAAAAGGAGAAGGTTAAGTGTACCTATTGTAAAAATATAGGGCATGATAAACACAAATGAATGAAGAAACAAATAGATCACCTAACTCATCTTCTAGAGAAGAACAACATAGGTGTTCTTGAGTCCATCAAGCAGAATTCATCTACCCAAGATTCTACCAAGGCAAAAGGCAAGGGTAAGGAGAAAGAAAATGGCAAGGCCCTTGTAGCTAAAATAGCTTCTACATCTTCATGGGTCATCGACTCGAGTGATTCTCACCACATGGGCTCTTCACTAGTTGAGTTTTCATCTTTAGAGCCTTGTAGCATGACTTCAATTAATTTGGGTGATGACACATCAATTTCTGTTGCAGGGAGAGGGTCAATTGAAATGGAAGGATGAACATTTAATAATGTTCTAAGTGTTCCTTCTCTTTCAACCAATCTCCTATTCATGTACCAAATCACTCACATTGGTCAGGGTATGAGAGTTGAGTTTTCACCAGATTTAGTGGCTATCAGGGAATTGCATAGTGATGCTACAGTGGCAGTGGGTAGGGCAGATGACCAAGCCAGGTTATACACCTTCTCACATTTTGCATCAGATTCTTCTCCAATAGCATTACTGACTCATTCATATGGAGTTAGCAAATTGTGGCATGAGTGGTTTGGCCACCTTAACTACTGCTATCTTGAGTAACTTTGCAAACATGACATGGTCATTGGCTTGCCTCGTGTCTAATTTTGAAAAGGACTTTGTGAGGGGTGCTCCCTTGGGAAGCATCTTGAAGCAAAATTTGACAAAGTAAAATCTTGGAGGGCTTCACAACCTTTGGAGTTAGTCCACAACGGTGTATCGAGACCCTTTCCCAAACCATCTTTCATAAGGGCCAAGTACATCCTCACTTTCATTTATGATTTCTCTAGGTACACTTGGATATATTTTCTCAAATAAAAGTCTAAAGTGTTTGAAAATTTTCTAGACTTCAAGGCTCTTGTTGAGAAATAGAGTGAGAAATCCATCAAGGTTCTTCGAGCTAATAATGGAGGGGAGTATGTCAACATCAAGTTTGAGCAGTTTTGCACCACAGAGGGGATTGAATTGTAGTACATAGTCACTTATAGTCCTTCATAGAATGGGGTTGCAAAACACAAGAATAGTTTCTTGAAAGAGATGGGTAGTTGTATGATTCACTCCAAATCCTTAGCACCACTGTATTGGGATGAAGCAATCAATTGTGTTTGCTACATTCAAAACAGGGTTCCTCACAAAGCTTTGAAAGGGATAACACCCTTTGAAGCTTGGCATAAAAGGAAATGTAATGTCAAACACCTTAGGGTTTTTAGATCCCCAGCCATGGCCCACATGCTGAAGAAGAAATGCAAAGCTATGAAACATTTGTTTAAGCCTTGCATCTTTGTAGAATATCTGGATGGTATTAAGGGATATCACCTTCTAGATCTAGTCACTCATGAGTTGTTCATCAAGAGAAGTGTCCATTTTTAGGAGAGTCCTAGAGACTCAACACTTGACACTTATTCTCCCTCATTAAATCTACTTCTTCATGATGATTCCTCATCAAATTTAGATTTTCTACAACAAGTTCTTGAGCCAGAGACATCTTCTTCTTTTTCAAGTTTAGACAGCAAGGACAGTGATGCAGAGTCATCCACCTCTAGTCAGTCAGAGGATGAGGAGTTAGCACCTAAGTCACCCACTTTTGAGCCACTTTAGGCTAGACAAACACTTGAGAGTGTTGGCACTTGGGCAGGAGATCCTACAGATGATAGACATACTAGGGGGATTTTTAGAGAGATCCACATGCCTTCTTTGCTATAGTTTCATATCCATAGACTTTTTAAGAGGCATCAGGGGTACCTGAGTGGGATATTGCTATGGAGGAAGAATATTCTTCCTTAATCAAAAATCACACTTGGGACTTGACTTCACTTCCTAAGGGAAGAAAGATGGTTCAATGTAGGTGGATATATCAGACCAAGTTTGCAGCAAATGGGTCAGTTGATAAGTACAAGGCACGATTGGTCACCAAGGGTTTCTCATAGGTGGTAGGCATTGACTACTCAGAGACCTTTGCACCTGTTGCAAAGATAACTTCTATCTGACTCACCTTGGCTATTGCCATAACACATGGTTGGGATGTGCATCAGATGGATGTGAAGAGTGCCTTTCTTCATGGAGACCAAGAGGAGGAGATCTACATGGAGCAGTCGCTAGAATTTGTTCAGACTACTTCCTTAGTATGAAGACTTAGGAAATCTATCTATGGACTCAAATAACTCCCTTGGACTTGGTATGCTAAGATGGATTCCTTCCTTCTCACAGTGGGTTTCACTAGGTGCCATTCTGATCCTAATGTCTACTTCTTATGGCAGGATGATTTGCTCTTGATTTTGGTTCTATATGTTGATGACCTTTTGATCATTAGGAGTTCTTCATTGGCTATTATAGTGGTGAAGGCATCTCTTCAAGATAGATTTGACATGACAAACTTGGGTTTGTTGCACTACTTCCTTGGCATCGAGATGTCACAGTTAGATTCAATAATTTATCTTACATAGCCTAAGTATGATCTTGACTTATTGGCTTAGTTTCACATGGCTAATTACGAGCCATCTCTGAATCCCTTTCTATTAGAATCCAATCTTGAGGCTGATTGTTCTTCACCATTGGTTGATGCTACTCGATATCGACAACTTGTTGGTAGTCTCATCTACTTGACTCACACGAAGCCCAACATATCATATACAGTGGGACTTGTGTCCAAATTCATGTAGGAACCTCATGAGCTACATTGGAAAGTAGCTAAGAGGATCTTGCATTACATACAGTGTTCACATAGATATGGGATTCATTACAGATTTGGCATAGAGGTTGACTTGGTTGGATATATAGATTCAGACTAGGCTGGTGATTCATAGACTCGTAAGTCCACTTCTGGTTACAATTTCTCTTTAGGTTCTGGTTCTATCAATTGGTCTAGCAAGAAGCAGAATGCTATTGCTATATCATCCACAGAGGTAGAGTACAAGGGAGTTGTCAATGTAGCTACTGAGGCTATTTGGCTTTAGGGGATTCTTTTTGAGTTTGGCATTCCTATCAGGTAGCCCACCATCATTTATTGTGACAACTAGAGTACCATTTAGATTTGTAGGAATCTAGTTCAGCACTAGCAGACCAAACACATAGAGATTCACATGCATTTCATTCAGGAGCTTATTCATATTTAGGTCATTGACTTGATATTTTGCTAGTCTTCAAAGCAGGTTGCAGACATCTTCACCAAACCTTTCACCGATAGCAAGTTCATTAATCTACAAGTTCTGCTTGGGGTGTGGTCTACATCTATAGCAGCATCATCTTTAAGGGAGGCCTTCTAGCCTCTTCATTTCTTTTATGTCTCTCTTTTGGGGGGGGGAGTTTTTTCCTATGGATTTTCTCCTTTTCTCTATCTTATGAGAGATTGCATTTGTACATGGGTACCTCATCAGGCCTAGTTGCCGGGACCCATTTTTATATTTTCACACTGCCCACCTAAGTTATTCTTATGGGGGCGTATTAGTGTAGGTTTTTATTTTTCCCTATTTATTAATTAGGGAAATTGTATTTCTTATGCATACATGGAGTTTTCCTACATTTGTGGGATAGGCTAGCTTATGTGGAGGTGTGTGTCATAGATGTGTCATAGGTGTCATAAGTAACTCCCTTGATGGGAGTTACTTCTCTATTATTATCACCTTGTCACCACCTTTCATGGAGGATTTATTGTCTATTATTGGGGTGCCTTGTCCACCTTTGGTGGAAGAGTTACATACTCTCTTATATGTATTCCTCACTTTAGCCATCTCATGCTAATCAGATTTTGGTTTTCTCTATTTTGTCTTGTGCAATTTATCTTCTTGTGTTATTTTCAAATTGCTTTAGCATCTATGTGGTGTGAACTTGCTTCAACTTGTGTGATCACATCTCCATTGCACTCTCATTATCTAGATTCTGGCAACAACTCCGATATGGTATCAGAGCAAGAACGGTAATTGTGTGTCTGGTTATGATTTTAGTTCATGATTGAAATCAAGAGGAGTGGAGTTCTCTTTATTTTTTTATTTTTTAGATCTGATCTAAAATTAAAAAAAATATATCATTTTTGGTATCGTTTTCTTGGGAATCCTTGGCCTTTGGGTGTCTTGGTTGCAAAAGATGGTCTACAACATGTTTTAACAAATTTGAAGTCCATCGGTTACCTGTCTACCCTTAAGGCATCACCCAAAAAGTAAATGTGTTAGGTTATAAAATTTGAAAAAAAAATATTAAAAAATAATAATATTAAATATATGAATACCTGAAAAAAACAAATTAGAAGGTTAAAAATAAAATATAACACATAACACATAGAATCCTGCATATAAAATATAAAAATGTGCAGTTAGTATTTTTAATATAAATTTTATAATATAGATCTATTGGCCAAATTTTTTTTATATGTTGTCAATAACTAAAATATTAATGTATATGTAAAATTTTAGGTCCAAAAAATTTATAAAATAAAATTTATCAACTCTATTCTAACCATTTTTACTAGAAAAATACAAAATAGAAAGTGATTGTCACTAAAATAGCTATAACTTATAAAATATTTATTTTTGAAATTTTTAGATAATATCAATGACATATTTATATATATTAATACATAAATTTAGACAAAAATATTAATTAAATAAAAATTTATGACTTCTTTATTGGCCATTTTTACTCAAAGCAAAAATAACACAAAAAAAGAATCACAACTATGAAACATAAAAAAGTTTATGGATTGCGCTCTCATGAAGATAATCCCACAAGGAATTCAATTACGTATAATATGAATTCGAATCATGATAGGTGTTAATATATTTTTAGTGACAAAATAAAATAAAATTGAAAAACTAACACACTAGCCAACATACATCTCTAGGCCTAGTTACTTGGTTGAGCTTAGTTAACAATACTAGAATGTAAACACAACTAAAACATGAAAGAGAACAAATATTTCACCTCCATTGAATGATCCAAATTACCTTTTATTAGTGGATTTCTTGTCTTGTGCTCATTAAATCTTCATCAAAGGAGGCTTGGCTATCTCCTCCTCTCCTTGACACCTTGTGGCTTTGGCTTGGCTTGGCTCAATATTTAGATATTATAACACTAATTTCATGAAGATTTAGAATCAATTTATAATTATAACATTGGCATGTGAGATATTAAAATTCAATAGGCAAGGCCTCTTATTTAAATTTTTTTAGAATGGTTTGAGGATCAACTGTGACCATCCATCTCAGGATTGAGATGTGTGGCCATTAATAAATCTAAATATGAAATTCATTCTACAAATATCTCCATTAATATTTGGCATATAAGGGTATTTAATAGGAATGGATGATATTAATGAGGCATGGAGATTCTTAATGAGGCATAGGAGACTCATAATCGTAATATTTTATGCATTTATGGCTTATGTATGCCACCCCATATGATGATGTCACTTGATGATGTAGTTAATAGAAATCAATTTCTAATAAATGTTTATTCAAAAATTTCTATGAAAAATTAATTTAAGACCCTAATTTGGTTTAATTAGCTTAGAACATGATTAGTCAACTTTGGTGCAAATTTTGGCTCTTAATGGACAAATTAATCAAATTGGTCAAAATGTCTTGTTATTGGTCCAAAATTTGACTAGATTGGAATTTGAAATCAATGTCATATGTATTGGATCCATTATTCCATTTAAGATGTTACCAACACCAAATATCAAAACCACATATCTTGTGCAATAGATTTGATAGAAAAGAGCAATCTAGAGCACCTAGATACAAAATTATCATTTTAACTCAAAATGATCTAATCAAAGTTAGTAGGCCTATAAATTATATTGTCCTATTTAATGATACTATGGCCAAAATCAGCACTTGAATATATCAATTTCAACTCATTTAATGCATTTTAGTGTTTTAAAGCTAAATTGTGAATTTTAATGGATATTGGTCAAAATCCTAATTAGAGGTTATCAGTGGCCAGTTTTAGGTGTCTACAATCCATAGAGTCTTTTTTAAATTCATTTAAAATTATGAAAATCCTAAGAACAAATTTTGTTTCTTTGCTTCCAAGTTATCCCAAATTTCCTTAATTTTTTTTTTCTTGTAGTATTCAATGGAAAAAAAATTCATATTGGTTGTTATTTTATTTTTTTAGTTGACTCTTGAAATGTTGTCATTGAGGATTCTTTCACACAACACAATCAATGTTTACCATTAAAAATTTCTTTTTGATTTGAAGTTTGTAAGAATTTGCTAGTTAGTTAATTAACTAGATAATTTACTCATTTTGTAGGTGAAACCACCAATGTCTCTCCCACAAGCATAATGAGATGGTAAAAACCAAATCTCACAAGGACGACAAGAGGGGAAGAGGTAACTCCATTAAGGACAATCAGAATGGAATAAGTAGTCACCCTAATAGGTACTAATAGATTCAATTTAAATTTGTACTAATTTTATGTTTTCAAATTTATCGGTTTTGAATAATTTTTTTTTGCATTCCACCTAACATTTGTCAAGATATCGTGAAGTATGCCACCACCCCCACCACCCATCCATATTCAAAGAAGAGGAAATAACATCTCCTTCCCTACATAAAGTAGAGGAATGCTAATTTTTTTTGATTTCCCAAATTTATCTATTGGTAGCCTTTTGAGTACCCAGGGTCTTACATGTTTGCAATAGATTGATCTGGATGAAGAGTTTTTTGGGATTGAAAGTGGCCCCTAGCTATTGGTGGATTCAATTCACATTATTTTATTAAAATTTCTAATGTGCCTTCATAATTACCTTCTACAACTACCTCTTCCCCAACTATCCCACCTCACACTGATAATTTAAATGTCTCTAATGATTCCCTTACTAATTTTTTATTGGAAAATCTAGTTTTAAAAAATCTTCTTGCCAATTTGAGGGAAGGTTTTATTGAAGAATTAAATGATTTAAAATAATGGGAGATAAGGTCAAAAACACTTATCAAAGAAATCAATGTCCATTATCATAACCACTCTAAAAGAGTGAATTTGTTTTCACTTATTCAAAATGAAACCTTGAAGATTGATGCTTTATTCCAACAAGCTCAATCTAGATTGATCTCTATTGACAATGTTTACAATGATAAGATTTTAGAGAATTATGATAAATAGGTTGGAAAATTTAAATGGAGAAGCCCAAGTATTTTTCAATAATTGGGATAAAGATATCAACCTTGTTACCATTGCACAAGCAGAGAAAGATAAAACTGTGGTAAGTTTTCATTATCTATAACATGCATTTTTATTATTAACCTTTGTATGTGTTTGACACTTATATATTATTTTTTGATTACATGCAAAATATAAAAATTTGAAGCAAAAAGCACATCTTCTTAATGTGCATTTGAAAAATGCCTGAAAAAGTATCTCCTTAGGGATTGCATTGAAGGAAAAGATTATTTTGTTAAATAAATAGAATAATAATTTGAAGAAAATAATTAAAGAGCATGGTATGGATCCAAGCATTCTATTAAAGAAAAAAGTAGATGCAGATCCTATAATTATTTCAATAAGAGATGTAGTGAATGAGAAGAGGGTGATTTTTGCACAAATAAATTCTACTGTAGAGGATCTTCAGAAGGAAAGAGTGATAATGAAGGATCCACAAGCAAGTCAAGATAGTGGGGTTTCATTGGGGGGATGGAAAGTAACAAGGGGGTGGAGATTCTCAACCAAAAAATATTAATTTGTTTGAGTTTATATTGTTCAAAATGACAATTTCTATTATATAAAATAGTTTATTTCATGTTTTTTGAAAAACACTTGTTCCAAATACTCTACTTATATCATTTTAATTATATATATATATATATATATGTTGTGCTCAATTTATATATTGCATGGATAAAAATCAAAGTAAGTATTCTATGGAATTATATTGTTCTAGTAGTTGTAATATTTGAATGCATTGTTATACTTTTATACTATTCTAATAGTTGTAGATTTGAATACATTGTTATAGTGTTCTAGTAGTTGTATTATTCAATGCATTGTTATAGTGTTATATTATTCTAGTATTTGTAGATTTGATTTCATTGCTATACTATTCTAGTAGTTATAACATTTGAATGTATGGCTATATTATTCTAGTAGTTTTAGCATTGAATGTGTTGATGCTTGAAATTGCACTGTTTCCAACAACAACAATGGGAAGTTTCAAGAATGTGGGACTTGTGACCTAAAAGGACCTCCAAATTTTAAAGAAGTTGTCTCTTCTTTATCTCAAATGTATTGTGAGAAAAGGGATAAAAATTAAATGGAATCACCAATGCAACGAAAGAAAATTTAACTATGGTGATGCACCCAAGTTTAATTCATCCCTTAATATTAAGCACAGTGAAGCTATCTTTAGGATTCAATTACATTAAAGAGTAAACAATGCATGATCAATGTAAAAGATGAAAATAAATAGAATCAAAGGCTCACAACTTAGACAATTTTTGCAGTAACACAAAAATAATCAGCAAAGACACAGAACTCAGTGTTCTTATTAATTTTCCAGTCACATAAAAGGCACTAACACATGCACAGTCATACTAACTTTCTAAATCAAGAAAATAGATCAAAGGCAAATGATATTATTGGCCACAGCAAGAAAGTCTAAAAAAACTTCTTGATAACAATATCTTGCAAAAAATTCTCTCTCTTTTGATGATTCTTTTCTGTTGTCATCTAAACCCATATTTATAACATATGAATGGCTCTAGATTTCCCACAAGATCCAATCCCAATGGTATAACTAAACTCTAACTTAATTAGAAGTGTCTAACAAAAGATATCTTTTAGATCTGAAATGTTAGCCTCTCCGCATGATCAAATCCCAATGGCCTAACCGAACTAAAACTTAACTAGAAGTGTCTAATAGAAGATTTTTTTGGATCTAAAATGTTTATTCTCCTACAAGTTCATTAGCTAAATTAGACACACATGACACTTCCCATTGTGAAATAGGCGAGGACACTTGGCAGCATCCACTCGACTTTGAGACTTAGACACTTTTTGAGAGTCATGTGGAAGATGACACGTGGTGGTCTCCACGGGGCTCTAGCTATACTATAGAAACATTTGGGACTCATTTTAGATTCACATGAATGATGAAACTTGGTAGCTTCCGCTTAATTTTAGAATAAAACCAAGGGCCCACCACAGTCTTTACTCAATAATGAAACAAAATGAAGAAACTATGGATGTTGACACTTGGTGGCTTCTGCTGAGATTTAATAAGGGACACATGGCACTTTCTACTACTTTTAGAGAAACATATTGAAACCTTCCATAGTTTTCACTTGGTGCCTTCTGCATGCACCAAGAGAAGCTTATTGAAAGAATCTTTTGAAACTCATAAGAAACTTGAAATGTGGATGCTGACACTTGTCACGCTCTGTTAAGTTATATAACATGACATGTGGAATGTTCCACACAACTTATTGAAATTATAATGTGTCTTAGATGATGACACTTGGCATCTTCCACTCGAATTTGAGACTTAGACAAAACTTTAGGCAAAAATAAAAACTCGCGCCGACGCTCTCTGTCATAACCCTCACTACCTCAAAACTGAAACGTGCAGGGAAAAAATTTGGAGCACATAACTGAAACTCAAAATAAAAATGTAGAGTATTTTACTCTATAGTTCTTGGTGACCCCAAGGACTTTTGAGCCTGCTCAAAAAAGAATCCATAGAATATATCAAAACATGGTAAAAATCACAACTTCTATAAGGCTGTCTGATAAATAGACCATTTAGCATCAGATAATCCCTACTTATTTTGTAATTCTTGGAAGGCTAAATCAAGGTTGATGATGTCTTTGTGCGAAAAACTTTACAAAACATGAACTACAACCTTCAATTGGAAATCAAGCTAGGCCATGGGAATCAAGACAACTTCCACTTCTGGCATTGATGAATCATCTGTTAAACCCTAGAAAATTGACTGATCATTTTGTCTGGGTAACAACAAAGGTTTAATCTCATCAACCATTAACACAATGTTGCTACCAGGAAAAGTGGAGGGAAGACCCAATTGCACCAGATCTTCAATATGTTACTTGATGTATTTTATTCCTTCTTTTGCCACATCTAGGAGCTCTTTGTAATTAATTTATATGGAGTTACAATTGAGAACTTCATTCACCCTTTTTATAGCAATCATTCTATCACTAATCCCTGCTACTGATAATGTTCCATTAGTTGTGTCATATAGCTTTTGCAGCAACATTTGAGAATCAAACACTCTCAAAGAGACAGTGGACAGAGTGGCCTGAACTGAAGTCTCCACCTTTTTGCACAATTTTTGTGCATTTAGAAGGAAAGTTAGAGAGGGTCTGAGCTGAGTAATCTTCTCAAAGATTCTTTTCCATAGTTGTACATATAGCTCCTTGACTAGGTTTAGGACTCCTACATTTTTTGGCCTATTAGCCAACTCAAGTTTCAATTATTTTGTTATTTGTTGTTCAGCTTGAAGTTGGGCCTGTATGGTGGTAGTATTGTTTTTCTCATTTAGCAGTTTCTACTGGAATTGAGTGACCTATTACACATTTTCCTCATATTTTTTTTGTAGTGTTGCCTTTTCTTGCCTTAGGGCTGTCACTATAGCTTTCTCTTGTGTTAGCTCTTCTTTCAAAGAAGCATTTAGGGCCTAAATAGCCTGGTGAATCTGACAAGAAATAGTATCTTACAACTATTTGTTGAGACTCTCTATTTCATCATCCTTTGTTTTGATTTTTGTAACCAAATTGCTGCCATTTGCTTTCTCTTGAGCTAGATTAGCCTCTATTTTTTGCAAATTCTTTGATACTTTTAAATAATCAGTAGCTAAAATAGAAGTGGTTTCATTCAGTAGCTCAACCCTATCCTATGGTCTAAAAAGTGACATATCTATAACCATTGCACTCATTATATAATCTTGAGGCTACATCTGCTCATTTGGCTTGACTACATTAGGTGACAAATGAGTCATAGTTAGTTGCTACTGGATTGGGTCAAATAGTGACCTCATATGTGGTGCAACCAAAGCTTTATTATCTTTCTCTATGATTCTTAAAAGTATGCCATTAGTATTTCTTCTGAAAATAACTTGGTCAATTAAAACAAAATGGACCCCTTGCTACCTATAGTATCTCCTCTTGTCCTGAGAGAGATCTTTTGGGAAAATCCCATGTTTTATAAAATGGATTATATTTGTGACCCAAGAGTTTTGATCAATTTATTGTATCATCAATACATTTTCCTTTTCTATTTCTTCAGTCATCATCTTTTCCATATCTTGAGTCATGTATTGGCACAACCCCTACCTCTGACCAACTTAGTGGGTCTGACCTCTACATCATACTCAAATATATTTGTTATCTAGTTTGCTCTTTTTTCAATAATTTCACCTTCCATAATGTATTCTCTAACACTAGGATGAGCCACAAGTATTAGAATCTTATTTCCTGATACCATATGCCTAAATTTATTGAGGGATTTTACCATAACATATGCCTATTTCTCCACAAAGTTGTATCTAGCTTCATACTCTCTAAGAGTCCTTGAGAAAAAGGATATTAAGTGTTCTCCCTCTTGTTGATTATCTTTCTATTTTAGGACAAAAACACTGAACTCTCCTCCATAAACATACATTATAAAAGACTTAGATAAGTCTGGGTTACTAAGTATTGGGGCTGTTGAAATTGCTTTCTTGACCTCCTCAAAAGCTTGTCTTCCTTTTGTAGTCCACTTGAACACCAGGTCTTTCTTCAACAAAAGTGTCACTAGTCTCATTAGGCCTGCAAAGTCTAATATGAGCTGACTGACAAAATTAATCTTTCCCAAAAAGGACTAAACTGCTTTCTTATTTATTGGCAAGGGTAAGTTCATTATGGTTGTGACTCTCTCTGGATCTATAGAGACTCCTTATTTGGATACTATATGTCCCAGTAGTTTGCCTTAAGGTACTAAAAAGATACACTTCTTGGGATTCAAGGATATTCCAAACTCTTGACACTTCTTAAAAATAGATTCTAAATGATCAAAATGATCAACAACATTCTTGGAAAAAATAGTGATATCATCAAGATAAATCAGAATGATTTTATTTATGAGTTCCCCAAATGTTACATCCATTGTTATTTAAAAATTGGTTCCATCATTTGATAGGCCAAATGGCATCTTGGCATATGCAAATGTTCCCTATTTGGTAGTAAATGCAGTCTTGTGTTGGTATTCATCAGCCAAACAAATTTGACTGTATCCAGAGAAACCATCTAGCAAGGAAAATCTCTCTGATCTAGCCACAGTCTATAAAATTTGTTTCATAGAGGGCAAGGGATAGTGATCTTTCAGAGATGCTCTATTTAGGTCTCTGAAATTCACACAGAGCCTTATGTCACCATTCTTTTTTTTGACTGGTACTAGATTAGATACCCAAGTTGAGTGTTTGATTGGAAAAATTATTTTAGATTCTAAGAGTTTCTACAACTCATCCACCATTAGAGGTTCAATCTTTGGATTCACTGCCCTCTACTTCTGTCTGATTGGCTTAGATCCTTCAGTCAGTTCTATGGTGTGCTGAATGATGTCTCTGTTATAGCCATGAAGGTCTTCATAGGTCCAGGCTATTACTCTGTCATATTTTTCACATAAGTCAATTAGTCTTTCCCTTTCCTCTTGGGTTGAAAAATTTCTAGTCTTTAGTTTTCTTCCTTCACTCACTTGTATCTCAAAATAATCTACTTTATTTACTTGAAACCTTTTCTTCTCTAGGCTTACATCTTCTAGATCAAATAGGTTTTCTAAAGTAATCAAGCCTTTGGGAAGCTTATTGGTCTTTAATTGAATAATTTGGTCTCCATATGATTCTTCAATTTTGGGTTGTAATTGATTAGCAAATTCCCTTGACTGTTGAAAAAATGAGAGTACCTGAAAATCATTTTCAAAGACTTGCCAATTTTCATCATTGTCTGGGATAGTTGGCCTTACTATAATTTTAAGTGACTCATTGTTGACTAATAGATTAGTTGTTGGGTCAAACTATGAGCCAATTTGTGCCATCCTATCTGCTTCAAAATTTTGAGTTCTAGGAACTACTCAATATTGAAAGCTTCAAAATCATCTATTAAGTCCCAAATTCTATGTCTATAGGATCTCATCCTTACATTTTTGGCTATTGCCTTTTCTCTAATTTGTTTTACCACTAGTTCTAAATCTCCTTTTACTATCAGATTCTTTACTCCATTTTTCTTGGCTAACATGAGCCCGTGTCCTAAGGATTCATGTTCAACATCATTATTAGTATAGGCAAATTGGAAATGGATAGCTCTTAAAAATTTCTCACCATTTCGAGCAACAAGACAAATTCTTACTCTAGCACCATTTTTACTTCTAGCCCCATCAAAGTTTAATGTCCAAATTTCTGAGCTCTTTTCAAATTCTTGAGTCTTTGGCATTTCTTCCCTTAAAAAATTTGGGATTTCATGGTCTTCTTCAAATATGACATAAGTTCCCAGACCAGTAGAGTCATAATTTTCATATGGGTCACTTTCCATCATAGTTAACAACTAGTTATTCTCCTCCTCTTGGTCATGTTCAGTCCAGTCACCTAACTCTTCAACAAAGACCCTTTCTTCCTTATTCAACATAGCATGATCTACCTCTAATTTTGGGGTTGGTTCATTTGTGATGTGATCCTTAGAAAGTGGCTCAAATAATATTTTCATTTTTGAACCATATTTGGTTTTTAGGATGAGGTGAGACCAATCAAGTGACATATAACCTCCTATCTTGGTTGTGAAATCTTTGGATAAACATAAGCCAAATACAGGGGGTATATTTATGACTAACACATCTTGATTGATAATTATATTAGGGCAAGTATATAATTGTAATGGGAGTTGTTTAATTTTTCCTATTGTTTGCACTAATTTCCCATCCAGCTGCATAACTCCTCTAGTAAGTGGCTCATACTTTATTTTTAAAGCATCTGCTATTTGTTTAGGCATTATTGTAGTACTAGCCCCTGAGTCTATCATTGCATTATGTAACAGTTTCTTTCCAACTATCAAAGTCAAATAGAAGGGCTCTAGTTTGGATTTGCTTACCTATGGTGCATTGTTCAAAAGGGTTATTGTCTGCAGAGGAACCATATCTTTGAGATTTTCTTTATTCGCAGGTCCTTCTTTAGTACCAGTATGTTTAGGCATTACTTGGCCCTACAAAGCTTCTTACAATAGTGTCTTTTGCTCAAGAATAGCTAATATGTCCCATATTGACACATGTGTTAGGGTCATCTTCAACTGATCCACCACATTCATTGGTCCTAGTGTTTGGGTTTTGAGATAATAAGGGTACCTTGATTTTTCTTAAACTTTTCTAGAAATTACTTAGTTCTACACTAGCTGAGGCATTTCTTGTCTAGCAGCTATGTTTTGATGACCTTGAAATGGAGGATTCCTCATAATTTCATTATTTGTGACTTTAGGCTATTCCATCATCCTTCTCTTGGATCTGGTGTAGTAATCTAATTGTACCAATGGCTTCTTAGAAGTAAAAGCTTCATTTAAGAATACTGACTCTTCATCTTCAACCCATGAAAATAAAGCATGCTTAGGGGCTATTTCTTCTTCTTGATGTAAGGACATCCCTTACATTTGAGCCACTAGGGCTAAATTTTACACACCAGGGGATTGGTAGGGTTGAGTGTCATAAGTATTTGCAAATTGTCCATCCATTCTTCTTTGCTCTCTATCTTTTGCTATAGATTACCCATGGGACAATCTCTAGGCATATGAGCATTATTACAAGGGAAACACTAGGCATTGGTGCTATCTACATAATTATTTTTCCCTAAAACAATCTCCCTATCTAGATTAGGGGAAACAATCCATGAGGGTGTAAGGACTGCAACTAATTAGTTCGATGGCTGAGGGTTAGTTTGCCTTTGAGGACCTTGATACTGATTTGGCTATGGTGGAAGTATATTTCCTTGGTAGCCTTGATATTGGGGTCTAGGATAAGGATTTTGCTATCTTTTTAGGTTAATTATCTCATTAGAAAATGTCCTTAAGATGTTCTTAACATCATCCATCTTAGATGACTGGACAGGGACAAGTTCTTTAGCAGGTTGTTGAGGAAATATATACATAGACACAGGTGGGGCTATGGGATTAGGGGCCTCTTGAGGCAAAGGTAAGGTAATCTCTAGAAACATGGGCATGGGAGGCCTTGGGGGAAACTTTCCAGCATCTATTAAGTTATTTTCAGCTCTGACATCCAAGTGACTGAATCATTATTGATATATCTAAATTTAAGGCTTTAAGATAAAATGCTATATCCATACCTGGTAATGGTCTTGCTGTAGTAGGAATTCTTTCCCAAGTCTTTTGAAATCTTGAATTGAAATTAGTCATTACTTCTTGTGGTGCCATTTTGATAGTAATCAATTGTTGCAACAAATAAGATTTATCACCCTTTTCTTTAAATCTTTCAAAGAAAACATCTCCAAGTTGATCCCATGTAGATATTGTATTTGGGGTCAAAGATCTGTACCAAGCTAGAGCCTTCCCCTTAAAATAAGTTGCTAACAATCTTATAGCCACATTTTACTATGTGATCACATGTATTGCATAGACATCAGACACATCCTATAGATGTTCTTCAGGTGTTTTGAAATCTTCCCCACTAAAATTGGGTAGAGCTTTCAGGGCATTTAATGGAATAGGATCCCAAGTGGCTAGTGGTACTGGGAGAATCAGAGGACTACCAGTGTTCCAATTTGCATAATTCTTTGAGGGTATAGGTGCTCTCATGTTTGCTCTTGGTGTTGCTGTAAATTGATTGATCCTTCTTCTTGAATTAGTTATCAATGGTGGTAAAAGAATACTTGGGTTCACAATAAATTGATCTCTTGTTACTGGTCCACAACTCTGACTCCTTGTAGCTCTATGGTTCATATAGTCTTGAAAGAAACTTCAATTCATTGTCCCACTGGGTGTGCCAAAAACTGTTGAGTAAAATACTCTACATTTTTATTTTGAGTTTTAGTTGTGCGCTCTAAGTTTTGTCCTTGCACATTTCAATTTTGAGGTAGTGAGGGTTATGACACAGAGCACGGTTGTGAGTTTTCATTTTTGCCTACATTTTTATCTAAGTCTCAAAGTCAAGCGGAAGCTACCAAGTGTCATCAACTAAGACACATTATAATTTCTATAAGTTGCATAGAACATGCTACGTATCTTGTTATATAACTCAACAGAGCGAGACAAGTGTCATCATCCACATTTTAAGTTTCTTATGAGTTTCAAAAGCTTCTTTCAATAATATTTTCTTGGTGCATGTGGAAGGTGCCAAATGGAAACTATGGAAGGTTTCAATATGTTTCTCTAAAAGTAGTGAAAAGTGCCACGTGTCTCTTGTTAAAGCTCAGTGGAAGCCACCAAGTGTCAACATCCATAGTTTCTTCATTTTGTTTCATTGTTGAGTAAAGACTATGATGGGCCCCAAGTTTTGTTTCTAAATGTAAGTAGAAACCACCAAGTGTCATCATCCATGTGAATCTAAAATGAGTCCTAAATGTTTCTATAGTATAGCTAGAGCCCCACAGAGACCACCATGTGTCATCTTCTGTAAGACTCTCAAAAAGTGTCTAAGTCTCAAAGTCAAGTGGATGCTACCAAGTGTCCTCACCTATTTCACAGTGAGAAGCATCACATGTGTGTAGTTCAGCCAATGAACTTGCAAGAGACTAAACATTTCAGATCCAAAAAATATCTTCTGTTAGACACTTCCAATTAAGTTCCAGTTTGGTTCGGCCATTGGGATTTGATCATGCAGAGAGGCTAACATTTCAGATCTAAAAGATATCTTTTGTTAGACACTTCTAGTTAAGTTAGAGTTTAGTTAGACCATTGGGATTGGATCTTGCGGGAAATCTAGAGCCATTCATATGCTATAAATATGGGTTTAGATGACAACAAAAAAGAATCATCAGAAGAGAGAGAGAATTTTTTGCAAGATATTGTTATTAAGAAGTTTTTTTAGACTTTCTTAATGTGGCCAATAATATCATTTGCCTTTGATCTATTTTCTTGATTTAGAAAGTTAGTATGACTATGCATGTGTTAGTGCCTTTTATGTGACTGGAAAATTAATAAGAACACTGAGTTCTGTGCCTTTGCTGATTATTTTTGTGTTACTGCAAAAAATGTCTAAGTTGTGAGCCTTTGATTCTATTTATTTTCATCTTTTACATTGATCATGCATTGTTTACTCTTTAATGTAATTGAATCCTAAAGATAGCTTCACTGTGCTTAATATTAAGGGATGAATTAAACTTGGGTGCATCACCATAGTTAAATTTTCTTTCGTTGCATTGGTGATTCCATTTAATTTCTATCCCTTTTCTCACAATACATTTGAGATAAAGAAGAGCCAACTTCTTTAAAATCTGGAGGTCATTTTAGGTCGTAAGTCCCGCATTCCTTAAACTTCCCATTGTTAATGTTAGAAACAACACAATTTCAAGCATCAACAAAATGCATTGTTAAACTGTTTTAGTAGTTGTAACATTGAATGCATTGATTGTGTAGAATTTTGAAATATGTGAACCCAACTATAGGAATTTTTTTTATTAGTTTTAGTATTTCAATTTTATACTAGTTGTAGGAAAAATAGCCTATTGTAGAGTAAATATTCTATGAATTATATTATTCTAGTAGTTGTGGTATTTGAATGCATTGTTATACTATTCTAGTAGTTGTAGATTTGAATGCATTGTCATATTATTCTAGTAGTTGTATTATTAAATGAATTGTTATAGTGTTATATTGTTCTAGTAGTTCTAGATTTGAATGCATTGTTACACTATTCTAGTATTTGTAGCATTGAATGCATTGATTGTGGCGGAATTTGGAAATATGCGACCCCAAGTTTCAACTATAGGAAAAATATTTCTTATATATTTGTGTAATGGTACTAATGTAAATGTGTAATAGAATAATTATTGTTACATTGTTATGCATGTATTAAATCTAAATATATTCTCTCCAAATTACTATTATAAATAATTACGATAATGAAAAACAACAAATCTTAATAATCAGAGTTTTAATGGCAAGAGAACTGGTATCCCCATGAATGTTTAGACATAAGACTTGTATGTTTTAATGAATGCTATAATAAAATACTCTGTACAATGTTAATTATAATTACAATTGTTACTTAATGAATGACATGCATTGCAAAGATATATTACTATTTGAAATACATAATTATAATAGGATAAAATTTTCATTAATTCCAATGTATTGAATAAGATTCATGATTGTAACATGCAAGAAATAGATTACAAAATTTAATGTAATTGAAGATTAAAGAATAAGAAATATTTTATAAAATAGTAATTGATATACTTATCAAACTAAAAATCATACAGGAAAAATAATCCTCAAGAAACTTGTTCATCGTAAGTGTGATTTGCATCTACCATGCTAGTTTCATATTTAATCTCGATATTCTCATCCTCTATATTAGTAGTTGTATTAGTCATGCCTCTTCTTTCAAATAGATAACTCCATGTTTCCACTACTATGTCATATGGAAACTTTCCCATAGAATAATGTGAAACATATAGTCTCAAATAAGTCTCTAGATTTTTATCCAATCTGTTTCTAAGTTTTGACTTCACGAAGGATAATGCACTAAACACTCATTCATCTTCTATAAAACCCAAAATCATTATTTTAACAAGTTCATATAATCTAAAATATTCACTAATACTTTTTAATGATACACTACTTGGATAAAGTTTTTTCCATAGACATGTAATGAAACCATTTTTTTTGGGTCACTTAAATACTAAAATCGATCCATCATTGTAATCCCAAACTTTGTTGATTGAGACAGTAGTAATTATTTATTTAAAATACCATTAATCTAAACTCCATTCATGTCTATATATTTACAAAAACTCATAACAACTGCACCCATATATTTTTGAAATAATATGTTGATCTATTCTTGACTATTAACAATGTTAGACAAAATGGGATTCACAATTCCCATACCCTCCAACAACTCATCCCTTTAAAAATGTTATCTGACCTTAGTGGATAAACTTTGTGAGAAGAACATATTTAGATTCCTTTGATGTATTATAAAATGGATAATATATATATTTTTGATCAATATGATAATGCAACTATTCAAAGTTATGTATAAATTGAATATGATGTTAATGATGAAGATGATGATCAAGATAACAAAACTATGCAAGATAATCCTGAAACTTTGATAAAATTGATTGTAATGAGCTCAGTGAGATACATCTTAAAATATTCAAAAAATTTTCAAATTTAGATCAAGGACTTCATCAATATATAAAATAGGTGGATAGGGTTATCCAATTATTCGTAGAATTTTAAACTATACATTAGAATAAAATTGCATCATCACATGCAAAACAATAAGAAGTCCATTTAAGATTTGTTCATACTTCCAATTCAATTTTTTTAATTTCTACTATTGATTTTATTCCTATATTTACACCTTGATTTACATATGTGACATAATCCTTAGGTATGGGGTCATCAAAAGGTTCCCTATAGATTAATATGTCTAGTTCTCTTCAGGCATCATATATACCTCATTTTATTATTATGAATGGTCCATCACCAACTTCACTTAATACACACTCTATTTAAAAAAGTGTTATATCCCTACATGTTAATGTTTTTAAATTAGAGAATTTGTCTCTAGAATTAGTCATTCAATGGACTCCCATACTTTTCCTCATAATCCTTTGGCAACTAAGATAACATCTTATCCATTACTAGTAGGTTTTATATAACCTAAGTTGCCACTCTATGTAGGTAAAAGTGATCTCAAGTAGAATCTTTTATCATTCCATGCAACACATTTTTATTAGGCATATAATGAAAAATTATTAACCAAATTATTTTCAAGAATCTTCAAATATTATGCTTTACAATGGTTATTTAATATTCCACTCCAATTAGTTAAATCATTCAACCCTTTGGCAAATAAGTTTCTATCACACTTCTCTATCAATGTTGGTGAAAAAATATCTTATGTGCAAATTGCTAAACTCAATCAAGTATCAAATGATCCAATCAGTGAATATATTATTCAATACAAAATTATGCTAGCTAAGATGAAAAATTATATGGAAAAAATGAGTTTCAAGATATCTTCACATAATTTTATAGCACCACTCTATGAGTCTATCATGTTCAACAAATTTGAAATATAATCAAAGAACATGAATTCAAGCTCATAAATTAAAATAAGCTCAATATGAACCAAATGATCCATTTACATAAAATACTAAGTTCAAAGGAAAGCCATCTACAAGGTAAAATATAATAAAACCAATAATGAATCAAAAGTAATAGTCAATACAATATCACAACTAGAGAATAATATTCAATTGACAGCTCCACCAAGGAATAAATTTGTGAGGTTACCATCACCTCCTCATGTAATGTTACATAAATTATTTATTAGTAACACATATTGTGACTTTCATAGATTTATTGGGAATTCTAAAAATAAGTGTTACAAGTTAAGGGATAAGATACCAAATCTTATCGATGATAATACTATTGACTTAAACACACCCACAAAGGAGATTTAAAAATGACAATACAAAGTTGATAATATTCAATAATCCATTTCCAAATCATGACATTATATAAAATATAAATAATTCAAAATTACACCATGCTTACAATATGAATCCTCATCCTAAGACATATATACATCTAATAGATGGTATTATTAACACATTTACAAGCACATCAACATCATGTCCTATGATCACATTTGATGATAGTGAGATTATCGGTGATGATTTAGATAGACATGCACTCTTTATTTTAGCTCATATCAATAAACAACATATACATGGTGTCATGATCGATAATGGGTCAAGTGAAAACACATGTTTAATGACACTTAGTAACACTTTGGGATATATACAACAAGATTTACCAACTACGTCAAAAGTAATCAAAGTATTAATTATACATACACAAAATACTCTTTGGAATATAGTGATATATATTGAGGTTGGTTCAACAATAATGACTACATTTTTAGTCTTACCAAGAACATGGTTTTTTAATATGTTTTCTGGGATGCCCTTGGATATAGAAGCTTCATGCATTACAATATATAATAATTCAATATTTCAAATATATACATTGTAATCAAGTGATCAAACTTTTAACCATTCAATATTATTACCTTATACATTAAGATGAACTCCTCCTCCCCTATCACTGTTGTAGTTCATTATTCCACATATTAAAGATCATAATACATAGACATTTATTAAACCTATTAAACATTATAAAGACAATTATTGAACCTATCCAAGTTCAAAGTATAAATATGGTTGTTTCACCTATGCAAGACCTTTCTATATAGTAAATTCAAAGGAGAGTGGTACACACTCCTATACAATATGTTTAAATTTAAATTAAAATTATGTCTATAACATTACTAATATCAAAATTAAACATATTTTAGAATTCCATGTTACATAGTTTCAAATATTATAACCAAATATTTAGATATTTTATTTGATACCATTTTTTTCATTATAAGCAACATATTACCTAGATCACTATAATTTTTCAAATAAAGTTTTACTAATGGTTTAACATTAATTAAAAAAAAAACATTGTTAAATAATACTTGTTGATTAAGAGATAATGCAACAAAACTTATCCAAAACTAAACTAATACACACAATGAGGGAAAAACATGTTGGTTAAAACATCTTATTTCCCTCATGGTAAAATAAAAATAAAAATTCAATGTGACTCTTATTCCATAAATTACATAAATATTGAAATAAAGTTTAACAGGTCTTCCTCCATGTGTTATGTCACCATTGCCAATAACACCTGAGGTAACGTTTATGTTCTAGGATTGTTTACAAACCAAATATCCATGTGTAAGGAAAGATTCCTCTTCCCTCATGGAAGAATTAAAATAAAGGTTGCTTTTATGATTTAGGTAATTAGGATGGTTTGACATTTTTTTTAAAATTATCAATTACATTAATTGATTACAACCATTTTAATATTTATTTATTTTTAACTATAAATTATTTAAAAATATCTCATTGGCCTTAGGAGGACATGGAAAAGTGCTATCATTAATAGATAGAACCCCCAAAATAACTGTGTACTATTACCATGTAAATGTTTGATCAAACAAAGCTCCAACTACGTATGTTTAGAGATATGAGAGCATATTTGGCTTGAATCACACATAATTTAGTACCATTTTTATAATCTTGTGTTTATATATGTTAATTGATAAAATGAGATTGAATAATGATCTGATTAGCATGGTATAATAAATTAAGGTACATTCGAGATGAATTACATATAGTTAAACAAGCCTCCAATACAAATTCATGGTGAGAAATCATGGTGGGAGTTTTCAATGTAAATATTATGGATGTAGCAAATATGCTAGACATAAGGAGTGATACTATCCGAAAAACCCTCAAAATAATAATAAGAGAGATGAAGGGACAACTTGTATAACCTTTGGAGATGAGGAGAGCATTGGGTCTCCAATACATATGGAAGAGATGGAACAAAGAGAGGTTCTTTTGATGATTAGAGTGTTAGTAAAACTAGTCAAGGAGGTGAGTGAAGAAACATAGATAAAGAGTTTATTCTAAACTATTATCAAATATGGAGGTAAGTGTTATAAATTTATGATTGACAGATGTAGCATAGATAATTTGGTTTCTCAAGATATGGTATAAAAAATTGGGATAAGATGATAAACACATCCGACACCATGCATGGTTTCTTGGGTGCTTAAAGGGAACAAAGTGTTAGTGAATGCGCAATGTGTGGTGTATTTTTAGATTAGTTCTTATAAAGATGAATTTTTATGTGATATCATGCCCATGTAAATGTGTCATGTGTTTTTGGAAAGGACATGTAATTTTGATATAATATTTATGCATGGTGGAAGAGAAAACACCTACACAATAATTTAGGATCGTAAGCAATTCACATTGAGTCCATTGAAGGATAAAGGAGAGGAGGTGAATAGTAGTTCCAAAGTGATGTTGGTATTCAGCAAATAGTTTTTTAAGGTGGCCAAGAAGGAAGAGATATGATTTGATTTAATTTCAAAGCATGTAATAGTTTTGATAACCACTATGGTAAGTGATCTTCCTATAGAAATTAATAAAATATTGAAGGATTATGTTGATTTAATGACAAGTGAGTTATTAGATGGAATACCACTTATAAGGAACATTAGTCAACACATGAATTTAGTGACATAAACAAGTTTGCCTACCAAATCAACCTATAGGTTGAACCCAACATATACTAAGGAGATAAATAAACATGTGAAGGAGTTGTTGAGTAAGGGTTTAATCTAAGAGAGTTTGATCCTATGTGTAGTTTTAGCTATGTTGGCACCTAATAATGGTGGAGAATGGAAAAAGTGTATATATTCATGTGAAATAAACAAGATAACCATTAATTATAAGTTTCCATTACCAAGAATGGATGACTTAACAGACTATTTAAGTGGATCTATGTACTTCACTAAGATATATTTGAAGATCAGGTATCATTAGTTCTGCATAAGAAAAGGTCACGAGTGGAAGACCATATTTAAAAAAAATGATGAGTTGTATGAGTGGCAAGTCATTCCATTCAATTTTTCAAATATTTTGAGTATGTTCATGAAAATCATGAACTAAGTTTTTAAGCCTTTTATTAGTAAATTTGTCATAGTCTATTTGGATGGCATTTTGATTTTCAATGATTTGAAAGAGGAGCATTTGAAGTTACTTTTGGATAAGTTGAAAGAAGATCAATTAGTAGTGAACATGAAGTGTAGATTCATGCAAGAGGAGATGATATATTTTAGAATTATAATCTTAGAGGATGGGTTAAAGATGGACCTTGAGAAGGTTAGGGAAATTTTGGATTGGAATTCGCTAAAGAGTATGTTTGAAGCAATAATTTTCCATGCATTGGAAAATTTATATAGAAAATTCATCATAAAATTCAATGATATATGTGTACCCATCCCAGAGACTATGAAGGAAGTTAAAAACAAATTTTAGTTGAATGTTGAAGCATAGAGTAGCTTTCATTTTTTACAGAGAAAAGTGATAGAACAACTAGTGTTAGCTTTATCATGTTTTGAAAATGTGTTCCAGGTTAATTGTGATGCAAGATAAATAGCCATAGGAGTGGTGTTGAGTCAAGAGGGTAATCACATTTCCTATTTTAGTGAGAAGTTTAATGATGTTAAGAGGAATTAATTGGTATATTACCAAAAAATTTATGCAATGGTGTAAACTCTCAATAAATGGTAACATTAATTATTGTCAAAAGAGTTCATTTTTTACACAAATAATCATGATTTATAGTTCATAAACAACCAAGGTAAACTAAATTAATGACACATAAAATGGGTAGAATTTATTCAGAGTTATTTTTTTGTTTTGAAACATTGAAATTTAAATTCAAATAAGGTAGTAGATGCCTTGAGTAGGTGATCTCTTGTCATGAATGAGATAAATGTGGAAGCCATTATATTTTAATTAATGAAGGAGTTATATGAGGAATATTTGGGTTTTTGAGATGCTTAGATAGTGTGTATGAATCCAATTGATGTGAAAAAAACTCTTTTTGAGGTCAACATACCCCCATTTTTGAAAAATGAGGACCCTTGTTCAATTTTGCAAATTGTGTTATTAATTGACATTCAAATTATTTGGGAATCATGTTTTACTTTAGCTTGAATTTATAATATTAACATATAATATTAATTTGAGGATCATCCACACCACTACATTAATTGTCATGATTTCATATGGTCCTTGTTTTACTTCATCTAATGTTGCTAATGGTTAGTTCATATGTTTCCAGGTTGTAGGTTTAATGAAGTTCCATTGGAATGAACATTGTTTAGGGTTTTATCATTTAAATTCTAACTTAACATTTTTTTACTAAGCCTTTAGTCTTTGGTCAATTAATTGAATCTATGTCTAAATAGCATTGGAAAACCTAGTCTAAATGTTTAGCCTAAGTTCCTTTTGAAATAGATTCAAATTTATGCGAGATTCATATTTATGTAAAAAAAATTATTGTATTTTAGACCTAGCTCCTAATCGTGTTCATTAACATGACTAAAAATTTAGTCTAAAGTTTTATACTAAGTCTATACATATATCCCAAAAGGTTATCTTTAATTTTATAATTGTAAGTATTGATTAAACATGAAGATGCCAAGTGGCAAGATCTATAGAACTTAAAGCAAAGATAAATGATCTACATGCTAAGCCAAAGTCAATAATTCAAAGGAATTATTCAATAGTACCCATTAATAGTATAATCAAGAGTCAACGGTGAGTATGGAATCAAGGATTCAAAGTCCCTGTGAAAGGACATAAGAAGGACAACTGTCACAATCTCAAAAAATGATCAAGTAGATATATGGTTCGTATTTGAGCTTATGTGTAAAGAAAGGAATCAATGATAATTATTCAATCATACTTCCAATAGATCAATAGTGTGAATGAAGGTGGACTTTTTAAAAGGCCCAAGTTGAACATGATAGTGACACAAGTCATAATTGTGATGGATTAGCTGGAAATCGATGAATCGTGTTCAATATTTTGGATCAAAATCAATGGTGCAGAGCAATTCAAAAAGTTAAGGACTTAGATTAAATGAGAAGCTACCATATGGAAAAAAGGCATTAAGGTGATGGAAAGAACATAAAGATCCCATGGAGATTCTAAGTGGCACACTCTCAGGAGCTCAAATGGAAGATCAATGGTTCAAAATGAAGTTAAAGATAGGAGGACTTCTTAACAAATTGACAGTAAAAATTGATCAAGCATCAAGATTACATGAGTTATTGACACATGTAAAAAAGGAACCATGGTCAAATTTTAAACAAATGGGAATCGTGACATGGCATTGCCACATAGGTAGAACATGTCACATTGGGAGATATTGTGGGCCTAACACACGAAAGGTATAAATATGCAAATAAAATGTAATCTAAGTCACAAAATATCATTGTTTAAACTAGTTGAGGGCCATTAAAACCTTGCATAAACCTTTAAGAAAGCCCTAGAATGTATGGATTACCCTAAATTACCTCTAGAATCACTATAATTAAACCAAAATAGTTAGATTATCATCCCCAATTGGATAATTCAATTAGGATTATAGCAATGGAGACCCATAATCATGTTTCAAATCAAGATGTGAAACTATATTTGACTTCAAATGTAGAAGGTTGTATGTTTAAGGACATAGAGTTTGTAATAGTTACTTTAAACATAGGGGATAACAAATATTTTAAATTATTCTAGATAATTGAAAACCAACCAATGATCACCAAAGAAGAAGAAAATATTCTCTCTATAAAAATCTCTATGATGACATTATAGCAATAAAAATGACTGGACTTCACTATATAGCTGAAAAACCAGAGGTACTTCACTGTATTGATATTCTTGGTCTCATTTTTAAGGAAGCTAAGATAGATAAGGGCATGTTAGTTAATGAACATAATCAGAGGAAAGTTGTTTATATTTCCCCAATTGCCTTTGAGTCTTATTACAATCTCCCTAAACCCTAGATTGACTTAACATCAATTAACTCATGGCCTAAAGAGCATAATTTGATGGATACTCTAGCTATGTGGTTAGAGTTTGGTAACCACATCTTTTTTGACCTTAATAAGAACATACCAATAAGATAATTTAGACCAAGGGTTAGGATGGCAATGATAATGTTAAAAAAATTATATGGATGTACAACCACAAAATATGTTGATCCAATGTGGATACCCATAATATATTTCATAATTGAAAAAGTGATAATTCCCCCAATATGTGAGATAATTAGCATCTCTTTGCGTAGAAAAATATTTGCAATTAGGAATGAGCTTTTTTATGATGTCTTATATCCTATATGCCCTATGTGCAACCAAAAATATCCCCAATCAGAGAGAATGGTCTCTAAATGGAATCCAAACCATTTCTCAATACTATTCTAAGTTACACATTTATAAATATAGGGATCACATCCAGTTCGTTTATGATTATGTCTACCTAGTATTAAGTGAAGCTATAACTGGTATTCCTATGTGAAGAATTAATCCTTTGATTTATAAATATATTTAAGAAATGGGGATATATGGTTGTACCTTGACTTCACTATCATAAGGATTGAGGGAACTCAAAATTCTCCTCTCAAGTTGCTAGTCCATGTTCCTGATAAGCTAGCAGAGCAAGAGGTGGCCTACCAATTATTCCATGGTGTAGATGGCCTTTTCAAAACTAAAAGAAAGGGACTTCTTCATATCTTCCCTATGATAAATTTTAAGACTACCTTCAGACAGTGGGATCACATTAAAGTTACATCAAAGCATAGATCATCTTTCAATATATATATAGATGAACCTAGATAATGGGACCCATTAAAGAACATTTGAAACTCAAAAGAATTCTGAATGTGCTCTATGATCATGAGCCTAGTGCCTTTGATAATATATACACCAAGGCATCTACTTACTTTGAAGTCTCTATAAGATTGGAGGAACATATCCTAAGACTTGAGTCTAGACTACAAAAAAGTCAAAAAGTAGATGATAGATGGTAATTAGGCCCCAGGTAATATCATTTAGTTAGTGGTGAACCTTTTATACTCCCATCAATCAGTACAGAAGTAGAACATAAGCCAAAAGAAAGAAGGTGAGATGAAAACCCCTCAAGTTCATAATCCCTTGAATCATCCAAGATAACATAACATGATCTACCTTTAGATGAGGTTCATATGATAACCCTTGATCCTAATGATACTATTGAGGATGCATTGAATATGTTATCTAGGTCTTAAGATTTGGATTCATATGGAAAATCAAAGGTTAATAAAACTAAGGAGGAGAAAGGAAAAGTGGAAGTGTTATACTTGGTTCTTATTAACACTCCAAAGAGAAAAGCTGAGACATCCATTGTCTTAAAGATAAAGAGACCTAAAGTGACTATCACTACTCTTTTAAGTGAAGTCAATATTTTTAGTGAAGAGAAAATATTGTATGGTCCACCTATTCATGAGTGGTTCTTGTATAAACCTAGATTGGAGAAGCTACCTACTTACCATCCATGGGCTATGGTGAAATCCACTAATATCTCTATGCATCAATAAATGAAACCATGGATATTTGCTTTACAAGAAGAGGAGATAAGAAGATTGTTTGCTCCAAGCCATTCAACTGACCAATCACAAATGGAGGTCTAAATCCCACATGTGACCCAATCTTTAGTTAGAGTCAAGTTTGATCTAGAGACTATTAGCTTACAAAGAGTTATAGAGAAAAGGGTCACAACAAGAGGTGAATAAATTATGTATCAAAAGGTGGAGCCATTGACTAATTTGACTTATAATCAAGGATAGAGGCCTGGTGAGGATCTAATATTTGAATAAGATGTCTTGGAATTAGATCAAACATAGTCAGATTAGTTACAAACTACTATCAAAGGGTTAAAGTAATAAAAAATAACTTGGACGAGTAGGACATTTTATTTGTTCTAGGAGATATGGTCAACCAATTTGAAACAACCATGCATGATCTATTCAGCTCCTTGAAGGCAGTAAAATCCAAGTAGGATATGGTTAAAAAATAAGGTACTTTAGCTTCAAGTGAAGTTAGCCAATGGTAGGCTTTAAGCATTAAGACAAAGTAATTCATCAATATTTTGATAGAAGATCAAATTCCTAAATTTAAAATTATTAGTTTAACATAATTGAATATGGATATGTCTATATCGATTGAAAAGATCAGAGCTTTAAACAAATGGTCAAAGGAAATGGGAGATCTTTTGAGTGATCTCAAGTAATTGGAAAATAGGATAATACATATATTAGGGAGCTTAATCAAATATCCAACTACCATCACTCCCATCGGCTTGATCATAAATGAGGAGTTCAAACACAGTGTAACTCAGTTTATGTAAGAAGTGAAGAATCAAAGCCAAGGTAAAACATGGATAGATAATAATAGGATCTTAGATATGATCCTATCTATAGAGGAAAAGATAGGAGATGTAAGGAACATCAAGGAATATTTGGAAAGGACTGATAAGGACCTCAAAGCCAAGAAGATCAAGAAAAGGAACTTTTCATGGATCCCATCATCAACCTCAGGATGATTGATGAGCAACATAATGAGGCAATAAATATCCTGCAACAAAGATAAGGGACTACTACAACTACCTATAAAATTCAAATTTGTTGAATTAAGAATATTCCTTTTTGTAACAAAACATGTATATATTTTTAAATAATATTATTTTTTTAAAAGCATGTGCAACTTTTAAAATACATTGCTTATAGGTTAGTCCATTTGTAAAGTGTCTAGTTCTAGAAGGTTGTAAAAAGACATTTGTCCATGACACTTGTATAATTCTCATTTGATATGACTGGCCAACATACCTCCTTAGTCTTCTATAAAATGGGATTGTCATTTGTAAAAGGAGGGAGTTTTTGAGAAAGAAACTATTATGTAAATTTAGAGTAAATTAATGCAATCAGGAGAATTCTAAAAGAATTTTATCATCTTTATTTGTGTATTTTTATATCATGGCTACTTCCTCAATTAACTGGTCTAATTTTCATATTTGAATTTTTTTTCATGGTTTACAGATATGTGCATTTGAATGCAGAGTTGTCAATTTATGATTATGCTAGATTCATTGAAAGAGATTAGATTCAATTCATTTTCCTTACTCTTGTAGATGTGCTTATGCAATTTTCTTGAAGCAAATCTTTAAATTGAATCTAGTTTCTTATTTTCATTGTTTTATCTATCCTTAGATGTTTTCCTGATATGTGATAGGATTTGTGCTTTAGTTATTTCATGTTATATATTGGTTTAAGTGCATGTTTGGATGAAATTTAAGCTCTATCACAATGTATGAAATGAAGATCAGTAACATCTTTCTTCTCTACCCTACCCTTCCTTTTACTCATTTTTTTTTATCAATTCATTGAAGTTTAGCTTCCATTATAAATATACATGCTATCTTAGACTTTAGGTTTTGATCATAATTCTCTCTACTTAGTTTAGATTATTTCATCTTTCCAAAACAAGCTTTAAGACCAAGGTTTCTTCCAATAACCATCTATAATTTCATTTTTTTGAAATAGTTCATTTGCTTTACTGTTATTCCACTAAAGATCTTAGGAAGATCATAACCTTCAACTCATGCAATGGATTCTTTGAATCCATAAATGAGAAGTATTTCTTAAACACTCTATAAACCCCTGTGATACACTTTTAGCCATCAATAAGACACATTACATTGGTGATAGAAGGAGGGACTATAGCTAAATATTTGTTAATTTGAAGTGTCTTTGCTAATTTTAGTGAATTTTGTACAAATATCAGTTGATTCTTTGCATATTTATGTTTTTCTTAGCTCAATTGTTGTTTTATTATTTTTGGGAAAACTAGTGTTTAGTTCTTAAAAATAAGTGGTCTAGAGTAAGGTAAAAATCTAGTTTAATATTGTAAAATATAGATTTTTATCAAGTAAATTACATGAGGATAAGAAATAAGCTTATCTAAAAATAGATTGAAATGAATGATTCAAGAACTAGAAATTGAGGTGTAGGACTGGGACACTATCTAAAATCTAGATCTGGCCTTCATTTTTTGATTGGACAAGAGCATCGAAAGTGGACAGTAGTGGCACTGGTGCTATAGTATGCCTCTGAAACTATTTTATAGAGGATCTATTTTTTATGAGTTTTGTTTTCCAAGTTAGTGTGAGTTTATGTAACAAATCTCAGAGGCTGAAAGTCAACAGATCTCAATGTAGGTCTATTTTAATCTCCAAAACCCTGTATTCATTTATACACATGCAAACAACAAATGAATCAAAATCAAAAGGAAAAAAAAAGAATTAGGGGAAGAATGATCACATAATCTAAAATCCCTATTATCTTAATCACTACCTATATTAACCCTTAAGATAGGTCCTCAGATTCAATGTAGTTTTCCCTTAGGGAATGTGCATAATTAGTGTCCATGATAGATGAAAGAATGAATTTCACCTAGGCCCTTCCTTGATCAAGCATGTAAGTCTAGGTGTGATGTTGAATGTTGAGCTATACTATTGAGTGATTTTTATTATGTATCATGTGCCAAAGTAGTAAGTGATAGATATAAAATGCCTTGTGAAGTCCTTTATTTAGGAGACTCTTTATTTTGAATTTGAGAGCTTTATTTGCATTTGGCCAACATTAGGAAACTTAAAGACAAAGCTAAGAAAGGGGTTAAGACTAAATAAATGAAGGAAACTAACCATTGGAACTCAAAATGGCCCTAGATAAGAGCACTAAAAATGGAAACTAATGACATCAGTGCTATAGTCCAACCCTAATGCTCTTATTCTACAATCCCAAGACCTAAGGGGATGGAAAGAGGATATAAAACCTAACCTGGATGATAAAGAATGACTAATGACTATTTGAAATGTTCAAAAAGACCAAGAATAGGATAAAGGTGACTTAAGCATAGACGAAGACTGAAATGAATAAAATAAAAGACATGGCTAAATGTGAAAAAAATCTCATATTCTCCAGATAGAGTCTCCTATGAAAGGACTATGAAAGGAAATGATATGTGTGGCTACTTGAACATATTAGGGTGTATACATTTTCACCTCTTTTATTCTAGTGATGCAATGAAATGAATCACTAGTGTAAACAAACAAAAATAAAATGCATACTTGAACCTACCTACATAGAGATAAGTGTGCTAAAAAAGGGTCCAACTCACTTCCTAGCTAAGGAAGTGGATGGAGAGCTGAATAGTGCCTAGATAAAGAAGGAATTCCTAAAATAGATTCCTCCTATACTAAATCTAAAAGTAGAATTTATATAATATGGAGGAGGGTAATGCTTTCCCCCTATATTGAATCTGATTAGAATGAGAAATGCTCAGAGATCCAAAACTAATGTCTACCCTTTATCCCAAATAAACTCATGTAATTTGGAATGTGTGTATATAATTTGTATGCTATGAAGATCAAAATTTGTCATACCCCTAGTCTAAATGATTTAGACTAGAACTAAGAAGTGATCAAAGATCCAAAACTAATATCTACCCTCTATTCCATGTAAACTCATGTAGTCTAGGTCTGGGTAATGATATGGACCAACCACTATAAATGATCATATGGTCCAACATAGTGACAACTTGGGTATAGATGAGTGTAATATAAAACTCTATTAAATGTGAAAAAAGAGAATGACATGCCTTACTATTATAATCTGTATAATCTTGGATGATAAAGAACATGAACATATATACCATGCCCCCAAATCTTGTATGTGAGTGATGCATATGTATAGTCTAGATATTTATACAACCACATGTGATATGAGCTAACCTACCATGCCCCATGTGTAAAATTTGAGATCAAAACAATGTGTTACACTATGCCTATAATCTGCTATCTGATCTTGTATTTATGTCATGATATATGACTTTATATGTATGAGATGTGTAGTCTGTACATACCCCCAAATCTAGTATCTAGTTTGAATCTATATCAAAGTCACTATGAATCCATATAATTTGAACCACTATATATCTGATTATTCTATGTATCTATAAACTGAGGGTATGTCTTAAGTAATGTTGAATGACCCATGTAATCTGAATCATTATATATCTTGATTGATATGAGCTAGATCTGATAATTTGACTACTGGAGGTGTAAAAACCATGCTGAGTGACCCATGTAGTATAAATCATTGTATTATTTTGATCGATCTAAGCTGAATCTAATAATCTAAATATTGAAGGTGTAAAAACCATAGTGTATCCACTTATGAAAATGGATGGGTATGTTGGGTAAGTGTAGGAATAGGAATAGTAGGAATGATGTCCTCTTTTTGGGGAGAGGGACAAGATCGGTGATAGAGAAGGTTGAGCCAAAAGTGATGACTAGTGGTGTAATGTTAGAAGTGAGGTTGGTATAGTTTGAATTGATTGATAAGTTTTTTGATTTATTAGACTAAGCTATTTTGAAAGTTGAATGAGCTATTGATAGGTGAGGCTAAATTTTTTGATAGTTTAATGAGTCTTTGATTAGTTAGAACCAAATTATATGTCTAGGTAAAACATTGGTATAGAGATGTTTGTGCCATAGTAAGTAGATGTTATACTAAGATAAAGAGGACCATGTGATATTGAAGGTATCATTTTTATGATTTTGTGCAACAAAATGATTTGTAAAATAGATATACGAGGTTGACGTTATAGGAAAAATGGTATTTTGCTTTGAATGAGAAAGTTATTTGATGTATGTAAATTGGATTGAATCTCGATTCATTTATGCATTGACTAGGTTGAGATTTGGAGCTATGGAGGGTGTGTACCATATTTTTCATTTATTAGTTAGTGGATGGTAGGTGACATTGCAAGATGACATAGGTGTAGATGTTATTGATCTTACATCCTTGTACTTTGTTGGTGTGCCTTCAGGCATACACAGGAGAGGTAGTGATAGAAATGTATTATTATTAGTTATTGTGAAGTTGAGTGTTCCCATCTATGGAAATGGTTGGCTATGTTGCTGACTTCATTTATTACTATGGATGGGAGTGGGGTGTTGATTGCATATAGGATGCATAGGATCAGGCATAGTGTAGATGTGTATGGTACTATGTTCTCATGGGGTAGGACTATGCTTGCCCATTTAAATAGGGAAATTTATAGGTTTATTTAAGAGGCATTTAGTGGTGGTGTGAGTGTGGCTACTTCATTGCATTATTAGGCTTATGATCACATAACATTTGCGTGGCCAATAATATTAGCGAGGGAGCAGTGGGCACCTCTACAACCATTTGGAGAGTGGTAGATGAGTATGTTGGTGATCTGATATCCTAGGATATATCACTATAGATGAGTTTTAGATAGACTGGTGGCTCATGATATCATATGGAGGCCTTATAGAGGATTCTTTGGGTGGCTTGAGGATGGAGTGTAGTTGCAGTATATGAGGGTCAGTTGTTAGTTACATGACCACTCGGTTGGAGTGTATGATCACTTACAGTATGAACACATGAATAGATAGTTTAGGGTACCACAGTATGTACCCCGTACAACATGGGTGTGGGTGAGAAGTGCACATGCATCAACAAGGGTAGAAGCTTGTGGGAGACCTATCGATGTTGAGTTAGCACCATTACCTTTGGATGCACAAGATGTAGCTATAGATATTCCTAATATAGATGATGTTGGATGCCTAAAGTCATATACCACATGGTGGATGAGGCATCAATCGGATCTGTTATATCTTATTAGTGGAGGGGATACCCCTGAGTATGAGGATCTTACTCTGATCTAGATGATAGGAGGTAAGGTTTGGTTATATTTGAATTATGTGAAATTTTGTGTTTATTTTAGCTTGTTTTGAAAGCATATGGCTAATGTAGTGTTGTATATTTTACATTCATGTGTAGTGGGATGTGCTCAAGATGAAGCACTTGCTAGGGGAGGAGGTGGGGATGATGAGTTTTAGGATACTATAATTGATTTAACACTCTAAGAGTTAACACAATATGTTCCTTATGATGTGATGGATGAGGATTTGATAGAGAAAGTGATAGTTACAATTGATGTTTATGCATATTTGTTTGATAGGGATGCTATAACTATAGTTGTATATGTTAGAGTAGTGATATATATATATATATATATATATATATATATATATATATATATATATATATATATATATATATAGAGAGAGAGAGAGAGAGAGAGAGAGAGATGAACTAAGGACTAAGCTAGATAGGCATAGGATGCTTCCACTTAATTATCGATCCATGAGTACATGGATTATGGATGAGTACAAAAATCTTTAGAGGTGGTATATAGCCTTGTGCAAGGAGCATGATTAGTTTCTATAGGGAGATAGTCATCATAAGAGGCATTTAAGAGTTTGAGTAGGTGCGAGGTCATTGAGTGCTAGGCTAGACTATGGGACTAGCACTGGAGGAGAGAGTGAGACTAAGAGTGAGGGCATGATGCTCATTCATGATTGATGTACTTGATACAATGTATATGTATTTGAAAACTTGGTTATATATATATATATATATATATATATATATATATATATATATATATAACCAAGTTTTCAAATACATATACATTGTATCAAGTACATCAATATATATATATATATATATATATATATATATATATATATATATATATATATATATGTATGTATGTATGTATGTATGTATGGATGTTGGTTTGATTTTGGCTCATGAATACTATGTTATGGGATTTGAAATATATTTTTATATTCATTGCTTATGGTTGTTGTAAAAGTAGTTGATCCGGTCTTTATGTTTAAGGTTATTTATGTTTGGTAAAATGGTACTTGGGATATGTGATTTGATTGTTGTTTATATGTTCAGGTGTGATGTTAGGTTTTTGATTTAAAATTGTATGTAAGTAAAGAAATTTATTTGGTTTGTAATTATATGTGGGCTAAAAATTTATTGGTTTTGTACTTAGGAAATTGTTAGGAAAAATTGAGCTGGTTTGAGGTTGGTAGATTGTTTCAATGGGTTGAGTTGGTTTGAGATTGGTAAATTATTTGGATAAGTTGCATTGGTTTAAAGTTGGTAAAATAGGATTTGGTAAGATCTAGATTTTTTATAAGTTAGTTTTGGCTATGGGTAGATATTGGGAACTAAGAATGTTAGTCATTAGTATGAGCGGATGTAAGATAGCATGCTATGTGTATTACTTCCCTGATAATGGCTCAATAATATAAAGGCTAGCTATACCTTTGGCTCCATCGTTGCCCTGTTAAGTGAAGCTTATGAACTAAAAACCTATATGATTATGTGTCATATCACTCTGTGTTGTATCACTATCTGAATCATATTGACTAACTAAACAAGTGACCATACTACTCATGTTGTGTAATAATATACTCTATATCTGATATTGTCTATTTTTTACTAACTATAGCTATGCATGGAGAATCTACAAAATGTGGTTTGATTAGACATGTAATGGGAAATATGTGTTGTGAATAAGGCTTGTCTATCCATAATCATATACCTTGTGGCCTCTGTTGTGATGTGTATGACTGAGCCATAGATCAAGCTAGAACTAAAACCTTTGATGAGGGTTAATTTAATCTTAATTTCAGTGGGTTGCTATGAGAGATAGGACCCAAAAAAATTGGTTGTAGTGAATATTTCTCATTAGTAGTACTCTATGATGTAGGTTCATTTAATCTTAACTATATAAGAATATTGCATGAGATAGGACGTAAAAAATCTATCCATAGTGAATTTTTCTTATGAGTAGTACTCTACTACCATACCTATGACTCTAATGGATATGTATATGGAACCACACTATGTACTCCTTAGATTAAACTACTATATGTAGGATACTCTCATTGTACTAATTTCTAAACCTTTTGAATAGGTGGAATAGGAGATCTCCTATAAGGCTCTGTCCTAGAACCTACATTTCTCTCATGATGAGTGATTGATGATTCATGTGAAGGAATATCCTAGGATGACTTAGTCATGGATGAATGAGGTACATGGTTCCATGATGAAGGATATCTTAATGCCCCTTGTGTGAATGTGATGATTTCATTAAAAACACATCTATTAATGCAGTCTTTGAGTCCATAATAATCATTATCTATGTGTCCATGGATACAATGATAGTTACTAAATGGTTGATGTGGTTGTCTATGTAAGAGGTGTGGATCTTGTCGATGAGTACAAGATAATGTGATTAACATCCTATCTAGTAGTGTTGATAATATGATAGATGGGTTATCCTACTTTGAATCAAATTGTAATGGTGCTTTGATATTATTATTTTTAGTGTATACTATAGGTTATGCTCTGGAAACTGGCTCTTTGTTTTAAATTGGTTACTTTTCTAGTTTTTATCTCCTATATTTTTTAGGACATGGTGGATGGTGGATGATAGTAGCTATAGAGACTTTTATGAAATATAGAGTAATCTGATTAACTGAATCTGCCTCAATCAATCCCAAGTTCTTTTCCAAAACTAAAACTATATAGCATAAGGGCCTGAAAGAAGACTTTATATGATATAATAGATGCTCAAGGAGAGGTTGGTAAAGCCCCTTAATAAATATATGTTGAATATATAAATATGATGTTTTGTATATTAATCTTAACATGTCATTCTTGAATCATAAGATATAATCACTAACTAGCTCTAAGTTATTCTTATATAAAGTTGCAAGTTTCTCATATGTGACATGAGGGCCTATGTTTGCTATGTAATGTCTAAGAAATGCCTCCTCTAAGTCATCATATTTGTGTAAGGATCCAATGGGGAGTAGATGATAGAACCTATTCTATGATTCCCTCATTAATGTCTACTGGAATAACTTGAGTAGAATCAAAGGACTCGCATGAGATGGTAAAGCCTTTTGAAAGGCCTGAAGGTGAACGAATGGATCTCCAGTTCCATCAAAGTGAGGTAATGATGGTATCTATAAATGTTTAGGCAATTATTCTTTTATGAATGTATTGGGAATTGGGTTACCATGTAGATCACTAGCATCCATCCAAGACTCACAAGCCTTATTTTCCAAGGTAAGGAGATGTACTTGGTTTTGCAATTCAAAAATTGCATGCATTAAAGAGATAATCTCCTGGGATGATACATTAGCATCTTGAAGTGGTTTATTTAATCATTTAATTTTATTATTAATTTTATCCACAAGAACACTACATTTAGTGATTAGATCATAAAGAGGGGGTGTGCTCACTTGAACCTTGGGAGTAATGGTAACTTGGACCTTACTAGAGGGATGTGGGCTACCATTCTCTTTAAGTGAAGAGTGAGAACTAGATTCTATTGTAGTGAGGGGTAGCTTGGGAGATTCATTGGTATATTTATGTTTTAGTGTATCACATTCTCATTGAGTAGAAGATGTGTTATTAGCATGAACATGTGCATTATTTGAAATAGAATCATGAATAGAAGTAGAAATAACATTTGGAAGTGCATTATGTTTGAGAGGAGAGAGAGAAGAGTTAGAAACATGAGATCCATATTCTTCTTCACTATGTGCATAATAACCATCATTATTCCATGCATTGTCATCATTGGCATATTGTTCATATTCAATCTCATTTATTCATCTGCATGTTCACTATCACACTCATTATCACTTTTAGTGCAACTAGGGAGAGGTGTAAGAGAAGAATTTTGTTCTTTTCTAATATGCAATAAAGTATCATTTGAAATTGGAATATCATGTGCATATATGTTATCCATGGATGGAGTGTATTCATGATTTTTAGGTGTAATATGAGAGATAAGAGAAGAAGAGTTTTCATTTAGACATTCTTTTGACAAGTAGAGTTAGGAACATGAGATGTATCATTTGAAATATGCATTGGAAATTTGATTCTATTACATTTATATTGTTGTAATTTGAACATTGAAGTAGCAAAAGAGAGAGAGAGATTAGGTTCACATGGAAGAAAATTATCATCAGTAAGAGGTTCAATTAGAAGTGCACGACTAATTTGTTAATATGGTGCATTGTGCATAGGAGAATGAGGTGAAAATTACCTTTCCCATTTATCTAAAATTATTTTCTTTAGAAGAGGGAATAAAAGAGATAGGTTTGAGAGAATAAGATGCATTTATTTGTACTTCACTATCACTATCACTATCACTATCATGTATATCGTCATATTCCTCATTACAATAATAGTAATTATCTTCATTGTAAATGAAATCATTTTCTATATTTTTAGCTAATGTGCAATTTTGCAAATTTGTCCATTCATTGTCATAATTATGAGAAAATTTAAAAATTTATCTATGGGATGAGAGGGAAGAAATGCCTTAGTGACCATTTTATTTCTTTCACCAATGAGAATATTGAAAAGTACTATTAAGAAAATAAATGCAAAAATAACTATGAACATAGAGATTTTAAAAATACTTTTGACTATCTAAATAATTTTCAAAAATTTCAAAGTATTTTTAAAAAAAATTTAAGGGGGGAAGACTTGGGGTTTGAAGACCTAGTTTGGAAATCTAGGGTTTTGGGATAGGGTTATAGAATTTTTAAAAATTGCACAATAATTTTAAATAGGATAAATGCACAAAAAATTATATAAAAAATAGAAAATTAAAATTGAATTTTTGCACAATGTAACGACTAATTTTGAAAATTTGAAATTATTTTTGACAAAGTAAAGAATTTACAAAAATTTCAAATTTTTTTTCTAAAATTTGCAAGGCTTGGGTTTTGAGGACCTAGTTTGGAAATCTAGGGTTTTGAGCTAGGGTTTTAGAATTTTTGAAAATTATGCAATAATTTTAAATTCTAAAAATAATTTTGAATAAAATAAATTCACAAGAATTTATATAAAAATCAGAATTTTAAAATTAAAATTTTGCATAAAATATGAAGGAAAACCCCTAAGGGTACTTAGGGTTTTAATTTTGTTCAAGGTAAGTCAGGTTTACTAAATGTTTTATTATTTTTTAAAAATTAGTGTTTAGTTCCTAGATAATAAGGGGTTTGGAGTAAGGAAAAAATATAGTTTAATATGGTAAAATATAGATTTTTATCAAGTAAATTACATGAGGAGAATAAATAAACTTATCTAAAAACTGACTGAAATGAATGATTCAAGAGCTAGAAATTGAGGTGTAGGACTAGGACTCTGAAATATAAATATGGACTTCATTTTATAATTAGATAAGATTTCCAAAAGTGTATAGTAGTGGCATCAATGCTATAGTCCATCTCTACTACCATTATCTAGAGGATCTGAGATTTCTAGGTTTTCTTTGCTAGGTTAGTGTGATCTTGTGTACCAAATCTCAGAGGATGGAAATAAATAGAGATTATTATAATTCCATTTTAATCTCTAAAGAGTTGTATTCATCTACACACATGCAAACAAAAAATAAATCAAAATAAAATGTGAAAAACTAAGTTATGGGAAGAATGATCACATGATCTAGAACCCCTATTATCCTGATCACTACCTATATTAACCCTCAAACTAGGGTCTTAAATCCAATTTAGTTCTCCCTTAGGGAAAGTACATAATCAACACACATTATAGATGCAATAATGACTTTCACCTAATCCCTTCATTGATCAAGCATAAAAGTCTAGGTGTGATGTAGAATGTTGAGCTATATTATTATCTAATTTTTATTATGTATAATGTGTTATAGTAAGTGATAGATTTAAAATGCCTTGTGAAGTCCTTTCTATAAGAGACTCTTTATTTCAAATTTGAGAGCTTTATTTACATTTAGATGACATTTAGAAACTTAAGGATGAAGCTAAGAAAGGGATTAAGACTCATTAAGTAAACAAAATCGACCATTGGAAATTAAAATGGCCCTAGACAAGAGTGATGAAAATAGACACTAGTGGCACCGACGCTATAGTCCAACCCCATCACTCTTGTCCTACAATATTGGGACCTGGGGAGATGGAAAGAGGATACAAAACCTGACTTGGATAAGGTGGAATGACTATTTGAAAGGTTTAAAAAGACCAAGAATAAGCAAAAAGGTGACTTAAGCATATAACACGACCAAAATGAATAAAATAAAGAACATGGCTAAATGTGAAGAAAATATCATATTCTCCAGTTAGAGTCTCTTATGAAAGGAATGTGAATAGACATGATATGTGTAGTTTCTTGACCAAATTAGGGTGTATAAAATTATGTAAAGATCATTGATATTCATGGTCTCAGACCAATCTTTAGGCTTCTTTATATAAAGATAACTATTATTTTAATATTTATAAGAATTGTTGTAAAGGTAGTTTAAGCTTTGTAAATCTATCATGTTTGAGGTTAGTGATAGAAATTTTGCTCAAAGATTGGTTGATTATTTTTAAATTTAGATTTATTTGAACATAGAAACATAAAGATCACTCATATTTACAAGTTTGGAACTATATTTGAGCTAATATAGTTAAAGATAGTTATGTTTTATATGAATTTGTGCAAAATTTACTTAAGATGTACATCTAATCATTTTTATTTATAAAGATAAGGTTGATACATCATATTTTGAATAGGATTCAAAGTTTACAAGCTACAACTACCAAGCATCAAGACTAGGTCATGTTCTGAATCAAGATTACCTCTCCTTTCATTAGAAGTTCATAGGAAAGCAAGAGTAGATAAAGGTAAGCCAAGGTTTTCCAAATCTCAACCTAGTTCACATCTTTTTGGTGCTCCTATGTTCAATCCTTATCAAGATATGGCCTTGTTAGGTGGATTTTCCATCAATGTGTCTAGTCAGGTACATGATTTACCTAGAAATTTTGATAAAATATTTGCCTTTTTTAGTATTAATGGTGTGGTTACTGCTAAAGAAAATATCAAAATTTTTAAGGCTACTTTAAGATTGTTGAATGTTGTTCATGAAGATGTTACATGTATATTTTTTCCTTTTACTTTCAAAGATGCAACATATGATTGGTTTCTCATCCTTCCTGAGAATTACATTACTAGTTGGAATGATTTTAATAGTATTTTCATTAATCGATATGGAAAGATCATCAGTCCTTGTATCCTTTATCAATAATTCACCACTGTGAAAAGAGATTCAAGTGAAACCATTAGAGAATTTAATGCTAGATTCCAAAATATGTTGATCAAAACTATAGCTCCTTATAATCTTGATGAAGATTTAGATTTTGAGATTTATAAGGATGCTTTAGTTCTCACAACTTTTATGTTTTTCAAAAGCTTTGTTGGAGTAAAAAATAAATTGGCCTTAGCCTATGCTAAAGCTATGATAATCAATGATCAAATGTAATTCCAAGGTCAATTGGAATATGTTATTTATAATCATATAAAATGCAAAATTGGATGACTTAGGCATATATAATAGCACCCAACATATAGGTCCTCTTTCTTATTCTCTCAACCCTTCTTGGCTATACTTTCACTTAATCCTAATCACCTGTAGCTTCTTAGACTTAGCTTTTTGAGACCCAAGTAGCCCTCTCAAACCCATGTCCATCTCCCAAGGTCTAATCATCCTAGGACAACAGTGCTCAACTTAGACAAGAGTGTTGGAACCTAGGAGTGTCTTATTTTTGGTGTTGTTGTCCAAGTTCACTTTAGCCTCAAAAGATCATATTTTCTTGATTCCTTATCTTTTCCCCTATCAACCTAATACAAGCTCGTCTAACCCATGATCATCAGTTTCCCTATAAAAGGCCATTCCATTTCCATTTATAAGGTTTCACATTCATTCATAGAAAAGAAGCAAGAATATAAGAAAGTACACTTAAGCACTCTTTCCTATTCTTTGCATACAACCTTCTAAGACTAATTCAAGCCTATTCAAGCACTCATACTAGTCTCTAGTCATCCAAAGTACATTCTAGTTTTGAATCTAGTTGCATACATCACATAATTGTACCAATCACTTTAAATGGGAGAAATATATTAGCTTGATCCCTCTTAAGAGTATTGGTATGTAGGCAACATGCCCACACATGGGGTATGAAATGCATCTAACGTATCCTTTACACACTAACCCCTCCTCTTTGTCCCAAGTTTTCTACTTGAGTTCAAGTACCAAGAACTCCTAAGGGTTTTGAAAATTGAATCAGACACATCGAAAGCTCCACATAGATCCAAGATTCAATATTTTACTACTAAGGTATCACAACCCTACCAAGCAGAACCCAGGAAAACTAGACCACCAGGATAATAACACTAGAAGTTGACAACAATGCTAGAAGTGGACTACAACACCAAGTAGTAGGGTGTCCTAAGTTTGGAATTCCTATCCAATCCATGAATTGAGTTATGGATCTTATTTATCATAGTCTATCATCTTTTTAAAGTATTTTTCAGACCCTACACCATTCATTTTAGTCCAGAATAAGCTAAGTTTGATTTATTTACACTTCTTTCTATTTTTAGAAAAGGTAAAATACATATATATTTACAAAATTTTGTATGCTATTGAAACACATTTATTTATTTAAATATTTACATTTACTTATACCTTTATTTGCTTAGGAATTAAACTCTTAATTTCTAAAAAGAATAAAACATTTGGTGAACTTGACTTACTTCAAATTTTTGAAAAAAAACCGTAGAAACCCTAGGGTTAATTATTTATAATTTTTTGTAATATTTTCTTGATTTTTCATATACTTAAAAATAATAAAACTATAAATTAATTTAAATATTTTAAATAAATTCACTCAAACCCTAGTTTTCACATACTAGGTCCTATTTTCATACAAACACTTTCAAACCACTAGGAAAAATATATTGCTAATTTTAGAAATATTTTAAAATTTTCCTAAATTTTTCAAGTGAAATTATATAAATTCATAACAAAATTTTAAAATTATCATACTAATTTTGGAAAAAAATATTTTCAAACCCTAGTTACATCAACTAGTCCCCAGTTATTTTCCAAGTTTTTTCCAATCATTTTATGCATTTTAGTTGAGTATCTAAATCAAAAAATCAATTTTCAAATTTAAAAGATCATAGTATTTTGCAAACAATATTTATAAAAAATCACAAGTTGCATGTATTAGCTCCTTTTTACTTGTTGAGGTATCACCTTACATCCATAATCAAATTGCAAAAATGATGCTCATTTATTTACAAACTTTTCTTACATTTCTTGCAAATAATAGGGAAACCATAATGGGCCCTATAATGTACATGAATGATAGATTTTATCATATGTTAGTATAAATCTTCATTGTTTGCATTTCATGCTTATGTTTCATAATAAGGGATGATATTATAAAATTCATTACTAAACTTGCACAATATTTCAATATTTCTTTTGCATATTCTTTATCTCTCATATGGAAAAATTTTCAAGCTTATCATGCTAAACACATTACAAATGTTATAATACATGGAAAATATATTTATGTATTATTTTATAAATCCATTCTCTCTACCCTTTTCTCTCTATCTCTCACAGGGAAAAATATACAAATTTATCATGCTAAACACATTAGAAATATCATAGCACATGTCACAGTTTCTTATGCATACATGCATAAATTCATGCTTTTTATCCCTTGTTTACTATATTTCATGTGGAATGTTCTCTATAATCATATTGTTATAAAATTTATAATTCCACTTACATGAATTTTAGTGTATATGAATAGTTTATACCTAGATGTATATGCCTCTTTGGGTACTCTTTTCTCAATGTCATATTTTATGCAAAAGAAAGAAATCCCTTCTCCTCCTCTCCCTCAAGATGGTTATATCTAATTTCCCTCTAACTAGGTCCATGATATCACCCATCCAAAAGGTGAGGTAGCCTATACTATTGTTCCTAATGCATACATTTAGCCTACAACATTTTCAAAACCTCTTTAGCATATGTGCTTACTGTTTCTACGCAATTTCGCTTTCTACATTCAAGAGAAGAATTAAGAAACTAAGAGATGGTCAAGGCTTGTATGTACCTAGATGTAGTCTGCACACCGTAATCCAGACGCTGTGAGGACTCCTCTTTGGCTGTGGAGGAATGACACCTGTAAAGAAAAGAGACTTGGACAAAAGAAGGTGTTAGATGGATAGATGGTGGGTTGCCAAGCGAAAGCTTGATCCCAGAAGTATGAAGACTTCCTTAAGGGATATCAACCCACTAATCAATAAAAAGAAGTGTCTGATAAATAGCAGAATGTTAAAAGACTGAAAGTGATAAAAGATGGAAATGAAAAGGAAGCAAAAGCTTACCTAAGAGATGCTGTTGGACTGGTCACAGTCGCTGGCGTCGGTGGTCCTACCGGCGTTAGTTGTTGAGGTCTACCGACGTCAGTTAGTCTGCTGACATCAGTTGGGGAAGTAGCCGGCGTCAGTCGGGGCAATGGTCTTTGGACGAGGTTTGGGCGAATCTATGGTCCGTGGATAAAGTCTGGTCAGGTCTGGTCTGTGGACAAGGCCAAGGAAGGCTCTGGGTCTGTTTGAGTGGTCTAAGACAAAGTTTTGGGCTTGGTTGAATGGTCTGGGATCTGGGTCTGAGAGTCTGGTTGAATGGGCAGAGTGTATGGTCTGACAGAGGACAGAGGCAATAGGGAAATATGGATTCGGGTTTGGGAATAGTTTGGTCTGGGGGAGATAGTGTTGAATCTAATTCATAATACTTAGAAGCAAATGACTAGAAAACACAAAGAAAACACAGACAATACATACCTGTGCCTTGTTGAAGGTGTGCTACTACTGATGATCCCCATACCTGCTGTTGATGTAGCCTGTGTGGAGGACCTGTTGCTAGTGTAGAAGTCTAATGTTGCACCTGAGGGAGAGAGTGAGAGGCTTCACTGAGAGATTGGCAAAATGACGGATGGTCGAAGACACCAGATTCCAAATTCGTGATTAGCTCCCGAGATTCAGAGTTTGATTAGAATTGTGATTTTTGTGATTAGCCGTGGATAGGGTCAGAAGACGATTTAAGTAAACCGACGTCGGTGATCCCGCCGGCATCGGCCGATAGTTGACCGACATCGGCGGGTGGAAAATGGTTAAAAGCGCCAACAACCCCGTTCTCCATCCGCCAAGTGCATAGTCAGTGGAAGAATTGTCAAAGGTTAAGATAAATACGCACAAGAGTTGGTTAGGTGGTTAGAGAGAAGTAAGAATAGGTCTTGGGTGAGTCATAGGATGGGAATTAGTCCAAGGTGAGGTGTCTTAGGCGAGGTGTCATGGGTGATGTGTCCAAGGAGGGGGGGTTAATTCAAAATAAGTTTATTATTTTAAATTAGTAATTGCATGTTTTAGAAATGGGTTAGGAATGGACCAAAGGGGGGGAATGAACAAGGGTTAGACACGATTTCGGTGTCTACATTTGCCCCTTTTTGTCTTGTTGGTTGTTCTGGACGAACTGCAAGACAAAAATAGGAGTTGGTTGCCCCAAGTGTGGGATGATGTGGATTGCCCCAAGGTATGGATGAGGTATTCCCCCTCAAAGTGGGAGTCGAGGGAAGGGAACCTGATGTTGGGTGCCGATTTGACAAAAGGTGGATGAGAAGAAGAGTGAGGGTGAACGCTGTAAAAGTCGTGATTGCACGCATACCACTTCACGGGATAGGTAGGTCAAATGGTCACATTCAAAAGGTTGAGGAGTGCCAAAATTGAAATAACTAGGCCCCAGCATTAGTCGTAGCTGATCGGGTTATTCAATCTAAGCTATAGCTCCAAATGGTCATCGTGTTCTAGGTATCCTGGGCTCAGGAAGTGCTCCCAAAAACATGAAAAAAGTCACAAGTAGTGCAGATCAACCAGCTTGCGATCCTATACTTATGAGGGTCCAAAAATAAGGTCTGCAAACAATTTTACTATCTATTTGTGAGGTAGCATGCATGCAAACAAAACCAAGATAGAGTTGTCTCGAAAGTGGTCAGGGTCTAAAGAGATATGCGTGATCTCCATGGTCGCTGGTTAGGTTGAGATATAAGTGATCTCAAATGGGCCCCATGAGGAGTCAAAAATGACTTCGACATTGGTAGGGCTAGTTGATTGGGGCATGATTTTGGGACAACGTGATGAAAAAAAGAGGTTTGAAAGTTGCCGATATCGGTGATAAAACCGACGTCAGAGACATAAAGGGACCGACATTGGCAGTATATCGGCCAACATTGGCAGTCTAGGGCATGATAATGCCGACGTCGATGGCCTGCCAAATCTGACAAAACTAGATTGGCGGCCCACCAAAAGTCATTTGTGATTTGGTTGACTGAGAGAAAATAGCTCTGGAGCCAAGTGAGTGAAAGTGACACTAGATTGACCGAGGTGTAGTGTGACGGGTCAGAGCAACATTCGTGAAGAGAGGGGGTCGATTGGATACTGCAGGGATGCGTGTGGGCCAGCAGGAGCGTGTAGAGTCATTGGCACAAAAGAGATGGCAGAGGGGAGTAGAGGACCCATGGAAGGTCCACCACCGGTGGCACCCATCGTGCCACCACGCTGACAATGCTGGGATGAGGTAAGAGGGTTTCTAAGCCCCATTGAGTTAAATTTTGGTTTGTGTTTGTGTTTTGAATTTTTTGGTTTAATTAGGTAGAAATTTGTCATGTCCCCTTTTTCGTGGACATTGACAGGCTTGATGATTAGCCTATTATGCGACCCTCGTAGGCTGATTGGATGGATAGAGGGTCATGATGGAGATTGGCTTGGCTTTGATTTACGGAATTCCTCTAGTTGGCTCTCATTCAGGGTATTTCAGACACATTAGGCCTGAGCTCCTATTATTTAGGGATATTTGACATACAACGGAGCACCCTTGTTTTGATATGGTCATGTGCAGAATCACTCCCTGGTTCACCAGCTTCAGACGGTTCAAAGATCCGACATGTATTGAGGGAGATATTAATATTTGATTGATTTAATCAAATATTAATTATTTGGTCTAATTTTAAATTAGATATTAATTAATTATTAATTAATTAATTATTTGGTCTAATTTTAAATTAGATATTAATTAATTATTAATTATTAATTAATTGGTCTAATTTTAAGACCCAAGTTCTAATTTGAGGAATTCTAATTTTAGAAGCTCAAGTTCTAATTTGAGGAATTCTAATTTTAGAACCCCAAGTTCTAATTTGAGGAAATCTAATTTTAGCAAGCACACCTTTGGAAGGGTATAAGAGTTTCTCATGGGAGAGAGTTTGAAAATATCCATGCTTATTATTGATATTGATTCTTGTTAAGAACATTCTTCTGTGAAGACTGAGCCAAGGGTTCCAGGATTCCAATTGCAGTGAAGAACGTCAACTCTTCATTGTGTGCGATTCAGAGGTTGTGAAAGATCAGCCGATCTATTGCCGAATTGAGAGATAACTTCATACAGAAGTTATCATAGTATTACAGGTATTTGAGAGATAACTTCACTCAGAAGCTATCACAAGGGTTTACAGGTATTTTCTTTATTTTGGGTTTTTGATTCAAGAATTATCCAGATATGGATCTTTTGTGTCAGCCCATAATTCTACAGATCAGGATCAGGCATACAGGGTGTGTTATATCAGCGGCCGTACGACTTCCGTACAGATCTGCAAAAAATCCGTACGCATCTACAGAAAGTTCAGGTACCGACATCGGCGAACAGGAACTTACGGAGACCGACATCGGTCGATTCTTCACCGACGTCGGCAAGGGGACTAATACAGGTCGACCGACGACGGCAGTATAACCGACGTCGGCGACTGTGTTTTTACACAGCAGGCCGAGACGTGCCAGATTCAACCCAGTTCGCGGAATATTCAGGCTATAAGGCCAAACTTTTGATATTATTTGTATACCTGACAGAGGATCTCAAATTGTAAGCTTATGAGCAAATAAAAAGAGAAATTATACTGTGATTTATTCATCTATTTGAAGATATTTTGCAGAAATTCAGATAAGCAATTTGGAGCTTTGTTTTTGATATTCGAAGGGATATTACAGTGGTATCAGAGCTAATGTCCTGCCATCTTGTTGGGTAGTTGGGTAGATTGAATCAACGAAGTATCCATGATGTCTTCAAGTACTCAGAAACAGTGGGACAAGGATATGAAGAAGCTGAAACAAAGTTTGAACCAGTTGGTTGAAACCCAGAGGAGGATGAATGAAACTCTTTCAGATCTTACTTTTGAAGACAAATTATTACGGTATATGGCATCCATTCGTAAAAGGTCCACATCACAAAACAGAACGAAGGAGAAACAAGAGGTCTCAACAGTGGTTGAGGGCAACGCTACACCAATTGTTAGACATGTGGATGAGATTAGTCATGGGGATTTAGACTCTCAGTTAGTTGCAGAGGACGTGGGGGCAGGAAATTGTGATGATGAGATAGTTTCAGCAGCAGTTTCTTCAGAGTTAGATGAGGATGAGTCCGATGCTTGCACTCAGAGTGTACAGGTGTGCTCAGGTGTTAGTGCACTGAGGGTTGATGATCTCTCAGTTATGACAGAGATTGTAAAAGAGTCCCAGGATCCGATTATTGCAGAAGATACTCAGGAGGATGCAGTGGACAGTTTTGAGGACTTAGTTTCACCAGCCGTTTCTCACAGTATGGAGGAGTTAGACCGTGATGCTACAGTTGTTGATACTCTATATGTTGATATGAGCTATGGAGTTGATTCACAGAGTATGGATGGTAGTACTCCAGAGATCAGTGATTTTGAGTCTACTCTTTTGGACCATGCATCAGAGGAGGATTGTAGGAGACAGTCTAGCCAGTGCCACCATGTGTCTAGTCAGCTGAGAGTTAGTGAGAGAGACATTGCTACCGCTTGCAAGCATTTTGATGATGCTCGTCAGTTGTTAGCAGTTTATGGATGGGGTTCTCCTACTAGCATCGAGCAGGGAGGTAGTTATTTGTCCTTGACAGAGATCCACTCTTTATGGGAGGCTATCCAGATTCTGAGACAGGATTATATGCAGTTGGTCACCGACAGAGATTATCTTATGGAGTGGGGTAGCACAGCATATGATGCATTGTTGGTCGAGGAAGATAAGGTGAGTGAGCTTACTCAGCAGCTAGAGGTGACTTCTGAGACTCTTGAGACTACGCAGTTAGCTTATGAGGAGTCACAATTTCATTTGGCTGAGATGACCATGGAGTTAGAGCATTTACGGTCTTCACCAGCGCCAGACTCAGAGGTTAGTACATTAAATGTTGTTGGTGAGTACGTTCCTATAGTTGTAGCTAAGGAACATGTTGTTGAGGCTGACACACCGGTTCAGGATTTGGGAGTACCTGGTTCTGATGAGTTTGGGATACCTCTCCAGATTGATTCTTCTCACACAGATGACAGTGTGGTCCAGTTGATTGTGCCACCTTTACAGAGAGATCAATTATGGTGTGTGGAGGAGTACGTTGATGCTTCCACATATAATTTTTACTGCACGGAGTCATTCATGGAGTATTTTCTGGATAGTGCAAGTGTTCATCTAGATTCGCATAGGGTAACAGAAGGTGTTCTCATCCAAGGTACTGGTGCTATTAGCAGATTGGGTGGGGAGATTGTAGGGATCCTATCTACTATGCTATCTCACAAGGATTTTGAGGTGGGGTATACTCATTATTCTTCTTCTGACCCTGAGAGAGAAGATTTGATTTCACACAGGTGTAGATCGGCTCCAATTTTTTACCATCCATTATGGGATGGATTGGCACCATCTCTTGCAGATGGAATTGGCAGTTTGAGTTGTCCATTCTACTTGGGTTATGATGCTTCGAGAGTTTGGTTCTCATGTGTTCTTGACTATGGCAGTTGTGCTCTTAGAGTTTGGTTGAGTTGCATTCGCCAATTTGATTATGGGTTCCTCTTTGTTCTACTTCTGTTGATGTTGCAGGTACTTGCATTGATTCACAGCAGTGCAGAACATAACTACATTTGGGATCCAGGTGGATCGAATGGTTCATTGTTCCGAGATTGCTTGGGGACAAGCAATTTTTGGAGGGGCGGATTGTCATGTCCCCTTTTTCGTGGACATTGACAGGCTTGATGATTAGCCTATTATGCGACCCTCGTAGGCTGATTGGATGGATAGAGGGTCATGATGGAGATTGGCTTGGCTTTGATTTACAGAATTCCTCTAGTTGGCTCTCATTCAGGGTATTTCAGACACATTAGGCCTGAGCTCCTATTATTTAGGGATATTTGACATACAACGGAGCACCCTTGTTTTGATATGGTCATGTGCAGAATCACTCCCTGGTTCACCAGCTTCAAACGGTTCAAAGATCCGACATGTATTGAGGGAGATATTAATATTTGATTGATTTAATCAAATATTAATTATTTGGTCTAATTTTAAATTAGATATTAATTAATTATTAATTAATTAATTATTTGGTCTAATTTTAAATTAGATATTAATTAATTATTAATTATTAATTAATTGGTCTAATTTTAAGACCCAAGTTCTAATTTGAGGAATTCTAATTTTAGAAGCTCAAGTTCTAATTTGAGGAATTCTAATTTTAGAACCCCAAGTTCTAATTTGAGGAAATCTAATTTTAGCAAGCACACCTTTGGAAGGGTATAAGAGTTTCTCATGGGAGAGAGTTTGAAAATATCCATGCTTATTATTGATATTGATTCTTGTTAAGAACATTCTTCTGTGAAGACTGAGCCAAGGGTTCCAGGATTCCAATTGCAGTGAAGAACGTCAACTCTTCATTGTGTGCGATTCAGAGGTTGTGAAAGATCAGCCGATCTATTGCCGAATTGAGAGATAACTTCATACAGAAGTTATCATAGTATTACAGGTATTTGAGAGATAACTTCACTCAGAAGCTATCACAAGGGTTTACAGGTATTTTCTTTATTTTGGGTTTTTGATTCAAGAATTATCCAGATATAGATCTTTTGTGTCAGCCCATAATTCTACAGATCAGGATCAGGCATACAGGGTGTGTTATATCAGCGGCCGTACGACTTCCGTACAGATCTGTGAAAAATCTGTACGCATCTACAGAAAGTTCAGGTACCGACATCGGCGAACAGGAACTTACGGAGACCGACATCAGTCGATTCTTCACCGACGTCGGCAAGGGGACTAATACAGGTCGACCGACGACGGCAGTATAACCGACGTCGGCGACTGTGTTTTTACACAGTAGGCCGAGACGTGCCAGATTCAACCCAGTTCACGGAATATTCAGGCTATAAGGCCGAACTTTTGATATTATTTGTATACCTGACAGAGGATCTCAAATTGTAAGCTTATGAGCAAATAAAAAGAGAAATTATACTGTGATTTATTCATCTATTTGAAGATATTTTGCAGAAATTCAGATAAGCAATTTGGAGCTTTGTTTTTGATATTCGAAGGGATATTACAAAATTGAGGGGGGAGGGTAGCTAGGAAGGTGGGTAAAGGGTCTAGGATAGGTTAGGAGTGATTTAGGAGGGTTTAGGAGGGTGTACGGGGGATAAATGGGGAAGCCCTAAATTTTAGGGCACGCCCCGTTTGGCCCTAGGGCCGAACCAGTCGCCGACATCGGCAGGGACACCGGCGTCGACCGATCAGTGACCGGTGTCAGTCACTAACCTGCCAACGTCGGTCACTAAGTGACCGGTGTCGGTTAGGTGAGTGCCGTCACTGGCACGCTAACTGATGTCGGTGTGTTGCTTGGTCAAAAGAAGAATGAAAAATGTTTAAGTTGAGGGGTCGAAGTTATGCCAAGGGCTTTGCAGGTGTTGGGTTAGGTATAGATAGCAAAATAGGGAAAATGTTTAACATGAGATAGACTTGGGTGGATGCAGGCACGACTGACTTTGATGTTGTGAGATCGCCTCCTGACTTTACTGATGCAGATACGTGGAGGTGTGATGGTTGATGAGTGGGCACAGATGAGCGTAGTTAGACTCGATAGGCTATGATGCTACTGCAGAGTGGCGTGGGATGTGAGCCTGATGGTGGCACTGATCGAGTAGTGGGATCATTCCACCAACACTTTCCATCTGCCCATGGGAGAGATGACGGTCACAGTCGAGGATGTGTACCAGATTTTGTGGCTGCCAGTACACGGAGCAGACGTGTATGCGTGCTCGAGAGAGGCACATGACATTCATATGGTTACGCTGTTTGGAGAGCATGTCACTGAGATGAGTTACCACTTAGCGAGCTTTGCATATGAGCCTTTGTATGTTGCAGATGAGGATGCACATCGGCTAGCGGTGCTGATGATGATAGGCATTGTGGTATATGCATTGCCAGATGCAGAGGGCGGCAGGTTTCCAGTCGCTATGACCAGAGTTTTACTTGAGATGATAGAGCAACGGACAGTGTTCGCTTGGGCACCAGTGTTTTTGGCCCAGGTGTATAGAGAGCTGTGGGGTATCAGTCGGTGACAATGATATAGTTTGTGTGTAGGCCACCTATTACATTGCTGGGCCTATGAGCATATAGTGGTCACCCATCCTCTTGGCCTCCCAATAGTGATTTTGGCTGGCTTTAGGGTCAGATTCAGGTGGTGGCACGAGGTGATGGCACATACGCGGGTAGACAGAGTGGTCAGAGACATTGACCACTACAGAGGGGTACTGGAGGCCCTGATTCCTGCAGACATCATTTGGAGACCATACTTGGTTTATCCAACGTTTAGAGACAAGGGAGAGCAGCTAGTTGGTGTGCAGAGCCTGAGATGGGTCAGGGGTAGGCGAGCCAGTGAGCTCGAGAGAGTGCCAATAGAGAGAGTGCAGTGCCAGTACGGGCTACTATAGAACGTACCTCCCACATTCCCACTATACAGACGGGATGACATTGAGGCACCGCTCCCACTACCAGAGGAGACAGAGGGCCCAGATTTTGAGGAGTTACCAGCAGGCCCTGAGGTAGTAGATCCAAGATGTACAGAGGCCTATTTGACATGGTGGGCAGGGTAGTATGCAGGGATACAGGCAGGGCCACAGCTTGATTTGTAGGCAGTGATCAGAGAGAGATACAGTGAGGTAGGAGAGGGATGCTGCCAGATAGGAGAGAGATGCTGCCATCCAAGAGAGGGATGCAACACGAGGACAGGTGACCATTTTGTAGGGTCAATTATCTATAGCCCAGGCATAGGCATTGATAGGATAGGGTTTGAGAGGACAAGGCCCAATGCAGCATCCACCTCAGCAGCTAGTTCAGCAGCCTACGCAGTCAGCATCAGTGCAGCTAGGGTTTTCACAGCTGCAGGGTTCAGTGCAGGGCATGGCAGCAGGGTTGATGGGTCCATCGGAGACTGTTTCTATAGTTAGATACAATGATGCACTAGATGAGATCGCTTATTACGAGAGGGCCATCAGGGGGTTCCCTCAGATACAACGATACTCTGAGATGAGGGAAAAGCTGAGCCGACATTGGTCTATGTCACGAGCGATGGCTTCTAATTCATGCAGACGATGCAGATCAGAGGGGGGAGAGGATACAGCATCATCCTGGCCACTGCCACCATCACCACAGCCACAACCTTGAGGGCAGGTTTTGATGTTATGTATATACCGGCCTGCGAGCCGATGATGCGAGATGTATTTGTTTTTGAGAGAGAGACAGAGGCACAGATTATGCCATTGTAAAACATTGATATATATATATATATATATATATATATATATATATATATATATATATAGATATATATATATATATATATATATGATGAGATATTTGATCATGGATGTGTTTATAAAAAATGTTGTGGATGTGTTTGCATGTTATTTTGATTTGATATATGTTTAGGATTATGATGCTAAGATTATGGTGTTTATATGATTATGGATGTATGATTAAGATTAATGATTAATGATATGGATGAAAATGATTAATGTTAATGATTAAGAAAATATGTGATTGTTTGTGATGTGATTGGTAGGTGACAAAAGAATGTGATGGAAGAAATGCGAAGAGAAATGGCCAAGCTAACCCCAGAAGACCCCATGTCAACTGAGTGCTGCCTACATAGCCCCTGTCATAAGGGGCCTCAGGCCTATGTAGTTCTCCCTAGAAGGGAGGAATGGTCAAAGGGATGGAATTTGTCTTGGTTGAGGTCAAGGTGAGGAGAAGATGATGTTACAGCCTTTTCTAAATGGTGTATTTTGTAACATTAGTCGGGGTTCTTCATCTCTAGAAATTTTCCATATTCATGATGGATGTATGCTAAAAATGAATTGAGGTCTATTTTTGCTTCAGCAAGTAATGGTTTATGCTTGACATAAATTGTGTGGTTGATAGTTTCCATGTGTATTGATGTCTATGGAAACCATAATGATTAGGCTATGTGAGTGGTTTGAAAAGAGTCGGATTTAATCATCTTGACAAACGATGTGGTTGAATGTGACCAAAGTGTAGGCAGAAAGTAAAAGGCATAAGTGTCCTTTTATTGACAAGGACCAAAATGACAGCATAGATAGGGGTTGTTAGAACCAAGAGCCCCATTTATGTGTTGCATCATTGACCATAGTTATGTTAGAGCGATAATCGAATCACTTTGACATTAAAGTGAGCTCGAAGTCCCTTGAGTAGGTGATATGATAGGAGGAAAGGGTAACCCATTTTAGAGTATGGAGAACTTTGCCCCTTTTTATAGGAGACCCTGAGACGACTACAAGCCAAGTCCATGACCCGTTTTGTTTTTTTTTTTGTTTTTTTTGTTTTTTTTGTTTTTTTTTTTAAGAGCGGACTGATCAATGCGGGAAGTCCACATAGAGATGTCATTGGTTTGGTGGTCATTTGTGAAGCTGATCGATGCGAGAAGCTTCTAAGAAAGTGTTGTTTGTAGCAAGATTTTGTCATAGCCATCCTTCGAGGGAGTGGTCTATATTTTGCTTTAAAGATTTAAGGGTTTTTGAATAGCTGTCCTTCGAGGGATCAGTCTATTAGCTACAGCAATGATATTATAGCTGTCCTTTGAGGGAGCAGTCTGCTTTTTGATTTGGTTTTGTGACCTTGGATAATTTGACATCTTGATTTATTTTTGACAGAATATTGAGTCATGAACAAGACTTATAGAAGGTCAAGGGCTCCCTTTTATTAGGACAAAGCATCCATACGTCATAAAAGGGTTGTAGGGGATTTTGTTAAGGGAAAAAGGGTGGAATGGATTGAGGATTAAAAGGACAAGGATTGCTCAAGGGACAAGCTCAAGTTAAATGTCAATTGGTTGAGTACTCGACTAACAATAGAATGGTCGTAGATGCAAAGCATAAAAGGGCTCAGGTTTTGATAAGTCCCTGGACCATGCTAGTGCGTTATGATAAAAGGTTCGAGTCAATTAGGAGCAAAGGAGCCCCATTTGCCTCTTTCCAAATTGGTCAGGTGATTGATGACAGCTTGAAGAAATGATAGGTGTTTGGTTGGTCGATGTTTGATAATTGAAGTTTGGTCGAGGTTTGGTTGATGCTGGTCGGGGTCATGATAAGAAGGTTGATTGATGGTTGGTCGAGACTTGGTCAAAGTTTGGTCGAATGTCTAGTCAAAGTTGGTCGAATGTTTGGTTGACTGTTTGGTCGGGGTCATGATAAGGTTGGATTCCCCCAGTCGCTTAGGGATAATGTTGGATAAATTGGTCAAGGTCGGTTGAGGCTTGGTGGCTAAATGGACTGTGTTGATGTTGAATAATGGGGTTAAAGGCAGCAAAGGGACCATAGTCTGGTGTGGAGATCCCGATTTAAGCAATGAGGTTTGAGAGGCATGGGTCAATGTTGATAATTTGTCGAAGAGGTGGTCAAGAGGGTCCTTGATTAGAAGGGAATCCTTTCTCCATTGTTGATGAATGACAGCTTTGAGAGTGCAACAACGCTTAGTGTCATGTCCCAGAGTGTGATGATAATGACAGAATTTAGAGTTGTCGAACCAAGATGGCCTTGATCTGAGAGTTGATGAGTGGGGTGGTGTTGAAGGTTTGTTGATAACGTGGTCGAAAAGAAGGGTGTCATTTCCCAGACATTGGCGAATGACAACCTTGAGGGCATAAAAATGCTTAGTGTTGTGTCCAAGCGTGTGATGATACGCACAAATGCAAGTGTCGTCGAACCAGGGCGGTTTCGGTCTGAGAGATTGATATGGTTTAAGAGGTAGGAGATAGATGTGAGAGGACTGCAACAATTGCCGTAACAGCAAAGCATAAGAACCGGCTAACAGGTCTGGATGTCTTGTCGTAGTGGGGATTGATGACTTTGGTTTGGGATGCGTGAGAGGCATAGGTCAATGGTTTGGAAGAGATATATGTCTGAGGGGTTGAGGGAGTAATGGAGGCAACTTGCCTCTGTGAAGTATGGGAGTAGGAAGAACTTCTATTAAAGTGGATGGATGCGGGCCCAAGATTGAGGGTAATGAGGAAGGTGGGGGAGGAGTTTTCTGATGTGGTCTAGTAGCCTTCTTTGGTTTGGGTTGAGGGCCACCTTTGTTCGAGGTGAGGTTAGATGCGGGCTTGGGTTCAGATGTAGACAGAGGTGAGTGAGATGTAGCAATCTCAGGCAAAAGGCAAGAGGAAACTGTGACTGGGTCTTCCTCGTTTGAAATGGGTGAAGAGACTAATTCTTCTCCTGGTGGAGAAGAAATAAGAGAGTGTGGCTCCTCAAGAGGGCAGGAGGCAGGGATGATGGTGCCTTCTATTTGTGCTTGAGGAGTAGGTAAGGTAGGGTCTTCGGATGAAGGTAAGGCTAATGGCGTTGGCATAGTCAAGGCATCCTCCAGTATAATAGAGGTAGATGGAGGACTAATAGGAGAAGAAAGTTCTTCATCCTGTGATGGAGGAGGTTGGTCAGGGACAAGAGGCAATATAGTGTTGATTGTGTGAATATCATGGTCTTGGGGGTCATTGATCATGGTTTGGACATTGTTTTGAGTAGGTGGATGATTAGGGAATGGTTGTTTGAAGATGTTGATGTGTTGGTTGGGTGGGGCATTCAGGTTATCTAAAATAAGATCCCCCTTGTCGATCATGTCTTGGATGATGTTCTTGAAGGTTCGGCAATTGTCGATGTCATGGTCATGGACGCGATGAAAGTGACAGAAGTCGGCCTCCCTATACCATGTAGGGAGGGATTTTGAAGGGTCGAATTGAGGTGGTCAGATTGGAGGGAGATTGAGGACCCCCTGTTTGAGTAGTTTTTCCAAAACGGAAAAGTATGATTCTCCAAGTGGAGTGTATGAACGCTGGATGTACCGTTGTTGGAATTTTTTGGTGATGCTTGGAGATGTAGAAGGTTGAGGGTAATTAGTTGTCGTCAAAGATGGTGATCTAATGACCACAGTGTTGGCCACTCCTTTGGGTTTGGAGTTGGAAGAAGAAGGTCTGGAAGAAGAATGGTCATTGGTTTTTGTGTTGGTATTACGCAATTTGACCTTATCCTCCTCAATGGCACGGAGTTCAAGCGTTCGAGCCATGGTGAAAGCTTTGTCAAAAGTGTGGAATGTCTGAATTCGCAAGGTAGAAGAGATGTGCTTGGCACATGCTCGAGAAAAGAGCTCGATGAGCTCAGGTTGAGGTAAGGAGAAAGAGAGCTGGTTAATCAAGCCTCTCCAACGGGCGACAAAATTGACTATTGATTCATCATCGAATTTCCTGATGGAGTAAAGCTCTGTGATTGAGACTTGTTTGGTGATGTTGATAGAAAAATGGTCGAGAAATAATTGGGCAAGTTGAATGAATGAAAAGATAGAATGTCTGGCAAGAGAGCTATACCAGTCAAGGGCAGAGCCAAAAAGGGACATAGGGAACGTGCGTAAAAGTAACGCATCGTCGTGGGCAATAAGATAGCAGGCATGTCTGAATGCCCATAGATGTTGTTGTGGGTCCTCCTTACTCTGGAAGCGAGTGAATTTAGGAAGCTCCCATTGGTTGGGGTATGGTCGGATAGGGACAGAAGGATGAATGGGCTCGTTGCAAATTTGCTCATACGAGAGAACATTGCGTGAACCAGAGATAGAGGTCTCGAGACTGGACATTTTATCCATCAGCATTTTAATAACGTCTGATGATGGATTGGTGGATGGAGCACCCCCTAGGTTGTAGGGTGCTTGAAAGAGGCTAGAGGAGGCATATGATGTAGTCGGTTGTACCAGTAAGGGGGCAACATATGGATGACTAGTCGTAGGGACATAAGTGGAGGCCAAAAGTGGTTGAGTTATGAAGGTCAAGGGTATAAGTTGACTAGATACCGCCAAGGGTGGTTGCGTGACGGCACTGGTAGAAGGATAGGTTGGCACTCCTGCATTCATGGGCGCAAGAGTGTGAGGGGTCGAGACAATCAAGTTCTGGTATGATGTAGAACTTGGTTGAATTGCGTGAGGGGGTAATGGAACCCCGATGGAGGTTGGTCTAAAAATGGATGGGGAGGCCAAACTTTGTGTATTGGCCATGGTCGGGTAAACAGTTGAGGCAAAAGGCTGGGTAGCGGACGGTGTTAATGTCATCACCGCTTCACCCGAAAGGTCTCACGTTGGGTCTCTTGCGAGATAGTTTTGGAGGGATGTGACGTTGAGGTCCAAGAATATTTTGAAATCTTGGTCCCCTTCAGGGATAATGGGAGTCTAAGTCGGGGTCAGTCCTGTAGGAGTTCTTTCAGTCTCTGAGTGGAACTCCATGATAGGATTGGTTAGGGATGAGAGAGCGTGGTCAAGAAGAGGGTCAGGTTCCAGAAACTGTGTGTTTTTAGTTTCAGAAACTCAGAATGAGGTTTTGGCAGAAAAAGGGGTCAGGTTTTAAGTTGCTGTTTTGGAAAAAAGGACTATGACAATGACCGATGTCGGTTAAAAAACTGATTTCGGTAAGGGAAAATGGCCGACGTCGGTCAGATAACTGATGTCAGTGGATGAAGGTGGCTGACGTCGGTGGAAAAGCCGATGCCAGTGACTGTGGTTTCTAGAAACTTAGAAAAATTTGAAGATTCTTGGAAAAAAAAGGGAAGAGAATGTCCTCACTAGCTCAAAAAACTAGATAAGAACAGAAAAATAGAGAGAGAGACAGACAGGCCCTAAGCGTTAAATTCTAAGAATCAACTTTTTAGAATCCTGTGGCTTATGCCTTAAAGTGATGTTTGGGAGGTTGGTTGTTAGAAGGGTCTTAGAATAGGTAATCTAAAGATGGTTTTAGGTATGTTTAGGCACTCAAAAGTCTGTGTTAGGTTCCGTACATGGCCTAGTGCTAAGGAGCAAGCTCCCCTCACTTCACGATTCCAGTGGTTAGCTGGTTTCGCTTAGCCAAAATATATTTTCCCTATAGTTTAGACTCTGCCAGAGAACAGAGTGGGCTTTCCCCTTGGTGATGAAATCCAAGTAAGATCACCGGGATAGGTAAGGTATCTGCTGGGGGATGAAATCCCAGTTGGGCCTTGTCTCAGGTAAGTTTGATGTTTGTTTTAGTGCAAGTGGTTTAGGTTGTGTAACATGAAGTGGACTAGATTAATTCAATATGTGGTTGTTAATTACTAAGTGTGGACTAAGAAATGCAAGCAAGCAGAAATGCAATGCAATAAGTTTTAAGCCCAAGTCGAAATGTTAAGTTGGAATGAAAACAAGTTGAGAAAGGGTTGGAGGATATGATTTTGGACTAGTCTAGAAATGCAAGAAAGGAAAAGAAAAGTTCTTTTTATTCCTGCTTATGATGTCATTTGGAAAAGAAGAATGAGGTGAAAAGGGAGAATCCTAGTGCACCCTATATGAAAAAAGAAGGAAAGGAACCCAAGGAAGGCCCTTAAGGGTCCCACCGGGCGTGCTAGAATGTTTCTACGCAATTTTGCTTTCTACATTCAAGAGAAGAATTAAGAAACTAAGAGATGGTCAAGGCTTGTATGTACCTGGATGTAGTCTGTGCACCATAATCCAGACGCTGTGAGGACTCCTCTTTGGCTGTGGACGAATGACACCTGCAAAGAAAAGAGACTTGGACAAAAGAAGGCGTTAGATGGATAGATGGTGGGTTGCCAAGAGAAAGCTTGATCCTAGAAGTATGAAGACTTCCTTAAGGGATATCAACCCACTAATCAATAAAAAGAAGTGTCTGATAAATAGCAAAATGTTAAAAGACTGAAAGTGATAAAAGATGGAAATGAAAAGAAAGCAAAAGCTTACCTGAGAGATGCTATTGGACTGGTCACAGTCACCGGCGTCGGTGGTCCTACTGGCGTCGGTTGTTGAGGTCTGCCAACATCGGTTAGTCTGCCGACATCGGTTGGGGAAGTAGCCGGCGTCGGTCGGGGCAATGGTCTTTGGACGAGGTCTAGGCAAATTTATGGTCCGTGGATAAAGTCTGGTCAGGTCTAGTCTATGGACAAGGCCAAGGAAGGCTCTGGGTCTGTTTGAGTGGTCTAAGACAAAGTTTTGGGCTTGGTTGAATGGTCTGGGATCTGGGTCTGAGAGTCTGGTTGAATGGGCAGAGTGTATGGTCCGACAGAGGATGGAGGCAATAGGGAAATAGGGAAATATGGATTCAAGTTTGGGAACAGTTTGGTCTGGGGGAGATAGTGTTGAATCTAATTCATAATACTTAGAAGCAAATGACTAGAAAACACAAAGAAAACACAGACAATATACATACCCGTGCCTTGTTGAAGGTGTGCTACTGCTGATGATCCCTGTACCTACTATTGATGTAGCCTGTGTGGAGGACCTATTGCTAGTGTAGAAGCCTGATGTTGCACCTGAGGGAGAGAGTGAGAGGCTTCGCTGAGAGATTGGCAGAATGACGAATGGTCGAAGACACCAGATTCCAAATTCGTGATTAGCTCCCGAGATTCAGAGTTTGATTAGAATTGTGATTTTTGTGATTAGCCATGGATAGGGTCAAAACACGGTTTAAGTAAATTGACGTCGGTGATCCCGCCGGTGTCGGTCGACAGTTGACCGACGTCGGTGGGTGGAAAACGGTTAAAATCACCAACAACCCCGTTTTCCATCTACCAAGTGCATAATCAGTGGAAGAATTATCGAAGGTTAAGATAAATACGCACGAGAGTTGGTTAGGTGGTTAGAGAGAAGTAAGAATAGGTCTTGGGTGAGTCATAGGATGGGAATTAGTCCAAGGTGAGGTGTCTTAGGCGAGGTGTCATGGGTGATGTGTCCAAGGAGGGGGGGTTAATTCAAAATAAGTTTATTATTTTAAATTAGTAATTCCATGTTTTAGAAATGGGTTAGGAATGGACCAAAGGGGGGGAATGAACAAGGGTTAGACACGATTTCGGTGTCTACACTTACATGTCCAATTAGAAGCAACTAAGGTTTGAATTTATGAGACTCTAAGGAATCAAATCACCAGCATGAGCAAGCTATTTTCATATTTAAAAACATAGAATAAACTATTACATGAAAATATCATAACATTGGAAAATTAGATTACAATACAAAAGCTTTAAGGGTACCCTAGTTTAAATCATGTATATGCACCTTCACCTATTCAATTGGTTGAAATAAATGTTACATATAAATACAAAAAATCACAACAAAGTAACTCCACAAACAGTAATTTAGAAAGAATTCAAAGATCAAATAAGAGTTCAAGTGAGATACTAAGGGAAATGATTAAATCTAACTTGATCAAACTACCTCCTCTACATCCAAAGAGAAGATCCAAATATTATTGTGTATATCATAGAATGCATGGGCATCAAACAGATACATGTTTGGCATTGAAAAAGCATATACAATATATAATTGTTAATGTGGAACTTATACAAGGTAAATCAATCAAGCAATCCACACCAACATAGGAACACATTCATAAAGGGTCAAACTCAAACATAATACAAAAGTGGTTACCAAAGCAACACTCAAAACAAGAAAAGGATCAAAAATAAAAATTAGAACAATAAATAGTAACACAAGCATAGGTCAAGCATGAAAAAGATGCAAATATAACTCTCCAAAATGAGGCTCAAATTCCAAAGTAGTATGGTTCTGGTCATAAAAATCTACAATAGTTTGATTATCAAGGTCAAAGGTTGAGAAAGCATGCTCAAGGCATCACTACTCCTATTATAGAAGATGATAATGTTTGTGACCAGGGTTTGGGATTTATTGAATATCCTTAGGCAAATCATTCATAAACACACTTTGTCAAAGGAAAAGATCTAGATACAACAACAATCAACACTAGCATTCTATTGGTTCAAAATAAAGATTATAATGATGAGTGAAACAATTTAGGTTATTATGATTTTCAAGATATTGATGATGAATCTAAATATATAAAGTCATATTCTTAGATTTTCAATTGTGCTTCATAATCACACATGATACCATTATTTGACACAGGACACCATGACAGGGGTTCTCATCTGAGACTCATCGGTTAGTATCATTTATTTTTAGCATTGATTATATATAAACTATCCTACTTCTTATACATAGTTCAAATATTTTACAAAATACAAAAAACATTCAATTTGTTTCAAAAATGCCGAAAAGATTTTGATTTTATGCTTCACCCATGCTTTACATCACTACTATCATGCTACGACTTATATTTACTATTTCATGCTATTGTATGTCAATTTTTTACATTACCATGCTTCACTTGATCTTCTTTGAATGTGTCCAGTGACATCCAACTACTTGATTGCTTCATTCTACCCATAAAGGGGGCATTCCTACTTCTACATTTAAGACATACATTGTTATACACACCCATTGGGGGCATCTTCTACATGACTAAACCATCCAGGTTATGTCATTCCTACACTACACACTCTAAGTTATCATGCTGATGTACATTAATTTATAGCTTACATAGAATACTATATCATCTCACTGGTATCTAACACTTGTGTATTTCTTAGCATATACCTAGTGTTTTACTACACATGTTTTTCATACTCTCACATTTGCTTTGATCATTAAGATGTGCTTGTCTCTTTCTAGTTATTACATGCTTTCTTTGCTTGCTTAGCCTAGCTTGTGTGATTGAATTTTCAATTCCAACTTGTGCCTTAGGACATTTACCAATTTCCTTTACTTATTTTTTATGTGTGTGCCTTAAGAAATTTTATAATTCCATTTGTTTGTACTCCTCTATATGCCTGTGGCATGTGTGTCAACTATGGTTATTTTTACTTGTATGTGTATGTGGCATTTGAACATGCCTTCCATGTTTTTTTCCAATTTGAGTGACATGTGCCCATGTCCCTTGTTTGCATGGCCCTTTGGCCCATCTAGTATGGTTCTTGTTTTTTGCTTGATGCTTGTTTGCTTGTTGTTTGTCAAATGTGTACAATGCCATGATCCATATCATGCATTTTCTTTGTTTTCTTGGATGTCATGATCGACATCGTGCTCCATCTTTCCAACTAAAAACTAATAATTAACATTTCTAGTTCTAGTTTAGTATATTATACATTATTTCACATTATTGTATCTATCTAGGCATACCCGTATTGATCTAAAAATATCTTAGTACAAATGTTTTCTATATCTTGAAACATATTTTCAAATATCAAATGTTATATCATATATATTCAAATTAACACACTTGAAAGACTCTTTTATTTTGAGGGCAATCATTATAGGTTTATAATTCCTACCCTTATAAGAGGGGGAATCAAACAAGGGCTTTGTCACAGAGATAAAACCTCATAGAAATCAAAATAGTAGCATTCAGAACAATCAACACAAAATCCATAGGTCAAACCAGTCAAATTAGAGCTAAAAAATAGGAACAATCTAAGATCTATAGTCAATTTTCACATCAAACAATTGTGTTATACATGGATAGTAGCACAAAAGATGGATAATAACACCAAAAATAGGGGTGTCCACATTTTGGCACTCCTATCCAAGCAAAAAGTTTAGTTCAAGGATAGTTTTTTCACTCCCAGATCCTTTAGATTCAGTCGTTTCAATATAGTTTTCTCAGATACAGCGGGTTATCATATGTTACATGATGGATCTCACTTTTAATTCAAATTTTGAAGTTGGCACAACTTTAAGATTAGGAATGCATGTTTTAGACATCAGTGATTAGAGGCAATGTGCGTGGCAAATTGAGCTTTTTTTGTTTCCAAATTTAGTTTATTCTAGGAATTCTCAGTAGTTGCATGCCTTAATCCATTTATAGGTGGTTGGCATCACATTCAAATTAAACTTTATTAAAAGTTTATCTTTTTTTGTACATAAATTCTTAAGTTGGATTTCATATAAGCCTAGTACATTAGTTTTGGAGTGGCTTTCATACAAGCATAATCTCCATCTTTCAAAATGGCCAAGAGTGGCCTAGTTTCCAGCACACATTTGGCTATCCATGCCATAGTGTCAAATTTCTAGCATATTCATGGGATCCATGAGCCATCTCATATGACATATATTTTATACCAATATCACTCCATAGTTTCACTTCATAGGGCAATGATAGAGCCAAAAGGCCAACTTTTATATTCTTGAGCCACATATTTTGAGGGATTGGACATATAGTCTAGACATCGATTAACAGACACATGATTTGATAACTTCACTTAGTTAGTGAAGATGGAGCAAAAGGTACAACCTTTACATTATTGATCCATATTTTATGGAATTGAGCACTCAGATCCATTGATGATATTACTCTTGATTCAATACCTAATCAGCATAATCCAACATCATAATAGGTTTTATATTAGTTTTCATACCCGATGAGGTGTATTAATTTCTCTCTTCCTTTTTTTAGTTTTTATATTTTCTTATTTTAGATATAACATATCTAGTAAGAACTAATCTACCTCATGTTTTTATTTGTAGATTCACACATCACAACATGCTCTCTCTACGCACATCCAACATCACATAGCTTCATGAGCTTTTCCCTTATAGGTAAGTTCAGATATGATTTATAGTTTTCCTTTATCTTAGTGTTTCATTTTACTACATCACTAGAATAAAGGGGGGGAAAGGTAATCATATAAAATTCAAAATTGAATTACTATAGGTCCTCTTTATTTCTCACTCAACCCTTCTCAACTAGACTTTCACTGATTCCCAATCACACGTAGCTTCTCAAACTTAGATTTTTGAGACCTAGGTAACCCTTTTAGACCTAGATCCATCCCCCTAGGTCTCATCCTCCTAGGACAATAGTGCCAAAATTAGATAGGAGTGCCAATACTTAGGGGTGCCTTATTTCTAGTGTTATTGTCCAAGTTCACTTTAGCCTCAAATGGTCAAATTTTACTGATTCCTTATCTTTTCCCCCATCAGCCTAATACAAGCTCATATAACCCATGATCATCAATTTACATATAAAATACCATTAAATGTCCATTTATAAGGGTTGGCACTCATTCACAGGAAATAATCAAGAATACAAGCAATTGTGAACTAGGAATTTGACTCAAGAGAGGTGTTTAGTATTGTGTTAGTCCCAAAATGAAAATAAATTGATAAAAACACACTAATTAGCATACATCTCTAGGCCTATTTACTAGGGAGAGCTTAGCTAACAAACATGAATGAAACACACAACTAAAATGCAAAAGAAACCTTATTTTACCTTCCTTGGATGCTCTAAAGTGCTTGTTGTAGTGGCTTGCTCAGTTTGTGGACATGAAGTTTGTATCAATGAAAGTTTGGCTACCTCTATCTCTCCTTGGCACCTTATGTCTTTGGCTTGGATTGTCTTGGATCAATATTTGGGCATAATAACACTAATTGGCATGAGGATTTGGAAAAAAATTAGCATTATAACTTTGCATAAGTTAAGTTCCCTTTTTCATGTGGCAAGGCCTCCTATTTAAACTTTTTTGTAAATGGCTAGAATAAAACTAAAACATCCATCTTAATATTGAGATGTGTGGCTAAAGATTAATCCAATTATGTAATTAGAATCCATAAATAGGCTCATCAATATTTAGGATAGAGGGGCATTGAATAGGCACAGAAGGGATTTGATGAGGCATGGGAGGCATGAATCCTAATATTTATGGCATTTATGGCCTAGGGATGTCTTTCTAGGAAATGAAGTCACCTAATGATGTAGATATTCAATATTCATTTCTAAAAACAAGTATTCAACAAGTTTCCATGGAATTCTTAATTAGGCTCTAATTTGGTTTAACTATATCTTAAGCATGATTAAGCACTATATGCACAAATTACTCAAATTGATTAGAATGTCTTGTTATTGGTCTAAATTTTGATTGGATTAGAATTAGAAGTCAATGTCAGATGCATTGGATCCATTATCCCATTTAGGATGTTACCAACAAAAAATAACAAAGGCACATGTCTTGTGTAAGAGATTTGATAGGAAAGAGAAAATCTAGAACACCCAAGTGCAAAATTGGTATTTTGACTCAAAACGATTTGATCAAAGTTAGCTAGCCCATAAATTGCACTACCCCATTTAGGGATACCCTAGCCAAAATCAACACTTGATTATATCAAGTTCAAATCTTTAAATGTACTTTAGTATTTTCAGGCCAAATTGTGTATTTTAGTAAGAATTGGTTAAAACCCTAATTAGAGGTTATTGATAGCTAGATTTAGGTGTCTATAGTTTGATCTTATTTGGGAAGGCATTGCAAGCTATAAACATAGTAATGTCTTCTCAAATAATGAAAATATTTTATATGACTACAACTATAATGATGATAAACTAACTGTATGATCCCCCTTGAGGGAATGGTTGGCACAAAGAAAGGTTGGCAAGTGGTCCCTCAAAAGAAAGAATGGAATTGAGTAGACCGAAGAAAAGGAAAATGATATGAGGAAAACATGATGATATTGAAAAATTAGTCAAAATCACTGAGAATGTAAGTGGGATAGTATACAATGGTTTGCCCAAAGGTAGTTATAAGCATTGTAGCTCAATAGTGACAACATGGTATGATAACACAATGATTTGTCCATAGGTAGTTATAATCATTGAGAAGATGGAGCTACCCCAGTTAAGATAGACAAATAAGATAACAATGTTCTCCTATATAGATAGAAAATGTAAAGTGGTGATAACACAATGATTTGCCCAAATATGGTTATAATCATTGAGAAATGTAGGTGGTATTTGTGTGCAATGATTTGCCCATAGATGGTTATAATCATTGGACCTCGATTATGGAAAACATGATTGATTATTTGATTGATGATGGTAACTTAACATAGAGAGTAATGATGAAATAGAACAACCTACTAGTAGGGAGATGCTCATTTGAACTAATAAAGGTTGTAATTCTTTCATGGTTAATTACTCTATTTGGGATATGACTAGGATTGAATCAAGATGTTGGTGATGAAGAGATGTTGATGTAACCATTTCTAAATAGAATTTTTGAAGCTGAGGTTTGTTGGTATCACATGTTGGTAGGAATCATGGTATAATATCATGAGGACTTAGCCAAATATGCATAAGAATTGACTCCCATAATCCAATACTTAATAGAAAATAATGCACCTATGATGGAAACCATGATGACAATGTAAACATATGAATATATATGGATTCAAGTGTAAGTGTGGGAAAGGAATCACCTAATGAACACACAAACTAAATCAAGGTAATAGTGGTCAAAGAAAACAAATAGGTAGACAAACAAACAAAATATGAAGAAATAAATAAACAAACAATGTAATAAAAACCATATGAACATTACCCCTAGAAAATATGTGACAACTTAACAAAAAAAAAATGGAGGAATGGAATAAAAGGAAGGGGGTGGCCAAGCTATCTCTAGATGCACTATGTAAATGGATGCTACCTACATAGTTCTATGGACATGATATCCAAGAAAAACTTTAGGTCAAATGTAGTTACCCTATAAAATGGGAAGAAAAGGATAATTGATGAAAATAAATATAATGGATATGATAGAAGAAAAATTAATGGTCTTGAAAGATATAAAGTGCATGAGAGAAAATCCCAAAAAGATATGGAAACTAAGTGACAAGTGGTTTGCTTGCAACTTAGTAAGGGTTTCCATAATCCTTAAGGCAAAGAAATGGTCAATGTTTTTAGTTTTTCTAAAGATTTTACAAATGTTTTTGGAATTGTTTAAGTATCTCAACTCGATCAAGAATGATGAGACCCTAAATGGTTTAAGCTCACAAAATGGTAAGAGAGTTAAAAATTAGGTTATTCATAAAATGGTGAGAGCATTCAAACTTAAGTTTCTCACAAAATGGTGAGAGAGTTCTAACTTAAATTGCTTGAAAAATAGTGAGATCATTAAAACTTAGGTTGCTTTCAAAATAGTGAGAGTGTGGTGGAAAGGGTGACTAAGCTGACCTCAACAAGTATCAAGTATTGCCTACATAGTCCTAGAGTTGGACCTCAAGACACTGTAGTTCCACCCTTACAGAAAAGAGACTTGACTAGCATAGTTATCAATTCAGACAAAATAGGTATAGTTGGTAAAAAGACATCATATGGCATAGGAAATGGCAAGTTAGCATGTCAAGGCTTAATTAATAATTGTTTCCCCTAGTTTTTCCATATGTGGTTATTAACTAGGACACAACGACATAGATAAATGGTACTAATTTGACCAAAGGTAGTTATATTTAATAACAAGACTGATGATAAGAAATGAATAAAATGAAGGATACAACTATCAAAACTTCTATCATTCTACTCCAAAATACAATCTCTATCTGAAGTACTTGAAACAACTAATTAAACTGATAGGTTCCTTGGTGCTAAAAAGGTGCACCCAATGGCAAAACCAAGGTCAAACAAGCTAGGATTTAGAATACATTTGGTCGATAGATCAAAATGGTAAAGCAAATAAGGCTAAGAGGATGGATAATAATGATATTTATACAAATAAGAATAGTGATAAAATGGCACAACTAAAATGGTCCTTATAGATAACACACCCTAGCACTTAAGCATAGTACCACTTAAGGTGAATAATATTCATCAGCTCAAGAAGCTCATATTTATCTAGTGTGGTAAGCTTGTATGCTCCTGATCCATACTTTTTATTAATGATGAAAGGCCCTATCCAGTTTAGTTTGAATTTACCTTTATGCTTCTTCTCAACCATGGTATACTTTTAGTTTTCTTTAAGAACAAGATCACCAAGTTCAAATATTTTATACTTGACATGCCAATTATAGTGGCCTTTGAGTTGATTTTGATATGCCTAAAGATTGTTGAGAGTAGATGTGTGTTTTTTATAAATTAGGTCTAGCTCTTGTAGGTGGGATACTAGGTAGTCATGATCATCTAGGGCATGCTTGAAAAATATGCATAGTGAAGGCAATTCAACCTCAATGGGAAGGATGGATTCAATACCATAAACAAGTGAATATGGATTGGCTCCTATAGGGGTATAATGATTGGTATGATATGCCCAAAGGGTAGGGAATATTTGTAGGTGCCAATCATGACTGACATTATTGATAATCTCTTTGAGAATATTTACAATGGTTTTATTTGATGCTTTAGCTTAACCATTAACTTGAGGGTAATATAATGTAGAAAAATGTTATGTGATGTTATATTTGGTACATAGCTTGTTAACATCCTTATTCTTTAATGATCCTCTATTATCAGATATAATATTAGAGGGGATACCATATCGTCAAATGAGATGGTTGAAGATGAACTGAGGGGTATAGCTTTAACCCACTTAGTGAAATACTCAGTGGTGATAAGGATATGCTTAGGGCCATCAGATTAAGTGGGGTTGATCTTCCCAATTGGGTCAAGTCCCCATGTATCAAATGGCCATGATGTCAAAATTATTTTCAAAGTTTAGGCTAGGGCATAAATCAGATTAGCATGCCACTGACATTTGTCATACTTCTTTACATATGCAACTGCATCTGCATCTATCATAGGCTAATAATAACCAGTACACAAGACTTTTTTGGATAGGATTACCCCACTAAAATGAGCTCCACATAACCCTTCATGAACTTTTCTTAATCCTAGTGTAGACTCTACCAAAGTTAAACAACGAAGCAAAGTTCCATCAAAACTACGGTGGTAAATGGTAGATCCAAGTAGAGTATAATGAGTGGAATGATAAATAAAAGATTTGGTTTTTTTTTAGATCAGTTAGGTGGTATAAATTGATCATGAAGGTATTTGTAAAGGTCTAAGTATTAGATAGAATTAGGACTAACACTATCACAAATCATTGCCAAAATTGAAGGTTCATGAGCTGTTACAACCAAATTCTTGATGAGGAATTGATATTCTTTGGCTTTATCTATTTGTTAAATTAGAGAGCCAATAGTAGTCATTACATCTACAGTTCTATTACTAGCCCTTGGTATATGATCAAATTGGATATTTGTAATTTTTTGCTTTAGGGTATCGACTATAGCCTTATATGGAACTAGCTTGTCATCTTTAGTTTGGAAAAGGTATGTGACCTGAGTGATGATTATTTAAAAATCACCATAAACTTGGAGATGAGATATGTTCTAGTGTACTACCTATCGCAATCCTATGATAAGTTTTTCATACTTGACCATGTTGTTTATACAAGGAAAACTGATTCTAAATGATTTAGGGATTAGATCCCCTGTGGTATAATAAATAAGAGGCCTACCCCTGATCTATGTGTAGTAAATGAACCATCAAAATATAACTTCTAGTGTTGCTCCTTAAGAGGTGTGCCAATAATGGTCATTATGGATTCATTAGTAAAATGAAATGTGAGTGGCTTTGTGTCTACAAGGGGTGCTTTAGCAAGTTGATCTGCATTGACCTATCTTTTGATTGCCTTCTGATTGACATACTCTATGTCAAACTCAATAAGAATCATGATCTATTTATCCATTATACCTTGTAAAACTATTTTAGATAGTAGATACTTGAGTGGATCTACTTTTGAAATGACCATGGTCTTACTATTCAACATGTAATGTTATAATTTTTAAGCTACGAAGACCATGGCTAGATAAGCTTTTTTAATAGGTACCTAGTTTTTTTCATATGTGACCAAGGTACAACTTAAGAAGTATACTACATGCTCTTTTCCATTGTTATCACGTTGATCCAAAAGTGCCCCCAAGGCATTGTCGATAGTTGATAGATACAACAAGAATGACCTTCTTGGCATAAGAGGTAACAAAATAGGTACATTAACTAGATAATCCTTGAGTTTTTGAAAACTTGGTTGGTAGTGGTCATCCCAGTGAAATGTAACTCCCTTCTTCAAAATATGTGTAAATCAATGATACTTGTCTATTAATTGAGAGATGAAGTGTCTTATTGACTGGATCCTACCTTGTAAACTATAATGTTGCTTCAAATTAGTCAGTGGTGGCATCTCTATTATATCATGGACTTTGGCTAGATCGAATTCAATGCCTCTATGAGACATGATGAAGCCAATTAATTTTATTAAGGTTACTCCAAACACACATTTATTTGGATTGAGTCTAACTTCATACTCCCATAATATTTCAAATATCATACATATCACTATTGGATGGTCAGCCCTGGTCTTAGATTTTACTAATATGTCATCGACATAGTATTCAACAATATCATGCATCATATCATAGAATATGATAGTCATGGCCCTTTGATATTTAGCTCAAAAATTCTTAAGACCAAATGACATTACTTGATAAAAAATGTTCTCCATGGAGTGGTGAACATTATTTTATGTTAGTCTTCTGGTGCTATTTTGATTTGGTTGTATCCTAAAAATCCATCCATGAGTGAAATCATTTCATAACCCACTATGGAGTTGATGATCAGGTCAATATTAGGCAATGGAAAGTCATTCTCAGAAAAAGCTTTGTTTATGTCTCAAAAATTAGTACAAATTTTGATTCCTTCAAGCTTTTTACTAATAGGTATAACTTAGATATCCATTTTGAGTAGTCAATGGATCAGATACATCCTACTTCTAAGAGGTTTTCCAAATATTTCTTTACCAAGATAGTAATGAAAGGATGCAACTTACACATCTTTTGTTTCATCAATTTGGTATTAAGATTGACCATAAGGCGGTGTAAAACCAAGGTGGGGTCCAAACTTGGCATGTCAGAATAATCCCATACAAAGATATCTACAAATTCTCTTAATAGAGCTATAAAGACTTCACATTCCTCCTTAGTGAGAGACATGCCTAATTTTATCCATTTTGGGTCTAATGGAGTCTTGATGTTTACCTCTATTGTATCTTCAACTAGAAGGGTTGAACTGTCTTCTAGGATAGTAGTCAAAGACTTGAACTGTTGGACTATATCAAGGTCCTCTGTTAGAACTTGCTCTTTAACATCTTTTAGGCATGATAAATCTGAGTCCCCTAATGGGAGATCTAGCCATATGATAAAAATAGTCAAAAATTCTTGAATAATTCTATCAAATACTTATTGTTTCTTAAAATAAACTTGGATCCATAAGAAAGTTCATCATTGGTAGTCTCCTAGTCTAAATTTGAATAATAATAAATGCCCCCATCTAATGGCACCTAAAATAAGTTTTCACCACTAGACTATCCTTTATCTTTACTTTTTCCTTGGTTAGAAAGTCCCTCAAGGAGGTTTTCACTTAGGGACCTCAATGTTTTATTTATTTATTTTTGGCTAAGGGTGTTCACTCACTCTCCAAAATAGGCCTCAAGATCTAATGTAATTAAGAATCTTGATTTATGATCTCCCAACGAAACATTATCTCTAAGGCCTAAAAAATCACATAATGCCTCATCATTCTAAAATGCATCAGCTAGTAAATTAGATTCTTGTGGTCCCAATCTATTTGTGGGGATAGTATAACAGTAATGGGTTGTGATAAATGATTAGGGGAAGGGTATAAATGGAATTATTATGAAACATGTTAGTCTAAGCTAAGTCATCAAAGGTGAGCATATTATTGTACTCTACTTCACTATCGACATCATCATCACTAGCCACTGGTGATGGAACTTGAATAAGATATGTGGGGTCACCCCTAGGTGGTTTAAATACAAGTTTATAATGTATTTTCTACTTCATCATAGAAATTGGCTCAATGGTTCCTTGTTGATTTGGTCTGAGGCCTCTTCTTTCATAATCTTGATGATCCATGATCCTATTGGGAATAAGATACCTTGTAATTTTATAACAATCATCTTGGTTGTCATTATACAACCATGATTCATCCCCTTTAAAAGGTTCTAGTTCTAGGCCAGATGTTGGTACAAACATGATAGGTCCCTTGTCTTTATTATTTTGTTGCCAATACATGTGTGGGGTATTTTTACATCATCCAAAGGTCTTTATATTCTGAGGAATATTGGAAACATGGAAGGTATCATGGGTCACATACTCCCTTGGGCCATTATCTAAAATGGTGAAATGATTAGAAGCTTTAGGAGGCAGCATGTGGGAAAGGGAATCCAAGGTATTATGATTTATGCAATTATCCTATGGAGGATCAATAAGTATGGCCTTTTATTTATCCTACTTGGAACATTGATTTATGTCGTATTGGTAATTATATATTTTAAACTTAACCTCAAGATGTTTGTAGTGTTTATATGGGTGTAAATCTCTTAGAATATTCACTTCCATCCTTGAGTGGGAGAACTTGATACATTGGTACAGTGTTGATGGGATTGCATGAATCTCATGTAACCAAGGCCTACTTATAATCATATTATATGACAACTCAAGATCAAGCACATGGCAAAATGTATCAAGGGTCAAAGGCCCAATGATAACTAGTAAGCTAATGGTGCATTGTGATTCTCTTTCTTGATTATCATAGGCTTTGATAGTTATCTTTTTTAGCTAGAGATCTACCATTGTGTACCTAACAAGCTTGATGAGCTTTAGAGACACTATGTTAAGGCCTGATCCATTGTTCAGAAGGACTTGTTTCACTTTATGCCACTTTATATAAACTTCTATGTATAATGGATTATTATGGAGTGGGCTAAGGGAAGACATATCACTTTGGTTGAACTGGAGCCAGGTGTCTAATCAAAGCTTGAAATTTATCAGGGGATATGTCACTGGTAATAGTGGATTGGGTTAAAAACTCATTCAAAATGTTGTTTTGGATTGTTGACATTCATAAAAAATCTAAAATAGAAATTTGTGTTGATGTCTTCTACAATTGTTCCATAATATCAAATTTCTTGTCTTGGTTAATGGTGAATGGTTTATTCTGAGGCTGAACAGTTGGTTGGATAACAAGCAAAGTGGTAGATGGTTGTGGGCATAATTAGGATTTTATGCTTGACCATAATTGTTAACAAATGTTTGGAATGGTTTGGACTAGATAGGACAAGTCTCGATTGCCAGTTTTCTTATATGTGGTCATGTGGTAAAGGTGAGTTATCGGTATAAGGTTTAAAAGTGGAAGTCCCAATTTTCTAGTTCACCTCTGTGTAGTCCTAAGTCAAAGAAGTATTATCCATGTAATTTCATTTGGTGGTATTGTTTAGCAATGGTCTATATTGACTATTGCTTAGTCTAAGATTAATACAAATGGTATTAATGTTACCCCCTGTAATATAACCTATAACCCTATTGTAGTCATTGGCAACTGCATGGTAGGTTTGTTGGTTGTTACTATTTTGATCTTGGTTTTGTCTATTATTCTAATGTTATGGGTTTTGCTATGATTTTTACTGATTCTATTGGTTTGGACTTTGATTTTGATATTGTTGATTTTGTTGTTGCACCAGCTGGTGTTTTTGTTGTTACTACTGATTATTATGTTGTTGCTAGGTGTTATGTTGGGCAAATGGGTTTTGATAAATCTCAAGAGTTTTATTAGAGGTGGAAGCACCATTATCTAATGTTATCTCCCCATTATTCAACATATTCTCAATCAAATGCTTTATTTTCACACATCTTTGTAGATTATGCCCATTGACTCGATGATATTCATAGAATTTATTTTCATGGTACCAATTAAGATAAGAAATGCCTTGTAGATAATGCTTTGGTATAGACAAACTAATCATATTAGTATTGGAAATTTTGTAAAATATAGATTCACTAGGCTCTCCCAGGTCACTAAAGACATAATGCATAGGCATAGTTCTCCTTGGAGGATGGTTTTGCAATGGTAAAGGTTATTGTATTTATTGTGTAGGTCTTGGTTTTTATGCTTACGATATTGGTTGGAGATATTTTTAGGTAGGAGTAAGTTAAAAATGTGGTGAAAATAATGTTTTCACTATTTGGACATGATGTGACTCAGTTACTCCATTGCCCACAACATTCCTATTGTGGTTGAATTGCTTTGGTATATCTTGGTTATTAGCATGTGTTGGTTATGATGATTTCACTTGGATTGGATGTTGGTTTTGGACACTTCCCTAATTGGTACCTTGAATTTGATTAGTTGACATAATATTTATGATACCTTTACTAATAAGGGCTCACTCAATCAACAATCCTTTGTCGATGGTCTCCTTAAAAGTATGTGCACATTTTAGTTCTAGATGATAATATATCGCACCATGCAAATTTTTTGTAAAAAAAGTGACTAATTGCTTATCTAGTAAATTATGGGTGAATCAACTTTCAAGGGATATATATCATTATGGATAACCTACAAAACTCTCACTAGCCTTTTTTTTTGCTTGTGTTAAGTCAACTAATGAAATCTCATGTTTGATATTATAGGAAAATTTATATATAAACTTATCGAAAAGATCATCAAAATCTATTACTGAATTCTTGGTAAACTTTAAAAACCACTCTAAGGCTTTTCCATCCAATCTCCTTAGAAAAACAACAAAAGGTATATACCACTATTTGCCACTAGTTGGCATGTGACAAAGAACTTGGTTAAATTGGCCTTAGGTTCACCTTTCCCTTTGTATTTGTCAAATTTCAGTGGTTTGTATCCTAGAGGAAATGGTATCTGTAATTACTCCATGTTGAATGAAGAAGAACACATGTCATCCAACTTAAAATTTTTAGTTTGTTTCCCAACTTGAATGACAATAATTGTATCCTTCATCTATTGTAATTTTTGGGCTAAGAAACTGGAGGGAACATTGGTTTGAGGGAGAAAATTGGTTTGGGTAGATGGTTGGGAGGTCACAAGTGGAACACTTTAGATAGGGCATGATGGATATATCTATTAGGATAAATTATTTTGGTTAGGAAATAGACCAATAATATGCATACATGGATTAGGATGTACTTGAAATTGCACATTTGGTTATGTGATATTTTGGTTTGGGGTGGCTATAAAGGTTTGAATTATATGATTTTGTAATTGGGATGGAGGGATATAGATATACTATTCCTATTGTGGTTGAAAAGTGACATGCTAATGACTAATCAAACCTTGTTATTGAGTGGGAAATTATGACCCAAGACCCTGTCTCTGAACTTGTGACACATTTTGAACTAATTGTTACCTAGTAGCTACTTGAGAAACATAGGATTCTCCTTATTGCATGAATATTTATTGGAAACTGATTGCATGTTGAATATTCATCATCTATCATTGAACAACATTTACATGTTGACTAGTCATCATTTTCTTTTAGATTGGTACACTACTGTGACTGAAGAGGTATGTTTATCACTACCTAACAAGGTAGAACATTAGTTATTCCTTATTGAGGTAGAAATATATTTGGTCTATATTGCATTGGTATACTATATTATGCCTATAATTTCAAAATACTACTCATCACTTGTTGAGGAGGAGTAGGATTCATTATATTCGACTATTGAGGCATGACATTAGTTGTTGGTTGACTACCAAATCCTGTTGGTTTCACACTTGATGAAGTAGATGGTTGAGGTTGGGAAGTAGGTGGTGAAGGTTAGGGTGTAGAAAATCCTATACCTTGGTATGATGATCCACTTATGGTACTAACTATAGGCACATGTTGTTGACTAGTTGTTTGTGTGTTAGTACCACTTTGATTTGGATTGGACATTGCTGGCACATTGTCCACTATGTTTTGCCCATTATTCTATGTAGAAGCAAAAGACATTTCCTCAATAATGGGCATATGTAGCAAGTTGTTTAATAATTTTTTTTACATGAATGGGTCTGAACTCTAGTTGTCTTGACCAATTAACTCTATCAAAACTTTTGTTGAAGGAACAAAGTCAATAAGAGGTTTGCTCACCATGGTCATCTAATTGAAATTATGTGTTAGATTCAGGTAGGTTTGATATGTCATTTGCATTTGGTTAAAGTGGCATTCCATGAGTTTTTTGCCTCTATTAGGAATATTAGGGTCTTGGTATGTTGTTTGGACTAGAGCCAAAGGATTGCTAGAATAATCTTGTTGATCATAAATTATGTTGTGAGATATTCTTACTGGACTTGGTAAATTCTCATGGGGGAAGTCTGATGAAAATTTGGCCCCTACCTCTATGTATTGAACCAAAATCTCATCTTTATTCTCTAAAAAATGATTCTCAAATAAAAATGGATCATATGTGGAAGGTGTATTAGTAGAGCATGACTATTGAAGAACTAGTTCATCAGCTATGGGTATTGTAGCTAGGTATTGTGTGGTTTGTTCTAGGTCTTATTTTGAATAAGGTGGTGTATTAAACAAATAGTTAGCTAATTTATCTTGGATTTGTGTTATTTATTGAGTATCATAAGAGGGATAAGGATCCATCTAATAAGAAATATTATCTGCATAGGGGTCTTGTACTATTTCTTCATATACAACCACACTACTAATCCCCAGATTTTACATGAGTCCACTAAGAGTGTAGGAGTACATTTTGGGATCCATATTCAATTCTTTTCAACAAAGGAATGCCTTCAAACTCTAAAAATACACTATCTAAAAAGATGATGTTCAAACTTGGTCTAGTTTCATCAAAAGCATCAAAAGGTTTATGCAAAGATTTGTGATAACATAAGATAACATTAAGTGTTTAACATTACACATCTTATACAAAAATATTAAGTAAATGAACCAAAAATAAAAATTCCAAATGCTTAGGTTGAAGTGTTTCAAATAAGTATAATCTAAGAAATTAAAAGTTATTAGGTATTTTGGCCAAAATGTGGCATTAAAAGCTAGGCTCAAATAAGGCATGTGCTAGGACTCTTGGCCAAACAACGTCAAAAGCTAGACTTTGAAATAGATAAAAGTTTTAATCTAATATATTTGAAACACTTATAACAAACACTAGGCATTTCATTCTTGGACATGGACTCGATCAAATAGGTATAAAGTATGAAACAAAAGGCACTTTAGAGATGGTTTTTTTTTTCCCACAAATAATGGTATAAAACTTTATTTTTTTGACAAATAAGGTAGACAAAAAGTGAATGATGTAACTATGCTAGACAAAGGTTCACAAAGTCACACTTGGATTGGTTTGAAAATGTAGGAACAAATTTGAATTATATGAAAGAGGGCCTATCAAACAATATCTAAAATGTTTTGGGTAGTGTAACAACTCTAGACTACCCAAAAGATGTGACAAAATGTTGGTTTCAAAAAATATCTATGGCAAGGATAATTTCTCACAAATTTGATAATATAACACTACCTTTTTTGACTCAAAATTTTGTGGTGCATAGACTCAAAGTGAAAGTGTCTAGAAAAAAATGTCTTAAGTCTATCAAGTGGTGATAATGATCATGAGTCTTAAATGACCTTCAACCCAAATTAGAAATTGAACCTAAGTTCCCTCAAGTTTAGTGAAAATGGTGAATACACTTAACACATCAACCCTATGAAATTATGAAGGTGAAATTTATAATTTAAATTATAAATGAAGGACTTAAAAAAACTTTTGAAAATGTCTAGACTCAATTGGGTAGCATAACTGCACCAAATTTGATGATATAACTCAAAAGAAATTGTGATAAATTTGAACAAGGCAAAAAATGAAGATTTATGAAGGAAACATAATGCCTCTCTAATAGAAAAAAATTGAGGACCATGTGTTTGGTTTGAATCATTTTTTTACACCAAGTTTTGACTCTAAACAAAGTTTAATCTAGGACAAAACCCACTAAATAATCGCTCTTAGATCCTAAACTGACAAGGTTACTTGGTATTGTTGGAATCTATAAATATACATCATTTGAGAGGATTTTAAGTGTTTATATGAAAGTAAATGTACATTATATATTAGGTTTTTTATACCCCCCCTTCTCTCAAATGATAGTACTATGACATGGACCTTAAGGTGCACCTTACACTAACAATACTTCTATGGCAAATGGGGATTTTTCTAAGATCTATAAGTTTTTGAATGTTCTAGGGGAATCAATTGCACAATGACTTTCACATTAAACAATGTAGAACAAAGCATGGATTTTGGGTCTATATCATTTGGCCTGTTACAAAAAGGTCTAGTCCTTTTTTCAACCACTACATCCTACTATTCACTCAGTGTAGTGTGATGTCCAAAGTTCCACTATGTCCCATGTGCAATTCTAATATGGATCCAAATGAAGTCAGTGTTGAGAGGTGAAATTGTAGGTCAAATCATCCCTAAAGAACTTGTAGGAGGTAATGACATCCCCCTCATAATCCAAGTTTGCATGAAAATAAAAAATCATAAAATAGAAATACTTTAGGGTCATGTCAAGGTCACCCAATACTTTTTTGAGTTTTTAGGGAGTACTTTAGATGACATTATTTCTATGCCTTGGAATAGGTAATTTACAATAAGAATGGTGCTTTTGATTCTAAGGGTTACTTAAAGGGGACAAATGGAAGAGCATACATGCAACACCCCTCTCTTTGCTAAACAAAATTTGATCAAGCAACTTTTGAGTACCAAAAACTTTCAGAAAGATGAGTTCATTTTAAGCACCAAATTTGAAATATTGGGTGGTGTTTATTTGACCCATTTATCTTAATTGTAACTTTGAAAGAAAACCATGAAATTTGATTGAGAAATCACCCAGAAAAGTTTTCATACACACCAAAAGAAAGATTTTCTTAGTTAATTTTAAACATCTAAAGAGGTCTAAAAAGAATGTTTTAGAAAATCTTTGGCTTGGTCATGCAATGAAAAAGTTACTATGCCCCTCAGCCTTGAAGCTAAATTTAGTTTGAAATAATGAACTTTGAAAAATGAAGTGTTGGGTTTTTTTCATAGTGCAATCCCGCTACTCCCCAGTGCAATACCACAAGTTGCAAGACAATCTCACAATTTTAAGAGTTTTGGTATTGTAAATTAATCACTAATGGTTTAGTCACAATACCATGACTCTATTTGATGATCCCATGACTTAAATAGTTGTGGTACTACAAACAAAAATCCTACTACTCGAGGTAACAATCCCACTACTTGGGGAAAAATTAAGTTTTGTGAAAAAATTATATAACTTTAAGATAAACTAATGGCATATTATGAAAATTCAAGAAAAAACACATAGTTTTAAAAAAATTATCAGACACAGAGTCCAGATGACCCTAAACCAAGCTCCAAGAAATGGCCTTTTCTACACACTACAATACCATGACTCACAGTGACAATCTCATGAGTTACAGGACAATCCCACATCTTTAAAAGTAGTGGTATTATCACTTAACCTACCAGTGGTTAGACAATACTGTGACTTGGTTTGGCAACCCCATGAGTTGTAAAATAATCTTACAACTGAGTGAGTAGTGGCATTGTCAAAACCTATTTAGTCTAAAAGAAATATAGTTAAACACAATACCATGACTATGTTTTGATAAAATGGTGACTTACATAAAAACGTGTTTTACTAATTTTTTCACTCTTTTAAGCCTTCCACTCCAAGATTTTGCATAACAAAGGTTAGTGAGTTTCTTGAGGGAGCATTATGATCAATTTTATGAAGCTATTTGCATCCCACTGGGCATGCCATTATGTGAACAAGGAATTTGACTCAAGAGAGGTGTTTAGTATTGTGTTAGTCCTAAAATGAAAATAAATTGATGAAAACACACTAATTAGCATACATCTCTAGGCCTAGTTACTAGGGAGAGCTTAATTAATAAACATGAATGAAACACACAACTAAAATACAAAATTAACCTTCTTTTACCTTCCTTGGATGCTACAAAGTGCTTATTATAGTGGCTTACTCAGTTTGTGCACATGAAGTCTACATCAATGAAAGCTTGGCTACCTCCATCTCTCCTTGGCCCCTTATGTCTTTGGCTTGGCTTGGCTTGGATTAGCTCAATATTTAGGCATAATAACACTAATTAGCATGAGGCTTTGGAAATAATTCATCATTATAACTTTGCACAAATTAAGCTCCCTTTTTCATGTGGTAAGGCCTCTTATTTATAGATTTTTGTAAATGACTAGAATCAACCTAAACTATCCATCTCAAAATTGAGATGTGTGGCTAAGGATTAATCTAATTATGTAATTAAAATCCATAAATAATATCATCAATATTTGGGATAGAGGGGCATTGAATAGACATGAAAGGGCTTTGATGAGGCATATGAGGCATGAATCTTGATATTTATGGCATTTATGACCTAGGGATGTCTTCCTAAGAAACGAGGTCACCTGATGATGTAGATATTAAATATTCATTTATAAAAAAAATTATTCAATAAGTTTCTATGGATTTGTTAATTAGGCTCTAATTTAGTTTAACTAGCTCTTAAGCATGATTAAGTACTTTGTGTACAAATTACTCAAATTGATCAGAATGCCTTGTTATTGGTCTAAATTTTGACTGGATTGGAATTGGAAGTCAATGTCAGATGCATTGGATCCATTATCCCATTTAGGATGTTACCAATAACAAATAACAAAGGTACATGTTTTGTGCAAGAAATTTGATAGGCAAGAGCAATGCAAAGCACCGAGGTGCAAAATTGGTATTTTGACTCGAAATGATTTGATCAAAGTTAGCTGGCCCATAAATTACATTGCCCCATTTAGGGATACCCTATCCAAAATTAGCACTTGACTATATCAAGTTCAAAGCTTTTAATGAGCTTTAGTGTTTTTAGGCCAAATTGCGTATTTTAGTAATAATTGGTCAAAATCCTAATTAGAGGTTATTGGTGGCCAAATTTAGGTGTCTACAACAAGTAACTCAAGCACTCTTCCATATTATTTGCATACAACATTCCAAGACCAATTCAAGCCTATTCAAACACTCATACTAGTCTCTAGTCATCCAAAGTACATTCTAGTTTTACATCTAGTTACATACATCATAAAATTTCACTAAGCACTTGAAATGGGAGAACTATATTAGCTTTATCCCTCTTTAGAGTATTAGTATATAGGTAACATTCCCACATATGGGGTGTGAAGTTTATCTAGCATATCATTTACACACTAACATCTCCTCTTTGTCTCAAGTTTGCTACTCAATTTCAAGTACTGAGAGCTCCTAAGGATTTAAAAGATTAAATCAAACACATAGTGAGATTTGATAAATCCAAGCTTCAATATTTAACTATCACGGTGTCATATGCCTTCCAAGCATAACCCAAAAAAATTATACCACCAGGACAATAGCACTAAAAGTGGATTACAATGCCAAGTAGTAGGGTGTTTTGAATTTGGAATTCCTATCTAATCTAGAAATAGAGTTTTGGATCCTATTTATGATATTCTACCATCCCTGCACAATAATTTCTAGACCCTACATCATCCGTTTCAGCCCATAATAAGCTAAGTTTTATTTTTTTACACTTCTTACTATTTTTAGAAAAGGTAAAATACATATTGTTTTACACAAATTAGTAGGCTAATTGAGACACATTTATTTACTAATTTATATTGCTCAGCCCCTTTATTATTTAGGAATATAACTCCAGTATTTAGAAATTAATTAAAAATTATCCCGAATGTCAATCCTAATCTTCCTATGCTAAATGCCATTCCCAATTCTAATCAAAACATGCTTGATTTGAACCAAACACTAGTATTGAATAAATTACCCTTAAGTCATGCTCCCCTTGTCAAAACCTAGGATTTTTAAATAATACTACAAATGGATTTCATCCACAAGATCAAAGAGATTTGGTGCCAATATATAATAATAATACTCAAGTTCACAATTCATAGGAACTAAAAATGGTCCAAAAATTGAGCATTGATTTCCTTCAGTTTAAAAAATAAGTAGGTAATACTTGGGAAAATTATAATAGAAATTATTCTAACCATAGGTTCAATATACCTAGAAAATAATTTCACAATGGAAACAATAACAATAATAATAATGAGTCATATGCTAACAAGAACACTTATGAAATAAACATATGTGGTGTAGCTTTAACTATATAATGTAGAGTTCATAACACTTCAAAGCATGGTGAATTGGATTTATTGAATTTTGTAATGCTTTTGAATTGTTTCAAGATGAATTAGATACATTTAAAAGTGTACCTCATAAAGATAATACTATAGTTACATCTGGTTATTTAGAGTCATATAAATCTACTGATACAACTCTCATGGTGAAAACTTTTGATTTTTTGTTCCAAAATGAGAATGAACCTAAGGATACTCTAGAAGAGGTTCATTATTTTTGAAAATATCTGAATAAGACTTATCCACTAAGGAATAGAGATCATAAGTAGCCATTGATAACTTCAACTCCACTAAACATCTTTGATACTCCTGATCCCAATGCTGGCAATAATCTCAAACCTCTAAAGGGAAGTACCTCTATAAATAATGTTGATTCATCTAGTTCTTCTACTAGGAGTGGGTACAATATAGGTGAGGATATAAAAAAGATTAAAGATAATATCAATTTACATAAATTGACTCAAATTAGTGAACAAAGAGATTTATTGTTAGAATCTTTGATCAAGAAGCCTAGTAAACCACAAAAGGTTGCATATGCCAATGTAGTGATGTATAAGAAAAAAAATAGAAGTTCCCCCTTTCTTGCTAAAAATTAGAATTTTTGGTAAAACTTTCATAATTATTTTTTATATTCTAGTGCCTCTAGAAATATCATGCGAAAAGGTATTTGTGAAAAACTTGGTTTAAATCCAATTAAGTTCAATAGGGTAATCACTCAATTAGACAAATCAAGATTTAAAGTAATTGGAGAATTGTTGAATGTTCATATGCAGCTTGCTTCAGAATCAAGGATACAATAATTCATAGACATTCAAGTTATAAAAATTCTTGATGCCTATAGAATATTGCTCAGTAGGGATTGGACCAAGTCTTCAAATAGATAAATGTCCACTGATTGTTCTTATATGTGACTTCTATGGAAGGGAGTTCCTAATAAAATTCAAATTGAAAGGGAACCAAAAAGAAACACATGATTACTGAATACAATGTAGAAAATGAAAGGGTCAACATGGTCAATTTTGAGTTAGGAGTTTACACTCTTGAAACTCCCCAGGTATGTGACTCTAAAAATTCTCATGCCATGCCTGGACTATGGAATTTATATTTTAATGGTGATAGATGTAGATCTAGATCTAGAGTAGGAATTATTCTAATCAATCCCATTAGGAAAGAATTGAATACTTCTTACAAACATAAGTTTCATTTCACTAGTAACTTGGTAGAGTATGAAGCTTTAATCTTAGGATTATAATTTACTATTAAACATAAGGTCAAATAACTACTAGTTTATGGTAATTCTAAGCTAGTAGTTAATCAAATTAGAAGTAAATACTAATGTAAATTGTCTTCTCTTAAGAAGTACAAGTTTAGAGTGTGGGACCTAATTGAGTATTTTGATGCTTTTAATATTGTCTCTATTCTTAGAGAAGAGAACAAGCCTGTGGATGAGCTAGCCTTAGCTACAACCAATCTTATTCCAAACCAAGACTACCAAAGACTTAACATTGAATTAATTCCATGTCCCTCATTTCTTGACAATGTCAACCATTTTCAAGTATTTAGTGATGATCAGTAGATCCTAGATTTCATGAACAATTCAAGAGTATTTGAGTCTTACATCATTGATGAGGTAAATGAAAATTATCTTGATGAAGACAAATTTGATGACATGATTATTCAATTGAATCACAACAAAATTCCCAAAGGCATGATTGCCTTAGAAAGACTGTCTGATCAAGACAAACTAGCTAAATGTGTCACAGATCCCAAAGTGAATGGGAAAGATTATAATGTAGTTGACCTAGGGACTAAAGGTCAACCACAAATAGAAAATATTGGTACAACTTGTATAAATGAAGAGTTTAGAAAGGCTAAAAAATTGTTGACCAAGTACAAAGATGTTATAGCATGCTCCTATGAAGACGTAATGATCTTTGATCCTAGAGTCATTACCCATACCATTTCATTAAAAGAATTTTATAAACCTTTTAGACAAAATCAAAGGCCAATCAATCCTATTTTAAAACCATTAATCTATAAATAGGTCAAGAATCTATTGGATGAAAAAATAGTTTTTCCCATTAAACATTCTACCTGGGTAGATAACTTAGTGCTAGTTAGAAAGAAAAATGGATAAATTATATTATGCATAGACTTTAGAAATTTGAATAGAGCTTTAGGAAAAGATAATTATCCTTTAACTTCCCTTTACTAGGTCATTCAAATTATTAGTGGTTTTACGATGATATCTTTCGTAGATGAGTTTTCAAGTTATAATCAAGTACTTGTTAATAAGGAGGATAGAATGAAGACTTCATTCACAACAAAGTGGGGCACTTTTACCTACAAAATAATGCCTTTTGGGCTAATAAATGTAGGACCAAATTTTTAAAGAGATATGGACCATGCCTTTCAGGGTCTCATAGGTAAGAGCATTATCGTATTTATGGATGATCTAATTGTGTTTTCTAAAAATAGGGAAGACCACATTATGCATTTACAATAGGTATTTGAATGTTATATAAGGTATGAAATTTCTCTCAATCTTAAGTAAAAGCATTTTATGTTAAAATAGGGAAGTTAATAAGACATGTTATAACCAAGGATCGTATTTATATAGACCTGATAGAGTTGATGCCATATCCAAAATAGAACCCCTTAATAGTAGAAAAGAATTAAAGTCTTTCTTTAAGAAAATCAATTTTGTGCAAAAGTTCATTTCTGGTTTTGAAAAAATTATGAAGCCACTTAATGACATGTTAAAGAGGCATGCCGAAGTCATATGGAATAAGAGATAAAGAAAGCCTCAAAGGACATTAAATAAGTAATAGTACAGGCACTAATGTTGATAATTCATGATTTCACAAAAGATTTTTACCTTTATTCTTTTACTTCAGAACATACATTTGTTGTTGTTTTAAATAAATGTGACCATCTTATTTCATTTATGGGCACTAATTTTAAGAATGTTGAGTGAGGATATTCTCTAATTGGAAAATAAGCATGTGATTTAGTTAAGGTAGTTAAGAAATTTAGACACTATATCCTTAAGAATAAAGTGCATGTAATATTTCTAGACCCTGCCACTAAACTTATGCTTAGTCAATGTGAATTAGGAGAGAGAAGAGGTAAATAGATGTCTATTCTCCAAGAGTATGATATTTAGATGAGAACTACCAAATTGGTAAGGTGTCAAGGATTGATTCAAATGATTGCCAATAGTAATCCTAAAGTGAGTGTCATGTAGGTTGATCAATAATGTTTCTAATAAAATGATTGGTATGATGCAATTATTCATCTTCTAATCAATGGTTCTTATCCTAAAAGACTAAGTAGAGATCCAATAAGAGTTTTGAGGATCAAGGAAATAAATTTATTGATCAAATATGGGGTTGTCATAATTCATATTGAACTCATAACCAGTAAGATCTCTCCTACAAACCATTACTATAGAGTATTCATCTCATACATTATGCAAAAACTAGTCTCTACATTATTTCCTCAAATAATAATACAAACATCCATATGTTTCTCTCTCTCTCCACTTGATAAGGAGAATAAATAGGAGTTCTTATTAAATAGGCATAAAAGGTTGTTATGCACAATAAATAATTGGTTGATATGGAATATTTACATGTATAAAATAGGTGTGAAAATATTTGACACATAACAAATAATTAACTGAATCATAATTAAGCTTAACTCCATGAGTGAGATTTAATTATCACTCCAACACCCTCCCTTAATTTCAAAATAGGGAGTAATAAAGGATAGAAAAAATATTGTTGGGTCCTGATAACTAGGTCTGATCAGGTACCCATGTACAAATCATAGTAAAATACAAAGTGTCCCTATGGTAACCAATCCATCTTATCAGACTACATGAACGATGAATCATTATAACCACCAATTAAAATAGTAATAGGTACTTTGTATGAGATTAACTCTATAAAAAATCACTAATCTCAAAACATTGAGAAAAAGAGTCACCAAGGATGAAATGTATCACTACAAGATACCTAAAAAACTAGTAACAATAGCTAAAGTCAAGAGAGAAAAAAAATATGCTACAAGGTGTCCCAATAAATAAAATGGATCAATAATCAAACACAAATATAAAAAGGGTACACTAGATGGAATGAATGCCATCAAATATAAATGCACTTGATGGACTCAAAAGTCTCAATAGAACTCAAATCTACACAAGTGGTCTAGATCCACTACTTAATCACAAAAAAATAATTGACACTATAATTCACTAGAATAGTTCTTATGAAAAGAGACTATCATAGGTGTCGATAGTGCTAAATAGTTGATCTACTACAAAAATATGTAGTACACCAAAGGTTAAAAAGGAACATGACAACTAAAAAAGTAGGATCTACACCATACCCTCTCATATTGCTAAGTGGGTAGAGTGACACGAAAAAGGTCTATATGATTGGATTGAATCCAATACTCGAACACTAACATGCTAACACTATATTCACCAGAATAGCTACTCTTTAAAAGGAGATCAATCTCCATAACAAATTTGAAGGAGACTATCAAATTTCAAAACAATGTTGAAGATATAGAATAAATATCTCTCAAGAAACTAGCCCTAATGGTGATGGGATAGTTAACAATTGAAGAGTAAGTGCTAAATATGGAGCATAAAAATATGAATAAAAAGACTTCATGACTCTTAGTGTGACCATAAATAAATATCTCATACAATAAAGAACACCATATGATGTATAAAACCTATAATGCGATCAATCTATAGAAGATGCCATCAAACATCAAGAGAGTTGATCCTAAAACAAGGGAGAAATGTACAACATAAAATTATACTCAAGAATGTAGGACATCGAGTTGTGCCAAAAATACATTTATGAGTACAAAAGTGGCATAAAAAATATAACACACACTAAAAAATGGGACGGTGGACTCTGTGAATAATGCATCCATGAGTGAAAAGTATGATGACAAGGAGAATAATGTGGGCTAAGAAGGAAAAATTGTAATAACAATTTCCTCTAAAAAAATGAAGGTAAAGAGGAGTGATATCAAGTTTGTTTTATCTTTGAGGGGGTATAACCTCCTAGTAGACTAAACCTCACCCTCTGTCCTTAATAAACAATGGTAGGAAAAGAGGATATTCAAATGACAAATAATGAAGTTTTTGTACAGAAAGTGCCAAAAAACACTAAAAAATCCATAGAAAATAAATTTTCACTAAAAAAACTAAATATTGACTCTTTGAAATATGCCTCCATTTTACAATTTGTGTCCCCACACATTATACAATAATACACATTATTATTAAAATGTCCCCACAAAATACCCTCACTTGTAATAATAAATCCCCCACATATAATACTACCACCAAATAAATAAAAATGTCCTCCAACCCACCTTAAAAATTCACCCTTTAAATCTTAAAAAGATTAAAGTAATTTTGAATAAAAATTTATGCACTTTGGTTTTGACCTTTAAACCTCTACCACTACAAATTTACTATACAAAGGTAAGTAACCAACCCACCTTTTATATATTCATGGTCATTAGAGTTTGGTGGTGGTGGACCAATCGAAAACAAAGGTTGATCGATCATGATTGATAGTGAGTGATTCGAGAGGGTGGTAGGCATAGAATAGGCCCTACTATGTCCATTCCCATATAAGGAGATCAACTCTAATGTTTTAGAGAATTAGTGGCCTAAGCTTCACAATAAAGATAAGATCTAGTGAGTTTGTTGACATCTATAATCCCAAAAAATAGAGACTGAAGATTGGGTTAGATGATAATAATGACTATGTCCTAATCGATGTGCTCACCAAATGAAAAAACATTACTAGGTAGACATGTGATGAGGTTGATAGTGGTTAAAATATAAGGAGGCATGAGACCCATTATGCAAAGTTTCACTGATAGTGGAAGGTGGCAATACCAATAATGTCTACTACTATATCACATGCTGATAGGATCTGGATGGGTTGTGTAGGTTTATTTGGTTAGAATAGACCCATGGTAAAAATACATAGCTCCAAAAAAGGTATAAAAACAACATGCCAATAATCAAAGGTCCTTAAGATGCTGGAGAAATAAAACCAAAGGTAGTAAATAAAATAGTTACTACAGCCATACTCAATATCTGCATTCCATCCCCCTCCGTAATATAGAGAAGTAAATGAGCAGGGGCTCAAAAAACATCATCCACAATAAGCTTCCATCCTAAAATATATTAATTCATTTGGGATTGAGCTTCCTTATCCAACTCTTCATTCATTTGGGCTTGAGATTCCTTATCCAACTCTTCATAATAGTTCAGATCCTACCTCACAGTGTGAAGGAAGATCACAAGAACTATACCATCAAGGAAATAAATGACCATGATTGAGTTAAGAAATGAAAACCAATACACCCTGGCTCCCTCCATCTTTAGATCAACATCCCATCTTGATAGCCACTTGAATCCATTCTTAACAAAATCAAATTCAGATATGATGGAGTCAATAGCGGTTGAGCATAATAGAAGTTGAGGATAATAATATAGTTGAGACATGTAAGACTCAAAAAAGATTGTTTACTAAGATTTATGTGCAAAATGGAAAGAGATCCACGTTTGAGATAATACGTCAGGTGATGAACATTAAGAAAAAAATTTATTCCAATACTTTGAAGTCAAGCCAACCATAATGGTAATATAATAGCTAGTGAACAAGAGTGTATTTTAAATAAGATATTCAATACACAAAAATGCATACAAATAAACAAATCAAAAAGAGGCTACAATAAAGAATCACTGAGCAATGGCTTCCATACAAGCTAAGTAATGGATGCACAAAAAATTCTCTGATACCATGTTGGAATTCATATTTAACTCATAACCAATATGATCTCTCCTGCAATCCATTATCATAGAGTATTCATCTCATACATTATGCACAAACTAGTCTCTATATTATTTCTTCAAAATAATAAAACAAACATCTGTATGTTTCTCTCTCCACATGACAAGGAGAAGCAATAGGAGTGCCTATTAAATAGGCATAAAATATTTTTATGTAGAAAAAATAATTTGTTGTGTGAAACAAATATTAGTTGATATAGAAAATTTGCATGTATAAAATAGGTATGCAAACATTCAACACATAATAACTAATTAACTAACTCCTAATCAAGTTTGACTCCATAAGCAAGTTTTAATGCTCACTCTAATAGGGGTACTCTTTAGAAAGAACTATAAAGGGATATACTAAATATGTGTCTCAAACGAAGAAGTAATTGAGATCTTGAGTACTTTTCATGATAAGCTTGGAAGTGGATACCCTTCTAGAAAAATAATAGCTCATAAGATCTTGAGGGCAAGTTATTATTGGCCCACCATATTCAAGGATGCACATAAACATGTTAGAGAGTGTCATCAATGTCAAATTTTCAACACCAAGGAAAAAAATAGTTATGTCATTGAAGTCAGTTATAATTGATAAACCTTTTTCTCAATGGGGATTGGACTTTACAGGGTTAATTAACCCTAATTATTATATGGACACAAATGTGTTCTTACATCTACTAATTATAGCACATAATGGATAGAGGTAATGGCAACCAAATAATGTAAAACTAAATATGTAATCAAGTTCTTAGAAGAGAACCTTTGTACAAGGTTTGGGACACCAATTTCATAATTTTATGATAATGGATCATCCTTAATATCTATTGAGATGAATGAGTGGGATTATGATAACAACATAATTCTCAATTTCTCATCAAATCATTACCCTCAAGGTAATAGAGTCTCATAATCAACAAATAAGAACTTCATGAAAGCCATTAAAAAGTATGTAGTTAAACAACCAAGAACATGGCATTAATTACTTAAGTATGCTCTTTGAGAAGACAAAACTAGAGTGAAGCAAGCCCTAAAATCATCACCATTTATTTTGGTGTATGGTCAAGAGCCTATATTTATAATCACTCTCAAACTGCCAACCTACAATTTCATAAAAGAATATATGGAAGAAGACCAAGAGTATGCTAATTTAGGTTTACTTAACATCACTCAAATGGAAGATGAAAGGGAAGAATCATTTTCCAACTCTAATAGACATCAAACCATAGTCAAAATATGGTTTGACAAGAGTTCAAAGATCAAGGTGTTTAGGCAAGGAGACCTAGTTCTCTTGGTTGGCCCCAAATCGATCTAATTATAGGATTCATGCCAACATAATAGACACTTGGGTGTGAGGCAATCATTTGTCATGATTGTTATTTTGTCATCTTGTGATGATAGTTGCTTGGTGGCTAATTAAATCCCTTTTGGATCAATCATCATTAGGAAGTGGGCACATAGAATAGTCATACCTCATTTATAGAAGGATAGTGGAGTTGATATAATGATTACATCTAGCACCATCTCAGTAACTAGCATAATCCATTCACCATAGAACTAAGATTCCCTAAAATATTATAAAAGTAAGCTCAGTCTAGTTAGTGAAGGGAGGCATATTGGAGTAACAAAGACATATAAGATTGGTTATAGAAGCTATGTTCACCATTCAAGCTTAAAGTTTAGTTTGGGATGCATTTGACACTCCCCATTGTAATGCCCTAGCTCACTTGTGAACCTTTGGGACTTTAGTAGCTTAAGATGAGCATTTGTTCAGTCCCTATATATATATTGTATTAAATTTTATTAATGATGAAGGGAATTATAAAATTTTTGATAGACTGAATGCTTAAATATTTATTATGTATGTTGAGCTCTTACAGATTTTGACCTAACTCATCTATGGTATTCTTGTAGCTCATGAGGATACTAGCACCTGATATAGGAAATGCTCTAAGTATGGGTAAGACCCTATGAATTGTAATGATACTTGCATCTAAGCATTAACCTAAGCTTAATTCCTTCATCTAGGTACCCTAGTGACCCATCAAGCTCTTAAATGTTGTTAAGCCAAGGGAACCAAAGGCTTGTGCTTATGAAGCTACTATCTGCATGTTCCTAATAGATAGTTAGTTTCCCCCACCCTAGGATAGATTGTGATCATGCATATACCACCATAATTTCACTAACAAAAGTCCCTAAAGGATAGATTTTTTCCATGGCATAATTAGCCTAACATAAACCCCAGTCCCTTCTCTACTACACTTTAGGTGAGTGCATAAAGCTTGCATGTTATGTGAAGTGATGCCAGTGCAATTGAGTGTCAAATGTTGAGCACTACAAGATTAGTCAAGGCCTAAACCATGTTATAACAAGTTTAATTCTAACTTAGATAGCTAGATAAGTTCCTTACAAGGCCCATGATTGAAGATACCTACTTTTCTACAATATTTTGCTTCTATTTTTCAGGAAGTGTTAAATTTTGTTGATGTAATAGTGCACCAAAATAATGCTCTGACTCTCCCTCAAGAACATTGAGTGATGGATAGAATGAGTGGATGATATATTTTCATTGAGGCATCCAAATTGTATATGATAGAAACCAAGGAAGTGGATCTAGAACCACTTGTATGATGCCCTGTAAAAGGTTTTATTTTATGAACTACTAGAGCAAGTGTATTGATGGCTGGATGCTTATGTGACACACAAAAGTCAAAGATATGGATAACACCTCTAGTGGATAAAAGAGAACCTAAAAAGGATTAATAAGTTAGACTCCACTTAGACTATATCTATAGATAAATGGTGGCAAGGGTCATTAAATAACTACATGATTGAATTCATAGTATCGACATACTCCTACCTTGATGAAGTAGAATATCAATTCTTTCATGAACCTAGAGGCATATTTGTGAAGTAATTTAGGATTGAAATAAATAATATGATGGTAGATTATGGCTTTAAAACCATGAGGATGGAAGGCTAAATTCCTCTCCCATATGAGAAACATAATGAGAAATAAGAGGACATGTAGTTAAGTCGCAATGGAAAGGGATGAGTAGTTTGACATATGAGAGCTTTGGGAGATAGGCTTATAACAAGAGGAGGCATGGATTGATGGAATATATGGAACCTAGAAGTGTTAAGAGGACATATAGAGAGTAGGAAGGGCATGGGGAAGGATATCTTAAATGGTAGTAGTGCCCAGAGGAAGGAACCCTTAAATCCATGGAATAAGCTCCACAATTTATAGGTGAATGCTTAGGGTCCCTATATAAATTAACCATTGGAAATGAGTTAGATGAACCTACCCCCTTTGGACCTATGACATGATCTCATGCACTATATCTCCCATAGGAAGATAGAAGATTGATAACTGACCCCATTGTGAACTTAGAATTTAATCATTTTGTAGACTTAGACCAAAATTTTATGATTAAATATGTTTCTCTTTATGAGGAGATAAGTGAGGATACCTATAAACCTCAAGGCACTATCCCCACTAGATAGAATATGAGCACAAGCACCCCAGTCTAGCTAATGTCAGCTATGTAACCTAGGCAATAACTTAGAGGAAGTGGCTCTACACCTCTAGTCAGTATTAAAGTGTTATCATAGTTTTTGACACTAGTAGTAATGATGAGACCAGGGCCTAGCCTAGTGGTTAGATGCATTGGAAGACCACCACTAGGACAAGTACTAGGGAATAAGCACCTTAGACACCAGTTGTTCCCCTACCCTATATTTATTAAAAGATGGCCATGTGTTTGCTTGAGTATCAAGGTATAGAGAATTCGATAGAGCATGTGCTCAAGTTTGAATTATAATAGCAGACTCAAGGAGTAACCAATTCTAAATGCAAGGCAACCTAGTTTGTGATGACCTTGCTTGATTGCACCCATACTTGGTATAGGAAGTTTGATCCTGATTAGGCTATGGTTGATTATGACACCCTGAAGGAAGCCTTCTTGAAAGAATTTGATCTACCTGATTTTGAGTAAAGAGTATCACCATGCTCAAGGAGATCAAATGAGTATTATAAAAGAATGTGTACTTATACGATGTTATATTCAAGACTCTCTTTTCTAAACTCCCTTATGATATTCACCCCTCCAAACATGTACAACTATTTATTGGAGGATTTATAGTACCATTTAAAAGGGCACTGTCCATGAAAACATCCATAGACCCTCAAGAAGAACTTGAAGTCATACTCAGATTCAAGGTGGTTGAAAGTGTTGATACAAGAATTAGCTAGGTTGTATCTACAACCTCCCAACTATAAAAAATGACTGTTAGTTTATTGCAAAATGCTCAAAACAAGTTTTGGTGTACTAATTGTGAGACAAAAGTCAATAATATAAATAATTATCCTTGAAAGAATGCATGCATAATGCTTCTTAGTTGTGAAGTTTGTCAAGAGATGCATGATGTTTGCAACTACCTTTTATTACAACATACCAGTCAGGTCAACACAATTACTAATTATCAATTATATAATGCCTATACCCATACCACAACTAATAGCTATGTAATTAATGAGATATATAAGAACATAAGGAGAGGTGCACAACAAGCAATAGTAGTAGCAAGAGGGAAAAGATCCTAAGGAAATGAGGGTTACAACTAGTATAATGTAGGCTATGGGATGTAAAGAGCTGTTAGAGGGAAAGGTAGTGGACATGGTAGAGGTGTCAGGAATCTAGACCAACAAACATGCTCTGACTCCACTGGTAGGATCTAGGAAGCACAATTGATTACCATGTACAAGTAACTTAACATGCAGAATTTAACCAGAAGTAACAAGTAACTAGAATTTAGAAATAACACAGAATATGAGAGACAATACCCAATTATATTAATACTCTTCCAGAAGGAAATACAACAAAGAATATGCCACCTTCTTCCTTACACACCTCTAGGGATCCCACACCTCTAGGGAATAAATAGTAAATCTCTTCAAGAGCTCACTCTCTCTCTTACGGTCCCAACACACATCTCAAACACAGATTTGGTGTTCACCTCCAACCAGTTAGTATCACTACTACCAGTACCACCAGTCAGTATCACTACTACTAGTACACAAGTGTTCCATGCACTCCACAAGTGCTCCACACACTCCAAGTACTCAACGTACTCCAAGTAGATCTCCCCTGATCTTGCTACCAGTTGTGTTGCTGTCACTTTTGATCCTGCTACCCCACAGATCACCTTTGACCTTGCACCCACACACACCTGCAAATCAATGATCTTACTTACCCATGTAGATCTCTCTACACCCTGAAGAACCCTTGTCCTTGCCTCACCAAGTCCTTATGATTCTCCAACCAGTACCCCAGTGGATCTTCTCCCTGATCTTGCAACAACCTGCAGACCAACCTAATCATACACACTTGGCACCCCTATGGAACTAAGAGGAGCTACCCTTGCTCTCTTCACTCTCAGAAGGAGCTAACCAAGCTCAAATCTAAACTAGAACCAATTATAATACAGACCATGAGTCTCTTAAATAGATCTCATGCAAATAATAATTAGACATCTAATTACAATAATTAGATCCGCAGCTCCAAGACTAAAATTAGCCTTTTACATGCAAACAACTGGTTCATTAACAAACTATTTGTAACACTCACAATTCTAAACTACACAGGTGACCGACATCGGTCCTTGTCTGGCTAGAGATGACTGACATCGGTCGATCCCTGATCGATGTCAATTTTCTATGCACTGGATATGACCGAGATCAGTTGATCAGACTGATGTCGGTTACTCTACAACTCAGCAACCTCTCAATAGCATCCTCCATGTCTGCATCAATGAAGCTTTTAGCTCCACAACCTAACAATCTCCCACTTAGAGATAAACAACTGCATTGTACATGTACCTATACACCATCTAATTTGTTTCTTGGCTTGTATCCCTCTTCAAGATCAATCTTGAAGACCAACCACCACATAACTTGTGGTGCACCCCCTGTCATCCAAGTAACTTGCCACATCCAAACCTACAAACCTATGTAGTGAAGTCCTGACCCTGCATAGCATGTATACCTGCTACTGGTCCCTCTCAAATATCTGAGAACCCACTTCCTTGAATTGGCTCCTAACTCTCTGACAGCTCCCACTACTGGAGAAAACTCAAGACTATACTAGACCTCATGTGATTTTGGACATTGAACTATCCAACCCTTGGTGTGCTCCGGTTCTACATCCTGTGTATTGAACCTTGCCAACACCTGATTCACATCAGCTCCCACTGGAGACAAAATCAACCTGTGATCTTCCATGTCTCTCATGCCAAAGAATTTTGATGCTCCCAAGTCCTTCATGGCAAACCACTTAACTAACCTTACCTTTAGCTTAGCAAAACCCTGTATGTCTAAACTTGTAACAAGCTCATCTTCCACATATAGTAATAGGATAATGTCATGACCATCATCCACCTGGTAAGACAAACACAATGGTTACACTGACATTGACTAAAGCCCTACTTTGTCATCCACCTGTCAAACCTGTACCACTATCCTGCAGCTTTCTCAAGACCATATGACCTGGCCTTTCGTCTCACGTGTCCATTCTATCTATTCTTTAATCAAGGTATCCATTCATCTCTCAGTGCTTTTATACTGGCTAGCAACTCTACCAAATCTCCCATTTGGTTCTTCTCCAAAGAAATCATGCCATGCTCCCATTGTTTCCTAGATCCTTCCTACTTTGCAGTGAGCAACAAGTATAAAGAAGAGAAATAATTAATTTAAGGCTTACTTACCCTTTTATTCCTCCCCATGGGCATTTGAGACTCCTTGACAGCTTGATGTCCACCCAAAATCTATTCTAGTGACCAACCTTGGTCACCACACAGTCTGCATCTGACTGACGTCAGTTCCATGCGACTGTCTAGGTCACTGACACCGGTTATCCTACCGATGTTGGTCTCCACTTGCCCAACACCACTGACTTTGCCTGTCTGCACATGACCGATATCAGCACCTATCTGTTTGATGTTAGTTTTCCTTGACCGACACCGGTACTTGTGTTCACCTATGAGTGATGAATTTTTACCCACGAGCTCTCTTTGGATCAAAACCTTGTCCAAACTACCATGCTTAGAGTTACTCAGCCTTCTCCACTGATCTTTGTCTGTCATCTCCTCCATAAACACCAAGGCTTTCCAGTTCTTAAGTCTCTCAAAGACATCTGACTTCCTCATAAGAACATGCATCTCCTTCTTGCTCATGTGACCAAGCCTACAAAGCCACGTCCTTGCAACAAAAGAAGAATTAGTAATACAAGCAAGTAGATAAAGAGTACCTGCTTTCTTACCACCTGCTAATTCAAGTGCATCCACTGTGAGAGTTCTTATGCATCTCTCATCACCCAACTTCCCTAAAGAAATTAGTTACATCTTCAAGACTGGGACATGCATGACCTTCTTCAACACCCATGTGTTGGCTGCCTACAATTTCAGCAACACTTCCCCGTTGCCAATACTTTGACAAGGCTGACCAACCCCTCTATATGGGGTTGCATGGAAAGAGGAAACATAAACTATAAACCAAGATTCTACTTTATCCAAGGAACATCCCAGAGCATCTTGTGCAACAACACCTGAAACATCTACTTCTTCAGTTCCTTCATGTTGATCTTCTACCAACCAACAATATTCCTTTACCTGCTCTTTCTTTCCATAACACCTTAATTGACCATTCATGCTTTTCAATTCCTCCATTCTTAGCTTACTTTCTTCTACCATTGATATACTCCCACTCAATCAAAAACCCCTGAGAGTGACCTGTAATCAAACACAAACCTACTCCCTGCAACCTTAGTTCTGATACCACTTGTCAGGAATATAGACCAACAAACATGCTCTAACTCCACTGTTAGGATCTAGGAAGCATAATTGATTACCATGTACAAACAACTTAACATGCAAAATTTAACCAGAAGTAACAAGTAACTAGAATTCAAAAATAACACAGAATATGAGAGACAATACCCAATTGTATTAATACTCTTCCAGAAGGAAATACAAAAAAGAAGATGCCAACTTCTTCCTTACACACCTCTAGGGCTCCCACACCTCTAAGTCATAAATAGTAAATATCTTCAAGAGCTCACTCTCTCTCTTACGGTCCCAACACACAACTCAAACACAGAGTTGGTGTTCACCTCCAACCAGTCAGTATCACTACTGCCATTACCACCAGTCAGTATCACTACTACCAGTACACAAGTGCTCCATGCACTCCAAGTACTCAACGTACTCTAAGTAGATCTCCCCTGATCTTGCTACCTATTGTGTTGCTGTCACCTTTGATCCTGCTACCCCATAGATCACCTTTGACCTCACACCCACACACACCTACAAATCAATGATCTTACTTATCCATGTAGATCTCTCTACACCCTGAAGAACCCTTGTCCTTGCCTCACCAAGTCCTTATGATTCTCCAACCAGTACCCCGGTGGATCTTCTCCTAATCTTGCAACAACTTGCAGACCAACCTGATCATACACACTTGGCACCCCTATGGAACTAGGAGGAGCTACCCTTTCTCTCTTCACTCTCAGAAGGAGCTAACCAAGCTCAACTCTAAACTAGAACCAATTACAATACAGCCCATGAGTCTCTTAAATAGATCTCATGCGAACAATAATTAGACATCTAATTAGAATAATTAGATCCATAGCTCTAAGACTAAAATTAGCCTTTTACATGCAAACAATTAGTTCATTAACAAATTTTCCATAACACTCACAGTTCCAAATTGCATAGGCGACTGATGTCAGTCCCTATCTGGCTGGAGATGACCGACGTCGGCTGATCCCTGACCAATGTCAGTTTTCTATGCACTGGATATGACTGACATCAGTTGATCAGACTGACACCGATTGCTCTGCAACTTAGCAACCTCTCAACAGTGTCCTCCATGTCTGCATCAGTGAAGCTTTTAGCTCCATAACCTAACAAGAGGAATTTTCCCAGCATGATCATGTTACAAGTGTGGTTTGATTGAACACTATTAATACGACTACCCTATGCATCTAATGTGTGGCTATTTTTGAGGAACACACAAGGTCGAGGAATGCCTTGACTTATTTACAAAATTAACCCAAGGTAAGCTTGGTGCTGACAAGGGTGTAGGGATGATCAAGCATGAGTCTAAAGAGGCAAAATAAACTCCAAAGGTGTAGTCAACCTGCATGAAGTCAATCAAAGTATAAGAAACTACTTAGAGTGGAATCATCACTCAATTTTTAGTTACACCAATATCAAATTTGCACCTAAAATATAAGGATCCAAGTCATCCTAAGCACATTACATAGCCAAAACCTAAAGATGAACCTTATCCAGATCGTACATGCTAAAAAGATGTATTATAACAAGCTATGAGTGTGATCCAAAACCTATACGGAGAGATTCAACTAGCATGAGACCTAAAGGCATATGATATCACATCTTGAAAAAATTAGGATGGCCAAGAGGTTGAAGTACAAGAGATAATGGAGATCTTTAACCTCCTACAAATGGAAAGGATGCTATCCCTATTAAATAACTTAATTCTAAAACATGCAAGATGTGATCAAGAAATTTGATAAAAAGAGGAGGTTAGATCAAGTGTTAGTCCATAAAACCATGAAATCAACATAGTAACATATTAACATCTCTATGCCTATATCTTAAGGGGGAGCTTAATGAAAAAATAATAATTGAAAACCCAACTAAAATGCAAAGAATAACAATCTTTACCCTCCTTTAGAGATTTAAATGATTTGTTCATTGGCTTGCTCGGATTGTGCTCAAAAGGTATTTATAAATGGGTCTTGGATATCTCCATCTCCTCTTGGCACCATACTTGGTTTGGCTTAGCTTGATTTTAACATTATAACACTATGTATTTGCTTTATGGATCAAATCTAACATTATAACTCTACTTTTTTTCAAGCTCTCTAAATGAAGAGTTCTAGGCTTGCTTTTATAGGCTTCAAAATCACTTGGAATGGCTTAAATTGAAACCTTGGTTAAGTTTATTAACCTTGGTTGAGTTTTAAAGGTGTGTTTGGCATATTCCTAGTATTTTTTTTTTGATATTTTCTAAAAGTGATAACTGACAAAAGGTAATGATTAGCTTTTAAGATGCTCTTGATATTTGAATTTTCCTTTTTAATAATTGATTTAATTGCTCATGGATGAATTCAAATAGGATTTGCTTAGGATTTGGTGTTAATTAAATATTTTTATTCTTTTTGACATTTTTGTATGATTTTGAATTAATTGATGGTGTATTTATTTAATTTAATTGATTAATAGGCCAAATTGATTTATTGCATGGATAGAAAGCCAAATTTGAGACATTTAGAAATTCTTAGGCTAAATGGTCAATGGTTGGTAATAATTAGTCTAAAGTTGGATAAGAAGATATTGGTGGCCAGATTTAGGTGTCTATATCTTGCCTTTATTCAGGAAGGCATTACAAGTTGTAAGCACAATAACATCTTATAAAAAATGTTCTTTTGTACTTATGACTTTAACGGTGATGATTGAACTTTAGTTGCCTCCTTGAGTGAATGGTTGGCACAAGTAGGCTAGAAAATGGTCCCTCAAAAAGAAAGAATAAAAATGAGGGGACTAAATAAAGGAAGATGATGGGTTGAGAACATAATGGGTTTGAAAAATTAGTCAAAATCACTGAGAATGCAAGTGGGATATTATACAATAATTTGTCCAAAGGTAGTTATAAACATTATACGCTGATAGTGGTGATGTGGTATGATAACACAATAATTTACCCAAAGATAGTTATAATCATAGAGAAGATGGAGCTACCCTAGTTAGGACAGATAAACAAAATAACAATAGGCCCCTATTTGGGCAAAAGAAAGTAAACTTGGTGACAACATAAAGATTTACCCAAAGGTGGTTAGAATCATTGAGAGATGCAAGTGAGATGTTGTACAATGATTTACCCATAGGTAGTTATAATCATTAGACCTTGATTATAGAAAAAATGATTGATTGTTTGATGATAATGATAAATTCAAATAGAGGGTAATGATGAATTGGGACAACCTGCTAGTAGGGAGATGCTCATCTAAACTAACAAAGGTTAAAATTATTTCATTATTTAATTACTTTGTTTGGGATATGAATGGGATTGAAATAGGATATTATTGATGCTGAAGCTGAGGAGATGCTAATGATTCCATTACTGAGTAGACTTTCAAAATTTAATTTTTGTTGTGGCATGTGATGACAGGCATCATGATAGAACACCATTAGGACTGGGCTAATAGATGCATAATGACTTACTCCTATAATACAATATTCAAGGGTAAACAATGAACTAATGATAAAAACCATGATGGTAATGTAGACATATGAATGTGGATGGATTCAAGTATAAATACATAAAGAATCACCTAATGAATGCACATAGATTGAATCAAGGCAACAACACTAAAAGCAAACAAACAAGCATACAAAAAACCAACAAACAAACAAGGAAAGAAATAAATAAACAAAGAAACAAATAATAGTTACTCATATAGTTAGTACAAACAACATGACCAAAATTACCCCTAGAAAAGAGGCAATAACTTAACAAACAAAGAAGATGAGGGAAAAGAAAAAAAATAAAGGAGTGGCCAAGCTATCTCCATATGCGCTAAGCACGTGGATGCTACCTACATAGTTCCATAGATGTAATATCAAACAAAAACTTTAGGTATAATGTAGTTCTTAAAAGAAATAGGAATAAAATGATAAATAATGAAAAAAAAATATAATAGATGTGATATAAGAAATAGGAATGGTCTTGTAAAATGGAAAGTGCATGGGAGAAAAGGTCAAAAAATATGGTAAAACTAAGTGATAAGTGATTTGATTGTGAATTAGGAAGGGTTCCCAAAATTGTTAAGGCAAAAAAGTGATCAATGTTCTTGGTTTTCTAATGATTTTATAAATGTTTTTAGAATTTTCAAGAATCTCAACTCAGTCAAGAATGATGAGACACTAAATGGTCCAAGCTCATAAAATGGCAAGAATCTTACTTAAGTTGCTCATAAAATGGTGAAAGTGTGACTTAAGTTGCTCGTAAAATGGCAAGCACATAACTTAGGTTGCTTGAAAAATAGCAAGATAATGGATTAGGTTGCTCATAAAATAGTGAGATCATGGCTTAAGTTTCTCTCAAAATGGTGAGAGTATGGCTTAGGTTGCTCACAGAATAATGAGAGCATGGCTTAGGTTGCTCCTAAAATGGTGAGAGTGTGGCTTAGGTTACTCATAAAATGATGAAATAATAGCTTAAGGTGGTTGAACTAACCTCAAAAATCATTAAAATCTACCTACATAGTCCCTATATGAGACCTCAAGTCACTTTAGTTCCACCTTATAGTAGAGAAATTTGACTAGTGTAGCAACCAATTCCAATAGAATAGACACAGCTGGTATAAATTAATAGTACAACATATGAATGACAAGTTGGTATGTCAAGGTAAAATAAACAAGTATTGTCCCTATTTTTCCCATAGGTAGTTATAACTAGGATAGAATAGCATAATTCAATGATACTAATTTTCCCATACGCATTTATAATTAGTAACAAGACTAGTGGGACATTGATTTTCCCATAGGCAGTTATAATCAAGTTCACATAAAAAAACATGATTATAAGGAAACAATAAATAAAAGATGAAACTATCAAAACTTATGTCTTACTACTCCAAAATATGGCCTCTATCTAGAATTCTTGAAATAACTACTGAAATTGATCTAAATCTTTATACTAAAAGTGGAACTAATGGATGAACCAAGGTCAAATGGGCTAAGTATATAGGGTCAGAACATGTTATTATATAGAATGGAATGGTGGGTTAGATAAATGATAGAATGGTGATAGGCTAGTAGGTTGGTAGGATGATAAATAAGAATGCTGAGAGGGTTGCCCTCAAGTGGTAAAGTGACTGGCTAAGTATCTGACAACAATAAAAGGAATGGTAAATGAAAATCACATGGTATATGTTTTTGGCTAATGATGGTTGTTGGTTTTTGAATGTGTTTGGCCTAGGTATGATAAATTTCATATGATTTTGATTCTATTATTCTTGTTAATGTGGAGATACATGTCCTGATTAGTAAATGATACAAACATAATACTCAATCATGTTAATTGCTATCCTACACCTCATCTGAATAGCTGCTCTATCAAGAACTAGTTATAAATTTGGATGCAAAGAATATTGTTGTGATCTTCATTGATCAATGATTTTATTTCCTTCAAACTTTGAGGCAAGGTATCTTTGCATCCTCTGTAAAGGAAAGTATAACCATGGATGGTAAATATGGATAAATATTGGTGTATATTTTGATTGGGAATTGGAATGGCGGTTGATAATGGAATGTATAATGATAAGGAAACAAATGAAGATCAGGATGTTTAGGCACACATAATGTTATTGATTTTAGATTCAACATAATTTTGGTTGTGGTGGGGCTGGAGACTTATTATTATACTCTTGATAGGATCACCAAATTCTTTTGTTGTTTAGGTCTAAGAGTAGCTAGCATCTAATTAGGTTGTAGATTGCAAGTTATATTGATTTCATCTTTTATTTTTTATTCATCAAGTAGTGAAGAAATTGTATGCTTAGTTATTGGCACTTTGAAGAGGTTTTCACCAATGAATTTGTCTTGATTTCCCTATAGTGCCTCTAAGAAATTTTACTAAGTAACATACAATTTTGACTTTGATTGTGTTCTAGTACCTTTAAAAAGGATTCACTAGAAGATGCTAAGTTTGAACTTCATTTTCTCCTATCACCTTCAAAAAGGTTTCACTAAGAGAGTGTTCTTTTTCTACATGAATGTGGTCTTGGCCTCCTTGATCTTCAACTTCTATGTCACCATGGATGTAGTTCAACAAGGTGTGATTTTTTTAGTCCCAATCAACACTTGTGGGAGATGGTATGTCAATAAAATGGCTATGTTGGTTGGTGGTAATGGCATGTGGAATGGTAATATAATGGGGCTTAGAAGCATAAACCTTGTAGAAGATACTAGGATAACTTATGTCAATGCTAAAGTAATCATCCTCAAAATCCATGAAAGGATAAAAAATGTATACAAATTGGTCTATAAGACATGCATAACTAATGTTGTAACAACCACAAATGTATTCTATTTTTGAATCTGATTCTAACTTAAGAGACTCTATATCCAATATTGAGACTGATGTCGATTCTGATTTTGATACTAAATCTGATGTCAATCTAAGAATAGAACCTAACTCTAACTTTGATTCTTCATCTAATGGTTACTCTATTATAATGATGTCTTGTTGAATGTTTTATATTGGATAAGTAATGGCATATGATGGCATAATAGGCTCCATAGAGACTAGTTTGTCAAAGTGAGACTCCATAATAATAGGAAAAAAGTAAGAGACATCTCAAAAATGGGCTTATCAGAAGGATACTCTTGAATAATAGGCATATAGTCAAGGTAATGATTTTTATAAATGAGGTTATAATCATTAAGAATTGACTCAGTAAAGACTAGATCATTAGAGTGAGACTCCTCAACAATTAGTATAAAATTGAAAGGTGATTCATCACAGGTTGACTTATCACAAATAGTTGGTTCAATAGAAACATCTTGGATTAGTTGGTTCTCTTGACCTTGTTTTCTAATGAGTTGGAAAATATAAATTTTGATCACAAATTCATCCCTTAAATGATTGGATCAATTATATAGGAACTAATTAAATTAAATGGGGTCAGAATTGGATTGCTTAAGGTTGAAATTGGATTGGTTGAAATTGAGACTAGATTAGGTCAGGATTGGATTGGCTGAGATTTTCTAAAGTGGGGAATGATCTAAATTGGAAGAATGATGATCAGTGGTTGGATAATGATAGGTGATTATGGATCTTGGTTTCTTCCACAAGGTAAAGGATAAGGTCTCGGTATATAAATGGTATGGTATTGTGTAGATTGATTACTCACACAAGCCAAAGGATGTGCTCCTAGAATAAAAATGGTATAGCATTGTGGATCCTAAATAATCTCATAAGACAAAACATAAAAAACCTCCTCATAAACCATTTCATCTTAATCAAGGTCTTAAGTTAGATTTTAAGCCCATCTTTGCCTTTGTTTCTTGAATTGATTATTGTAAGGAGGATATGGATCTATCTCCCAAACAACATTATCATTGTAGAGATCTATACCCAATTTATCTTCACCAACCATATCATCCCATTTGAGGTCTTGAATTTGGTCTCTAATTTGATATTTTCAAGGTGGATAAAATTCTATCTCACAAACCATGTTATCATCAAAGGGGTCTTGAATAAAGCCATAAAAGTCAAATCCATTTTGTACAACCATTCTATCATAACTTGGATTATACGTGACTCAACCATAAGTTTAGTTATACATATCCACATCAATGATGAAATCTTCAAAATAAAAAAACTTAGAGTTTTATAAATTTTTAAAAAAAATGTCAAAAGGATAAATGGTTCAAACTTAGTCAAAAGTGTGGAGCTGTATCTCCAAATAATGATTTGATCATGGATTTGTATCTCTAAAATGGCTTGTGCTAAGACTTGGTATAAAGTAGTCTAATATCAAATTTCTAACATCAAATTTAATATACACAAAATTTCAAACATATAAATAAAAATTGGTATGTGAAAAGTCTAGGCCAAAGTGTTCTAAAAGGTCTAAAATAAGAAAGGGAAAAGAGTTTCTAGGTTTTTTGTCCAATTGTGGAGTCAAAATATAAACCCAAATGGGTTGTGCTAGGAATTTTTGGTCAAATTACATCAAAATATAGACTTAAAACAAATGCATTATGTTATTTGATCTAATCTAACAAGTTTGGAAATAACTTTGACATAGACCTGGCACACAGAATCAAACATAAACATGATCAATTGAAATAATCCACAAGGTAAAAGGATCTTGAAAAAAAATTGTGTTCTCCCAAAAAAAGGAACAAATAATGATGAATATAGGCTTTGTCAACAAACAAAAAATAGTTTTAAAATTTAGGTAAATAATTAACCTAAGTTACACAACCCAAAAGAGAAAGATTTATGTATCAACCCTTGTGAAATGAAGACTAAATATAAATCAATCAATGTTTGGATTTTAAATTTATAAAAGGTTAATTAAAAACTCAACATTGAATAATATAATTTATCCAAACAATTTAGACAATATTGGATATCATGATGATGCATGAACAAGGTCCAAATGGCATATGTGACATAGTTTTAAGCAAACAGTTTTTGGTGCAATGGTAAACAAGTTTTAAAACAAATTGAGTATCCTAACGACATAGGCATGCTCAAATGATGTAATCAATGTTATATTTCAAAGACTCAAAGGCTCAAACTTGATAATTATTTGGACAACATAATGGTTCCCATTTTAATCAAGTGACACACACAAACATGTTTAGTAAAAATTACAAGGCACAAGTGTGGTGTAAAACAACCAGCATAAAACCTCCTCAAATAAAAGAGTGATGTATAAAAAAATTGTTTTGACATGGTATATAAAAAACACATTAGTTTTAGTCTCAAAAACACCAAGAAAAAAAATGACAAACTATAATTAAGTAAATCACCCTAAATCCTATCAAGGGTATAACAAAATGAGGTTGACTAAAACTAATTGGTTTTCGATTATCTAGGTAGATCTTATATATACCAACTTTCACATCAGCAAAAAATAAAATTAGCACATAATTTGGGCCCATATCATATTGATTTTTATAAAAATATCTTGACTTTTTTATGACCACTACATATGTCACTTGTTTAGTGTAGTGTGATGTCCAACATGCTCAAATGTCTTGGGCTTAGCCTCTACTAATAGAGATGGTTTAACCACTCAAACCATCATCCCAATGAGGGGATCCAAATTTATATACCCCCCCCCCCCACCCCCCAATGGAGAGGGTTTTAAGATTATTTCAAGAGATGAAGCCCCAAGTCAAAGATTCCCTATAGAAATTATGGGAGGCAATGAAGTCCCCCTCACAAGACAAAATGCATGAAATAAAAACTAAGTTAAAAGGTTTTATGGTTTTTTCTAAATCACCCAATCCATACGGGTCTTGGGGAAAGAATTAACAACATCATTTTTATACCTTTAGACAAAGGCACAATTTTCAATAAAGAAAGTGTTTTTGATCCCACAAGTTCCCTATAGGGGAGGGAGGGAAGAACATACATGCATAAATTCCTTTTTTCTAAACAAACAATTAACAAACAACTTACATAAAAATAAACTTGTTCATAAAAGTATGTAAAATAATATGATGTTAAGTTAATTTTAAGTCACTAAAATTAAATGTGTTGTAAATTTTGGCCCCTTGATTTTGATTAGAAACTTGTAAAAACTTGAAAAAGCATCTAAGGCACAAAAATGAACTAAGTTCTTTTTAGATACCCAAAAGATGATTTGAGCAAGTTTGAAACAATTTTATACTTTATTAGGTTCTTTTTTAGACATTAATTGAAAATATTAGATTAATTTTCATAACCAATTTGAAATAACTTACATAAACACCAACTAAGTAAAAAAAAAACACAACCATGATCATTTGAAGAACTTAAATCCAAATGTGTAAGAGTTAGCAAGTTCATTTTAGATTCAAATTGAAATGTTTGAAATTTGATTAATTATTTTTTAAATCCCAAAATGAGATGTGTGATTAGTCAAAAACATGATTTTTTTTTTCAAATTAACCCTTCAACCTATGAATATTAGAATATAAACCCTACTTAGAATCACTTTTTCAAATGCAATAAGCAAACTTGAAAAGTATGCTTGTAGGTTTGGATGACCTGTCGACCTAAAGGCAAAACCATAAAAAATTAACATGTTAGGTTAGGAAAAGGTTAAAAAAAGATATAAATAAAAATTTCAATAAATTTTTTTTAAAAAAAAACTATGAAACATGCAAACAACAAGTTATAAGGTTAAAACAAATAAAACCGAACACATAAAACATAAAAACTTATAGTTAATATTTTAATCGTAACTTTTATAATATATATTAGTTTGTCATGAAATTTATAAAAGTTATTAATAACTCTAAGATGAACTTTTATATTAAAAATAAGGTCAAAATAGTAAACAAAAAAATTATTAGCTCTATACTAGCTATTTTTATCAAAAAATTAAAAATAAAAAGTGACAGTCACTAAAAAAGTCATAACTTCTAATCTAAAAATTAGATTTTAATGAAATTTTGAGAGAATTAGGGTGAAACCAGTAATAAAAACCTATCCAAAATTTATAAAAATAGTAAATGTATTTAAAACTAAGAGCTATTTTAAAAGATGTTATTATTCAAATATATGAGGTGCATAATCATGCCCCACCAAGCACGACATTTGTGATCAAGGAATTTGATAAAAAAAGGAGGTTAGATCAAGTGTTAGTCTATAAAAACATAAATTCAACACACTAACATACTAACATATTTAGTACTAGATCTTAGGGGGGGCTTAATTAATAAACAATAATTGAAATCCCAACTAAAATGCAAAGAATAATAACATTGACCTTCCTTGAGAGCTCCAAATGATTTGTTCATTGGATTGCTCAAATTGTGTTCAAAAGGTATTCATCAATGGGGCTTGGCTATCTCCATCTCCTCTTGGCACCATGTTTGTATTGGCTTGATTTTGGCATTATAACACCATGCATTTGCTTTATGGATCAACTCTAGCATTATAACTCTACTAGGTTTCCAGCTCTCTAAACGACGAGGTTTAGACTTACTTTTATAGGATTCAAAATCACTTAGAATGGGTTAAATTGCAACCTTAGTTGAATTTATTAACTTTTATTTAGTTTAAAAGGTAAGTTTGACATATTCATAGTATATTCTTTTGATATTTTCTAAAAGTGACAACTCACAAAAGGTAATAATTAGCTTTTAAGATACTCTTGATATTTGAATTTGGATTTTTGATAATTGATTTAATTTCTCATGGATTAATTAAATTAGGATTTGATTATAATTAACATTTTTAAGGCTTTTTGACATTTTTGAATTATTTTGAATTAATTGATGGTGTATTTGTTCAATTTAATTGATTAATAGGTCAAATTGATTTATTATATGGTTATAAAGCCACATTTGAGAAATTTAAAAATTATTAGGATAAATGGTCAATGGTTGGTAAGAATTGGTCTAAATTTAGATAAGAAGCTAATGAAACCACCAATTGCTTTATTTTATATCCTCATCCATACCTAGTATATATATTTTTCTATGTAAATCCCCATAACCATCTATGACTCATACAAATGAATGAATGAATGAATTTATGATTTTGTGTGTGTGTGTGTGTGTGTGTGTGTGTGTGTGTGTGTGTGTGTGTGTGTGTGTGTCTATATATATATATATATATATATATATATATATATATATATATATATATATATATATATATATATATATTTATGTTCATGGAAACCAATAGTTGTTATAGGCAACCTGTAAGTGTTATGCCCAAAGAATATTTTTGCATCCTTATTTTACGCTTCAATTTTTTATTAAATGAAGTTACACAAGTATAATCTAATCAAATAAAAAACATCATTAATTTATAACACACACACACACACACACACACACACACACACACACACACACACACACACACACACACACACACACAGATATATATATATATATATATTAATGATGTTTTTTATTTGATTAGATTATACTTGTTTAACTTTATTTAACAAAAAATTGAAGGGTAATACACACACACACACACACACACACACATGTTATAAATTAATGATGTTTTTTATTTTATTAGATTATACTTGTGTAACTTTATTTAACAAAAAATTGAAGGGTAATACACACACACACACACACACACACACACACACACATATGTTATAAATTAATGATGCTTTTTATTTGATTAGATTATACTTGTGTAACTTCATTTAATAAAAAATTGAAGCGTAACATAAGGATGCAAAAATCTTGTTTGGGCATAACACTTACAGGTTGCTTACAACAACTATTGGTTTCCATGTATAGGCTACCCATAGTAACTATTGGCTTCCACCTAGAAGTTGCCCATATCAACATTTGTATTTCACCTATAGGTTTCTCATAGCACCTATAGGTTTCCCATAGCCACTACTAGTTTCCACCTCTAGGTTGCCCACAATAACTATTGGCTTCCACCTACAGGTTGCCCATAGTAACTGTAGGTTGCCTACAGTAACTATAAGCTTTCACCTATAGGTAACCTATAACCACTACACAAAATATAAATATTATTGTGATCAAATATTAAGGTCACATATAGCTATCTTAGGAACCAACTGGATGATTGGAGAGGATCCTCTATAGCTATTTTAAAGACACTCCACATGCAAATAATCTTAAATATGTTACCAAAGATGAGAAAGACAAGGACAATGGAAAGGAGATAAAAATAAGTAAAACACTAAAATAGTATACATTGTCTTTAACCCATTTAGGCCCAAAATAAGTAACTTCAGTTACTAACCATTTGAACATTCACTAGGGTAGCTCTTAAAGTATTTGTACTTTTCCTAGTTTAGTGTTTTTGGTTAAAACTAATAAACTACCTTCTATATTTAATGGTAAAACCTAGATTAGATTAGGATTTGGATAGATGATAATAGAATTGTAGAAGTCATTGCATTCTAAATATTTTAATCTTCTATAGTAATATTTAATTGTTACATATCTGACTAATGAGAAGGTTGATTCTATAAGAATCTTTTGCAAGTCTCTTAGAGAAGGATTGGAACTCAGATCTGGAGGAAGGGTCCCCTCGAAAGGAATTGTAGTAAAGATCCTAACCCTCAGTTTAAGTGTGTTTTAAGTTGATTTCATTATTAGTTTGATTATATAAAGTGTGATGCAGATGTGATTGATAAGTGTGAAGTATTTTTTTATTTCTATTATAGTAGTTTCATATTATAACCACCTGGTGAATTCAGAATAAGTTAATTGTACTATAACTAATAAAACACGTTAATCTAAAATCAATAATGCATATATAGTGCTAATATTCTTGAAGCATACACACCCTAGGTTGACAATTAATGTTAATCAGATTCAAAACTTTGATATTAATTAGGTAATAATTCTACACAACATTTTGGTGTCATTGTTAGGAAGGGTGTCAATTATTTTTTCTAAATCAATTATTGCTTTTCAAGATTGATTAATACACTATCTTATCCAATCAAGCAAGTTGAGTGAAGATACTACAATGTCTTATTCCAGATGTCAATGGTGCACAACATTTTTGATACACTATCCTACCTAGCTAGACAAGTCAAGTGAGGGCAATATGGTGTCTTATGTTAGATGTCTAAGTTTATAGATGTTGATGGTGCACAACTTTAAATGCCTCTTTACAATCTTTTGATCTCTTAGTTATTGATTTTCTTTAGAAGTTACTTTCCTGCAAGAGTAATTTACTTTCTATAAAGTCTGCCTTTAATTTTCCTATTTTCATTTCATACTTTCTAGGATAATTTTCCTGCTTTCATTTTCTAATTTCTAGGGCAATGTTTCTGCTCTGTAAAGTATTTTTTCTGATTTTAGTAGATAATTTTACTTCTTTCTAAAAATAAGATTTTAATTCCAATCATTTTGATTTTTGCACTCCTTTATTTCTTTATTTTTTACTTATTCTGAATAACCCCTTGAAACACATGAAAAACACACTAACCCTATGTAGGAAGGGACATGACAGCTAAAGGAGTGACACAATGTTTATGTAGAGATAAATAGATTCTCAAGGGATATTTATATCAAACAAGCCATAATTTACTACCAAGAAAGAACCATAAATACCTGTAGCAAATAATAATCTTGTTGAAAAATATACTATAAGTCAAAAGGCTCTTGAAGAAGGGAACACTACAAACCAAAAGAGGCAGCTTACATAAGTACTATTGGCTTTGAAAAAGGAAACAAAAGTAGAGAAATCATTAACTAAGTTGGTAATAAGAAATGAAGGAGAATAACTACATGAACTAGACACTCAAGAAAGTAACATCAGAACAACATTTCAACAAGGTTTTCTTAATCAAATGAAATAAAGCTTAGGAGAATATTTAGACTTCTCATCTGGTAAAAAGACTATGGATCAAAATATACATATTTAATATCATACTGATGAGGGAACTAATACAAAATTTGAATATGTGATCCTAGGTAACTTTGGTATCCATGTCATAAGAAACACCATCATGAATGGAAAAAGAGACTTTATGGATGACAACAGGGGTCCAGACACAGTTACTTTTGAATTTCATATTCTAGATGCAACAAGTGTAACATAAATGAAAAATATTCCACCCTTAACCTTGCCCAATTTTAGAGGTACATTATCAGAAGACACTGACACATTTTTGTTCAAATTTGATATCCTTTATAGAAGATATGACTATAGGCAGGATGCATAAAATTCAAAACTTTTTCTAGCCACCCTTAAAGACTCAACACTTCATTGGTTCATGGGATTGGGTAGTAATTCAATCCACACTTGGGAGAACATGAAAATAAATTTATGGCCTAGTATCAAGAATATGGATGAGGAAAAAATTATAGAATAAATGACATCTTCATAATGACTCAAGAAGGGGATAAATCTTTGGAATACTATGTTGAATAGTTCATGTTCAGTGTACACAAATTCAAGAAAAGTGCACTAAGAGAAGAGCCTCTAAAACTCATCTTCCTAAAAGGAGTTAGAAAATATTATCTAGAAGCCTTGGATCTAATGAGTGGGGGAGATATCTCCCACCTACCATTCATAGACATCAAGGAGTTGAGCAAGAATTATTCTAGATCTATAATAAACAAAGTCAGGGGTAATAAACTTTGACTAATAGCTACAAGTAACATATCAAAATGTAAAGTTAGTAACCTATTACAAGACATGAAATATAATATCATTAGTCACTTGGCCTCCAAAATGGATATCCTGCACTCAAGGAAAATAAAGTAGCCTTGGATCAAACTTTGACCATCTATTATCTGGATTGTAAGAAGAAGAAAATAGATTGTAGGTGTCATGAGGTTTGGGCTAAAGTAGTTAACATCACAGCTGAAGAACCAAAAATAGTAGAGTTACACATTATAGGAGGAGATGGGTACCAATTTTTCTATGTTGTATAAAGAAAACCATGGGTTTAATGACCATCTTATCTAAGTATGGGACAAAATCCACCTTTTACAAATTTTACCTCCTTTAATTCACAATTTGTAAATACTACTCCCAATTGGACTAGTCCATGGATGAACATCCCACCTCTTAATTCAGTTAATATCCACCTAAAAAAAGCTACTCCACCACCTCCTAGTAGCCTCTAAAAAATATATTCCCATCTTGGATACAAGCTTGGTAACCACCCCAAAGCCCACCCTTCACAAACTAATGGTAGTAGTGCTAGAGACCCAATCAACCCTAGGGAAACCATCAGGGAGGATTCCCTCCATATCAACAATAATAACCTCTTGCTCTTATACCAAATACACAAGCTACACCCAAGCCTAACCAGCTCCCTACCCAACCCATATAGAATCTTGAAAATAAATTGATGTAATTGACATCAATATTGAACCTGTTCAGTACCTAACATATGTGATGAACATCCATGAAGTTCACCTATATTCAAGAAAAGTTATACTACCCCAAACCTCACCCATAATAATGGAGTTAGATCAAGAAACTCTAAAGGATCATGCTAACACACCTTCACCACCATAAGAACTCTCTAAACTAGTAAATAAATTTATTGATAAAATAACCCCACCATTTTTAGAATGGCATAGCTTTCAATGCCATGCAATTGAGCTTGAATTTAATTTCATAAAATAGCTTAAGAATCTATGTGTTAAAATTCTTCTCTTCTAGACCATTGAGGATGTGCCCATATATTCCAAATTTTTAAAAGACTTATGTCTACATAAACTTAGAAGGAAGAAGAAGGATCCTAATATAGTGCATGTGATTGGCTAGTTGGTAGACCTTATGCTAGGAAATGCCCTGCTATAGAAATATTCAAATCCAAGATGCTCAGTAGTAATAGTATAGATCCATGACCAACAGTTATCTAATATATTTATAGACCTTGGGGATACAATAAATGTAATGAAAGCTAAAACTATGAACAAAATTTAGTTGAATAATATTCATCACATATCTAAAATGTTGTAAATGGTTGAAAAGTCTACAGTCTGACTAGAAAGAGTTATTGAAGATCTTATCATTACTATATATTCTTGAGAGTATCCTATAGATTTTATTGTGTGATAGCCAAAGCCTAATTTGGGTGGATATCATTTTATCTTAGGATGACCTTGGCTTGCCATAACTAATGCCTTCATCAGCTATAGATTAGGTGATATGTTGATTTTCAATAATAACCAAACTAAGAAGTTAGTCTTCTATCCCCTAGCACAATTGACCTTGGAATCAGAACATACATTATGGGCTAAAGAAGATGAGGTAGAACAACCTCCCTAGATTCATGTACTCACCATATAACATGCATGTACCTTGGATGATTAGGAAGTAGATACAATTCTATCCAATGTTCTCTAGAATAATTACCAAACTCATTTTGTAGATCTCAACCACCTGTAATGTGTTGAGTGTCCATTTTATAGTCTCTATAAAGAAGATAATTTTGATTCATCTATACAAAAAATATTCCATTAGTTGTTCCCTCATAGCTACAGCCAAACCAAATCCATTAATAATATATAAATGATGAAATCACTCTCAAGGCAAATTGAAATCTCTCTAAAAAAATATTACTTATTAATAGCAAGTTGGAGTCAAATGACAAAAAGCACCTAGTCATCATGTTATATGAAAACCAACATGATTTTACATGGGATTATAAGGATATGTAAGGAATTAGCCCAAAAATATTCACACATCATATCTATATTAAAGAAGAGTGCCAACCACTTAGACAACCACAATGTAGGATGATTCTAGCTCTTAGAGAAATAGTCAAAGTAGAATTGTAGAAATTTATGACTATTGAATTTATGTATTCTATCTCAAATAGTAAATGGGTCTCACCATTGGTAATTTTACCAAATAAAAATGGAGAATGGTATGTATACATAGATTACAGTGAACTTAATACAGTAACTAGAAAGGATCACTTTTATCTACCCTTTATTGATCAAGTGTTGGATACAATAATAGGAAAGAAATATTTTGCCTTTCTATATGACTTTAGAGGTTAAAACTAAATTAGAATTACTCATGAGGACCAGAAGAAGACCACCTTTACTTGTCTCTAGAGTACTTATGATTATGTTGTATTACCTTTTGGGCTATGTAACACTCCTACAATATTCTAGAGGATTTTTTTGAGTATCTTTATAGATATGGCCAATGAATGTGTATAAATATCTATGGATGACTTTATTTTTTATGAAGAAACATTTGATGAGTGCTTGAAGAACCTATAGAATGTGATACAATGCTATCAAGAGCACCATTTGTCCTTAAATCACAAAAAATGCTACATGCTTATAATAGAAGGCATTATCTAAGGCCATCATGTATCTAATGAAGGAATTAATGTTGACCCAACAAAAATTAACATCATAAAAAACCTACATGTTCCTCAAAAATAAAAATATGTTAAGAGTTTTTAAGGTCATGTCAATTATTATAGGAGATTTATCAACAATTTTAGCAAAGTATTAGCACCATTATTCACTCTCCTGACTAAAGATGATGAATTCATATGGACTCTTACCTATGATACATCATTTAAATAATTGAAGAAATTCTTAACCACCACCCCTATTCTGTGTGGTCTTGATTAGAAGCTTCCCTTCCATATTCACATAGACACTTCAGATACTACCTTAGGAGCTGTGTTAGGCCAAAAATAGGAAGCACTTAAGTATGTTATATATTTTGTAAGAAAGAACCTATAAGTAGCATAATTAAATTACACGGTTACTGAAAAAGAGTTATTGGCAGTAGTCTATGCTATCAATAAGTTATATCACTACATAATAGGGTATCAAGTTTTTATTTGTATAAACCATGTAGCTATTAGGTACCTTATGAACTAACTAGTTGTCCTAGGTAGAGTGATAAAATGACTACTCTTATTACAAGAATTTGATTTGACTATTGTAGATAATCCTAACAAGGATAATGTCATGGCCAAATTCTTCTCATGACTAAAATCCCCTCAATAAGATACCATAGTTAATGACTCATTTCCAGATAATCACCTATTCTCCCTCACCATTACCACACCTTGGTATGCTAATATTGGTAAATACCTTATAATAGGGTTACTTCCACAACACTTCCTCTCTAAATAAAAAATAGCTTTAATTTAGAAAAGTGGTAGGTATTCATGGTTATCTAGATTCCGTTTCTATACTAGGTTTAACTCCATCATCAAAAGATGTCTTAGAGAAGATGAAGTTCTAGATATCCTCAAATCCTATCATGATAAACTCTGTAGAGGAAACTTTGCCACTAAGTGTATAGTAGTAAAAATATTGAATATATGATACTATTGGCCCTCACTCCATAAAGATGCAATAAGGTATACTACTCATTATGACAAATGTCAATGTATAGGGAGACCCACACATTCAGATGAGATGCCTTTGTAGCCTCAAATGTTTCTTGAACCATTTGAAAAATAGGGCCTAGATTTTTTAGGACCTTTTAATAAAAAATACAACAATAAAGAGTACATATTTGTATGTACTGACTATGTCACTAAATGGGTAGAAGTAAAATCTCTTACACACACCAAGGATGAGAAGGTGGTAGTTTTCCTCTATGAAGAAATATTAACAAGATATGGTGTTCCATGAGAAATAGTCACTAATCAAGGAACCCAATTAACTACTATTTTAATTAATACCTTGGTCATTAGGAATAATAAATCAACTCCATATCATCCATATTCCAATAGACAAGTGAAAGTTACCAATAGGGAGTTAGAAAATATTTTGACCAAGACTATTAGTATGTCCCATAAGGATTGGGAGGCTAGACTTCTTGAAACTATTTGAGCTTATAGAATCATGTGAAAGACCACTACAAGCTTCACCCCATATGAGTTGGTCTATATGGATAAACTTATCTTGCCAATTGAATTTGATCACAAGACCTTATAAACAACACTAGAACTTAAGATGGATATATCTGAAGCATAGAAAGAAAAATTTATGTAATTGAATGTCTTATATGATTAACAAAAATGCATTATAGAACATATAACTTGTACAAAAATAGTGTATTAGATGGCATGATAAGTACATTAAGACTAGGCAATTCAATGTAGGATATTGGGTCCTTTTTGATTCAAAATAAAAAGATCATAATAGCAAAATCTAGATCAGATGGCTTGGCCTATTTGAGATTGAGCATATTTATGACAATGGAGCAGTGTAACTCCAAACCATTGATCCAATAAGAATCCATTTACTAGTCAATGGCCACATACTAAAGTTGTATAAAATGCCACTCACTCAAGAGGAGTTTACTAAACACATACACACACAAATACAAAATAGATACAATGATGTACTAGATTAGCATGATGTCTCACCCAATAAAGGGAGAACCAATCAACACATATATGAAGGAGAGGTGGACATCCTAGCCCTCCTCTGGCATGAAGACTGAGACCTTCACTTGGTCCTTGACTAGTCATCCTCACAACTAACTTAAAAAGGACCCAAAATAAACATTCTATTACAGGTAGCATTTAGAGTTAAAAAAACCAACAATGAAAGCTCTTTTTGAATGTTTTTTATAGTTTTTGGGTAGAAAACCAATCTACTGGATGCCCAAAACTATAAAAAGGACCAAAATAGAAAACTAGCTTGCTAGCTATTTAGTTTTAAAAATAAAAATAAACAATAAACAATCATTCTAAGAAAAAATGTTCATCTTCCTCTAGTTACTAAAGGCTATTTTGAGGTTACTATAGGCACCTTTGATAACAAAGGTTTCTTCAGTTGCTATAAGCTCTTCTGTATTTAATATGAGCACCTTTCCCATAATTGGGCATAACTTTATAGTTACTATAGGTAGCACCTATGGTTGTTGTAGGTACATCCTAACACCTCTCTAAGTGCATGTAGGTTAGTTCTTCAAAAACTCTAAGCTATGGCCTTGGCTATGGGATTTTCAGAAATTCATAGAAGGAATCAAATAAGCTAGAGGAGGAGTGGAGGACTATTAGATAATAAAATTCAAAACATTGATTAGACATACCCCTAAACAATAAGGTAACATCCACAACCAAGGCATACACTTCTAATATCCATTTAAAGTGTTGCCACCAAAATTAATGGCTACAAGGACACACATGAACCATTTTCAGCTTTTGGTCATTTCATTGAGATGATTTCACTCTATCACATAGTGAGATATAGGATTTTTGGGATCACAGATCCCATGTTTGAAAACCCTATTGGTTGCTAAAGGAAAAATTCACTAGGCATATAATCCATAGGGAGTAACATAACATAGAGATAAATAATCAGTAGATTAATGTAGAAGAAGATCATATAGAAACAACACCCTCAACCACCCTCTTTCATGTTCATACAGCACCTGACTCAGATAACAAAAATATCTATAGAGACCACATTGTGGTAGGAAGATAATAATCCCTCATCCAACTATAATACCCCTACTCTAATTCCATGCAAGCAATCATGATTACATGCAAATTATTGAGGGAATCATGGAAGGTTAACATCTTGTTATCTCATTATTACTTAAGGGACCAACTTCAATTAAGTTATAACTACCAAGAAATCATTGCATTTCAATAACCACTCACATACAAACACTCATGCAAATCCTTTATGTAACCCTAGGCAAACCATTAAAAAAGGTAAGACATATATGTTGGTCATAGAAAAGCATTTTTTATTCTTAATAGAGCATGTATTATATTGAAATGCATATTTAATCATTAACAAGTCATTCATTAAGTCTTGTCTTCATTCACACTCATACCCTCATCATGACCCCATCCTCTCTCTTTTCATCCTACTCATTCCATGTTAGTTAGGGACAAGTGACCTCTCACATGGGAGGGGGAGAATGTTGCAAGCAATTAATCCCATGCACTTTGGGATAGTCTATATGTATATATTAAATGCCATGATGACACCAAATAATCAATAGGGAAAATAATCACTTTTATTGTTTTCACTTATGAGTACAACCCATTCAAACAAAGCCAAAGCAAACCATTACCTACAACCCATAACCTAAAACCTATAACCTATAACCACAAACCACCATTATTGAAAAAACCCTACTTTTCTATAGGCAAAACTCTAGAATCCAAACTAAGTGTGTTGATAGTTATCGATTGAAAAAGTCATCAAAAAGCTAAACCTAGCTAGAATGGGAGGGTTAATTGTGAGATAGGAACCCATAAATCACATGCAACTTCAAGAAAACCTCATGAGTTAGATTGTCTTCAACAGAGTTGGATGGACTACTTATTTTGATAAATTATAGCATTTCTTAGAACCCTTTGCTAGATAAATTTTAGGGTCCTTTACAGGAGAGCAAGCTACTATACATGACATTACATTTCCAGTCATTGAATAACTAGTAAGCCAAGCAATTAGGTTTCCAAGTATAGGATAAAATTGGTAAGACAAACCCAATGGTCAATAAGTCAAATAATAGTTCTATCAAGGATATGAAAGACTAATATTGAAGAAATTTGGTGTAGAGAGACTCAACTTACCTATAATCTAGAGGGAAGTAGCCTCATACATCATCAGATTTCTGACCTGTGAAGGAAGGTACTCTATAATTTATACTCTTCAATTTAAATTTTTGAACCACTTAAGTCATGATAAGACCATTAATATTCCAAAACACCTATGAAACATTCTAGAAAATATGTCCAAAGAATAACAAAAATGGATTGAGAAAGCTTTATCTCATCATTGCATAATATGATTGATAACTAAACATGGAATAAACACTGTTAGATTGACCTTAGTTGAGGATAATTTCTAACCCTAAAGAATGGTGAAATTTAGTAAGA